>VHKM01000523.1:0-623702 GCA_007210695.1 Neogobius melanostomus | reverse complement strand
CACAATAATCAGTTACACAAACAGGGTTTGTAAAACGGACTCGTTTTCAGACGGCTGTGAGTGGAATCTGACGGAGACAGAGGCTTCTGCAGTTCTCATCCTAGACCACAGTGCCCTCTGTTCACCTGCGGTAACACACGGCACTTAGAAATAATGGACTGATGTAATAATGTTCATGAGCCAAAAATATGACAAGAAGCTTTTACACAACTACCCATCAGATCAATAAACAGGACTAAAACCAGTCTAAACTGGGACTAACAGGCCGCTAATAGCCGGACATAACCAGGTCTACACCGGGGCTAATACCAGTCTAAATGGCTAAACCGGTTCTTAAACTGGGACTTAAACCAGGTTCTAAACTGGACTAAACCAGGTCTTAAACCAGTCTATGGGACTAAAGCCAGTACTTAAACCAGGCCTAAAATGGGACTAACCAGGTCTAAACTGGGACTAAACCAGGTCTTAAAAGTTTCTAACTGGGACTAAACAGCCTAAACTGGGACTAAACCAGGTCGTAACCAGCTAAACGGGACAACCAGGGCTAAACTGGACTAAACCAGGTCTAACAGGTCTAACTGGACTAAACCAGGCCTAAACTGGGACCCTAATACCAGGTGTTCTACACCTGGGTAAAACAGGTCTAAACTTGGACTAACCAGGTCTAAACTGGGCTAAACGATCAAATGGGACAAACCCAGGTCTAAAACTGGGGCTTAAACCAGGTTCTAAACTGGGGACTAAAAACCAGGTTCTAAACTGGGGTAAACCAGGCCTAAACTGGGACTAAACCAGGTCTAAATGGACAAACCAGTCTAAATGGGACAAACCAGGTCTTCACCGGGGTAAACTCAGGATATCACCGGGCATAACAGTCTAACAGGTCTATAACCGGTATAAACCAGGTCTTAACCGGGACTTACCAGGTCTAACCGGGACTAAACCAGGTCTAACCGGGGACTAACCAGGTCTAAATGGGACTAAACCAGGTCTAACTGGGCCTAAAACCAGCCTAACTGGATAACCAGGTCTAAATGGGACTAAACCAGGTCTAAACCGGGGCTAACCAGCGTTGTAAATGACTAAACCAGTTCTAAACTGGGGCTAAACCAGAGCGGCCTTAAACTGGGCTAAACCAGGTCTAAACTAGGACTAAACCAGGACTAAACTAGGACTAAACTAGGTCTAAACTAAGGACTAAAAACCAGGTCTAAACCAGGACTAAACCCAGGTCTACACCGGGTAAACCAGTCTAAACCAGGTCTAAACTGGGACTAAACCAGGTCTAACCGGGGCAAACCAGGTTTTAACTGGACTTAAACCAGGTCCTAAACCGGGGCTAAAAAAAACCCAAGGGTTTCTACACCGGGGCAAAACAGTATCTTAAACCGGACTAAACCAGGTCTAACCGGGACTAAACCAGAGTCTAAACTGGGCTAAACCAGGTCTAACTGACTAAACAGGTCTAAACTGGGACTTAAACCAGGTCTAAACTGGGGCTAACAGTCTCTAACTGGGGGCTAAACAGTCTAACTGGGACTAAGCAGACTCAAATGAGACTAAACCAGGTGCTAAACTGGGACTAAACCAGGTCTAAACTGGGGCTAAACCAGGTCGTTAAAACTGGGCTTAACCAGGTCTAATACTGGGGCTTAAACCAGGTCTAAACTGGGGCTAAACCAGGTACTAAAACTGGGGAGCTTAAACCAGGTCTAACTGGGACCTAACCAGACCTAACACATGGGACTAACCAGGGCCGTAAAACTGGACTAAACCCAGCCTAAATGGGACTTAAACCAGGGTCTAAACTGGGGCTAACCAGGTCTAACTGGGACTACAAACAAGGTTCTAACTGGGACTAAACCAGGTCTAAAATGGGGCAAACCCAGGTCTAAACTGGGGCAAACCAGGTCTTAAACTGGGACCTTAAACCAGGTCTAACTGGGGCTAAAACAGTCTAAAGCTGGGGCTAAACCAGGTTAAACTTCGGGCTAAACATGTCCGAGTAAACTGGGGCTAAACCAGGTCCTAAAACTGGGGACTAAACAGACCTAAACTGGGAAAACCAGGCCTAACTGGGACTAACCAGGTCTTAAAACTGGTGACTAAAACCAGGTCTAAACTGGGAGCTAAACCAGACCTTAAACTGACTAAACCAGGCCTTAAATGGGGACTAAACCAGGCCTAAAACTGGACTAAACCAGGTCTAAACTGGGACTAAACCAGGCCTAAACTGGGACTAACCAGACCTAAAACTGGGATAAACCAGGACCTTAAACTGGGGCCTACAGGTCTAACTGGGGGCCTTAAACAGGGTCTTAAACTGGGACTTAAACCAGATCTAAACTGGGACTAAACAGGTCTTAAACTGGGCTAAACCAGGTCTAAAACTGGGGGCCTAAAACCAGTCTAACTGGGATAAACCAGGTCTACACCGGGGCTAAACCAGTTAAACTGGGCTAAAACCAGGCTAAACTGGACTAAACCAGGTCTAAACTGGGACTAACCAGGCTAAACTGGGCTAACCAGGTCTAAACTGGGGCATAAACCAGGTCTAAACTGGGGACTAAGCAGACCTTAAACTGCGGACTAAACCAGGTCTAAACTGGGACTAAACCAGGTCTAAACTGGGGCGTAAACCAGTCTAATACTGGGTCTAACAGGTTCTAACTGGGGACTTAACCAGGTCTAAACGGGGCTAAACCAGGCTAACTGGGGCTAAACCAGGTCTAAACTGGGACTAACCAGGTGCTAACTGGCCGCTAAACCGGTTCAAACGTGGGGGCTAACCAGGTCCTAACTTGGGCTAAACCAGGTCTAAACTGGGGCTAAACCAGGTTTAAACTGGGACTAAAGCAACCTTAAACTGGACTAACATGTCAGTAAACTGGGACTCGTTAAACAGGTCTAAACTGGGCTAACCAGGTCTTAAACTGGGCTAAAACAGGTCTAAACTGGGACTAAACCAGGTCTAAACTGGACTAAACCAGCCTAAACTGGGGCTAAACCAGTCTTTCCTTTTAAACTGGACTAAACCAGTCTTACATGGGGCTAAACCGGGTCTAAAATGGAACTAAACTGGGGACTAAACTGGAACTAAACCAGGTCTAAACTGGGACTAAACAGGTCTAAACTGGGAAACCAGGTAAACTGGGACTAAGGACCAGGTCTACACTGGGGTCTAAACCGGTTCTAAATGGCGCTAAACTGGGACTAAACTGAAACTTTAAACCAGGTCTTAAACTGGGACTAAACCAGGTTCTAAACTGGGACTAAACCAGGTCTAAACTTGGACTAAAACCAGGTCTACCACTGGGGCTAAACCAGGTCTTAAAATGGACTAAACAAGGGCTAAACTGGACTAAACCAGGTCTAACTGGAACTAAACCAGGCCCTAACACTGGGACCTAAACCAGGTCTTAAACTGGACTAAACCGGCCTAAACTGGGACCTAACCAGGTCTAAACTGGGGACTACGCAGACCTAATTGGACAAACCAGGGTCCTAAACTGGGACTAAACCAGGTCTAAAACTGACTAAACCAGACCTAAAGCTGGGATAACCAGGTCCTAACAATGGGACTAAACCAGGTCTAAACTGGGACTAAACCAGACCTAAATGCGGAACTAAACCAGGTTAAATGGGACTTAAACCAGTCCTAAACTGGGGCTAAACCAAGGTCTAAACTGGGACTAACCAGTGGTCTAAATGGTACTTAAACCAGGTCTAAAACTGGACTAAACCAGTCGTACCACTGGGCTAAACCAGGTCTACACTGGGACTAAACCAGGTTTCTAAACTGGGACATAAACCAGGTCTACACTCGGACTAAACCAGGTCTTAAACGTGGACTAAACCAGGTCTACACTGGACTAAACCGGATCTAAACTGGGATAACCAGGTCATACACTGGGGCTAACCAGGTCTACATGGGGGCTAACCAGGTCTAAAATGGGAGTAAACACTGGGACTTAACACCTGGACTAAACCAGGTCTTAAAACTGGGACAAACAGGTCTTACACTGGGGCAAACCAGGTCTTAAATGGGGTCTGGACTAAACTGGGCAACCCAGGTCTAAACTGGGACTAAAACCAGGTCTAAACTGGGACGTAAAACCAGGCTTAAACTGGAACCTAACCAGGTCTAAACGGGCTTAAACCATCTAAACTGGACTAACCAGTCACTGGGACACCAGGTCTAAACTGGAACTAAACCAGGTCTAAACTGGGCTAAACCAGGTCTTAAACTGGGGCTAAACCAGGTTCTAAACGGGGCTAAACCAGGGTTAAAACTGGGACTTTAAACCAGGCCTAAACTGGGACTAAACCGGGTCTAAACAGGGCTAAAGCAGGTCTAACAGGGCTAAAGCAGGCTAAACGGCTAAAGCAGGCTAAACAGGGCAAGCCCAGGCCCTAAACTGGGACTTAAACCAGGTCTAAACCAGGTCTTAAACTGGGGACTAAACCCAGCGTCTAAACTGGGACTAAACCAGTGTCTAAACCAGGTCTAAACAGGACTAAAACCAGGTCTAACTGGGACTAAACCAGGCTTAACTGCGACTAAACCAGGTCCGCTAAAACCAGGTCTAACTGGGACTAAAACCAGGTCCTAAACTGGGACTAAACCAGGTCTAAACAGTTCTAAACGGACAAACCAGGCCTAAACTGGGATTTAACCAGGTTAAACAGGTCTAAACAGGACTAAACCAGTAGTCTAAAACTGGGGACTAAAACCAGGTTTCTAAAACTGGACTAACCAGGTCTAAACCAAGGTCCTTTAAAAGGTCTTTTAAACAGGGACTAAAAGTTCTAAACTGGACTAAAACCCAAGGTCTAAACTGGGACTAAACCAGTGGTCTAAAACTGGGACTAAACCAGGTCTTAAACAATGGGACTAAACCAGGTCTAAACAGGCCCTAAATGGACTAAACCAGGTCTGAAACTGGGACTAACCAGGTCCTAAACCAGGTCTAAACTGGGATCAAAACCAGTCTAAACAGGTCTAAACTGGGACAAACCAGGTCTAAACCAGGTTAAAACTGGTCTAAACTGGGACTAAACAGGTCTAAACATGGGGACAACCAGGTCAAAACTGAGACTAAACCAGGCCCAAATGGACCAAACCAGGTCTAACTGGGAGCTAAACCAGGCCTAACTGGGACTAAACCAGCGGTCTAAAACTGGACTAAACAGGCCTAAAACTTGGTACTAAACCAGGTCTAAACTGGGACTAAACCAGGTCTAAACCAGGTGTAACTGAGACTAAACCAGGCCTAAACTGGGATAAACCAGGTCTAAACCAGGTTCTAAACTGAGACTAAACCAGCCTTAAACTGGAATAAACCAGGTCTATACTGGACTAAACCAGGTCTTAAAAACTGAGACTAAACCAGGCCAAACTGGGGACTAAACCAGGCCTAAACTGGGACAAAAACAGGGCCTAAACTGGGACACCAGGTCTAAACCAGGTCTTAAACTGGGACTAAACCAGCGCCTAACTGGACAACCAGGCCCTAAACTGGGACCTTAAACCAGGCTAAAACTGGGACGTAAACCAGGCCCTAAACTGGGACTGAACCAGGCCTTTACTGGGAAACAGGCCTAAAACTGGGACTAACCAGGTCCTTAAACCAGTTAAACTGATTAAACAGGCCTAACTGGGACAAACCAGGTCTAAACTGGGACTAACCAGGCTAAATGGGACTTGAAACCAGCTAAAACTGGGACTAAACCAGGCCTAAACTGGGGACAAACCAGCCTAACTGGGACAAAAACCCAGGCCTTAAATGGACTAAACCAGGTCTAACCAGGCTTAAACGAGATAAACCAGGGCCTAAACTGGGACAAACCCAGGTCTTAAACTGGGACTAAACCAGGCTAAACTGTTGACTAAACCAGCGCCTACCAGTCTAAATGGGACAAACTCGGCCTAAACTGGGACTGAACCAGGCCTTAAACTGGGACTAAACCAGGCTAAAAACTGGGACAAAACCATGCCCTAAACTGGCGACTAAAACCAGGTTCTAAACTGGACTAAACCGGTCTAAACTGGGACTTAAACCGACCTAAACTGGAACAAACCAGGTCTAAACTGATAAACCAGCCTTAAACTGGGACTGAACCAGGCCCTAAACTGGGACTTAAAACCAGGCCCTAAACTGGACAAACCAGGTCTTAACAGGTCTAAACTGAGACTAAAACCAGGCCTAACTGGGACTAACCAGGCTAATGGACTTAAACCAGGTCTAAACTGGGACCTAAACCAGCCTAATATGGATGAACCAGGCCTAAACTGGGAATAAACCAAGGTCTAACTGCGGACAAACTGGGACTTAAACCAGGTCCTAAACTGAGACTAAAACCAGGCCTAAACTGGACTAAACCATCGTAAACTGGGACTAAACCAGGCCGTAAACTGGGAAGCTTAAACCAGGTCTTAAACTGGGACCTAACCAGGGCTTTAAACTGGATTTAAGTGGGACTAAAACCAGGTCATAAACTGGACTCCTCTCAGACGCTCCTCTCTCTGGAACAGACAAACGTTTAGCTTTGACAGAAATGTGCGATGATGATGATTATGATGATTTGATGATGATGATGATCTGACCTTGACCCCTGGCGTAGAGGTGAACCGCAGCCACAGAGAGGAGCAGCGTCACAGCCCCACGATCAGCAGCGAGTTTTTGATCACGTGACCTACGACACAACACACCTTTGAGTAAATACAGTTTCTGCTTTAGAGCCAGATTAAAGTGACTGTACCTGATGTGGCTTCACTTCTGTCATGTCACAGCCTAAACAAAAGAAACATGATCATCTCAGTCAGAGCTGCTCAAAGTCCTGCATTTCATTACTGGAGTAAAGGTACTACACCCTACAGACAGGGGGCCCAATTTGCCCAATATTCAAATTTGACTTTGTTCCTCTGCTCAAGCTAATGTTTCCAGTATTTTTTTAATGATAAAGCATAGATAAAAAACCTTAATTTTGCTATAAATCTACAGTATTGTGTCCTAACTTCCCGCATTAGAATACTGTGTGACCTGTTTCTGTGTGTGTGATTTTGATCTTCATGTATCTAAGTTTGATTTCTCATGTCTGTCCCTCCATGTCCCAGAGCATCACAAGTCACTGCTGTTTGAGGTGGACTTACTCTGATGTGAGATATAAACTGTATATACTGTATATTGTGGCTGCTCTACCCACCTCTGCCTGTGGAGGGCGACGCTTCAGAAGAACCAACAGTCGCTGCCGGCGTCGTTTTATCGTCTATAAACCAACAAATAATTACTCGTATCTCAGGCAATTGGAACGTTAAACATTTCTCACCTGGAGCTCGAGGGAACAGGCTGAAGATCAAACTTGTATATCTCTCTTTAACTTCACACTTCAGAGTCTTGTAAAACGGAGACGGAGGAGACGGATCCTTAAAGGAGACAGAGGCCAACAGCCAAAGGGAGAGCGAGACATCTTCAGCTCTTTATGATCCTCTTTCACTTCTTCATTGTTGTTCAACCATTTCACGTCATGCTGACACGTTCAGGCGTCACAGAGCAGGTGAGAGTCGCTCTGTCGTCTTTCTTTTCCTGAGACACTGGTGAGAATTATACAAAATAACAGAGAACCAGTTATTTTTCTTTCAAATGTGACTTTTAAAAATGAAAATTGGTTTTGGACATCAATCTTCAAATCAAACGCACTCACAGGACGCTACATACAGATGAAATCGTGTCTCTTCATTATTTTTTTCACTTTGTCCGGCAAGTGAAATATTCTTTCAGCCTGTTTCTTTGTGACTCTGTGTAAAACCATGGAGCAGTTCTGGAGGAGACTCACTGATGAACTCACTGCATTAGTTTTCTGTCCATGTTTAAACAAGACTCTAGGATCTGGGTAACTGGAAATGGACCAGGTTGTGAACTGACACTGGTTTTGATCAGGACGAACATCTTCACACGACAAAGTGACGTCATCTCCTTCTATCACAGTCTGATAGTTAAACTGTCCGTCTGAGCCTGAAATAGAAACAAAAATGTTTGAAGTGCAACAATTACAAAAAACAATTTCAAAATGCTCTTTGTCGAGATATTTGTAATTTCTCAAGAAAAAAGACACTTCCTTATTCCTTCAGTCTCTTCAACAATCAGAGACTGAATAATAAGACATTTAATAACATACAGTCAATAGTGTTGGGCTAACGTTTTACAAAGTGACAAGTTACAGAAATATATGACTTTTTTCAGTAACCGAGGATTAATAACAGACAGTAATTATTAGTCCATTACAGTTTCAGTAACTCGAGTTACAAGTGCATTTCAATGTTTTAAAATCAGGTTAAACACTGGTTTATCAGATCTGCAGTTTGTAACGTCAACTAAACAAAACAGTAATATTTAATACAAACATTACATTTTTAAAGCTGTGTCTAATAATATAGAATATTTTACAGTTTTAAAGTTTGTAACTTGTCCAACACTGGTCAAGTGTCTGGTGCAGTGTTTCCCAAGCAGAGGTACAGGGACCCCTGGAGGTGCTCCAGGACCGAGCAGGAGGAACTGTGTCTTTCTACCTTCCAACCCCATGACTCCGCCCCCTTCATTATTCTAACCCTAAACATTTGTAAAACTACAAATATTAACTTAATAACACCCACTGAAAAAGCTGCATTAGGAGTGTCATCCAATGAGAATCTGTGAGGGCGGGGCTTATGACTAAAGTTTGGTTACTCCAGCTCAGCTGTGTAAAGTACATAAAATAATAAAGTGACTGTTATTTAGTCTAAACGACTAAAGCTTTAGTCTTTTCTGTTTGACTGAGTGTGGACGACTACGTGCTTTGTTCACACCATCTCAAAGTTCCTTCCCTTGAAGAAAATGAACTAAAACACAAGACTTTGCAGAAACATCACAATCATCAACAGCTGAGCCCGACGAGTCTTTCAAATACTGTATATAGATAATATGAGCTTATTTTAATGTCTTACTGTCACACAGTTACTAGAATCACAGCTTTTCCCTGATTCTAAGTCTAACCGCTCAATCAGGTGAAGTCAAACCAATAACACATGAATTCAGCGTTAACCCTCTGTCCCCGACCTGGACGACTGAGACTCACCTGACAGCTGTTAGAACCAGGAGCAAAGCCAGTGGAACCACGGAGCGCAGCATCGCCCCACACTCAGCTGGAACTCAAATGTCTTTTTCACTCCTTCCTTCACTTCCTCAAATCCACCACGTCCAATAAAAACACTTTTAAAATATCAACAACAACAAACGACAGGATTTCACCCACGTCTGACTTTACATTTGATCATCCAAAAACACATGTATCTTTATTTATTTTGAACGATGCTTATGGTTTTAAAAGTTGTAAAAAAGAGGAAACTGTGAGCGGGAAATTCAGAGGAAGCGATGAGTCTATTTATAAGTGTTTCTCTTTCACAGTTGCGCAAGATTTTGTCCATTTTTGGTGTTGACAGTGAGCGAGTGTCAGATAAATGTCTCAGTCGAACAAGACTCCACATTAAATAAACTCACTGCAGAAATCTGTCGTCATGAATAATAACATTTGAGTTTAATATAACATTTTAAACTCTTACCCCACACTTTAACTGAGCACATCAGTCTAAAAGTGTCTCAACAGGAGCTCACAGCCTCTTTGAAAGCTAAGACCTTCAAAACTGATCATAACTTGAAGCATCATGTTAGCATTCTCTGTTATTTATGTATTTATGGGCTGTTGAACCTCTTTGCTCCTCTCCATCCACATAACTCACAATATCTAAGACACGATTACAAAATGACAACAGGGCTGATATTTACGCTCTGAAACATTTACAGCAGAGAGTTTTCACTTGTGTTTCCTGCTCCTGTCGGGCTGATTCTCGTGTTCGTTCTGGTTAAAGTCGACTGAAACAAAGATCTGTCTCTTAGGGCTGTAAACAGTTGCATAAATATCCAGGGTTGCACAGTGGATACTTATGCAACTCACTGTAAACACGTCCAAATGTGTTACCGATACCTATAATCAAATATTTGTCATATTGAACCAAAATACAAACAACATTGATCCATAAAAGACCATTTATTTTAAATCTTTATTTGAGCTGAAACAACCAGGTCACTTCCTTATGTCCTAGAGTTTATAACAGATCTTTGTGTGTAACATGAAGGAAGAGACTGACTGATGATATTGAAGCTTTAATGGCAGGAAATCCACAAATTCACCGATGAAGATCTGGGGACACAAAACAAAAACAGCCTGTGAGTTTATATCCAGACTCTAAGGCAAGTTTATTTATTGAACACAATTCATACACAAGGCATAAAATTAACACATCAATCAATAAAACATAAAAAATAATCACAGTAAAAGGCAAGAGTGCAGATAAAATACTTTCATAGTCATATTTAAGGATAAAAAGAATTGTTTTCAGCCTGGATTTGAACATTGTCAGAGTTGAGGCCTGTCTCACATCCTTCTGAAGACTGTTCCAGAGTTTAGCTTTAGCCTCAGCGTGTTTAGTCCTGACTCTGGAACCACCAGGAGACCCCTCCCTGAGATGGTTCATACGGCTCTAACATGTCAGAGATGGACTTTGGCGCTAAACCATAAAAAAAGACTATTGACTAAAGACTAAATTCTATTCTCTGAGTGACAGGAAGCCAGTGCAGAGACCGGAGCACTGGACTAATGTGGTCGTATTTCCTGGTTCTTGTCAGGACTCGAGCAGCAGCGTTCTGGATGTTCTGCAGCTCTAACAGCTCCTTTAGAAACACTTTCTCTACAGGCCCATGTTCACCTGTATCAGTGACACGTAGATCTGAGTGTCATCTGCGTAGTTGTGGTACGACACATTGTTGCTGTTTATTAGCTGACCCAATGGAAGCATGTACAAGTTGAATAAGAGGGGTCCCAAGATTGACCCTGGGGGTCTCCACAGGTCATGGAAATTTTGTCTGAGACACAGTTGCCAATTTCGACAAAGTACGTCCTGTCCTCGAGATAGGACTTGAACCAGTTTAGAGCAGTACCAGAGATTCCCACCCAGTTTCTAACCTGTGAAGTAAGATCCCGTGGTCCACTGTGTCAAAGGCAGCGCTCAGGTCCAGAACTAGCCTTACAACCGTAACTCTTAGCTTTGGCCATAGAATCGATAAATATGTAAATGTAGTCAAGACAAATATTACAAACGTGCTTATTTTTCACCATAAACTGAACTTATTCTTCTACAAAGGGTAGCTAAGAATTAAAAGCATTTTATTGAGCTCCGTTATAACTTTTCTCATCCTCCTTTTTGTCTGTCTCGCGCTAACACTTAGACCGGAAATAGTTCCTTCAAAATAAAATC
The DNA here is from genome assembly GCA_007210695.1 of Neogobius melanostomus. Classification (NCBI taxonomy): domain Eukaryota; kingdom Metazoa; phylum Chordata; class Actinopteri; order Gobiiformes; family Gobiidae; genus Neogobius; species Neogobius melanostomus. Next base: position 612,352 of record VHKM01000523.1, on the reverse strand, counting down.
CCTGAATCTTAAAAAGTGACAAAAAAGTGACAAAAAGTAACGTAAAAGTGACAAAAACTGTCAAAAAAGTGACAAAAGAATTACGAAAAATGTCCAGTCGAGATGATTAAATGTAATGCTTTATGTTCATTTCCAAACCTCTGCATTTCCCCAGAGCATCAGCGCCACAAACGCCAGGATGAGCAGCGCTGCTATAACCACGGGGACGGCCAAGTTTAACAGCAGATCTGCAAAAAGGGAGGAAATAAGGAAATGAAGACGCTTGTATTTGGGTCAATGATGTATAAGGGTCTAAAAACATATTTTCAAAATGTTTTTTCAAAACTGATGGCATGCACATATTTGAGTCGATAATTTTGTGTTTAAACAAGTTATGTTTGTTAAATAACATTTAAAAGTATTTAAAAAAAAATGTTTTTTATGTATTTGTAGCTTCTCTGTATAAAAAAAGTGTCAGGTGGCGCAACCAACTTTTTTCTACAATTTAAATAATTTCCCAAAATTTGTACAAAGTCAAATTTTTGCCAAGTATATCTTACACAGTCTTTCTCCTCTGAACATTTCATCTGTAATTTGTAACTGACTGATGCTGTAATCAGAATAAAACAGGAGGACCATGGACTGAGCGCTCGGTGTCAGCCCAAAACAGTTATCGGTTCAGTATCGGATATTTTAAACCAATATCTGATCTTTTTTTTCTAGTATTGACTCTGATAACTTATACCAGTATTGGATCAGTGCATCCCTATAGTTTTTAGATGGTAATTTGACATTTTTTGCAGTTGCACTACCTGACATTAGCAACTAATTTCAAATTAAATTGTCTTTTATGTGGACTCTTATATTAGCTTTAGCATTTGTTAGCATGGGTAAACATTTATTTTTAAAACAAATTAAGACTTTTATAATAAATAATATTTCCAATTTTTAAATCGGTTGTACCACCTGACACAGAAAGTGTGACAGTTTACCTATGAGTCAGAAAAAAAGCTGTTTTTTCTCAATACTTGAAAGAGACTTTCAAACCTTTTCATTCAGCCATAAAGACGACTTGTTCTTCTTGCTGATGTCATATCCTGTTTGATGATCCTATTCTTTATTTCAAAATAAAAGCCCTGTTCTTACAGTTGTGCCACCCTGATATTTTAAGATTACAAATTGTGGGGACAACGTTTTTTAGTGATCTCAAAAGCTTTAAAACTATGACTATCACAAATGAAGCTATTTGAAATATATTTAACATACAATTATGCCATGATGTTTTATTTGTAATTGTTACCCTGAAAATACAATTTTCAGAAGCTTTATTAGTCTAATCACCTGACATTTTATGGGTCTGAGGTGTGAAAACATAAAAAAAATACGTATTATTGAAATGTGATAAAAATGTGTTTAAACTAAATAGGTTTTGTAGAATAAAGTGATACATGTAATGAAAAGATAAAATTATTATAAGAAATATAACATTCGGACACAAAAATATGCACGTCATCAATCACCCATTTACAGATGTGTAGGTGCATAACGTGATATGAAGTTATATTAAGTGATATCAGCGGAAATTTCAAAATTAAAACAATAACATTTACATTAAGAATCAAAGCAAGGAACGTAATACAAGATAACAATCATAAACAAATCATAAACAAGGGATTTAAGTGTGGACACACCACACAGTGCAACAGAGCAGATCCCGGACATGTCTGGTGTGTTCTTGGACTTCATAATTCTGTCTGCTCCTCAATAGTGTCTTAAAAGTTAAAGGAGGGCGGACACTTTTGCAACCCACTGTAAGTCAAAGGATTTTAAGGAAAGACATTTAGGCGAGTCGCAGGTCTTGAGCTGCACAAGAGAGGTCATAATGGACTAAAGCCGCATAAGTGTGACCAATGTGGAAATCTTTCAGTGAGTTAAATACACTCACATGTCACATGAGGATCCACACTGGAGAGAGGCTGTACAGCTGTGAGCAGTGTGACAAAGCATTTATTAGCTCATCTTGCCTCAATAACACATAAAAAGGATCCACAGTGGAGAAAACAGTTATGACAAGTGTGGAAAGACCTTTAGATATTTAATGACATGAACATGTTTGTGTAGCTCAGACTTTATCCATTGACTCCTCTATTTTAAACTTTAACATTTTTGCTGATATTTTTAATTTAATTTTAATTTTAATTTAATTTTTCATTAATAAAGTTTACATTTTGATCCAGAAGCTCGACCTTTTCTTTGCACTTTTGAAATTCATACTTAGACACAAATACAAATGTGTATTCTTTGGTGCAGCAGTCGCAGATTTTTAGTTTATATTGTCATTTAAGTTGAATATCCACAATAGTTATGCCATACCTGTGTTGCACCACTGCCCTCTTGTGGTCGAATCAGGAAATGGCAGAGCGCGGAAGATCACTGTTCTCACTCACTTTTAATAATGAGAATATTTATTCATTTTTCTTTCTCACGTCTGTGACAAGAAACAAAACTATAGCAAATTTACAGTATTAAAAATTTAAAAAATCCCCAAATCTCCGTTGCATGATTTAACTAGTCTTGGTCTAAACTGGGACTAAACCAGGTCTAAACTGGACTAAACTGGGACTAAACCGGGACTAAACCAGGCCTAAACTGGGACTAAACCGGGACTAAACTGGGACTAAACCAGGTCTAAACTGGACTAAACCAGGCCTAAACTGGGACTAAACCAGGTCTAATTGGGACTAAACCATGTCTAAACGGGACTAAACCAGGTCTAAACTGGACTAAACAGCTAAACTGGGACTAAACCAGGTCTAAACCGGACTAAATCAGGCCTAAACTGGGACTAAACCAGGTCTAAACTGGGACTAAACCAGGTCTAAACTGGGACTAAACCAGGTCTAAACTGAGACTAAACAGGTCTAAACGGGACTAAATCAGCCTAACTGGACTAAACTGGGACTAAACCAGGTCTAAACTGGGACTAAACCAGGTCTAAACTGGGACTAAACCATGTCTAAACTGGGACTAAACCAGGTCTAAACTGGGACTAAACCAGTCTAAACCCAGGTCTAAACTGACCAAAGGTCTAAACTGGGACTAAACAGTCTAACTGAGACTAACCAGGCTAACGGACTAAAACCAGGAAATAAAACCAGGTCTAAACTGGACTAAACCAGGTCCTAAAACTGGGACTAAACCAGGTCTAAACCAGGTCTAAACTGGGACTAAACCAGGTCTAACTGAGGACTAAACCAGTCTAACTGGACAAGGCTAAACTGGGACTAAACCAGGTCTAAACCTGGGACTAAAACCAGGTCTAACTGAACTAAACCAGGTCTAAACTGAGACTAACAGGCTAAACTGGGACTAAACCAGGCTAAACTGGGACTAAACCAGGTCTAAACTGGGAACTAAACCAGGCTAACTGGGACTAAACCAGGTCTAAACTGGACTAAACCAGCCAAACTGGGACTAAACCAGGCTTTAAAACTGGGACTAAACCAGGCTAAACTGGGACTAAACCAGGCCTAAAACTGGGACTAAACCAGGCCTAAACTGGGACTAAACCAGGTCAAAACTGGGACTAACCAGGCTAAACTGGGACTAAACCAGGTCAAACTGGGACTAAACAGGTCTAAACTGGGACTAAAGCCAGGCTAACCGGCCTAAACTGGGACTAAACCAGGTCAAACTGGGACTAAACCAGGTCTAAACTGGGACTAAACCAGGTTCTAAACCAGGTCTAAACTGGGACTAAACCAGGTCTAAACTGAGGACTAAAACCAGGCCTAAACTGGGACTAAACCAGGTCTAAACTGGGACTAAACCAGGTCTAAACTGGGACTAAACCAGGTCTAAACTAGACTAAACCAGGCCTAAACTGGGACTAAACCAGGTCTAAACTGGGACTAAACCAGGTCTAAACTGGGACTAAACCAGGTCTAACTGGACTAAACCAGGCCTAAACTGGGACTAAACCAGGTCTAAACTGAGACTAAACCAGGCTAAACTGGGACTAAACCAGGTCTAACTGGGACTAAACCAGGTCTAAACTGGGACTAACCAGGTCTAAACTGGGACTAAACCAGGTCTAAACTGGGACTAAACCAGGCCTAAACTGGGACTAAACCAGTCTAAACTGGGACTAAACCAGGCTAAACTGGGACTAAACCAGGTCTAAATACAGGGACTAAACCAGGTCCTGGACAAACCAGGTCTAAACTGGGACTAAACCAGGTCTAAACTGGACTAACCAGGCCTAAACTGGGACTAAACCAGGTCTAACTGGGACTAAACCAGGCTAAACTGGGACTAAACAGGTCTAAACTGGGACTAAACCAGGTCTAAAAAAAAAAAAAAACTGGGACTAACCAGGTCTAAACTGGACTTAAACCAGGTCTAAAAAAAAAACCAGGCCTAATCTGGGACTAAACCAGGTCAAAACGGGACTAAACCAGGTTAAATGGGACATAAAACCAGCCTAAACTGGACTAAACCCGGTCAAAAACTGGGACTAAACCAGGTCTAAAACTGGGACTAAACCAGGTCTAAACAGGACTAAACCAGGTCTAAACTGGGACTAAACCGGGCCTAACTGGGACTAAACCAGGGCCAAACTGGGACTAAACCAGGCTAAACTGGGACTAAACCAGGCCTAAACGGGGACTAAACCAGGTCAAAACTGGGACAAACCAGGCCTCACTGGGACAAACCAGGTCTAAACTGAGACTAACCAGGCCTAAACTGGGACTAAACCAGTCTAAACTGGGACTAACCAGGTCAAACTGGACTAAACCAGGTCTAAACTGGACTAAACCATCTAACTGGACTAAACAGGTCTAAACTGGACAAACCAGGTCAAAACGGATAAACAGTCAAACTGGACTAAACAGGTCAAAATGGACTAAACCAGCCTAAACTGGACTAAACCAGGACTAAACTGGACTAACAGACGTGTGAGACTCACGTTGGTGCGGCTCCTCTCAGACGCTCCTCTCTCTGGAACAGACAAACGTTTAGCTTTGACAGAAATGTGCCGATGATGATGATGATGATGATGACTGACCTTTGACCCTGGCGTAGAGGTGAACCGCAGCCACAGAGAGGAGCAGCGTCACCAGCCCCACGATCAGCAGCGAGTTTTTGATCAGGTGACCTACGACACAACACACCTTTGAGTAAATCCAGTTTCTGCTTTAGAGCCAGATTAAAGTGACTGTACCTGATGTGGCTTCACTTCTGTCATGGTCACAGCTAAAACAAAAGAAACATGATCATCTCAGTCAGAGCTGCTCAAAGTCCTGCATCTCATTACTGGAGTAAAGGTACTACACCCTACAGACAGGGGGCGCCCAATTTGCCCAATATTCAATTTGACTCTGTTCCTCTGCTCAAGCTAATGTTTCCAGTTTTTAAATGATAAAAGCATAGATTAAAAACCTTAATTTTGCTATAAATCTACAGTATTGTGTCCTAACTTCCCGCATTAGAATACTGTGTGACCTGTTCTGTGTGTGTGATTTTGATCTTCATGTATCTAAGTTTGATTTCTCATGTCTGTCCCTCCATGTCCCAGAGCATCACAAGTCACTGCTGTTTGAGGTGGACTTACTCTGATGTGAGATATAAACTGTATAAACTGTATATACTGTATATTGTAGCTGCTCTACCCACCTCTGCCTGTGGAGGGCGTTTTAAATCCGTCATTGTCTATAAACCAACAAATAATTACTCATTATCTCAGGCAATTGGAAAAGTTAAACATTTCTCACCTGGAGCTCGAGGGAACAGGGTGAAGGTCAGAGTTGTACGTTTCTGTTTAACTTCACACCTCAGAGTCTGATAAAACGGAGACGGAGGAGACGGATCCTTAAAGGAGACAGAGGCCGAACAGCCAGAGTCAGAGCGAGACATCGGCAGCTCTTCGTGATCCTCTTTCACTTCTTCATTCTTGTTCAACCATTTCACGTCATGCAGACACCATTCAGCTTCACAGAGCAGGTGAGAGTCGCTCTGTCGTCTTTCTTTTCCTGAGACACTGGTGAGAATTATACAAATAACAGAGAACCAGTTATTTTCTTTCAAATGTGACTTTTAAAAATGAAAATTGGTATTGGACCTCAATGCAAAAATCAAACGCACTCACAGGACGCTACAAACAGCTGAAATTGTGTCTCTTCATTCTTTTTTCCACTTTGTTGACAAGTGAAAATGTCTCCAGCCTGTTTCTTTGTGACTCTGTGTAAACCATGGAGCAGTTCTGGAGGAGACTCACTGATGAACTCACTGCATCATTTTTCTTTCCTTTATCAACAAACTCTACGATGTGTGTTACTGCCACTGAACCAGGTTGTGAACTGACACTGGTTTTGATCAGGACGAACATCTTCACACGACAAAGTGACGTCATCTCCTTCTATCACAGTCTGATAGTTAAACTGTCCGTCTGAGCCTGAAATAGAAACAAAAATGTTGAAGTGCAACAATTACAAAAACAATTTCAAAATGCTCTTGTCGAGATATTTGTAATTTCTCAAGAAAAAAGACACTTCCTTATTCCTTCAGTCTCTTCAACATCAGAGACTGAATAATAAGACATTTAATAACATACAGTCAATAGTGTTGGGCTAACGTTTTACAAAGTGACAAGTTACAGAATATATGACTTTTTTCAGTAACCGAGGATTAATAACAAGACAGTAATATATTAGTCATTACAGTTTCAGTAACTCGAGTTACAAGTGCATTCAATGTTTTAAAATCAGGTTAAACACTGGTTTATCAGATCTGCAGTTTGTAACGTCAACTAAACAAAACAGTAATATTTAATACAAACATTACATTTTTAAAGCTGTGTCTAATAATATAGAATATTTACAGTTTTAAAGTTTGTAACTTGTCCAACACTGGTCAAGTGTCTAGTGCAGTGTTTCCCAAGCAGAGGTACAGGGACCCCTGGAGGTGCTCCAGGACCGAGCAGGAGGAACTGTGTCTTTCTACCTTCCAACCCCATGACTCCGCCCCCTTCATTATTCTAACCCTAAACATTTGTAAAACTACAATATTAACTTAATAACAGCCACTGAAAAAGCTGCATTAGGAGTGTCATCCAATGAGAATCTGTGAGGGCGGGGCTTATGACTAAAGTTTGGTTACCCCAGCTCAGCTGTGTAAAGTACATAAAATAATAAAGTGACTGTTTCTTTAGTCTAAACGACTAAAGCTTTAGTCTTTTCTGTTTGACTGAGTGTGGACGACTACGTGCTTTGTTCACACCATCTCAAAGTTCCTTCCCTTGAAGAAAATGAACTAAACACAAGACTTTGCAGAAACATCACAATCATCAACAGCTGAGCCCGACGAGTCTTTCAAATACTGTATATAGATAATATGAGCTTATTTTAATGTCTTACTGTCACACAGTTACTAGAATCAACAGCTTTTCCCTGATTCTAAGTCTAACCGCTCAAATCAGGTGAAGTCAAACCAATAACACATGAATTCAGCGTTAACCCTCTGTCCCGACCTGGACGACTGAGACTCACCTGACAGCTGTAGAACCAGGAGCAAAGCCAGTGGAACCACGGAGCGCAGCATCGCCCCACACTCAGCTGGAACTCAAATGTCTTTTTCACTCCTTCCTTCACTTCACTTCCTCAAAATCCACCACGTCCAATAAAAACACTTTTAAAATATCAAAACAAACGACAGGATTTCACCCACGTCTGACTTTACATTTGATCATCCAAAACACATGTATCTTTATTATTTTGAACGATACTTATGGTTTTAAAAGTTTGTAAAAAAGAGGAAACTGTGCGTGGGAAATTCAGAGGAAGCGATGAGTCTATTTATAAGTGATTCTCTTTCACAGCTGCTCAAGATTTTGTCCATTTTTGGTGTTGACAGTGAGCGAGTGTCAGATAAATGTCTCAGTCGAACAAGACAGTTTAACACCTCAGGCAAGACCTCACGTTAAATACACTCACTGCAGAAATCTGTCGTCATGAATAATAACATTTGAGTTCCTCTTTTTATCTCGCTAACACTTAGACTGGAAATAGTTCCTTCAAATAAAATCCATCCATCCATCCATTTTCTTCCGCTTTATCCGGGGCGGGTCGCGAGGCAGCAGTCTCAGCAGAGATGCCAGACTTCCCGATCCACGCACACCTCCTCCAGCTGTTCTGGGGGACCCCGAGGCGACACCAGGCCAGCTCAGAGACATAGTCCCACCAGCGTGTCCTGGCCTTCCACGAGGCCTCCTCCAATAGGACATGCCTGGAACACCTCCGAGGGAGGCGACCAGGAGGCATCCGGAACAGATGCCCTAGCCACCTCAGCTGGCTCCTTTCGACGTGAAGGAGCAGCGACTCTACCCCGAGCTCCTCCCGGGTAACTGTAAACAGTTGCATAAATATCTAGGGTTGCACAGTGGATACTTATGCAACTCACTGTAAACACGTCCAAATGTGTTACCGATACCTATAATCAAATATTTGTCATATTGAACCAAAATACAAACAACATTGATCCATAAAAGACCATTTATTTTAAATCTTTATTTGAGCTGAAACAACCAGGTCATTTCCTTATGTCCTAGAGTTTATAACAGATCTTTGTGTGTAACATGAAGGAAGAGACTTGACTGATGATATTGAAGCTTTAATGGCAGGAAATCCACAAATTCACCGTAGAAGATCTGGGGACACAAAACAAAAACAGCCTGTGAGTTTATATCCAGACTCTAAGGCAAGTTTATTTATTGAACACAATTCATACACAAGGCATAAATTAACACATCAAATCAATAAACATAAAAAATAATCACAGTAAAAGGCAAGAGTGCAGATAAAATACTTTCATAGTCATATTTAAGGATAAAAAGAATTGTTTTCAGCCTGGATTTGAACATTGTCAGAGTTGAGGCCTGTCTCACATCCTTCTGAAGACTGTTCCAGAGTTTAGCTTTAGCCTCAGCGTGTTTAGTCCTGACTCTGGAACCACCAGGAGACCCCTCCCTGAGATGGTTCATACGGCTCTAACATGTCAGAGATGGACTTTGGCGCTAAACCATAAAAAAGACTATTGACTAAAGACTAAATTCTATTCTCTGAGTGACAGGAAGCCAGTGCAGAGACCGGAGCACTGGACTAATGTGGTCGTATTTCCTGGTTCTTGTCAGGACTCGAGCAGCAGCGTTCTGGATGTTCTGCAGCTCTAACAGCTCCTTTAGAAACACTTTCTCTACAGGCCCATGTTCACCTGTATCAGTGACACGTAGATCTGAGTGTCATCTGCGTAGTTGTGGTACGACACATTGTTGCTGTTTATTAGCTGACCCAATGGAAGCATGTACAAGTTGAATAAGAGGGGTCCCAAGATTGACCCCTGGGGGACTCCACAGGTCTGGGCAATTTTGTCTGAGACACAGTTGTCAATTTCGACAAAGTACGTCCTGTCCTCGAGATAGGACTTGAACCAGTTTAGAGCAGTACCAGAGATTCCCACCCAGTTTTCTAACCTGTGAAGTAAGATCCCGTGGTCCACTGTGTCAAAGGCAGCGCTCAGGTCCAGAACTAATAGACAAATATGTAAATTTAGTCAACACAAATATTACAAACATGTGCTTATTTTTCACCATAAACTGAACTTATTCTTCTAGTAGCTAAGAATTAAAAGCATTTTATTGAGCTCTGTTATAACTTTTCTCATCCTCCTTTTTGTCTGTCTCGCGCACTTAGACCGGAAATAGTTCCTTCAAAATAAATCCCTGAATCTTAAAAGTGACAAAAAGTGACAAAAAGTAACGTAAAAGTGACAAAACTGTCAAAAAAGTGACAAAAGTAACGTAAAGTGACAAAAACTGTCAAAAAAGTGACAAAAAAATTACGAAAAATGTCCAGTCGAGATGATTAAATGTAATGCTTTATATTCATTTCCAAACCTCTCCATTTCCCCCAGAGCATCAGCGCCACAAACGCCAGGATGAGCAGCGCTGCTATAACCACGGGGACGGCCAAGTTTAACAGCAGATCTGCAAAAAGGGAAGGAAATAAGGAAATGAAGACGCTTGTATTTGGGTCAATGATGTACTGTATAAGGGTCTAAAAACATATTTTCAAAACGTTTTTTTCAAAACTGATGGCATGCATATTTTTGAGTCGATAATTTGTGTTTAAACAAGTTATGTTTGTTAAATAACATTTAAAAGTTTTTTTAAAATGTTTTTTATGTATTAGTAGCTTCTCTGTATAAAAAAGTGTCAGGTGGCACAACCGAGTTTTTTTCTACAATTTAAATTATTTCCCAAAATTTGTACAAACTCAAATCTTGCCAAGTATATCTTAGACAGTCTTTCTCCTCTGAACATTTCATCTGTAATCTGTAACTGACTGATGCTGTAATCAGCAATAAAACAGGAGGACCACGGACTGAGCGCTCGTGTCAGCCCAAAACAGTTATCGGTTCAGTATCGGATATTTTAAACCAATATCTGATTTTTTTTTTCTAGTATTGACTCTGATACTTATACCAGTATTGGATCAGTGCATCCCTATAGTTTTTAGATGGTAATTTGACATTTTTTGCAGTTGCACCACTTGACATTAGCAACTAATTTCAAATTAAATTATCTTTTATGTGGACTCTTACATTAGCTTAGCATTTGTTAGCATGGGTAAACATTTACTTTTAAAACAAATTAAGACTTTTATAATAAAATGATATTTTCCAATATGTACATCGGTTGTACCACCTGACACAGAAGGTGTGACAGTTTACCTATGAGTCAGAAATAAGCTGTTTTTCTCAATTTTTGAAAGAGATTTTCAAACCTTTTCACTCAGCCATAAACACTTGTTCTTCTGGCTGATGTCATATCCTGTTTGCTGATACTATTCTTTATTTCAAAATAAAAGCCCTATTCTTACAGATGTGCCACCCTGATATTTTAAAATTACAAATTGTGGGACAAACGTTTTTTTGTGAACTCAAAAGCTTTAAAACTATTTATATTCACAAATGAGGCTTATTTGAAAGATATTTAACATACAATTATGCCATGATGTTTTATTTTTAATTGTTACCTTGAAAATACAATTTTCAGAAGCTTTATTAGTCTTATCACCTGACATTTTAGGGGTTTGAGGTGTGAAAACATAAAAAATATGTATTATTGAAATGTGATAAAAATGTGTTTAAATAGGTTTTGTAGAATAAAGTGATACATGTAATGAAAAGATTAATTATTTTTAAAAGAAATATAACATTCGGACACAAAATATGCACGTCATGTCAATAACCCATTTACAGATGTATAGGTGTATAAAGTGATATAAAGTGATATCAGCGGATCTTTTATTTATTTATTTATTTGTTTATTTGAGTCTGCTCAAAGGGAGTTGGCCGAAGCAAATAGCTTATAAGCGCCCACCCAAAAAAACAAAACAATAACATTTACATTAACAATCAAAGCAAGGAACGTAATCCAAGATAACAAATCATAAACAAATCATAACAAGGGATCTATAAGTGTGGACACACCACACAGTGCAACAGAGCAGATCCCGGACATGTCTGGTGTTTTTCTTGGACTTATAATTCTGTCTGCTTTTGCAACCCACTGTAAGTCAAAGGATTTTAAGGAAAGACATTTAGGCGAGTCGCAGGTCTTGAGCTGCACAAGAGAGGTCATAATGGACTAAAGCCGCATAAGTGTGACCAATGTGGAAAATCTTTCAGTGAGTTAAATACACTCACATGTCACATGAGGATCCACACTGGAGAGAGGCCGTACAGCTGTGAGCAGTGTGACAAAGCATTTATTAGCTCATCTTCCCTCATAAACACATAAGAAGGATCCACAGTAGGGAAAACAGTTATGACAAGTGTGGAAAGACCTTTAGATATTTAATGACATGAACATGTTTGTGTAGCTCAGACTTTATCCATTGACTCCTCTATTTTAAACTTTAAAATTTTTGCTGATATTTTTTAATTTTATTTTTTTAACTGATTTTTTTTGCCATTAATATTTTGATCCAGAAGCTCGACCTTTTCTTTGCACTTTTGAAATTCATACTTAGACACTAAATACAAATGTGTATTCTTTGGTGCAGCAGTTGCAGATTGTAGTTTATATTGTCATTTAAGTTGAATATCCACAAATAGTTATGCCATACCTGTGTTGCACCACTGCCCTCTTGTGGTCGAATCAGGAAATGGCAGAGCGCGGAAGATCACTGTTCTCACTCACTTTTAATAATGAGAATATTTATTCATTTTTCTTTCTCACGTCTGTGACAAGAAACAAAACTATAGCAAATTTACAGTATTAAAAATTTAAAAATCCCCAAATCTCCTGTTGCATGATTTAACTAGTCTTGACAGGAACATATGAAAGTATGAGGATGAAGGTGATGAGCGATAACACACAGTTATTAAGAACATGTTATTACACACAGTTGTAACGGGTGTGTCAACCTTAATAGAAGTGCTTTTGACAATTCAATGCAATTCCATTAACATGAACCATTCAGAGGTTTAACGGGTTACATTTATGTTAACAGATGCTTTGTGACTGAATGTGTTTGCATTTACATGTGCTTATATGCTAATATGCTAGTGTGATACTTTTGTCAATCTTAGGAAGGGCTGTACAAACGCTAACAACATTAACCGGTTTGGCCCTGGCCTCGAAAAGCTCGTCCAACCAGGTTGACCAGGCACTGGGCTGTGTAGAGTCAGCCAGTGTAAAATCAGCTTATCTCAGACTGAGAGGCCAGGCTGCTGCTGCGCCTCAACCTTTTCCTTGTATTTTCAATAAACTGGACCTTTATTTTATAAAACTCATCAGAGCTTCTATCGAGCAGTTATTTTTCCACTAAACCGATTTCTAATGTGGTACAACTTCAATGTCTATGGATCTGCTGATTCATTTGGACTTGGTTGAGTTTTCACCAGCCCAGTGTCGTCGGCCAAGTCTGGACTTAGTGAATGTCAAACATAAAGCTTCTCTCTAGATCGGGGTGTCCAAACTGTTCTCACTGACAGACGCATATTGACATGTTTACTGCATTGAGGACCAAAGATCTGTGATCAGTGCATTCAAACATAACTGTGTGTATTTGAGAGAGGTTTAAACCGAGCCCCACACCTTTATTTAGGGTTGCTGTTCTTTGCAGGAAAAAGTGCCATCTCTGGAGATGTGCCAATAAAACAAGAAGCTTGAGGGCCACTAAGAATTGGTATGAGGTCTGCATTTGGCCCTACCTGGAGGACTGAGAGCCTCAAAGCCAAGAGTTAACACAAACGCACATTTCAAATATTTATCTAGATTTAAAACATGTGAAGGTTGTACAGGTGCAGATCTGACTTTTGTTGGTTCAGTTCCTTTAGGGCTGATTTACTGATGTTTGGATCATCATTGTTCCTGATTGTTGACACCAAAGGCACATTTCATAAAGACTTTGGCATTTTGAATCTCCTGTATCATTCAGGATAAATGTGTGCTTACATTTCTATAGATTTTACAGTATTTTTGACTGAAGTTGAAATCATAAAGATGGATTGTTCATATTCTGCAGCTTTACCTAATTACAAGGAGTTTCACAGTTTTTATCGGTTTGGTTGGAAAAAAGTGACATTTGTCAATATTTGGAGCTGTATGTTTTGCTTCACTTGAAATAATATATTTCACATTTAACTCATTGAAAAGTAAAAACGCTCTGTTAGACTGAGAGAGAGTAAACAGCCACAGAGCCCATGGACATTCAAATGAGTCTCTGAGTCGTTAGATCAGAGCCAAACCCAGAGCTGTTCATTCACATTCAGAGGTGTGAACTGGCCTCTCCTCAATGTCTCCATAGGATTTAGAGCTGGAACAGGGAGGGGCTGTTTGTACAGTGTAATGTCAGCAGGGGGCAGCAGAGGTTTCATCCACACAGGTGAAGGAGGGCTCCTTAGGGGAGGGGCTTTGGACACAGCGCTATAAAAACCTGTGTGAGCTGAGAGGACATTTGCAAACACAGGACGAGCCACAAAGACGACGCCTCGGAGGACTCTGCTGATTTGGAGGAAATATCCAGGACTCACAGAGAAGCTGCTGCTGCAGGAGTCTGTCTGCACACAGGTGAGTAAGACACACTCACTTCAGCTCCAGCGCTCAGACAGTGATTTAAACACAGATTTGTTGCTGATTCACAGTGATCTGACGGGGAGGGGTGATACTGTATGTGTGAATGAGACCTGGGGGAGGGGGAGGGTCACACCAGGTCTGCAGCAAACTACATTTAGTGTTTTACTGAATAATGTGAGTAACACAACACTAACTCCTGTTTCTGTCTGCAGAGAAATGGACCCAGCTCAGCCTCTGCAGACTCCCCGCACACAGGGAAAGACACACAGCTGTGAGGAGTGTGGGAAAGGATTCACTACATCACAACATCTGAAACAACACAAGAGGATCCACACTGGAGAAAAGCCCTATGAGTGTGGCCTGTGTGGACATGTGTTTACTCAGTCTGCAGATCTGAAACGTCACATGAGGATCCACACTGGAGAGAGGCCATACAGCTGTGAGCAGTGTGACGAGACCTTTAGTCGATCATCCAGCCTCAAAGACCACATGAAGATACATACTAGGGAAAATGAATACAGTTGTGATAAGTGTGGGAAGTCATTTAATCAGCTCTCAGGCCTCAGGCAGCACAAAAGAGTCCACGATGGACTAAAGCCGTACAAGTGTGAACAGTGTGGGAAAACATTCAGTCGGTCACACAGCCTTGAATGTCACATGAGGATCCACACTGGAGAGAGGCCATACAGCTGTGAGCAGTGTGACGATACCTTTGCTCGGTCATCCAGCCTCAAAGAACACATGAAGATACATACTAGGGAAAATGCATACAGTTGTGATAAGTGTGGGAAGTCATTTAACCAGCCCTCAAGTCTCAGGGAGCACAAAAAAGTCAATTATGGGCTAAAGCAGCACGAGTGTGAGCAGTGTTGGAAAACATTCCGTACAAGACAGCATCTTAAACGTCACATGAGAATCCACACTGGAGAGAAGCCATACAGCTGTGAGCAGTGTGACAAGACCTTTGCTCGGTCATCCAGCCTTAAAGACCACATGAAGAGGATCCACGATGAACTGGCCCCACTCGAGAAACCAGTCTGCATTTGACATGAATGTTCTTCATGACATGAACATGTTTGTGTAGTTCAGAGATCCATTCAATTGATTATATTTTAAACTAATGTTGTTTTAGAAATGCTGCTTTGTTTTTGTATTGAGCAAATGTAACATTTTGCTTTTTTTCTATTGATACTACAGATACTGCCTATGAGCCACGGGGCTGATTGGTGTGTGTTGGGGGTTTTGTCACTAATGGGGCACACAGCTATAAAGTCCCATCTCGATGGGGCCTTTCTGTGTGAAGTTTGCATGTTCTCACCGTGTCTGTGTAGGTTTCCTCCAGGTACTCCGGTTTCCCCTACCATTTAAACATCTACAATAGACCAGGATGAATGAGAGTGTGTGTGTGTGTGTGTGAATGTATGGAGGTGGTCAGATGGACCAGTCGAGACAGCGCTTCTGTCCGTCTCCCCCAGGGGGAAACTGAACATCACTGAGTATAGAGTGAATGTACAATTGTCTCATGTAAAATGCTTTGTGACTGTCTGTGAAAGGTGCTATACAAATAAAGTTCTTCTAAACGTAAAAATATTTCCAGCTTACACTCATTATTAATATTGAACATATTACTTTATTTTTCTTAGTCACAAAAAAAAATCTTTAGCAGGTTTAAAGTAATAAAATGTATTTTGGTCTAACAGACGCAGAACTTAAAGGGATATTTCAGGATTTTTGATATTGGGCCTCATTTTGTCATGGCAACGTGAAAACAGGAAACGACCTCCCTCTCCTTGTGCAGCTGAGTTTTTTGCCTTTTTCTGCGAACTGCATTTGTGGTTTCTGTGTTCCATGTTGTTTTTCTGGATACTTTTGTACGTCTTTGCCGTGTTTTTGTGGAGGTTTGGTGGATTTGTTTACTTTGAGAGTCTAAAATGGTCCTGAAGAAAGCAGCTTTTTAAAGGTAAACAAAATGCTAGCTTATCAGCTAAACCCATTACTAGAGAGATCTACAAATTTCTTCTGAGACACTGAAGAGGCACCAAGAGCCCCCACAGCTGCAGCACAGTCGAGGCATCACAAGAGGAGCTACAGGAAACAAAAAAGGACAAACGAGAGATGGTAAAAGACTGTTGTGAAGCGGAGGGAGGAAGAGGAAGGAGGAGGTGGAGCTGACCAGTGCAGGACACCACGCTCTGAAACAGGGACAAAGCCAGGAGTCACGGCACCATTTCAGAGGATCAGAGGAGACAGAGGGCAGCCAGCCAGGTTTCTTCCGAGTGCTACAGTTTTCCCGACCTCCAAGGTCATGCGGGTCAGGTTGACACAGTGGCAGCGCGGCTCAGCCGCAGCAGCTCAGGACTAACACCTGAACACTATTTCGTTGTATGCTTGTACAATGACAATAAAGCACTTACTTACTTACATTTCCTAGTTATCCAGAGTGTTGTTGATGTCTGGAGATATTTTTTAAATTCATGCAGTTCTTATATTTGAAGAGTCTAGTGGCGCTAGGCTAGAGCAAGGCTAAAGCATTTCTATGGTATCAGTTAGCCTGCATTAAAAACAGTCTGACCCACTCCACAGTGCACCTGAGGTAAATCACTTATAACACCAGACTAACCATATAAATGTCTGTGTTAATAGAATATTGTTTGAAATATAACTGATCTTGTATCACATGAATTACCACATTTTGAGGGACTATTTTCTCGCAGATCACTCCGCCGCTGCGTTAGCTTACAGCCACGAAGCTGATGCTGCTCAAATATAAGTTATTTTAAATGCAAAATGGTTAAAATGATTCTATTAACACAGACATTTATATGGTTAGTCTGGTGTTATAAGTGATTTGCCTCAGGTGCACTGTGGAGTGGGTCAGACTGTTTTTAATGCAGGCTAACTGATACCATAGAAATGCTTTAGCCTTGCCCTAGCCTAGCGCCACTAAGCTCTTCAAATATAAGAACTGCATGAATTTAAGAAAAAAATATCTCCAGACATCAACAACACTCTGGATAACTAGGAAATGAGGCCCAATGTCAAAAATCCTGAAATATCCCTTTAAGAAAACAATGTCATCTTTTTAATAAGATATTTCTATGAATCGAAACGCAAACTTCCTAAATGAAACGCTCTCAAGTGAACTGAACTGGTCTGCTCCTGTTGAAAATAATTCATCGGTTTGTGTGTCGCCCGGGTGTTGCCCGCAACACCCTCACGTGACCACAGCAGGAGGCGCATGCGCGTACACCAAACCGGAAGAGTCCTGCAGGAGGTTAGCTCGCAGCTAAAGCTAACAACAACAGTTTAGAAAAAATGTCTTTGGGCCAAACGCGGCTCAGTTCGGGTGAGTCTCTGCTGTTTGTCATCTGCGTAAAGCGCAAGGCGGCCTTTATAGAGAAACAACAGGAACATGTTTAAATGATTACATCAGTTTATACCGTTAACATCCTTTTCATCTGCGCTGATCTGCGCTATAGCTTTGATATTATTGGTTCGATTGTAGATGAATGACCTTGTGCTTTTGTATTTCTTGCTCGGCTTTCATTGTAAAGTAATTAGTGTGTTTTAACCTCTTAACCCCCGCCTGAACCGAGCACAATTTCTCCAGTTTAGCTTTACCCAAATCTAAAAGCGTAAGAAAAGCGTCAAAATAGCGATGAAAAAACTGAAAAGTGACAAAACGTTACGAAAACAGGACAAAAAATGTAATTGTAAAATTATGAAAAAGCCACAAAAACGCTTCAACAACGTGACAAAAACGTTAGGATCAGTTTTATTTCAAATGAGGCGTTACATTGGCCTGTTGGCTGTAAGAAGCTTTTAGATGTGGGTAAAGCCGAAATAGAGAAAATGCGCTGTGTTCAGGTGGGGGGTAAGCATAGTCTCTATAGACCCTTTAGTTGTCTGTAAACATTCCGGGCTTAGCTGGAGGCGGGAAGCTCGAATCCTATCCATTTCTATTGTAGCTGTTGTCATAGTAACGATAAACAAATGTCTAACTGTTGTTGGAAATATCAGATAAACCTTATTTTATCGTCTCAAATGTCATTCCTCTTGTTCTGGCACCTTAAGCCACAACAGGACCACATTTTTGTTGTTGTAATTTTACACTTAAAATCGCTAGTTTTAGTTTAATCTTATTTCTCTTGATCACTTCCTGCCTCCAGCTGATGTCATTGAGGGTCTATAGGCAGGGATTTATTCTATTTAGCTTAAACTCTATGGATCATGTTTTTGTGTCCTTAAAGAGCAACTAAAGAGGGTTTAGACAGACACGCACATCCCAGGTCAGTTAAGTAGCGTGCAGGAGTTCAATAGTACGTGAAATCAAAGAATAAAAACTCTATTGCGCTCTCAAGGAATTTATTTTTAGGCACCACAAAGTAACGTTTCGGGCGTCGCTTAGCCCTTCGTCAGACGAAAAGAGCAACTAAACACCAAATCAAGTTTTTTTTACTGATAAACTGTCTCAATGGGTGTCTCATAGTGTTGTCCACTGGTCCCTGACATTATTCTGACATTATAGCACAAACATGTGTTAAATCCTAACTTTGGCCTGAAAACGAATGGGTTGCGCCCCCTTCAGGGTAAACTCTGCTACTAAATTAGAATTTCCTGATTGGCTGGAGACGTGTCCACGGCCTCCACAGAACGTCATAAGCCGCACCAGCTCCACACATCGTCATCAGGTGCTGCCCATTGTCCTGCCCCTGTACCTGTGGTTTATAACCAAGTCCCTCCCACGTAATCAGTCTGCTGTGATTGTGCCAATGCAAAGGCCCACACACTCACCCCCGCATGTCACCCCCAAACTTCAGAGACCGCCTCTTTCACGGCAATTTTTGACTTTTGTTTGTGGGTGGGGAAAGGCTTTGGCACAACCATTTAGGTACTCTTTAATAGAGTTCACTGTTGCCATGGAGATCCACCATGTTTGTGGCTTTTAGTGTACATTTTCCAAAGACTAACACTGGCTAAAAATCAGTATGAAAAGAGGAGGAAAAAAAAGCCGTGGAACAACTGTGTTAGCTGCTCAGTCGCTACTATTAATGTGAACAATAACTCCAGTGTTTTAGCTTTTGGCTTTTGCCCAAATCTGAAAGCTTAAAAAAAAAAGCATCAAACTAGCGTCAAAAAACAAGTAAAATGTGACATAAAAGCAACAAAAAATCGTGGCAAAAACACGACAACAAAGCAATGAAAAACAAGAAACATAGAAAGTGACACAAACGTGATAAAAACATGGTGAAAACACGACAAAAAAAGCAACGAAAAAGCAACAAAAAAACACGACAAAAAAGAGACACAAACATGGCGACAACGTTATAAAAAGGGTTAAAATGTTTAGTTATTATTGCTGCAAATCTCATGATGCTTAGCGATGTGACGCCACAGTCCTGAACCCAATAAAGTCTTGAATGAATGATTATCCATCTGTTACTTGGTTAGATTATATTTCATGTTTTTTATTGTAGCGAGTTGTGTCTTATCTAAATAACCGTTAACATGTCCAGGATTGACATCAGACCACTGGCCTTTTTAGTTTTTTCATCGACAGGGTGATGGAGGCCGATAATGATGCTCTGGCCATAACTGACTCCAATCAGGACCCAGTGTCAGTTACTGGGTCTGAGCTGCACTCGCTGATAAAAACATTCACTTTGGTTCCCTCTGTGTCCTTCAGGTGTCCAGATGCTGAGTCCTGACCTCGGACTGAACCAGGAGGCTCCACAGATTAAAGAGGAGCCAGAGGAACCAGAGGAACACGGCATCAAACAGGAGGACGAGCAGCTGCCAGTGTAGGCTCCAACACTTCTTTGCCCTAACAATGAAATGAAATGTTCATGCGACGCCATTACAACATTCTAATGAGCCTAGACTGGTAAAATACACGGGAAACAAAAAAGTGTCCACAAGTGTATAGGGATGAGAATCGAGTTCTGTTTGAGCAAAGCATCAGAACCGTACGTCTACCTCATTATCGATCCCTCTTATCGATGCCCCCGCTCTGAAAACACTCTTTTTTTTTTTTTTTTCAGACACCATAGCGCCGCGGGGCTAGACACATGTGCGTAATGATGTGGTTCTCCGAGTCTGTTGACTCTGCTTCGAAGTGAGCAGGGAAACATGGGCCCAATCTCAATTCTCCCCCTTAGCCTCCGCTTAGCCTGTCCCCTCCGTTTGCGCGTTCACGAGAGACGAAAGAGTGTCGTCAATTAAAACAGTCCATTGTTATAAACGTGTCAGTTTTCGCTTTGTTGCTGCGAACGCTCCGTTTATTTGCGCTGTATTGCAGTTTCTTTCCAAACTTTCGATACGTCGCTATTGACATGACACACGGGGTTCAGTGCCTCGCTGCTGCGCCCGCTCCCCGTGCCGCTGTGCTCTGAGCCCAGGTCCGAGACTGACCCGGGCTTAGACTCCGCTCAGGCCCGGGGCTCAGAGCGGAGTCTGCAGCCGCCTGTCCCGCCCTGAGTGCACTGTGAGCGGGTCTACCTCTGCCCGTCCCCGCTATGAGTGCGCTATATGAGGCTGATCTCTCTCTGGCTAACGGGCTTGTTGCAGTTCACACGGACAGGAGGCTAATTTTGTTTTTCTAGGATGGGAAAGGGATTTTGCCATTAATTTGAGTGTTTTTAAGGTTAGGGTTAGGTTTAGGTCTACGGGTAGTTTGGATCAGTTTAAACTGTTCTCAAATGTGGCCTTTCCCATCCTAAGAAAAAAAATGTGGCGGACGGGGGAAGGAGAAACAGATAAAAATCTGTAGGTTTGGGCTGAGACCGAGTCCTGTTGTTTAGGTGTTACAAAACAGCATCAGCCTGTTACAAGTTACAGACACTTGTTGAAAAGTACAAATGTTACCATTATATTAGAGGATGCCACATGCCAGGCAGGCTGAGTGCAGCAGGAGCCACAGTATATTTGGAAACTTGCTTTATTTAATAATGTTTTTCTTAGGAAAACTAACAATGTGTCTTTTTTGAGAGTTTATCGAAAGCACATTCATTCCTTGCTTTTCCCAACACACAGACAAGTCAGGCATCGATAAGAGAATCGATAAAGAATCGAATCTATAGGTAAAATTATTGATGACATTGATATCAATAAAATCTTATCAATTCCCATCCGTACAAGTGTATATGTTTAACCTCCTACTCCCCACATTAACCGAGCGCATTTTCTCCAGTTCAGCTTCACTCAAATCTAAAAGCTTCTCGGCTGGAGCTTACAGCTTATAGTCCAGTGTACCGCCTCATTTGAAAGCTAAGACCTACAAAACTTTTTAGTCGCTTCTTTGATGCTCTTTTGTTTATTTTTTGTTGTTCATGCTCGTTTTTGTCGCTATTTTGACGCTTTGTTCAAGAAGCTTTTAGATTTGGGTAAAACCAAACTGGAGAAAAGGTTCAGGTGGGGGTTAAGAGGCTAAACATATTTTTTTGTTTATAATCGTGTTAACCATATTCAAAAATATGTCCCTGCTGTTGGTCGGTTAAAAAGACTTTCAGGCCAAATATTATTCTGGCAGGTTTGGACTTATTCCCTCATAAATGATGATCAGGTTCCTATACGCTCATAACACGTGTGCGTCGAGCACCGAGTCTCAGCAGCGCCACACTGAGGCTCCTGTGACTCACTGCCACTGTTTTATTAACGCAGCCGACAACAGAACAATGAGAACAATGAGAAAGAAGAGCCGCAGAAATGTGGCCAATGCGAACGATACATGTATGAATCTCTGAGCCGCACGAGGAGACCTCACGCTCAGCACGCTCCTACACAGTAGTGCATTCACTAGAAAATTCAGATTCAATATCAGAAAAAATGTGCAGTGTTCTGCAAAGACGTCTTTATCTTTAATTTAAAAAGTCATCTCTGTAAATGACAATTATGAGGGGAGTGGTGATGTTAGTGTGACATTTGGGAACTCTCCACAAACCTCTTAAAATGGTTTCAAAGTTTTCTTCAGAAAATGTTCACGCATTAAGGCCCAGTGTCCGTGCGTGTGTGTGCGTGTGTGTGCGTGCGTGTGCGTGTGTGTGCGTGCGTGCGTGTGTGTGTGTGTGTGTGTGTGTGTGTGTGTGTGTGTGTGTGTGTGTGTGTGTGTGTGTGTGTGTGTGTGTGTGTGTGTGTGTGTGGTGTGTGTGTGTGTGTGTGTGTGTGTGTGTGTGTGTGTGTGTGTGTGTGTGTGTGTGTGTGTGTGTGTGTGTGTTGTGTGTGTGTGTGTGTGTGTGTGTGGTGTGTGTGTGTGTGTGTGTGTGTGTGTGTGTGTGTGTGTGTGTGTGTTTGTTTGTGTTTAAAGTTACTCTAAGCTGCTCGCATTCCCACATTGCATCACTAGATGCGTCACCTTCGCAAACAGCGAGCTCACTTTGTATCGCAGAAGAACACCAGCGTCACACCTCCCCTGCCTCACAGGACACCCCCACCTGCCCCTCACCCCACCTGCCCCTCACCCCCACCTGCCCCTCACCCCCACCTGCCCCTCACCCCACCTGCCCCTCACCCCCACCTGCCCCTCACCCCCACCTGCTCCTCACCCCCACCTGCCCCTCACCCCACCTGCCCCTCACCCCCACCTGCTCCTCACCCCACCTGCCCCTCACCCCACCTGCCCCTCACCCCCACCTGCCCCTCACCCCACCTGCCCCTCACCCCACCTGCTCCTCACCCCCACCTGCCCCTCACCCCACCTGCCCCTCACCCCACCTGCCCCTCACCCCCACCTGCCCCTCACCCCCACCTGCTCCTCACCCCCACCTGCCCCTCACCCCCACCTGCTCCTCATGAGGAGTTGTCGTCACGGCACGTGACTCCTCATTCTCAATAGTGTGGAGGGAGTGAGGGGGGGAGGAGGGACAGAGCAGGGTTCATAATCTGTGCCAAAGTAACACACGGGCACTTTAACATATGACAAACACATACTGTGATTTGATTTCTTCAGGTCTGTCCCAGAGTCCAGTGCTGTCTGTGTGAAGACAGAAGAGTCCTGGCTGCTTCAGCGACACACCGACATGTCGCGAGCTGACCACGGAGCGCAGGAGAGGAGGCACCAGTGCCCTGTTTGTCAGAAGAGATTTAGGAGTAAACCACATTTACAAGTACACAATCGGATTCACACAGGAGAAAGACCCTACAGCTGCTCAGTCTGTAACAAAACATTTAAACACAGCTCTGCTCTTGGTATACACATGAAAATACACACAGGAGAGAAACCTTACAGCTGTTCAATCTGTAACAAAGCATTTGCTCAAAGGAATGGACGAGACACACACATGCGAACACACACAGGTGAAAAACCATTCGGCTGTTCACTTTGTACCAAAACATTTGCTCAAAAGGCACATCTAGATAAACATATGCGGTCGCACAAAGGAGATAAACCTTCCAGCTGCTCGTGGTCGTGGCTGTTTGAAAGGACGGCAGAGTCTGAGGAGGAGCTGTGTGGCTCCAAAGAGGAGAACCAGAGGAAACAGCAGCTCCTGGACTCGGCTCTGAAGCCCATGGACCTGCAGCACAGAGCGGGTGAGTCTCTGCTCTGTCCTCGGGAGAAATAAAGCTGTAAACAGTGCATGAGTCTGACATGAGTTCATTTACATGCCTATCATTGTACTGAAGCGTTTGTATAGATGTGAAGCCTGAGTAAAGTCCAAAGTTTCCTTATTCATAAACCTCACTGACCAATGAAAGCTGTATAATCACATAGTATTTCATTTCCTCTGTGTCCTGCAGATGTCCAGACGCCCTCGCAGATTCCTGACCTGATCCTTATCCAGGAAATCAAAGAGGAGCCAGAAGAACACAGCGTCAAACAGGAGGAAGAGCAGCTGCCGGTGTAGGCTCCACCGCTTTACACACACTCGCATGATTTTGGCAAATACATTTTATTAAAGGTTTAATTCAGTATAAGATTGTGTTTCGTGTTGTTACAAATCTTGTTGTAGAGATTTAAATATAATCCAGTAAACTTAAAATGGAGTAATTTTAGTATCTTAGTATTTTAGTTTATCCATTTTAAGAAGTTAATACCGATCCTGAAAATCCCAGGATTATCTAAGACTTAAAGGCATTTACATTCACTAAGTCAGTGGTTTCCAGTGTGAGGTTCTTGAGTCATGTTCTGTCACATCAGATGAAGCCTGTTGGATGAAGAGGTGAAACGTTCGACACTTCAACTACAGAGTACGGAGGATGACTCAAAAACCTTCATTGAAGACACTGTTTTTAGTGTATTTTGTCGCGTAAATCATTGGCGAAATACTTTCAAAGATCCAAAATAAACAGTTTATATACTTATTAACTAAAATGCTCTAAAGTAGCATAATAAAATAACTTGAATAACTTTATTTAAAGTTCATCTGACACATTAGACACATTTTTTGCTAAAACACAGTTAACACGATTATATTTAAGATTTTGCTAAAGATTATTCCCAGTTTTCTTTAGTTTGATCATTTTTGTGATGTTTATGTTTTCACTTCCTTATTGGACACCGACAGGAAGTGACATCGAAGAAGGTAAACAATTTTAAACTGTTGCCGTGCCAACCATGTTAAGTCAATGGGAAATGAATGAGTCAAACTGCTATGGAATGTTTCCTTCTTTATGTCACTTCCTGTCAGCAGCTTAAAAATTCAAATAAAAATAACTTTTCTGCCAAACATTTCTTCATTAAAATTGCTGCTTCACTGAAAAAATGATCATTATGCAACTGATGTAATCCATCTAAATAAGTCATATTTTCAAGAGCATTAAAATCTGTCATATGCACTTTAATGGGGGTCCCGAGTTGTTTCAGTGACAATGTTTGGGGTCCAAGCAAAAAGGTTTGGGAATCTTTGCGCTGCAGAATCAATACCGTTTTTACACCTTTTCTCACATTAAAAAAGCCATTTCAATCATTAGTGTTAATGTCAGGAAGCTGTTATTTATGATTTTTTATTTTGATTATGTTTTGATCAGGTCTGTGCCAGAGTCCAGCGCTGTCTGTGTGAAGAGTGAAGAGTCCGTCAGCTCAGAGACACATTTCCACTTCCAGACTCAGGGACACTCTGAACACTCGTCTGACACCGACAATGATGACGACTGGGAACCATCCAGTTGTTCTGATGCTCAAATAGAAACCGGGGCTGACCCAGGAGCTGTGGGGAAGAAGTACATGTGCCCTTTTTGTCAAAAGTCCTATTGCACTAAACAGGGTTTACAGAAGCACAGTAGGGTTCACACAGGGGAGAGACCCTACAGCTGTTCACTCTGCTCAAAAACATTTTCCCATAAAGAGTCTCTAGTTCTACATATGAGAATCCACACGGGAGAAAGGCCTTATATCTGTTCAATCTGCGAGAAAGACTTTTCAGACCCCGCTACCTTCAAAAGCACGTGAGGAGACACTCGGGAGTAGAAGAGGAGAAGAAGCACCAGTGCCCTGTTTGTGAGAAGAAGTTTGAGAGTAAACAGAAATTACGAATACACAACAGAGTCCACACAGGAGAGAGACCATACAGCTGCTCGTTCTGTGACAAAACATTCAAACAAAAGGGTGCGCGAGACACTCACATGAGAACTCACACGGGTGAAAAACCATTCGCCTGTTCAGTCTGTGACAAACCTTTGCCCAAAAGCCTCATCTGGACGTTCACATGAGGAGTCACACTGGGGAAAGGCCTTACAGCTGCTCCTCGTGTGATAAAGCCTATAAAGACAGTTCTTCACTCAAAAACATGAAATGTTGCACAAGGGAGAAAGCGTGTAGCTGTTTACAACCAACATTTTACTTTCTGCTCTTCAAATGACAATCCTGTAAAGTCTGCTCCACTTTGCTTGGTATCGTTCCATGTGTGGACCGTGTGTGGACCGTGTGTGAACCGTGTGTGAACCATGTGTGAACCATGTGTGGACCGTGTGTGAACCGTGTGTGAACCATGTGTGAACCATGTGTGGACCATGTGTGGACCATGTGTGAACCATGTGTGGACTGTGTCATCACGATCTATTTCTATTACAAAACAAGTGGATGAAGTACAACACACACAGTCTTGGAAACGTCAGGTACTTCACCTTCAGGAAACCATGTCTTATAAAGTTTATTGTTTATTTATTAGGATCCCCATTAGCTGTGCCCATGGGCCAGCTAATCTTCCTGGGGTCCTTTTTTTAAAAACAACTCATTTAAGATCAATTTAAATTACATGACAGGTTTCAAATAAAACACATAATGTAAATATCTTTGTTGAAACAAAGTCCATCTTCAGTTTGTTTCATATCTGAACATGTTTACATTACAGTATTCCGTGATTAGAAGCTTAAATTCATCAAAGTCTTCAATCAACATCAATACATTCTACACATACATAGGCACTAACGTTGACATAGTTTTTACATATATTATGTTATTTCATAATTCAAATATGACCCTCCCAAAAGCATCTTTATTTGTTTCTTAAATGCCACTACTTGTTTGTGTTAATTAACATTACTGGCAATTTATTCCATTCTTTCATTGCTCTGAAGGTTACAGTTTGTTGACCAAATTGGCTTTGGAACTTGGAATGAGAAATCGACCTGTAGTTGCCCGTCTTGTTGTGACTCTCGATTTTGTTTGAATTGCTCATAGATACATTTGGGATTCTTATGCTGTAATATTTAACAGTGTGCGCACAGAAGCTTTCCAGCTCTAAAGGTTGCTTTCATTCACCTTGTATATATTGTTTATATATTTTATATTTTTGACTCTGAGCTGACTTTTATTCCACATGTAACCCAGGTTGGAATCTATATGTATTAAACGTGTGTATATTGGTTTCTGCCCCTGTCCCTTTAAATAACCTGTGCGTAGTGCGTGCCCTGTGACCTTACGTAACCCCAGTCACGTGACTGTTCTTAGCCAATCGCGCATTGAAGCACGAGTGTTTAACCTGGCTGCAGAGGTGTGGGGAAGCAATCTTGCGCTCGATTCATGGGCTGATATCGAAACCGTTAAATTGGTAAGAGGTCTTACGCCAAACCGGATGTGCGTCAGCGTCCGCCATGATAAGAAGCGTCTGAATTGGTCTGTCAGTTAGGAAGGAGTTAGGGGAGGAGCCTCCATGCTAACTATCATAGCCACTTTAGCATAGGAGCTTCTGATGCTACCTCACTGGTGATTAGGAGCCATGTGCCATCCCATAAGCCACCGCCCCCCTCGCCCCCACCCTCGAGTGATTCTTCATGCTTTGATTGACAGGTGCACAATTCATTAAACAAATATATAAGAGATTCTGCAGAAGCCAAACTTTATAAAAGTGACGAAATACATGTTAGAGTCACCACAGCTCAGTCACATGGTTTTAAAGAGCCTCCTCAGTAAATGGACTAAATCAGGGGTGCCCAAACTTTTTGTCTCCGAGGGCCAAAATGAAAAAGTGCCTGTGGGTCGCGGGCCAAACACGGCGATGTCAAGCGTGAAACACATTTAACTGCAAATAATAATAGTTACTTTATTTTATTTTCGGTATATATTTGCATTTGATTATATCTATGCAAATAACATAGTATATAAACAAATATTAACTATGGCAAAAGCCTAGTTTTAGTAGAACAAAATTAACAATTGTAGCAATATGTAAAATGTAAAAAAACAACACCTGTATCTACAGTACGTGCAATGACTTTACCTCATTCATTTGTTAACTCAAAGAAAATGCCACATTAGATCATTTTGAAAGTGTCAGTTCAGCTTAAATTCTTTTATAAGTCCATTTTTAACATGACCTATGTTGATGTCAACAAACTTTGCCATAAAAGTTGGAAAACTGGGAAAGTTGATGCTACAAAGCTCTGTGATAAACACCAAGACACCACAACAGTGTTTCCTTAACTTTGCGAAAGGAGTGAAACAGCGCCCCCAATTTGACGCTGGTGGCCAAAAAGTGTACTGCATCCATATTTACCACTGAGAATGAATGGGAGAGAGTTAGTATTAACCATACGCGACACAAAAGTAGGTCACTCTATGGCGGGCCAACAGAATTGTTTCGGCGGGCCAAATTTGGCCCGCGGGCCCCACTTTGGCCACCCCTGGACTAAATGAAGCAGTTTGTGCTTTTGCTTCATTTAGTAGAAACTTAAGCCACATGGCTAATTTGCATACTGTATGAAACAGCTGTTGAGATAAAATAAGGCTAAAGGGAAATGTGAAGGATTATTTGGATATTTTTTTTCTCCTTAAATGTCTTTATTTGGACACTATGTTGTTGCATATGCACTACAGTAGGTGGCGGTATGCGCTTTTGTTTGCCTGCCAATATCCTTAAAGAAGAAGAAGAACAGCTGTTGGTGATGTCACTTCCTCTTCCCCTGGGTAAGGACGGTGGAATTGGGCAAATGCTGCTGAAGCTCTAGTTCACTAACTGCATAGAGATCTAACAGCTGAGCCCATGAAGGTTAAGGATTAGCTGCTAGTGTTAGTACTTAGAGGCTCATTTAAGGGTTTCGGAATCAGCCATGCTTATAAGTTAAGCCTTTCACTGTAACTTTTTAGAACTACTGGGCTGCAGGGAAACGTCGCCGCCATCGGGTTATGATACGTAGAGGAACTGGTGAGTAAGTCTGAACAAATGAATGAGCTACATGCTACATGCTAAGCTAGCGGTGCCGAACATTAGCGTTAGCATTAGCATTGGCCGCTCTGACTAAATGGTGTCATGCTGTTGTGAAGTCCTGCCATTTTGGTTAACAATTGAAACAAGACTAAGTGCGTTTACATGCATTGAGGAAATCTGATTACACAGTACTGTTTGTTTATTTATATGAACTTTGTGCAGCTAATACAGTTAATACTTTTGATTGTTTTGTCAACCTTTTGATGTTTATTATTTGTAGTTTATACACTTGATTATTTCGTCATGATTTAGAAAGGTGCACACATGGAATCTACATGAAGGTGGAATCGGCTAAAGTTTAACGCAACCTTAGCCCTATTATTTACTGGTCCTGTTGTGATATTACAGGCTTGATTGTTTGATTGATATACAGTACAGTGTTTAATCATCAATAAACTCTCATATGTAAAAATCTATGTTTCAATATTTATGCGACCACAGCTTCACAGACACCAGTTCAAGACTGTCTAATACACGGCTCCTCCTGCTGATACCATGGTCCCACAAACTGAAACTGTTCCTGGGCAGGAGTTATTTCACTTTCTAAGCCGTTTTACCCATAGAAATACAATTATGTAAGTCTAATAGTTGAGAATTCCTTTGGTTTGTCCATAACAACTCTAAATAAATTATTAATAAAACAAAAACAAGATGATCAGATTAATATGAAACCATCCAAGAAATGTTATCACTGATTAAGAAACGATAAAATGTTGATTTGCTGAAATTCTAGAGTTAGAAGTTTTAACATGAACAGTTGTAAATGTTTTGTTAATAATAGTTATAATATTGATGATAATATGCACAAATACGGCCTGTGGTGAACTTGTAATTACACTTGTCCACAACGCGGGAGTTTTAAACCATTAAGAGGATGTTTTCAAAATCAGACCTAGAGACAATTATTCATTCCTTAATTTCATCTCGTTTTGACGACTGTAATTCTGTCCTCACCTGCCTGAATAAGACCCGCCCTCAGCAGACTTCAGGTGATCCAGGATTCTGCTGCTCGGCTTCTGACTGGGACTCCCAGATCCGCCCACATCACCCCCGTCTCGTCAAATCTTCATTGGCTACCTGTCAAATTTCAAATTGACTTGAAAGTTGGATGGTCAAGCCCCTCAGTATATCGCTGACATGTTGTGCCTTTATGTGGCCGGGCGCACACTCAGATCCTCAGGCCAGAGTCTCCTGAAAGTCCCCAAGCCCCACTTTAGCCCCTGTCCTTTCATGAAAAGCACTTGAAGACTGAGGTATTTAGGAAAGCGTTTGGTTGGAGGGTGGTCACCTTTTGTTAATTATTTTATATTAAATTTGTTATTGTATGAATTTTATTATGTCATTTTACTGCTCCTATGTTTGTACATCACTTTATGATTTGATCTGTGAAAAGGTCTTTATAAATAAACTTTACTTACTCGAGTGGAGAACTGTCATTATTATAACGACCTTTACAATAATGAGGGCTTGTCAAAGAAATGCCACTTGCTGAACAAACTGGGAGGGGCATCCCATGTGTGTGCGTGTGTGTCTTTACAAAAACATTTCCAAGGCTCTAATTTTAAAACTTTATTTTAAAGCGTGAAAAGGAAATTCTATAAAATGTTACATTCTATCAATGCAAAAACAAACAAACATCATTTATACAACATTAGGTTGAAATAGAGTAAACTGAATAAGTCTCTTTGAACTACACAGACACATTCGTGTCATGATCTCTGCATTTGACCCGTCCTTCTAAAGTCCAGTGTCACATGACCCGCCTCAGCAGCTCTGTGCTCTTCAGTGTTTGTCCCTTTAACGTCTGGGATTCTTTGAGCTGCTTGGTGAAACAATATCAATATCTGAAGGTCTGTCCACACTTCTCACAGCTGGTTTCTCCCACTGTGGTACCTCCTCATGTGTGTTTTGAGGCCGGATGACCAATTAAAACAATTTCCACACTGCTCACACTCATATGGCTTCTCTCCAGTGTGGATTGTCATGTGACATTCAAGATTGTGTGACAGACTGAATGTTTTCCCACACTGCTCACACTCGTACGGCTTTACTCCATCGTGAACTCTCTTGTGATGCCAAAGACCTGAGTGGGCATGGAATGTCTTTCCACACTCATCACATTTGTATGGTTTTTCCCCAGTGTGGATCCTCATGTGTGCTTTGAGGTGGGATGACTGACTAAAGGTCTTGTCACACTGCTCACAGCTGTATGGCCTCTCTCCAGTGTGGATCCTCATGTGACCTTTCAGATGTGCAGACAGAGTAAACACATGTCCACACAGGCCACACTCAAAGGGCTTCTCTCCAGTGTGGATTCTCATGTGTCGTTTAAGACTTTGTGATGTAGTGAATCCTTTCCCACACTCCTCACAGCTGTGTGTCTTTCCCTGTGTGCGGGGAGTCTGCAGAGGCTGAGCTGGGTCCATTTCTCTGCAGACAGAAACAGGAGTTAGTGTTGTGTCACTCACATTATTCAGTAAAACACTAAATGTAGTTTGCTGCAGACCTGGTGTGACCCTCCCCCTCCCTCTGTTCTCATTCACACATACAGTATCACCCCTCCCCCGTCAGCTCACTGTGAATCAGCAACAAATCTGTGTTTAAATCACTGTCTGAGCGCTGGAGCTGAAGTGAGTGTGTCTTACTCACCTGTGTGCAGACAGACTCCTGCAGCAGCAGCTTCTCTGTGAGTCCTGGATATTTCCTTCAAATCAGCAGAGTCCTCCGAGGCGTCGTCTTTGTGGCTCGTCCTGTGTTTGCAAATGTCCTCTCAGCTCACACAGACAGCCTCACACAGGTTTTTATAGCTCTGTGTCCAAAGCCCCTCCCTAAGGAGCCCTCCTTCACCTGTGTGGATAAAACCCCCGCTGCCCCCTGCTGACATTACACTGTACAAACACCCCCTCCTCCCCCTGCTCTTTTCAGCTCATTGTTCCTCCTTTATTGTTCCTCCATAAGGCGCCCACAGAGGAGGAGCTCATTGAGGACAGGCCAGTTCACACCTTTGACCTGTGAATGTAAAGCTCTGGGTGTGTCGCTCTGATCTAACGACACAAACACAAAGACTCCATTTAAATGTCCATGTAGCTGCAGCTGTTTACTCTCCTGTGTGATCTCTACATGTAACTCTCACATTGTCACTAGTCCAACAACAAAGCAGTGATTTCACTTTTAATACCAACAGTAAAATATCCAAAGTTTCTGGAAGGTTTGTTTGGACTTGGTTTGTAAAATCCCAGTATAGACAGTACTGCACAGTCTTATTACATTATGTACCTGCAAAGTACTAATACACATTATTCCATCGGATAGAGAAGGGGAACTTTTATATTAAAATCAGGCTTTATACAGAGTCATGGGAAGGTTAGCTCAGAGCTAAAGATAACGACATAAGTCTTTGGGCCAAACGCTGTTCTTTTGTTTTGTCTAGTTTTGCTTTTATTGTAAAGTAGTCACTTTGTTCTTGTGTTTTTGTTTTAAATCAGAAACAGTGATCAACTTCTTTTCATACAGATTAACATCACAAAGTCTGATCAGAGACAGCTGGATGTTCATGACTCAAAATAAGCTCACGTTTCATGACAAACCACATTCTGTTTTTGATTAAACAGAATTTGGTTAAAACTTATCGGTCAAGAATAAATCTCTGACGAAGTTAATTAGTTTGTCGTTAAGAGTCTGCTGTCTTGGTTTATCTGATTTTAATAAGTGTGTTGTTATTGTGGTGAGTATGACATGAGTTTGCCAAATAATAACCTTTAAGAAGTTTGTGTTTATTAGGCTGTTTATGTGTGTATTGTGTGTTTACAAAAAGTTTAACCTTCAGAGGCTCAAAATTGAAACTTTATTTGTAAAAAAAGAAAAGAAATAAAGTGTGAAAAGGAAAAACTGTAAAATGCTACATTGTATCAATGTGAAAACAAACAGCAGCATTTATAAAACATTAGTACATACATGTTCATGTCATGATCTCTGCATTTGACCCGTCCTTCTAAAGTCCAGTGTCACATGACCCGCCTCAGCAGCTCTGTGCTCTTCAGTGTTTGTCCCTTTAACGTCTGGGATTCTCTGAGCTGCTTGGTGAAACAATATCAATATCTGAAGGTCTGTCCACACTTCTCACAGCTGGTTTCCCCCACTGTGGTACCTCCTCGTGTGTTTTGAGGCTGGACGACTGATTAAAAAACGTTTCCACTCTGGTCACACTCGTGCTGCTTTAGCTCATTGTGGACTCTCTTGTGACGTGCCAGATCTGAGGGCTGATAACATGACTCCCCACACTCATCACAGCTGTAAGGTTTTTCCCACTGTGGATCTTCATGTGTGATTTTAGGTTGGATGACAGTTAAGTTATTAAGAAGTATAAAGCTGGGTTAGGTTATAAAAACATTTCCAAAGCGTTGAACATCTCTCAAAAGTACAGTTAAATACATCATCCAGGAATGGAAAGAGTATGACATCACTGCAAACCTACCAAGACCCGGCCGTCCTCCTAAACTTACTGACCGAACAAGGACCGCACTGACCAGAGCTGTTACCAAGAAGCCTATGATGACCCTGGATGAACTGCGGAGAGCTACAGCTCAGGTGGGGGAAACTGTACACAGGACAACTATTAGTCAAACGCTGCACAAATCTGGCCTTTATGGCAGAGTGGCATTTTGAAAAGAAAACAAGAAGTCCCGTTTACTGAATGCTGGGCAGTGGGACATTGAGACTAGCAATCACTCTTGAGTATAAAAGGCCGTGGGATATCATTTATAAAGTCTATGAAGAGGGCTGGGCCCAGGACAGACCCCTGAGGAACTACTTCACCTGACGCAGCTCTTCCGAAAATAAATACATACAGTTCAATTAAATTCTTTGAATTCAAGCAAGTAAAACAAAAACAAAAAATATTGAAAGATCAAATATAAATGCGATTACATTTGTAACATTTAAACCTCGCCCCACACCTTTCTTAATTGATATCATTCATTCCATATGGGCCAATCAATATACATTTATAAACGGGTTATTTTGCATTATTAAGATGAAATATAGTACTATTGCAACTAGTTATTTAACACATTTTATGTGGAAGATATTACATAAAAAGTAGACAAACACTCAATACATGTAAATGCAGCGAAATAATGGTAACTTTTCAGTTAATAACATTTAAACAAATCTCCAATTTAACCTTGTGTGTTTTAGTAGCACAGAGCTGATTATCAATCAATCAATGGTTTTGTATAGCCCAATATCACAACAGGAGTTGCCTCATAGGGCTGCTGATTATCCGGTGTCGTGGTTAGAAAATCTTTAATTTTTATATTTGATCTCGTACGTCCAGACCCAGACATGTGACCTTAAGAAGTGGACGGGACAGTCAAGCTCCGTATGTTTAAAATGGTACATTTCACTCCTTTGTTTTCGATCGGCCCATCTCTACACTGAGACGCTCCAAGTAAAGTCAAACTTATAGTCGCACAAGGCTCCAGCAACAACAGATGAACAGATAGAAGGATCTAGTGCTTTAAGCCTGTGCAAACATCTGCTCTCTCACAGACTGAATAGCTGTAAGGCCTCTCTCCAGTGTGAGTTCTCATATGGGAATATGGGAAGTTAAATGACCACTATGTTTAAATACAGTCCACAGATTGAGCAACTGTATATGTTCATTTATGGATTTCAAGAGTGCTCTGTTTGAGAAAAGCCCTTACAAACTGACTTTCCTCCTGTGTACATTCCCATGTTTTTTTAGATCATACTTACGGACAAAGGTTTTATTACAGACTGAGCAGCTGTAAGGCCTCTCTCCCGAGTGACATTTCATGTGTACAATTAGACTCTTATTTTCAACAAAGGTTTTATTACAGGCTGAGCAGCTGTAAGGTCTCTCTGCTGAGTGATATTTCATGTGTAAACGTAGACGATATTTTTGGTAAAATGTTTTCTCACACAGTGAACAGCTGTAAGACCTCTCTGCCGAGTGCATTCTCATGTGTACAGTAAGGTTAGTCTGTTGGATGAATGTTTTGTTACAGATCGAACAGCTGTATGGCCTCTCTCCTGTGTGAAGGCGAATGTGGTTTTGTAAAACATTTTTCTGACTAAATCTCTGTTTACAAATTGAGCACTGGTGCTTTTTCCCCTCAGCCCCTGAGTGGATGCTCTCATGAGTCGAGAGATTACACTTTTGGGCAAATGTTTTCCCACAGACTGAGCAGCTGTAAGGCCTCTCTCCTGTGTGAACTCGAATGTGTCTTTGTAAAACCTGTTTCGTCACAAATGTCTTTTTACAAACTGAGCACTGGTGCTTCCTCTCAGCTCCTTCAGCTCCTGACAGGTCCTCCTCGTGGACAGAGGCGCTGGTCTCTGGTGCAGACTTGTATTTGGGGAATAGACCGGTGCTTCTTGCAGCTGGAGGACTGGATGGTTCCCAGTCATCGTCATTGTCAGTGTCAGACGAGTGCTCAGTGTGTCCCTCAGTCTCTGATTGAAAATGTGGCTCTGAGCTGACGTCCTCTCCCTGCGTTTCCTCTCTGTGGTCACTTTGTCTTTGTTGAAGCAGTGAAGACTCTTCAGTCTTCACACAGACAGTGCTGGACTCTGGGACAGACCTGAAAAATTATTTTCTTTTTTAAAACATAGATTTAAAAGTGTAAAGTGAGTATTTGTCAGTGATATGTGAGTGTGTTTAAAGAGGTGGAGCCTACACTGGCAGCTGCTCTTCCTCCTGTTTGATGCTCTGTTCCTCTGGCTCCTCTTTAATCCGAGTCTCTAGGATTTCCTGCTTCAGATCAGGGCCAGGACTCAGCGAGGGTGTCTGAATACCTGCAGGAGACAAATGGAACTACATTATGATGGGGACAAAAAGACTCATGTTTTGAAGAAGACTGTTTTACATATTGCTTGTCAACTGAGTCTTCCTCGGGCAGAAGGAAAAGGCAAACTCCAAAAGGTACAGATCAGTGGGTTTATTGAGGAAGATCGAATGGAAGCAGGTACATGGAGATTATGATGATAAAGATAAGCTATTGGTGTAATAGTGTGAGTGTGCGTTTATCTGAACAGAAAAAAACGATAGAAATGTACATTAATAAACTAGTAAATAATTGCTGTACATACTCAGGTAAAAAGACGTTCAAAGAAACATACTAATAAAAGCACATTTTTGACATTAAATGCTTTAATTGTACACTGCATTTCATTTTCAACAAATTAATGGAATATTGTTATTATGTGTTAATTTTAGTTTGTTTCAACAAACCATTTCATGTCTATTGTGCTTCTTGTTGTTGTGGCCTTTCCTGTCTGGGAACATGCCCTGCATATTGATCTGGAAATTAAAAACTCCTCCATGCAGCACCGGGGAACAGCTGGGCCGTTATCTTTCCTGAGCTATGTCAACCTTCCCCCTCCAAGGCCAAGCCACGGGACTGAAAGGACTGATGCCAGGGCTAACATAACATAAACAGAATGGTTAATGTAATTAAAAGCACACGTTTCATATGATTATTTGAATTAAATTACATCTGTATTAATTGTAGCACCGTAAACAAATACAATGCAAGTGCAGTATTTAAAATGTGCTTTCTAACAAACGTATCTTAATCATGCCAGAAAATAATGCACTATTTGTAGCTACTGTTTGAGTCTATTACATTTGTGTTGATTAATAGAGCTAAGCATCATGGGATTTGCAGCAGTATCAAACTAAAAGGTAAAATACTCTGGGGTTATTGTTGTTGTGCCTTAGCTGTAGCACCTAGCTAGCATCCAAACTGTGCTACCTCGTAATGCAGTTACTTGAATGTTCCTTTTTTGATCATTTGTTTTGCTTCTCAATTGCCAGCTCTGACTCTTGTAAGCTTTAACTAAAATTATATAACAAACAAAGCTCTCACTAGCCGACAGTGTTAGCTCCGTGTGCAGGTCAGGCTAACCCCGTGCTGTGTCTCACCAGTGTAGTGCTCTCGGAGGATCTTTAGCGCTTTCCTTCCATCGTCTGTGGCTTCTCTCCTCACGAGGGAAAGGCTTTTGTCATCCAACACTTGAATAAGCTCCGCATAAGCTTCTTTATTTCTCTCTTCGTTGTATTTCTCCTCTTGTTCTTCGTCTGGCTCGTCCAAAATGGCGCTCTTTAGCCCAAGTTGCCGCAAGTGTCCCAAGAATTTACTTTCCCACAGCTCGTACTTTCTTTCGTCCCCGTTAAAGAACAAACGACTCCTCCGGTTTCCTCCGTCCATCTTTTTAAGGACGAGAATACGGCAATAACTCTACATTTAGCGGAGGAAATACATCACAGCTCAGCGTAACTGACTCAAATGTACATTGCGTCATGTGTTTAACTTCCGGTGTTGGACTTTTCAGTGTAAAACAGCAGACTTCGACTTATGAACGTGCCTCTGATGACAGATTCAGGCTAGTTGTGGATGAGAAATTGTTATTGTTTAAAGGTGCATTATTGAACTTCTCATGCAAAGTAAAAACAATTTGATAATTTTCTTTTAGTGACCCTTCGGCTGTGAGGGTGGTGATGGAAAACAAAGGCCCCGCGCTAACTACTCATGCAGCCACAGGGTCACTAACGGGTCAAATATACAATATAGTAGAGCGTTCATGTGTGGGTGATTGGATTTCACGATGATCGTGTTTCCACCTTAAATCTTGCAGCCACAAGAAGTCAAAGAAAATATGTCAGTACTTGATTGAATATAGTAAAGTTATGTGTCTGAGCCTTTAGAGATACTCAAGTGTGCATTC
Organism: Neogobius melanostomus; assembly: GCA_007210695.1. NCBI lineage: Eukaryota > Metazoa > Chordata > Actinopteri > Gobiiformes > Gobiidae > Neogobius > Neogobius melanostomus. Next base: position 574,843 of record VHKM01000523.1, on the reverse strand, counting down.
GTCCTCATTTAATCAAGACGTAAATGCATTTAACGTACCTCCCCCACCCCTGTGCCTCAAACCGGTCTAACAAAAACATGGATGTTTGGTGAGGAGAGACATGGTTCTGTTTAAATTAACACATAAATAAATAAGGACAAACTCTTAAGTATAAAGGCTGTGGGATATTATTTATAAAGACTATAAAGAAGTCTGGGCCCAGGACAGACCCCTGAGGAGCCCCATCACCTGACACAGCTCTTTCCATTTCATCGACAGATAAACATATGTGGAGTGAACCAGTCAGGAAAAAAAACAAAAACTTACAAGGACACACATTGTTTCCTCTTTATTCTTTTAATTCAGGCATTAAATAAAATAAAATAAAAACATTTAAAGATCAAACATTAAATGCAATTACGTTTGTACAGTAAAAATCTCGTACTGAGATCAAGATTGGCAGAACCACACCTTTCATACTATCATATGGGCCAATCAATATACATTTATAAACTGGTTATTTTGCTTTATTATTATGGAAAATAAAACAGTATTATCGTACCTAGTTATTTAAAGAGGGGGTATTATACTTTTTTCAATCACATAGCAGCAGTCTATAGCATACTACAATGATGACGTAACCTTCTGTTGGTCTGTATATGCAGTAAATTAAAATAACTGCCTTGAATAAAATTGCTCTCTCAAAATGGCTGTACTGAACGTCTTGAAATAGGCCTCTGTCTCTTTAAGAAGCTTTCCGACACGCCCCCTTCAGCACACTGCTGTGGCATCTAAACAACACTACTGTGCGGGGAGGGGGCTCTGCTGAGCTGAGGAGCAGTGGTTGGTGGCTTGGCTGGTGACGAAAGGTCCAGAGGCGTCTCCAGGAGGTGGGGGCGTTCCTAGGAGGACTGAGGCATAGCTACACCTAAAATGGCTGCCGTCTAAGTTTTTACTGATTACTCAAAAATAAGTGAATGAGCCAAGGCAACACTCCAGGCATGTGTTTAATGAGGGAATGACATAATAACATGATATTGTCACGACCCCTCCTCTGCCTGATGGGGGCGGGGCCCTGCAGCCAGGGGCGGGGCTGCTGGTAATTGGAGCCACCTGGACTCAGTATATAAGGTGGCTCTGTACTAATCATTGTCTCTCTCTCTGCCCTCAGGTACGCTTGGGTTTTTGTTTCTGTTTGATACTTTTGTTTGTTTCTGTTACACCTCTGCTCCAGAATGCACATACACCCCCATTCACCCATGCACCTTGCATACACCACAGATATACACTCACCTAAAGGATTATTAGGAACACCTGTTCAATTTCACATTAATGCAATTTTCTAAACAACCAATCACATGGCAGTTGCTTCAATGCATTTAGCGGGGTGGTCCTGGTCTAGACAATCTCCTGAACTCCAAACTGAATGTCAGAATGGGAAAGAAAGGTGATTTAAGCAATGCTTTGTACTTTAGTTTTGTTTTAGTATTGTAGATTAGTTTGCAGTTTGGTAACGGTTTTGTATTGTTTTGTCACGCTTTTCCTCAGTTTGTGGTTCAGTGTGTTTGCCGTTGGATTTGTTTTCATTAGTTTTCCTTATTTGTTTTTAGGTTGTGTGGTTTTGTAGTTTGTATCGGTTTTTTTAGGGTCAAGATTTGTGTTTTGAGGGGATATCCAGGTTATAGGCCATATTTTGTTGAGAGCAGAGAGGGCCAGGTGTTCCTTGGTTTGTTAGCTTTTGGTAAGCTAGGATAGCATTAGCAGCTCATTTGGGCTTGTTCTGGGTTGTGTCTGGGTGGGAGCCCTCTCCTGTAGGCTTAACAGCGAGTTTCAATAGGAGACTCGTGGTGTTTTGTTTAGGTGGCAGTGAACGTGGGTAGAGCTTCCCTTTTCCCCCTTCCCCTACATCGGCTCGGGAGCACCTCCAGGGTTTTTTCCACTGGTTTGGCGTGCATCAGACCCCACCATATGTGACTGCCCGAAGACTAGGGTGCAGTTAGGTTTTTGTAGGTAGAGGGGGGTGGTTCCTGCCCTTGACCCAGACTGGCAGCTCATGAGTTGGTTTTGTTTGTTTGGTAGGCTTCTACTGTTGGGAAAATGTCAATTTTGCAAAGTTTTGTTAGGTCGCCTTCAGAGCTAGCCTTGGATTTGTGCAACAAGGAACAGTTGATTGAAATTGCTGACCACTACGACATTGAAATAGTGGACAGGAAGTTGAAGGATTCGGTTAAACTTGTTTTGAAGCAGGGACTCATGGAAGCAGGTGTGATCGGCAGTCCAGCTGCAAGTTTTCGGGCCGTTTCCGCAGAATTAAGTTTTGAGCAGCAGAGGGAGCTTTTGTGCATGCAGCTTGAACTGGAAAGGTTAAAAAGTGCCAATAGAGGAGAGACTGGAACGAGAGGGCCGCAGGTTGATATAACACAAAATCTTCGTTTGTTGCCTTCATTTGATGAGTCAGATCCGGACACCTATTTCACTCTATTTGAGCGCATTGCTGATTCCAGAGCGTGGTCGGATGTGGACCGGACCACATTGTTGCAGTGTGTTCTTAAAGGTAAAGCGCGTGAGGCAGTTTCAGCACTGAGTGTAGCTGACAGTAAAGTTTATGCTACAGTGAAATCTACAGTTCTGAAAGTGTATGAGCTTGTGCCAGAAGCGTATCGGCAGCGTTTTCGATTTAGGGAGAATTCTGGCCGTGACGGTTCTAAAATGTCTGTTGATGCTAATACTTGCAAGTACTGCCTAAAGGACGGACATTGGAAGAAGGACTGTCAGTTACTGAGAGACAAGAGGGTTGGGCAAGTTAAACCCGCAGTGATGGCAGCTCCTCTTACAGTGTCTGACCATCAGAGGGAGTTTTGTCAGGTTCAGGTTGATCCACGTTCTAACACGTCTAATCATGATTTTTCTCCTTTTGTTTCAGAGGGTGTTGTATCCTTGAATGGTAGCAACAGTAAAGTTTCAATTAACATCTTGAGAGATGAAAAAGTCGATTTTACATAATGCCCCCCCTTTAACACATTTTAAGTGGAAGATATTACATAAAGGATGAACAAGACAGAAAACATTCAATACATGCAATAAATGCAGCAAAATAATTGTATAACTTTTCAGTTCGGCACCGTGGTTTGAAACTCTTTAATATTCAATTTGGATATTTGATCTATGAGGGGGATCGCCCTGTCGTCACGTCCGAGTGGTGGGCAACGCAAATGTATTAAATAGATATTAATAGTTCTATGGTGGGTCAAAACATCGTTCACGAACAGAGCATTGCATCTGTGAAAAGATCGGCGCTGTAAAAGATCTGTCATTTAAATAAACAGCTCTTCAAGCTCGGAAAAATCAGCTGTTTGCCCACCAGTCACCAAAACATCCGGTGAAAATCGCGGAAATAAACACTAACAGCGATCCCCCTATTACGTCCAGACCCAGACACGGGACAGGAAGTGGATGGGACTGTTGAGCTCTATAGCTGCAGTATATTTTGCACTTGCTAATTAGTACTGATGCTTAAAAGGTGCTCCTTTAGTATCGACCCGCCCATGCAACGAGACGCTAACTTTGATAGTCGTGCATGACTCCAGTAACAGATAAACAGCTGGAAGGTTCTAGTCCTTGTGCTTTCTCATATGTGCTTTAATGCTGCCTTCGTGTGCTCTGGTAATTATGGTAAATACCACTCGAGTAGAAAATAGCACATGAACACCTCCTCATCTCGTATTTTTCCACTGGGAAACTGGGAAGATTTTATGATTCCCGAGTCCCCGAGATGAGATAACCTTTCAACACGACAGAGCAGCAATGATATGTTTTATGTCTAATAATTATCGTATTGTAAAAAAAAAAAAAAGCCAAACTTTGTATGTTTTTTCAATCAACGCAGATACAACGCAGTAGTTCAGCGGTTCATAGACAACTTTCTCACGTGAATTTATTTGTTTATATTATGCGTTGGTGTGTGTGGGTTTTTTTAGGTTTCACTTTGGTACGACACAAAAGCACTTGAACACAATGCACTCGTAACTTCCACTTCACAACGGGAAAGGATCATCTTTACTAGAGCACATGAAGGCAACATAAGCCCTCGCTTGCAAACATGTGGGAGATGGTCTCAACCTATATAGGCACTCAAAGCGCTTTACAGCAAGGATCCACTCACCCAATCACACACTCATTCATACTCCAGTGTACGCAGACACAGGAGGCAAGTTGGGTGAAGTGTCTTGCCCATCTGCTCGCTCACAAACTGTACAGCTGTAAGGCCTCTCTCCAGCGCGAGTTCTCATACGGGAGGTTAAATGAACACTACGTTTATATAAAGTCCCCCAGATTGAACAGTTGAATGGTTTGTCACCTGTATGAGTTCGTTTATGGATTTCAAGCCTGCTCTGTTTGAGAAACGACCTTACAAACTGAGCACCTGTAAGGCTTTTGCCCTGTGTAAATTCTCATGTTTTTTTAAAACACTCTTGTGGACAAAGGTACTATTACAGATTGAGCAGCTGTAAGGTCTCTCTCCCGTGTGATATTTCATGTGTAAAATTAAACTCTTCTTTTCAACAAAAGTTCTATAACAACCCGAACAACTGTAAGGTCTCTCTCTCGAGTGTTGTTTCATGTGTGCGGTTAGAGAATCCTTTCGGTAATATCTTTGCTCACACAGTGAACAACTGTAAGGCCTCTCTCCCGAGTGCTTCCTCATGTGTATAGTTAGACTCCTCGGTTGTGTGAATGTTCTGTTACAGATTGAACAGCTGTTTGGCTGCTCCCCCGTGTGCATTTTTACATGTGCATTGAGCTCATATTTTTGTTTATATGTTCGGTTACAAAACGAGCAGCTGAACGGTCTCTCTCCTGTGTGAACTCGAATGTGATTCTGTAAAACGTATTTCGTCCCAAATGTCTTGTTACAAACTGAGCACTGGTGCTGCTTCTCGTCTCCATCTCCTGTGTGTGTCCCCATATGTTCAGTTAGATTTTTCTTTTTGGCAAATGTTTCCTTACACATTGGACAGCTGTAAGGCCTCCCTCCTGTGTGCTTTTTCATATGTTCAGTTAGACTACCCCTAAGGGAAAATGTTTTTTTACAGACTGTGCAGCTGTACGGTCTCTCTCCTGTGTGAACTCTGATATGATTTTGTAGATTCTGTTTTGTCCCATATCCCTTGTTACAAAATGGGCACTGGTGCTTCTTCCCCTCAGCTCTTTCAGCCGACAGGTCGCCATCATTAACAGAAGCGCCGGTCTCTGGTGCAGACTTGTTTTTGGGGAACAGAGCTGTGCTTTTGGCAGTTGAACATCTGGATAGTTCCCAGTCATCGTCATTGTCAGTGTCAGAGTCTTCGCTCTTCACACAGACGGCGCTGGACTCTGGGACAGACCTGAAAAATGATTAAAAACATAGATTTAAAAGTGTAAAGTGAGTATTTGTCAGTGAAATGTGTGACGTGTTTAAAGTGTTGGAGCCTACACTGGCAGCTCCTCTTCCTCCTGTTTGACGCTCTGTTCCTCTTCCTCCTGTTTGACGCTCTGTTCCTCTTCCTCCTGTTTGACGCTCTGTTCCTCTTCCTCCTGTTTGACGCTCTGTTCCTCTTCCTCCTGTTTGACGCTCTGTTCCTCTTCCTCCTGTTTGACGCTCTGCTCCTGTGGCTCCTCTTTAATCTGTGGACTCTCTGGGATTTCCTGCTTCAGTTCAGGGCCAGGACTCAGTGAGGGCGTGTGGACACCTGCAGGAGACAATGGGAAATACATTATAATGGGACAAAAAGACTAATGTTTAGAAGAAGAATGTTTTACAAATTGCTCTTCAACTGAGTCTTCCTCGGTCTGAAGGAAAAGGCAAACTCCAAAGGGACAGATTAGTGGGTTTATTGAGGAAGATTAAATGGAGACGATGACGATACAGACAGGCTATTGGCCTATTAGCAGTGTTTGGAGTAACAACGTTATTTTTCACAAGGAGATGGTGATGGACTTCAGGAGGAAGACACTACCGCACACACCGCTGAACATCCAGGTGGAAGACAATGAGGCGGTGGACAGTTTCAAGTACCTGGGTGTTCACCTCAACAAACTGGATAAGATGAGATAATCCTTTATTGATCTCACGATGGAGAAATTCACTTGTTCAATCAGCTCAGGGTATGCAATAAAAGACAAGAAATGTGCATCAATAAAATAGTAAGTAGTGGTATCTTATATACTATGTAAGTAAGGGTATCATATATACAATAAATGCGAATGATAAAAATAAAGTATATAGAATAAGGTTAGAGCAGATTATATAAAAAATGTCAGCAGTGCAAATTCTTTCAGTGACATTGATACAGAGGTAGAAATGACGCTTGTCCAGGGGTTATTGCACATCATTTTTGCATAGTAGTTATTGCACATGTTACTTTACAGTCTTGTTGTACAGTCTGACAGCAGTGGGGATGAAGGAACTGCTCCTTCTTACACTGAGGGTGTCTCAGTCTCCACTGAAAGAGCTGCTCAGCTCCTCTACAGTCCCGTGCAGTGGGTGGGAGGTGTTGTCCATGATGGAGGTGAGCTTGGCTAATACCCTCCTGTCCCCCAGGGGCAGCCCAGGACAGAGCTGGCCCTCCTGACCAGCTTGTTCAGTCTGTTCTTGTCCCGCTCTGTGCGGCCCAGGGCCCAGCACACGGCAGCGTAGTGGAGAGCAGAGGCCACAGTCATAAAAAACGAGTCCTACAACACCAACCAACACCTGTACAAGAAGGGCCAAAGTCGCCTCCACCTTCTGAGGAGATTAACAAACTGAACAAGCTGGTCAGGAGGGCAAGCTCCGTCCTGGGCTGCCCCCTGGGGGACAGGAGGGTATTAGCCAAGCTCACCTCCATCATGGACAACACCTCCCACGAACTGCTCCAGTTTGAAAAACGCATTAAGACTCACTTCCCAAACGCGTTAAACTCACAGATCTATCCCCGGTCTCCTTACAATAAAACACAAGTAAACTGCCCAGAGGCAGGTGAACTTACAGGAGCATTTCACAGTGATGGAGATGAAGTTGCAAATATTGTAGTAATATTATTTTATCTTATCTTCCGTGTTCTTCCCATTGACAGTATGGTTCTTCCAGATGAAGGTAGAGCTTTAGATGAATAAATAGAATAAAATAGCTTTAAATGAATTTGCCCTATTGTCTAAAGGCTTTGATTTTGAAGTATTTTGTCAGGTGTAAATTATATCGGCAAATACATTGTTATTGTGATATTTATTTTTCATACCTTGATAAACATTTTTGTTCCCCCTGCCCTAATGTTTAAATCAATAATGTGTCACATCTTTATGTACTAGTAATTCTATACAATAACAGGTCAGATACAGCAAGTCAAAAGACCAACTGAACCTTCTTTGCCAGTTTGCACACATTTCTGTGAAGGATTGCAAAAATATCGTCTGAATATCGATAGAGATATTTAAAAAATATATCGAGATATTCATTTTTGTCAATATCGCCCACCCCTAGGGCTGGGAGAAAATATCAGATCGGCCTTGGATCACAATACTTTGTGCTGCAATACCAAGTATCGATACTTTATCAAGTATCGCAATACTTTCAATACTTGTGTTTGGAGGCATTTTTTAATCATACACTACTTTGTTTTCCAGTAACAGGATCGGATCGGCCCCTGTGCATCGTGATATGCATCAGATGGATCGTGACAAAAGTGGATCGTCCCAGCCCTACTGTAAAGTAACAACCCCACTGCTGCCAGACTGTACAACACTACTGTACGTAACTCATGTGCAGTAACTACTATGCTAAACTACGTGAAATAATCTCTGTATCAGTGTCACTTTATCAACCACCTGCATTGTGACTGTAAACTTTGCACTGCTGACATTTTGATATTGTACATTTTAGTCTGTTCTAATTTGTTTATATATATATATTTTGCACATTTCCTTTCTATTTTGCACACCCTAAGTGTTTCTTGAGAGCTGATGTAACAAGTGAATTTCTCCATTGTGAGATCAATAAAGGATCATCTCATCTTATAAAAGGAAAATTTGTGACAGTAGTGAAAGTATGTCTAACAATATAAATCTGTGTATATTTACATGGTGTAAACTAAAGTCAGAGGTATTTGTGAGTCTACGATGTGTCAGGCAGAGAGAACATTTGATTTGTCACTCTAAGTTGAACAGGAACTCTTCGATGAGTTGGTCGGCCCCATAATTTTGAATAGGGTTTTGCAAAATCTGAATTATTTGAGAAACTTCATCTCTGTTTTCTAAATATAATTCCTCCAGGTACCAACAGACACAAGTGGCTTTCTCTACTGATGAATTTATTCTCTTCATCTTAATAAACACACCGTGAAAACTACAAAACACAGACAAGACAATAATTAGCTTCAAGAAAATAAAGACAATTGGCAAATAAAAATACTTGTACAAAACAAAACAGACAAAATACCTCGTTGGCTGAGTACCGACAGAAAGGAATTAGCTCCAGGTTTCTTCTTACTTCTTGTTTAGTTAGTTTCTTCTTAAACTTTTAACTTAGTGTCCATGATTTGTCATGCTTCTTTTTCTCTCTTGTGAGATCGCTTCTTCTTAAGATAATTAACCTCTACTTTGCAGACGTAAGCTGACTTAAGCGTCACAGCGCCCTCTGGTGCCGCTCAACCATAACAACATAAAATACATGGAAAACAAAAGGAAATTAAAGTGTGGCAGTTACACTCCCACCAAATCTCACCACTCTTACTGTGGGATTTCTATTAATTAAACTCAAACTGACACATAGTCTGAACATAAAAACAACTGTAGTCATTAGACTGCTTCTATCAAAACAATAACCTTATGTATAGGTCGTTCTAGTGAAACGGTTTTAATCGTAAGTTTGTTGTGTTTGTCAAAAGTCCTTTCACTAACCAAAAGTCGAACCTTTCTCACTTTGTCATCAGGTCCAGGATAGACATCTGTAACTTTGGCTAGCTTCCATTCATTACGTGGTGCAAGATCTTCTTGTAGAAGCACTACATCGTTTATCTTCAGATCTCTTCTGTGTGCATTCCACTTCTGTCTTGGTTGCAAGTTGAGTAAATATTCTTTCCTCCAACGGATCCAAAACTCGTTGGCCAAATATTGTACTCTTCTCCAACGTTTTTGAAGATACAAGTCTTCTTTCATGAACTCTCCTGGTGGAGGCTGGATAATGGTTGACTTCATTGTTAAGATGTGGTTAGGCGTTAGCGGTTCAGGGCCAGTTGGATCGCTCAAATGTTCAACTGAGAGTGGCCTGCTGTTGATAATCGCCATGACTTCGTACAACAAGGTTCTTAAAGATGTACTGTCGAGTCTCTTTGCGGAATGGTCAAGGATAGCTGAAAGAACGCTACGGATGGTCCTTATCTGCCTTTCCCACACTCCGCCCATGTGGCTTGCTGATGGGGGATTCATGAGAAATTCACATCCATGTACTTTCACTTTCTCTTGGTCCAAATCTTTCATGAGTTTTGCGAATTCTCTCTGGGCACCAATGAAATTGGTTCCTCTGTCACATCTCAGTTGACGAACATTCCCTCTGATTGCAATAAACGCTCGTAAAGCATTAAGGAATGCGTCTGTACTTAGATCGTCCACAACTTCGATATGTATGGCTCGTGAACATAGACACGTGAGTATGAGTCCATATCTCTTGAGTTCCTTACGTCCGTCTTTGACATATATCGGTCCGAAACAATCCATTCCGACATAAGTAAAGGGTGGAGTAGGTTCTGTCCGATCGATTGGTAAATCTCCCATACTTTGATTTTCTGTTTTCCTTCTGTACTTGCGACACTTGACACATTTGAAGATGTATGATGAGACTGCACGGCTGCTTCCAAGAATCCACCAACCGTTAGCTCGCAGTTCATTCATAGTCATTCCACGACCTTGGTGTTGAACTTTCGAGTGGAAATGTCTGATTAACAAAGTTGAGACATGACTGTCCTTGGGAGTATGGCTGGATGCTTTACGTGTGGGTGTAGCACAGCTTGACTCAAACGTCCGCCAACTCTGAGGATTCCTTCACCATCCAGAAACGGACTCAGTTTGTACAGTTTTCTATCTTTGGTCTTGGAAACTGTTTTCTTTGACTTCAGATTCTTTATTTCTGCTGCGAAAGCTTTCTCTTGAACTAGTTTAATGACGAACAGTTCAGTTTCTTGTCTCTCTTCCAAACTTGTACTTTCTTTGGTCTTTGTTATTTCACCTTTGTGTTCCTTGACTTTCCTTCTCAAGATTGCAAGAGCTCTTACCAATCTGGTCCATTCTGAGAACTTCTCAAATCTGTCAAGAATAGTTCGTTCTTCTTTTCCCTTGGTGGTACACACAAAAGCTTTGCGAAGCTCTGGATCATTTTCTTTTATCTCTCCCACCTTGACATCTCTATCAGGTAGGTTCCTTTCCCAGAGAAATGCTGGTCCTTTAAACCAATCGGAGGACTTGAGTTGTTCTGCAGTTAAGCCTCGAGAAGTGTAGTCCGCAGGGTTATGCTCTGACGCAACATATGCCCATTGCTCTGGTCTCTTGTGCTTGACTTGATTCTTTGTATACGATTAGCTACGAATACTTGAAACCTTCTGGCGTCATTATTTATGTAGCCGAGAACGACGGTGGAGTCTGTCCAGAAGAACTCTTGTATGTCTGGGATTTCAAGCTCCGTTTTGAGAAGATCACCGACTCTAACTGCAACAACTGCTGCTGAGAGCTCGAGTCTTGGGATAGTCGTGACACTAGTGGGTGTAACTCTTGACTTGGCCATTACTAAACAGCAATGGACTTGATCTGAATGGTTAATGACTCGCAGGTAAGTACATGCGCCATATCCGTCGACACTGGCATCTGCGAAGTGATGAAGCTCGTAGCTTTTGACTTGTCCGAAATCTGTAGGAACGAAACATCTTGGAATTTGTACGTCGGCTAAACTTGGTAGGTCTTTGATCCACGACTCCCACTGAGGCTTCAGATGTTCTGGAAGCTCTTGATCCCAATCAACCTTATCTCTGCACATTTGCTGGAGGATCTGCTTGCCTAGGAGGACAAACGGTGCGATAAAGCCAAGGGGGTCGTAAATAGAGGCTACGGTGGAAAGTACACCTCTTCTTGTCAGTGGGTTTGACTTGACTTGAACTCTGAACTTGAAAGTGTCTGATGTTACGCACCATTCCACTCCAAGAGCTCTTTCAATGCGTGGTAAACTTAATGACATGTCCAGGTCTTTAACTGTAGCACACTCCTCTTCAGGAATAGTGGACATAACACTTTCACTATTGGACACAAACTTGTGGAGTCTTAACTTTCCGGTAGCGCATAGCTCTCTTGAGTCTTTGATGAGTTGAATAGCTTCACTCTCTGTAGGAACGCTTGTCAAGCCGTCATCGACATAAAAGTTTCTTTGTATGAAGCATATGGCGTTCTCTTGGAATTGACCTTGTCCTTGTGCTGCGAGGTGTTTCAGGCCAAAGTTGGCGCAGCCTGGAGACGATGCTGCTCCAAATAGATGGACTTTCATCCGAAAGACTGATGGTGTTGCTTCCAAGTCTCCCTTCTCCCACCAAAGAAACTTAAGTAATCCTGATCTTCCTTTGTGACATGGAATTGGTGAAACATTCGCTCTATATCACACATGAATGCGACAGAACTTTTGCGAAAACGACAAAGAACGCCCACCAACGTATTCGTCAGGTCAGGACCGGTCAAGAGGTGGTCATTGAGAGAGGTATCTTGGTACTTGGCAGAGGCGTCAAATACTACTCTGATCTTTCCTGGTTTGTGCGGGTGATAGACCCCATGGTGTGGGATATACCATGCAGGATTGTTGTCTAATTCTTCATCAGGGACCTTTTCTGCATCACCTCTTGAGATGATGTCATCCATGAAGTTTGTGTAATCACTGTAGTATGTTTTGTCTTTCTTGAATCTCTTTTCCAGACACTTCAAGCGATGCATTGCACATATTTTATTGTTTGGTAACTTGGGTCTTTCATCACGAAATGGTAATGGCATCTCATAGTGGCCACTTTCGTTTTGTTTGGTGTTCTCTCTGAGTTTTGCGAGGAACTTCAGGTCTTCTTGAGACACTGGATTGTCATCCATGGCCTTTTCCGAGAAGTCTGCTTCGAGCGCCTTGACGATGTCTGAAGGAGTGACGTCTCTGATTTTGTCCTATTTACATAGTGGACCTTGTTCTGAAGCTTTACAGCTGGCTCGATCTCTGGAATGACTTTCTTGACAATAATGCGATGACTGATTCCAATTGCATCTCCATAGTTTAGACAGGGATTACTTTGTCCAACGATGCTCCAACCGAGATCTGTGCGTTGAGCGTACGGCTCTTCTTCTGTACCTGACACGATCTCTCTGGGGAGGAGAGCTTGTGAGCAGTTGTATCCAATCAACAATCCTACTTCACAATCTTGCAAAGGTGACTTCTGACTGAAGGTGTTCCAAATGTGGCCAAGCTTTAGCCGTCTCATTAGTTGGAATGTGAGCTTTGTTGGCAGGAATAAACTCTCGAGTGTATGTAGGAGGTAGAGTGATTTTCTTGCTTGAGTTAAAGCCACGAACTTGAAGATCTTGTAGTCTGTGAGACTGAACAACTGTTGTCTGGGAAGACATGGTAGACAGTTCTAGTTTGACAGGTTCTTGGTTGGTCTCTAGCGAGTCTGCAACTTCACTAAGAACAAACGTAGTGTCGCTTTGTGAGTCCAGTAAGGCATAAACAAGGACCTCTTTGGGTTTTGCAAAAGAAGAAAGCCACACAGGAATGATTGCAGCTGTTTGTGTGTTACTTTCTTGACTTACAACTCTGTTTGTTGTAGCTGTGGCATTAACTTGTTCTTGAGCTTGGTTGTTGTGGCTTGGTCTTTCGTTACTTGGGTTTGACTTTCCCGATGGTTGTTTTTGTTCTTCTTTGTCTTTGACTCTATCTTCATGAAGACAGGTAGGATGCTTTTTACTGCACTTGTCACAAACATTGCGGCTTGTACAGTTCTTCGAATGGTGCCCTGGTTTGAGACAACCGAAACAAAGCTTTTCCGACTGAATGAACTTGATTCTGTCTGACACTGCTTTATCCAAAAAACTTCTGCATTTGTGTAGACTATGATTGGGCTTCTTACAGAATATGCATGTCAGTTGTGGCCTTTCTTGTGAAGTAGTCGTTAGTGTTTTAGCTCCAATTTGTCTTGGTCTTGCGGGTTTCAGCTTTTCTGACTTGTCAGGATCACCTTGCTTCAGCGACTGCAGCGAGGTAACTGGGTTACAAGCAATCTTGGCTTCTCTTGTTAGAAATGCAACAAACTGGCTGAAGGTGGGAAACTGATTTGTCTGTTCTTCGATTTCAATTACCTTGCGGTTCCAGCTAGCTGTGAGCCAGTCTGGTAACTTAGAAAGAATCTTTCTGTTCTCATTGCAGTCATTCAGGATCTCTAATGACTTGAGGTGAACCATTGCTGCTTCACAACTGCGCAAAAAATCTGCAAAGTCTCTTAACTCAAAACTGTCCTTAGACGACATTTTGGGCCACGCTTGTAGTTTGTCTCTGTAAGCTTTTGCAATTGTGAATGGGTTTCCGTACCTTTCATCGAGAATCTTCCATGCGGCAACATACGCAGATTCTGTTCCCAGGAGGAAGTATCCATCAAGGGCACTCTTCGCTTGTCCACTCACATATCTCCGAAGGTAGAATATTTTCTCCTTTTCCGGGATGTTCTTTTGGTCAATCAGTGTTTGAAATGAAAGTTTCCAGTCACTGTATCCTAAAGGATCCCCACTAAACACTACAGGTTCAGGAACCGGATGCGGCTTGCACTTAGTGCACTTGCTAGCACTTTCACAAGATTTGATGTACTATCACTTGTAGGGGTGGATGCAGCTTGAGGTACAGCTTGTTCAAGCAGAGAAGGGAAACGTACATGTTTGTCGTCTTTAACTTCTTTATTGATCTTTGTCAAATCAACTTGGTGCTCCCCGGTAACACTCGCTTGGTCATACACTTGCATCCTTGCTTGTGCTGCCTTGAGATCTTTAACCTTTTCCAGGTGCTGTACCTTTCTTTTCTTCTCATCAAGTGTTCTTTGCAGTACTGCATACTCTTCTTCTTGTTGAGCCTTTAACTTTGCTTCATCAGCTTCTCTTTGCATTCTCAGTTTGATTTCCTCTGCCTCTCTTTCTAAGCGCATTTGCTTGACTAATGCTTCTCGCTCTGCAGCCTTTTTCCTGACTTCAGCTTCAAGCATAGCGATTTCTTGCTGTTCCTTCTCTTGTTCTTGTAACACATTGAGAACAGCTTGACTTGCAGCTGCTTCTGCTGCGGCGTCTTGATGCTTTACAGAGGACCTACTTGAATGCTCAGATTTGTTCTTAGTTGTGTTAAAGGAGCTTGACTTACTGCTTGTTGTCTGAAAGAGGGAGCCTGCATCTGGCCAATCTTGTTCCTCTTCCTCTTTGCCGTCCAATCGATTAGTCGCTCGATCCACAATGAAGTTTGAAATCTCCACGCATTGATCTACTCTGCGACGTGTCTCATGATCTGGTGGGGTGAGCTTGCGTAACTCGTCATAGACTTTCGTGACATCTGCACACAGACCTGTAACATCACCAATAATATCTTTCAGTAAGTCTTCACTTAATGGGTCAGATTGAGAGAAGGGTTTCTTAGATGATTTAGCATGTGTTCTCCACCTTTCATAATTGTAGTTAAATCTTTGTTGGAGTCCTTTAATTCTTTCATCTTGCATTTCTTTTCCTTTCTCTGTGAGTGTTTTCACTCTCTGACTTCTTCTTGGTTCTGCTAGCTCTTGTTGCTTGCTAGAATCAGTAGCTTGTTCTTCAGACAGCACTTGGAGTTCTGCACTAACCTCAGTTTCAACTGGGAGGTCACTTGGCTGTCATGTTAACGTTTAGTTACTCAAATGGTCGTTAAATGTCTTATGTAAACTTAAACTCTCGTTTACACTGTAGGTACTTGAAAATGTACACTTCTTAATATTCTTGTAATCAAGGCAAAATAAAATTAGAATGTAACTTGGTATAAATGTAGCTTAACTCTTTGTTCAAAATTGTCAAAATATACTCAAATATGAAAAATGCCTTTTAAACTTTTCAAATAAATACAGCATTCACTTGGCTGTTAATAATGTCCCAATAAAATAAAACATATACTGGTTCTTAACTTGTGTACCTTTAAACTTATACACTTGAGGTAGCTGTCACCTTATGAACACAAAACCTGGGAGGGCTAGGACGTTGCTTTCTTCACAGTTCACTTAGACAACCTTTAAACTTGCCCTTTTTACTTAGACACACTTGACTTGAAGTGCCCAAGCTTCTTATGGCCTTATCTTAAAGCATTGCTCCTCAAACTGCGTGCTTTTGGTCCTTGCGCACTCCTGGCTCCACTGTCCCATCACAGCTCCGCTCCGTGCATGTGCTGATCACGCTCCGACAAGACCGCTGCTCCTTTGATCATGCCGCCTCGTCATGTGCTCTCCACTCGCGCAGATCAGTCCGAGTTTTCACTATAATTCCTCCAGGTACCAACAGACACAAGTGCTTTCTCTACTGATGAATTTATTCTCTTCATCTTAATAAACACACCGTGAAAACTACAAAACACAGACAAGACAATAATTAGCTTCAGAAAATAAAGACAATTGGCAAATAAAATACTTGTACAAAACAAAACAGACAAAATACCTCGTTGGCTGAGTACCGACAGAAAGGAATTAGCTCCAGGTTTCTTCTTACTTCTTGTTTAGTTAGTTTCTTCTTAAACTTTTAACTTAGTGTCCATGATTTGTCATGCTTCTTTTTCTCTCTTGTGAGATCGCTTCTTCTTAAGATAATTAACCTCTACTTTGCAGACGTAAGCTGACTTAAGCGTCACAGCGCCCTCTGGTGCCGCTCAACCATAACAACATAAAATACATGGAAAACAAAAGGAAATTAAAGTGTGGCAGTTACACTAAAATACATCAATAATAGACTTGCAAAAATAGTGGGCCGATACAAAGGTATTGACAGAAAACGTTGTTATTGTAATCTCTACAATGATAATGTTGTTGGTGATGAGTTTCATTTACTGTTTGAATGTTCAAACACTGAAGTCGTCATTTACAGAGAGAAATATTTGCCTAAATTTTATGCAAGACACGTCTATGTTCAAACTTATTTTACTGATGCAAAATTACACTGAAAAAATAATTTGTAAACTTGGTGCTATTTGAATTTTGTTGAAATTATATTTGTTAAAATTAGCTTTGTTTTGTGAACTTGTGCTCCATACCATGGATATGGTCATGAGCATTGAAATAAATAAATAAAGAATTAATTAATAGTTAAGGATCATGATGTCGTATCGCTAAGCATCATGGGATTTGCAGCAGTATCAAACTAAAGGGTAAATACTCTGGGGTTATTGTTGTTGTGTCTTAGCTGTAGCACCTAGCTAGCATCCAAACTGTGCTACCTCGTAATGCTGTTACTTGAATGTTACTATTTTTCTTTTTTTGATCATTTGTTTTGCTTCTCAATTGCCAACTCTGACTCTTATAATCTTGTAAGTGTAAACTAAAATGATATTTATTAAAAAAGAAAAAAAGAAAACAAAGCTCTCGCTAGCCGACAGTGCTGTTAGCTCCGTGTGCAGGTCAGGCTAACCCCGTGCTGTGTCTCACCAGTGTAGTGCTCTCGGAGGATCTTTAGCGCTTTCCTTCCATCGTCTGTGGCTTCTCTCCTCACGAGGGAAAGGCTTTTGTCATCCAACACTTGAATAAGCTCCGCATAAGCTTCTTTATTTCTCTCTTCGTTGTATTTCTCCTCTTGTTCTTCGTCTGGCTCGTCCAAAATGGCGCTCTTTAGCCCAAGTTGCCGCAAGTGTCCCAAGAATTGAGTTTCCCACAGCTCGTACTTTCTTTCGTCCCCGTTAAAGAACAAACGACTCATTTTAAAGACATGAAAACCATTATATTAGATCCATGATGAAAACCGAACTCCATTTTGCGGAGGACAAGCTGAGTCAGATGGACATCGCGTCATTCAAACTTCCGGTGTTGGACTTTTCAGTGTAAAAGGGGGAAAAGTGCAAAAACTACAAATTGTTCGGTTCACTATGTTTATATTTCCACTGTTGTGGGATTTTCGTGGAGAGTATGAAAAAACATATATTTTTGGAAACCTTATGGTATAAGCAATAAGAAAAACAATATTTCCTTTTGGCCTTGTCATTTGGTAAAATTGTGCAATTATACAATTTTTCCATTAGAGTAAATGGGGAGTTCTGGTCATCGCTACGGTAACGCCAAGAAAAATATGACAAGGGTTTCATTGACTTTTTTTTATTGGAACGACTAAATGGAATTTTCTGCCAAACAAAATGTTTTACTCCCCATTTAAATGTTATTATTGCACCTTTTTGGAAACATTGTTTTTCCTGATTCAATGAAGGTTCTTTAGTCATCCTCTGTACTCTGTAGTTGAAGTGTCAAACGTTTCTCCTCAGGGAGAAGTTTAGCTTGGCTCAGTCCCTCCCCTCTACTGAACATCTTTGTAGTTATGAGTCTTTGAAGTTCTAAGTCCTAACAATCTAACTCACACCTAAGTTTCAGTCTGAACGGCCCTGATCTCAGCTGATCACTGTTAATGACCTATTGATCTATCCTGGCCTGAGTTTCAGCCTCATTAGCATGTTTTCTGATTGCTTGTTTAATAAAGTTTTCAAAAATGTATAGTTTTGATACTTTCTACAAAAAATTCAGTTTCTCGTTTAAACCTCTTACCCTCCACCTGAACCGAGGACATTTTCTACAGTTTGGCTTCACCCAAATCTAAAAGCTTCTTTACAGTGGGTACCATTACCCCTCGGATCACTCTCATGTATCGGACTTCTCCCACCTCTTTCCCAACAAACTTCCCAACCTTATGCCAAGCATGCCCACCACAAAGTGTTCCTCACTGTTGACACTATCAGTAGACAAGCGAGTCTTCTTTCTTTTCGTTTTATTTTCCATTTGCTTACTGACATCTATTTCAATTTCACGCCCAGATTGTTCCATTGAGGACAGGCCAGATCACACCTCTGACCTGTGAATGTGAAGCTCTGGGTGTATCGCTCTGATCTAAAGACACAAACACAAAGACCTGATTTAAATGTCCATGCAGCTGCAGCTGTTTACTCTCCTGTCAGTGATGGAAATGGCTTCATCTGCATTTGACATGGAACTTTCAGAAGTATGATTTCTACATGTAACTCTCACATTGTCACTATAGTCCAACAATAAGGCGTTCATTCATTTAATACCAACAGTAAAATATCCAACGTTTCTGCAAGGTTTGTTTTGAGTTGTCAATCCCAGTATAGACCGTACTGCAGACTCTGTAGAGCTTTGGGATTTCTGTTTCTGTTTTACAATTGTCAGCTTTTTGGGGAACATGAATGTGTATATTGTTTAACTGAGCCATGTTCTCTGGCATTAAATATTCATAAATAGCAATTTTCTACATTTGACGTCTGGAATGTGTGTCAGTCTAACTGAGTTTTTTGTGTATTTCAATTAAATTATATGTGAACAATATTATTCAATGCAATGCAAAACGTAAGACCATCACCATTAAACTTTCCTATTTCTTTCAAATAATTATTTCACTTTTGTTTGTTTTTTGATTTGTATTTTGGTCAAAATATATATCTTTGATACATTTCCCTGAAATATTTACCATTATATGACTTACAGCGTTATTATACATTTTACTTTCACCATATAATACTGTAGAACATAATCAGAGTATGAGCACAGAGTTATCCTGAATGATACATGAGATTCAAAATGATTCAACTTTATATGAAATGAACCTAATGGGGCGTCATTTACCGAATGTTTGCTCATGTGTAGCACAAGTGTCAAAGTGAATCAGCAGCAGATTCACTTGTGTATTTTTTTATTCACGGTGCATTCTCTTATTTGCATATCAGATATGGTCCTAATACGCTGATAAAGGCAATATCAAATGGTAAATTAGGCGCAACATGCCCACTATATTTTATATTTCAGCTTGCACTCACTATTCAGTGCCTGTCTTGATAAATAAACCCCTTTGATTTCAGCAATCGGAACCCAAGGACAATACAACATCAACGTCACGTGACCGCGATGGGAGGCGCATCTAGGTTTTAAAAATAATAATTTTAGTCAGATTCAGAAAACTTTATTGATCCTCAAGGGCAATTCATTTGCTGCAACCTCCGACAGATATTGCACAAACAAACACATCACAACATTCACTGTGTGTCACTTCCAACGGTACAGACAATATAAATAACAATATATAATGTCTGTGTAAGTTCTCAGTCGTACAGGAGTTGTCCATCTTCAAAGAAGGTACTTGAGTCATCTTCTGTACTTGGTAGTTGAGGTCTCCAAACGTTTCGCCTCTCATCCAAAAGGCTTCGTCAGTGAACAAGATTACACTCAGCACGCAGCGTAGATAATATATATAATATAACATATATAATATAACAAAAAAGTACACATTTCAAAAAGGTCAATGTCACTTAGTAAAGACACTCCCTTCAGAATTCAACAGTTCCGTGACAGAGGGACAAAAGAGTTAGCAAAACGATTTGTTTTCCGAAAGGGTACATAAAAACGACGTCCAGAAGGCATGAGCGAAAACTCAGAGGACAGAGCCTGGAGAGGCCAACCCAAGATACATTTAGCCTCTTTAGCGCCTGCTCCTCCCATAGAGACTGTAGGTCTCTCTGTTTAACTCCAATAATTTTAGAGCAAATTTTGACAATATTTTGCAGTTTGTTTTTTTCTTTCACAGACAAACCCTTGAACCAGCAAACAAATGAAAAAGTGAATAGGCTCTCTATGAAACAGCAGTAAAAGTTGTAGAGAATCCTTTTATTTACATTGAAAGAGTTCAGTTTCCTTAAAAGATAGATTCTCTGCTGACCACGTTTAAAAAGAGTCTGTATTTGCGTCAAACTGCAACTTGTTATCCATCCAAGAACCAAGATATTTGTACTTCTCCACTACTTCCACCACTTCACCATGAATGACACTGCTGCCCAGAGAGGGCGCTGTGGAGCGTCTAAAGTCAATAACCATGTCCTTGGTTTTTGAGACGTTTAAATCCAAGTAGTTGCTGTCACACCATTGGACAAACTCTGTCAATGCAGGGCCGTGGTTCATTTCAGATCCTGAAAGTGAGGACACCAGGACTGTGTCGTCTGAAAACTTATTTAACCTCTTAACCCCCGCCTTAAACAAGCACATTTTCTCCAGTTCGACTTTGACCAAATCTAAAAGCTTCTTGAAAACGAGATGTGAATGAGGATGGAAACAAGGCAAAAAAGAGCAGCAAAACAGAAACAAAAATAGACAAGGGAAACGTTTACATCAAAACCAGGGTTTATACAGAGTCATGGGAAGTTTAGCTCGGAGATAAAGATAACAACAGCTTGCAGAAATGTCTTTGGGCCAAATGCTGCTCAGAGCGGGTACAAGTCTCTGCTTTTTATCGTCTGTGTTAAAGTGAACCCCTGCAGTCGAGTGTAAAGGGAAAAATGTCTGTTTCATAAAAACCTGTTTATTACACCAGTTTTAACATAAACTTCCTTCTGCAGATCTGTGTGTAACGGAGCTGTTTGTCAGTTGTGTCTTATATTGTTGGTTAGTTATCAGTTCAATAACTTTGTGTTTTTGTATTGTCTCGTTTTGCTTCTGTTTTAAAGTATGTTTTTGTTTTAAATCAGAAACAGTGATCAACTTCGTTTCATATGGATTAACATCACAAAGTCTGATCAGAGACAGCTGGATGTTCATGACTCAAAATAAGCTCACGTTTCATGACAAACCACATTCTGTTTTTTGATTAAACAGAATTTGGTTACAACTTATCGGTCAAGAATAAATCTCTGACGAAGTTAATTGGTTTGTCGTGAAGATTCTTCTGTCTTGTTTGATTTGATTTTAATAAGTGTGTTGTTATTGTAGTGAGTAGTATGACATTAGTATGTAGTGTGTGTGTTTACAAAAAGTTTAACCTTCAGAGGCTCAAAATTGAAACTTTATTTGTAAGAAAAAAAGGTGTGAAAAGGAAAAACTGTAAAATGCTACATTCTATCAATGCAAAAACAAACAGCAGCATTTATAAAACATTAGTACATACATGTTCATGTCATGATCTCTGCATTTGACCCGTCCTTCTAAAGTCCAGTGTCACATGACCCGCCTCAGCAGCTCTGTGCTCTTCAGTGTTTGTCCCTTTAACGTCTTGGATTCTCTGAGCTGCTTGGTGAAACAATATCAATATCTGAAGGTCTGTCCACACTTCTCACAGCTGGTTTCCCCCAATGTGGTACATCCTCATGTGACTTTTCAGACTTGCAGAATGAGTAAACACATGTCCACACAGGCCACACTCAAAGGGCTTCTCTCCAGTGTGGATCCTCATGTGTGTGTTGAGGTTGTATGACACAGTAAAGGCCTTACCACCATTGTGGACTCTCTGGTGACGTTCAAGATGTGGTGACTGACTGAATGTCTTTCCACACTCGTCACATTTGTATGTTTTTTCTCCAGTGTGGATCTTCATGTGTTCTTTGAGGCTGTATGGCCGACTAAAGGTCTTGTCACACTGCTCACAGCTGTATGGCCTCTCTTCAGTGTGGACCCTCATGTGACTTTTCAGATGTTGTGATGTAGTGAATCCTTTCCCACACTCCTCACAGCTTTATGGCCTCTCTCCAGTGTGGACCCTCATGTGACTTTTCAGATGTTGTGATGTAGTGAATCCTTTCCCACACTCCTCACAGCTTTATGGCCTCTCTCCAGTGTGGACCCTCATGTGACTTTTCAGATGTTGTGATGTAGTGAATCCTTTCCCACACTCCTCACAGCTTTATGGCCTCTCTCCAGTGTGGACCCTCATGTGACTTTTCAGATG
This sequence comes from Neogobius melanostomus, assembly GCA_007210695.1. Taxonomy (NCBI): domain Eukaryota; kingdom Metazoa; phylum Chordata; class Actinopteri; order Gobiiformes; family Gobiidae; genus Neogobius; species Neogobius melanostomus. Next base: position 552,886 of record VHKM01000523.1, on the reverse strand, counting down.
TTGTGATGTAGTGAATCCTTTCCCACACTCCTCACAGCTGTATGGCCTCTCTCCAGTGTGGATCCTCATGTGACTTTTCAGACTTGCAGAATGAGTAAACACATGTCCACACAGGCCACACTCAAAGGGCTTTTCCCCAGTGTGGATCCTCATGTGTGTTTTGAGGTGGTATGACACAGTAAAGGTCTTGTCACACAGCTCACATCTGTATGGCCTCTCTCCAGTGTGGATTCTCTGGTGACGTTCAAGATGTTGTGACCGACTGAATGTTTTCCCACACTGCTCACACTCATACGCCTTTAGTCCATTGTGGACTCTCTGGTGACATTCAAGATTTGATGACCGACTGAATGTCTTTCCACACTCATCACATCTGTATGTTTTTTTTCCAGTGTGGATCTTCAGGTGGTCTTTGAGGCTGTATGACCGAGTAAAGGTCTTGTCACACTGCTCACAGCTGTATGGCCTCTCTCCAGTGTGGATCTTCATGTGTTCTTTGAGCTGTATGACTGACTAAAGGTCTTGTCACACTGCTCACAGCTGTATGGCCTCTCTCCAGTGTGGATCCTCATGTGACTTTTCAGATGTGCAGACTTCCTGCACACATGTCCACACAGGTCACACTCAAAGGGCTTCTCTCCAGTGTGGATCCTCTTGTGTTGTTTCAGATGTTGTGATGTAGTGAATCCTTTCCCACACTCCTCACAGCTGTGTGTCTTTCCCTGTGTGTGGGGAGTCTGCAGAGGTTGAGCTGGGTCCATTTCTCTGCAGACAGAAACAGGAGTTAGTGTTGTGTCACTAACATTATTCTGCAAAACACTAAATGTAGTTTGCTGCAGACCTGGTGTGACCCTCCCTCTGTTCTCATTCACACATACAGTATCACCCCTCCCCCGGCAGCTCACTGTGAATGTATTTATTTATTTGTTCATGTCATATACTGTCGTTACAATCTTTTTTTTGAAACAATCTTTATTTATGACAGTAAAAGGAGAAAGACAACTTCCTGCCTCCATAGTTTGAGTGAAATCCTGTCCTTAACTTCAGTAGTGAGCCCACCTCACGTCAGGTGTGGGAACCCGCCCAGCAAAAGCTACAATAACCTGACAGTAATGGAGGCCCGTCCGGGATTTGAACCCGGGACCTCTCGCAATAATAATTTTGAGAGAAACAGCTCGTGGTTAATGGTATCAAATGCTTTGTGTAGGTCAATAAACATGCCTACTGTGTATTCTTTTCTTTCAATTGCAGCACCCGTCTGAGCCTGTCAGCCATGTTGGAAGCCAATTGGGGCACACCATAGATCTATTATAAGGGGCACATCCCCAGAATTTCACGTATTCCTCATATTCCACAGCACTTTAAATGTTGTGCATTTACGTTTTCGGCGAGACAGAGACGGATCTACGAATACGACAACGAAAAGGAAGAAAGTAAAGCAATGCAAAGAGATAAGGCGAAAGAAAAGGGAACTTACAGGAACAAGCTCATACCAAGAGTAAAACAGCGGTATTTGGAGAAGCTTTGTGGACATCCAAAACATCAACACACGAGCTCCCTGCAGTGGAGACCTGGACCATTTACCTCCATGCACATACATGGACATAGTAAACTACCTGTATTTGGTCTAAGCTACTACACGATGCAGGAGTTTAAAAGCCAAACTCTGTTTGGTTCCATGCCTCTGTGGGTGCGCGTAAGTGGTCATTATGAAATGATGTTGTTGTGGAAAACAAACAAAAAACAAACAAACAAAAACAAAAACACCCCAGTGGTGAGTATATGATTCTATAGCCCAGACGCCGACGGAGGCAACGACCAGACGACTAGCTGAAGAACATTTCATCTGTAACTGTGATTTCATATGATAAATATTCAATCTGATTGTGATGTCTTTTAGGGGACATCAAAAGGAGAATTATGGAATTATTTCTATATATGTTTTTCTCATAATAGGCTTTAATGATTATATAAGAAACTGTGTTGATGTGATCTGTGCCTTAAGGTTGATTTGGGCTGACATTTTGCTGTATCGTTGTTGTCTTTATTCTGATATCCACTGGGGGCAGTGTGTTATAATGCGGAGTCAGGTTGCGCAGTAGAAGAAGCATTGCAAGGGCGCTGATTGGTTCTTCAACAAGGAGACGCCTACTTCCTGTGTTTATAAAAGGTCCAGGCATGGGGCTCCTCTCTCTCTTGCCCTCTCCTCCTGGACAGACATGTTGTGCCCAAGATGACTTTTGTTTTAGATTGTAAATTCAGGGAATAAAACAATTATTTTGATTTTAATAGAACGAGTCTCCATCTTCTCTCCATATTAAAGAACACAACAACACCCAAGTCCAACGGTAAAGCTGTGAAAATTGTTAAGAACTTATGCAAACGTGCAGTGAGTGCAGGTTCTGATCCCTGGTTGTCTATATTGCAGTGGAGAAATACCCCTACAGACGACATGGACTGCAGTCCAGCACAGAGACTGATGGCCCGTAGGCTGAAAAGTCCACTCCCCGTCTCGGACAGTCTTTTTGGTTGCAGACGTGTCACAGAAGCTCAGGGCCAAGCACCAAAAGGCCAAGCTTTGGTATGATAGATCAGCCAGGGACCTACCTGACCTAAACATTGGTCAACAGATCAGGATGCAGCCGCTGCCAGGAGACCGGACGGGCAGATGGAGGAGAGGTGTCTGCCTCCAACAGGTGGGCCCTCGGTCGTACCTGGTGGATGTTGAAGGAACTTTGTACAGGCGTAACAGAGTGGCCCGAAGACCAACCGAAAAGGACACGTCAGATAGAGCACAGGAAGGACAGGTACCGGATGTGGACAGTGCAAGAGCAGAAAAGGACATGAAGGACAGAAGCAAGCTGAACAGTCTGCTGCCCATTCACCAGAGACAAAGGAATACAGGACCAGCAGGGCAGGCTGGTAAAGCCACCACAAAGACTTAATCTATAAGGAAATGTCACAAAAAAAGAAAAAAAGAGAGAGATGTTATGTAAGAATATTAAGTTAAAATCAAAGCGCAGAAATGCTATTGTTTGTTTGTTTTATAACAACTATAAAAGGGGAGATGTTACGGGCTCCCCGTTAGAGTTCTTAGAATGGTACAGTCCAGATATTATAGTGTACCAGGAGTGTTCTACTGACTGTGGTTTTAACTACATGCTTATGGCAGGCTACTAAAAGAAGCTGGAATGCCAGTCACTTGTCGTGTCTTTATTTATTACACAAACAGTAGTTTGTGGTAGACCTGGTGTGAGCCTCCCTCTCCCTCTGTTCTCATTCACACATACAGTATCACCCTTCCCCCGTCAGCCCACTGTGAATCAGCAACAAATCTATTTTTAAAATCACTGTGTGAGCGCTGGAGCTGATGTGAGCGTGTCTTACTCACCTGTGTGCAGACAGACTCTTGGATAATTCCTCCAAACAAGCAGAGTCCTCCGATGCTTTGTGGCTCATCCTGCGTTTGCAAATGTTCTCTCAGCTCACACAGACAGGCTCACACACGTCTTCATGGCTCTTTGTCAAAGCCCCTCCTCGCCTCTGTGGATGAAACACCTGCTGCTGCTGCCGCCCCCCTCCCCTCCTCCTTTCAGCTCATTGTTGCAGAAACGTATAGTACTGCAGATTCTGTAGACCTTTCGGATTTTTGTTTCTGTTTTAAAATTGTCAGTTTATAGTTTATTGGGGAACATGAATGTGTATACTGTTTAATCGAGCCATGGCCTCTGGCATTAAATGATTATAAACAGTAATGTTCTGCATTTAACATCTGGAACGTGTTAAACAGGCCAAAGAAGAAATGAATGGAAAAATGGAAGGAGGACAAAATGCAGGACGGTGCACTAAAACGAGCTCTCAAACGAGAGGTAAGTGAATTATAACTGCGCGGTTGTGGCTTCAGCGCTGTGTAATGTGCGAGGTGGTGATCAGACAGAAACCATAGACTGTTAAAAAGAATAGACAGCTCCTCCTCACTCCTCCCCCTTTACCATAATGACCACTTTCGAGGGGGAAATCATGGCGGATTTACAGACTCCTCCTCCCCAGCTCTGACGAAGCATGTTCCTAATAAGGGCAAAAGGGCGGGATCTCACTGTAAACTCGGCCCTTGTGTGACGTGTAGCTCGCGCAGCTCCAATGCCAACAGTCCGACCTCCGTTAAGTAGGAGATTAAAAAATATATATTTCGAAAACCAGCCTGGTTTCAATTTTTTGACTAACCCAGCGTTATCTCAGGAGGAATATGTAGCCATATTAAGTGTTAAAAAAATTGAAACCAGGCATTAAAGTTGTTTTTAACGTGTCTAAAGTCCAATGCTTTTCAATGGCGGCCTAGCGGCCAAATGGAGGTACTACAGCAATGGCGGCCTCCAGTGTATGCGGTCACAAAACAGAGCAGCCAGCACCCATTGACAGAAACTGAGGAAAAGCAGGAAATGGCAACAGTCTACCCCATGAGGAGGAGCTTGGGACTCCACCCCCACAGCTCCACCCCCACCCTATGGGACTGATCCAGTGGCGACACCTAGTGTTCAAGGACTGGTACTGCGCCTCGGAGGGAAACTTAGGGTGGATGTTGAAGAGGATCAGCCATGGACAGAAGCGGAAGAATCAGTACAGAAAGAACAACAACAACAACTACTGATGGAGACAGAACCAACAGGAATTAGAAGAGCTAAACAAACAGAAGCAATTAAAAATGCCCAAAATACAAACAACAGTGACAGACGATGAAGAAGACACAGAAATCGAACTGGACAGAGCCTCGGACTCTTTGGAAGAGGAACAAATAATACAGGATCCTCTTCCTAATCCAATGAAAATTAGAAAACAGTATGACCGCGGACACAAAAGACAAACCAAAACCTCTGCTGTAATTACAAGGAGGAAGGGAGGTGTTCCAAAAGCCGAAGACAAATTAAGACCCCATAAGAGACGGAATTCCTAAAACAAGAGACCAAAACAAACACAGTCCCATCAGTTCCCTCTGATGGTGAGACAAGGACGCTTGGAGAATATGAGCCTTTTGCTTTCAAAGACGTACAAATGCTAACGGACAAATTACCTAAATTATGCAAAGCTGGACAAAAAATGGATGGAAAGTTTCATGCAACAGATGACGGGACATCAGCCAGCATTGGGAGACCTGAGGCAGGGCATAGTCGCCTGTTCCTCAGGATGGATATTGAAACATCTTGAAGACAAAGCTGGAACTGGCAATTATGGAGATCAGACTCCACTCGGACAGGTGGGCAAAGACCTGTTCGAGGCCATGAGACACATGTTTCCGGAACCAGAAGTGTCAACATCCTCTGTGACCCCGTGGAACCCCTCAATTGACCCATACAATTATCATACTATTATCATGGCAGCATCACAAAATGGATTGACTCCACTGGAGACATCCGTACAGAATGAATTAAAGCAAATACATTTTCCAGAAAGCAATGCTACACAGCCTGCCTGAATCAGTACTAAAAGAGCTCACCAAAGACCCTGACTTACTGGTGGGAGATGAAAGCAGATTTATGAGACACTTGACACATTAGTTCAGTTTAATTTAGTTTATTTATTTATTTTGTTATTTGAGCAGCAAACACTCTGCTCAAAAGGAGTGGGCCGAAGCAAGAGCTCATAATCGCCCACCCCCAGAAGTGAATACAATTAAATCATTATTTCACAAGAACATAGTGGAAACAACAACAAAAATGACCAAGCCACACAGGAGAAAACAACCACCGAGGACATGGAGGTGCAGCTTCTAAAGCTTCAATTGAAAGAAGTCAGAGTTAAAGTGAACAAAGATAAGAAACCTGACAAAACTCAGACAAAACCCATAATGTGGGCGGGACCATCAAATCAGTGGAGTGGTCATGGACGTGGTGGTGCACCCAGGGGACATGGAAGAGGTGGAAGTGGAGGCTGGGTTGGAGGAAACCCTGAAAACAATGGTGGAGGCTCTCCCTCGGTGGGGCCCCAAGGCCAAGACCAAGGCAAAATGGCCGTGGTGGAGGACAACAGCAACAACAACCACCGTGACAACAAGGACATGCTGGTCAGTTCTGGAAGAGAAAGCCCCGAATGGGAGTACGAGGCATAGGGGTGCCCAGGAGGCCCCCCGGTGGAGGTACTGCAGAACCCCCTTCCCGATGATCGTGAACGACCGCAAAATGACAGCTCTAGTGGACACTGGGCAACGCATTCCTCTCTGAAGTCGATGCTCTCTGAAAACACGATCTCCCTAGTGGGCTTCTCTGGGAAACCTCAAGTTCTGCCCTTTACCAAACGTTTGAAAACTGTGTTGAACAAACGTTGTATCAATCATTTGTATCGTCACCGCAGACTGGTGGAACATGCAGTGCAGTCTACAAGACCAGAAAAGAGCACTGTCCGACCAACTGTCTAACCAGAGAAACATGCTACTGCCTGATGAAAGATCGACAGAGGATGGAAAACTGGGGGCAACTTTGGACCAGCAGTGAAACCAGGATACGAGCAAATCTGTTTCACTTTTGGGAAGAGACTTGCTGATTGCCACACGAGCCATCATTTTTGTGTGGTCCAGATGGAATACAAATAACTTTCCCTGATGGACAATCGCTGAACTGTTCTACTGCAACACACAGTACTGGACAATGGTTGATGACATCCCTCTGAGGGAGCCTTCTGCCCCGGGAGTGCTGGTTGGCTGTGGCCGTGCGGGCGCTCTCCTGTGGGTGCCTGGATGGAGGTTGGACGTCTCTCCTACACCTCCTCCGGGCGCCCTGTGTTGGCGCTCTGTGGCCGATGGGCTGCTCCTGGTGCAGACGGCTCCTTGGATGGTGTTTCCTCTTTCGGTTCATCTGTACTCAGCCTTATGTCCCCAACTTTATGTCCATTTTTACTTAAGATTTTTAACAACTGGGCTGTCTGTTTGTATATGTGTCTGTGTGTCTGTGTGTGCGGGTGGGGTAGGGGGAGGTTGTTGTTATTTATGTATATTTGCTGGTTGGGACTATTTTAATGATTTTTAAGCACTGTAAAGCACTTTGTTTTACATTTGTATGAAAAGCGCTTTATAAATAAAGTTTGATTTGATTTGATTTGATCCACAGAGACTCCTCCATATGCCGACATTCACTGGGCTGTTTTGAAACCTGAGGACTCAAAAAAATAAAGTAAATAAAATTTAAAAAAAAAAAAGAAAAGAAAAGAAAAAAAGAGAAAAGAAAAGTGATTTAAAAAAAAAAGGGGGATTCATCTTTGTCCTGTAGAAACCTTGGATATGTTCACTGATACCACCCGCCTATTGACCCCCTCCACTGCACTCTAGTCACTCTAGTCATTTCCAGACACCATGGACGTTAAGCCACAGACCATGAGAAAGCTGCTCCAATGCTCGCTGATCTCCCCACATCTCTTTGACCTGCTGCTGTTGGTCGACGTTTCTCCCTCGACCCTGTAAAATGTTAATTGATGAATCACAAGTTGTAATAGACCTTAATATCGCTTGAATCTGAAGCTATTGACGAGATTGAAGAAACAATGAGTGTGTTTTTTTTGGAACCAGGAGTCCTAGAAACCTCTGACTTGGCGTGGAACACCCCCATCCTCCCAGTACAAACACACGATTTATCGAATGGCACATGATTTGCGCTGTGCCAGACCCGTCTTTTGAACATCCTGACTCAACCCAACATCCAATACAGAACAGACTGGTGAGCCCCACAACTGTGAATTGGAAGTGTCGAAATTAGCTAAGCCTCGATCGGACTTGTCAACAACTTGATAAAACCGACAGCTGTTGTTGAAGAGACCACTCTGGAACTTTACATGCTGGATATGCTGTAATGGAACGTACACCACAGGGTGAGTATGTTGAATTGGCCTCTGGAGCTCTCGATGATCACCCCTCCGCATAAGCAGCTGAACTGCTAGCCCAAGCCGTAAGGACTTGAAATGGCCAAGAAAGACTGAGTGACGGTGTAAAGTGATTGAGGGTATGCGGTAGGTGTTACTAAAGTGGAATGGAAGAGAAAGGACTTGAGAACTGCTCGAGGTGGGGCAGTTGCCCACCTTCCTCTGAGGCGTTTGGATGCTGCTCTGCAGAGGCCACGGGAAGTGGCCATTGTTAAGTGTCAGGGACACTTGAGGTTGCCCCTGGCAACGGAAGTCCGTTGCCAGGGGCAACGATGCAGCTGATGCAGCGGCCAAGAGAGCTGCTGTCTTTCAGTTGCTGGCTCACAACAGGGAATAAATCTTTCTTGAATTTAACTGATTGAATCTTGGTTTTCCTTCCAACAAACGAACACGCCTAACACTACTAACATTTCAGTAATAGCAAAAGCAAAGCACATTTTAAACATCAAAGCTCTACATATCTTATACTGTTCTGTTATACTGCCCTATTTATATTATTGCACTGTGGTTTGGGGTAGTACTTATGGAGATGGAGATGAAACAATGTCCAAACATCAACCTGTTCAAATATAAATACAAACAAAAGACTTTTGAAAAGTACAGAGAAGAAGAAACGCATTGCCTCTAGGGGGCGCAGTAGGATTCATTTGCATTCAATTAATTAAGGAAGAGTGTTGTTGCTCTGAACAGTTGTCATTCTATTTAGAGTTACATGACCTTATACACCCGCTGTATCAAATTTGATACATAATTTTTAACACGGTTTTACTAAAACATAGATTATGAAATATTAAGTAATTTAACATTGCACCAACCCAGTAACTGTTCCTATTGATGTTTCACAGAAAAAAAAAAATTCTTACCTTAACTTTTCCAAAATTGGCAAAGTTCTTCTTGAAAAATCACACCTGTCCACTTCCTGATTAATAGCAGTCTTGTAGAACGGTGGGAAAGGCCTCTAGTGAGCAGATTACTGCCCTCTGGTGGATTATCATTGTAATGCATGTATATAATTGTATACATCGGGGTTTTCAAGGAAAAAATTGTCACAATGCTCATGTAGAGGGCTCAAAAACTCGTGTATCATATATGATACGTTTGGCGTTATAGGCACCACACTATGATTGATTGATTGATTGGATTTATTTGAGTGATTTTACAACAACATTATTACAGTGCAGAAAACAAACAAAGCAAGAAAGAAAAAAAAACTCAAAAGGAGTAGGCCGAAGCCAGAAAGCTTATAAGTGAAGTGGGAGCGTTGTTGTGGTTGTAGAATGTTCATAGTGGTATTCGCTGAGTGTAATGTGTATATTAATGTGTCTTTTTGTCATATTAAGGTGTGTGATATGATGAAATGTTTTTATTTGCAATGATGTCGGGGGTGGGGCTTATAAGCTTTTGCTTCGGCCCACTCCTTTTGAGCAGAGTTTTAACTGCTCAAATAAACTAATAAACTAAACTAAACATCAACGTCACATGACCGTGATGGGAGGAGCATGCAAACATGCCAAACTGGAATAGTCATGGGAAAGTTTTTTTAATTTTTTTTATTAAACCTCTTAACACCCGCCTTAACCGAGCACATTTTCTCCAGTTTGACTTTAACCAAATCTAAAAGCTTCTTGAAAGCAAAACTGCACACGGTTAAAAGCCGGGTGATGGGTGGGGGTGAGGTACAAACCAAAAAAATCAAATCAGACAAAGCAAGAACTAAAATAGACGAGGGAAACGTTTACATCAAAACCAAGGTTTCAAAACCTAGGTTTATACAGAGTCATGGGAAGTTTAGCTCGGAGATAAAGATAACAACAACAGTGTTGTAGATTTAGCTGTAACATCTCTTATCCAAAAGAAAAATGTCCAGACAATCGATTTCAAATTAATTTGGCTTTACTGAAGATTGCTGCATATCATGTTTACAATGCCTTTTTCGTTCACTGACTAACATACTGCATTCTAGCTCATCGCATTGGGTGAATTGTGGTGAATCTGGTGCATTCATTGAAAGGAAAACATGTTTTACTGTAATTAAACTTGTGCTATTAAATAGCTTTTAATCCTTAATTTAGATATTGGATCTAATATGAATTGTACTATTTATGTATTTTAATTTTAATCTGCAGTAACCTTTTAATCTGTAAATGCATAAACCCAAAATAAATGCATTAATAACAAATATTCAACATCCTCCCCCCAAGAAGACAGTTCAAGAATTAACTTCAAGAAGACATAGTAGCTGAACTGGTCTTCTTAACGTTGTCCCTGCGGACAGCACAGGATCTGACTAGTCCATCTCTTCCTGGGAACACTTCTGTGACATGTTAAACGTGGCATCCTGTCATCTCCAATGAGAACTAAATCTCCGGGTTTGAGATGCGTTGGATTTGGGGTTTGACGAGTGTGAGCCGATCTGAGGTCCTGTAAATACTCACTCCTCCATCTCTTCCAAAATTCATTTACCAGTCTGTGGCGGTATTTCCATCTTCGGGTCAATTCTTCTTTGTTTGCATTTGTTGTCTGACCAGAATGGCAGAATGGCTTTGGAGGTAAGGAGGTGTGTCGTTTCCCTATTAGAAAATGAGCTGGCGTCAAAGGTTGTGGTTCTTGCAAATCATTGTACACAAAGGTGAGCGGTCTTGAGTTGATGGTGGCTTCTATTTCTGACAATAGAGAAGTTAACTCTTCAAAACTCAAAGATGCTCTGCCCATTACTCTTTTGAGACATGCTTTTACAGAGCGCACTAGTCTTTCCCAAAAACCACCCCACCAAGCTGCTCTTTCTGCGATATATTTCCACTTGATTCCCTTTTCAGAGAAATATTCCAGCAGCTCGGGCTCTTTCATTGCTTTCCACAGTTCCTTTAGATCTTGATCTGCTCTCTTGAAAGTTTGTGCATTGTCCGAGTAGATTATTCTGCAAAGTCCTCTCCTTGAAATGAATCTTTTGAATGCCAAGAGGAAACTTTCTGTTGATAAACTTGAAACCAGTTCAAGGTGCACTGCACGTGTCACTGCGCAGGTGAAAAGTGCTACATATGCTTTCTCGGTAGCATTCTTGGACTTTACAAACAGCGGGCCTGCAAAGTCTACTCCGGTGATTTCAAATGGTGGCGCCTCTGTTACTCTGTCTTTGGGTAGAGGTGCAGCCATTTGCTGTGCTGCTTTCACTTTGAATCTTTTACAAATGGTACAGTCCGAAATGCATTTTTTGACTAGCTGTCTTGCACGTGGAATCCAGTACTTCTCTCGTAAATGAACTAGAGTGTCTCTCACACCTGAATGCATGACATTTTCGTGACTGTAGTTGATCAGAAGTTGTGCAAATCTGTGACTTGATGGTAACAACCATGGGTGCTGCTCATGGAAACTCATACCTGACTGTTGCAGCCTTCCTCCTACACAGATTAAACCATGCTCGTCTAGAAAAGGTTTAAAGTCACAGATTTTTGAGTCTTTGTGCACATCTTCTCAAACTTTCAGCTCTTTTATTTCTCTTTCAAAACTGTTAAGTTGTGCTTCACGTATCCATACCTTTTCAGCTTCTGATATTTCTCCTCTCTTCTTTTGCTTTGAATGACAGTTGTAGAGAAATCTTTGAATCCATGCAGTTACTCTTAGCACAGTTTGTAGCTTGCTGTATTTTTCCAGCTGCAGCAAGGATTCAGATTGCACGCTCTCACTGTTACTGAGATGTACTGCAACTTGACTTGTCTTTTGTTCAGATTTAACCTCTTCTTCTGAGAGCGTTTCTTGTGTTGTCTCTGCCAGTGTAGTTTGAAGCCTGGTTTCTTTCAAAAATGGTGGGCCTGACCACCAGAGCGCTTCCTCTTTTAACTTTGATGCAGACTGACCTCTTGTTGTGAGATCAGCTGGGTTGATTTTTCCGCTACAATGTGTCCATAGTTCTGGTGGGGTCAGACTTTGTATTTCCATTACTCTGTTGGCAACAAACTGTTTCCATTTCTTTGATGAACTGCGAATCCAATGGATCACTATCATTGAGTCTGACCACATTCTGAGTTGGGTGTTTTGCATGTCTAGTGCCTTTAAAAGGTTATTTGCCAACCTTGCTCCAATCACAGCTCCCATTAGCTCCAAGCGAGGCAGTGTTAACGTTTTGATTGGTGCCACTCTTGACTTGGATGCAACCAGTGCAGTCATAGTCCCTTCTTCTGTTTGTCCTTGCAGGTATGCAACTGCGCCATAGGCTCTTTCACGTGCATCTGTGAAAACATGGAGTACTTGTGTTTGTCTGACAGTTGTTCTGTTCCATACCACCTTGGAATGACTATTTGATGGATCTGAGGAAGCTCCATGCACCACTGTTGCCATGCTTGTGAAAGGTCTGGAGGCAACTCGTCATCCCAGCTCAGGCACCGTCGCTACATTTCCTGAAACAGACATTTAACTCGAATGGTAAAGGGCGTTAGGAAACTTATGGGGTCAAAGATTCTGGCAGATGATCTCAAAACACTCCTCTTTGTATTCTCTTTTCCCTTCAGAATGTTCATCAAGTGTTTGAGGTCAAATGCAAAGTCATCTGTGTCTGGTCTCCACACCAGACCAAGCACTTTCAGCACACTTCCACTTGTCTCTGCTTCTTGTGTGAAATCAAGGTTACTGTTTGACCACATGGTTTTCAGTTCATAGTTTGTCGTCCACTTACATACAAAGGTTCATGTTGGCAGCGGCCAATATCTCTCTTGCTCCTGTTGTAAGTTTGTATGCTTCTTCTGCATTATTCGAGCTAGCAATCAGATCATCCACATAAAGTGAGTCTCTCATCAGTTTTACTGTATCTGATTGGTCAGCTTCGTATTTCTCCAGATGATGTCTGATTGTGGCTGCAAGTAAGAATGGACTTGAAGTTACTCCAAACACAACACGAGTCACTCTCATTATGCGTGTGTTGGTGCTCTCAGTATCTGGGGTCCTGTAAGCCAGAAAAATCTCACAGCATCTCTGTCACTTTCAGTAATGGATATCTGCAGGAAAGCTTTGGTTATGTCTGCTGTGAAGGCTACAGGGTTTTGTCGGAATCTGATCAAAATGCTAATGAGGTCAGCATTCAGGTTTGGGCCAGGTAATAAACAGTCATTTAAAGAGGAACAACCTTCTTCATGTGACGAAGCATCAAACACTACTCTTAGCTTGGTAGTTACCTTGTCCTCTCTGATTACAGCATGATGAGGTAAGTAGTATGTCACATTTTCTGTCGCTGAATGGTTGCTCTCTGGCACATCTTCACATATTCCTTGCGCTGTATATTCTTCAATCACATCATTGTATCTTTTGAACAATGTCACGTCACATTTCAGTTTTCTTTTTAATGTTTCAAACCTTTTCTGTGCAACTTTCTTTTTTTCTGAGAGTTCAGGGGTGTCTTGGCGCCATGGCACTGCGACTTCATATCTCTCATTCATGAATCTGACTGACCTGTCAAAGCTCTCTTTGGCCTTCGTGTCATCTGGTGTTTCCTCACCTTTGGTGGAGATACCCAGTGATTCTATTTCCCAAAATGCTCTTAGCTGGTTTGAAATGTTCACTGGATTTTCACTGATTCCAATGTGCATGCATGTTGCTTCATTCATACTGGACATGACAACTGGACCTTGCACTGTCCAGCCAAATCTGGTTTCTATAGCCACTAAGGCATCTGAAAGTCTTTCAGTTTTACCTGTGACTACTCTCCAGTAGTAATCTGCTCCGATGAGTACTGACAGTTCCAAATCATCCTTATCTCCTGTTGACACATCTGTTACTGGTAGACCTTTTTTCTCCAGCTGCTGTTGGATGTGTTCACTGGGAACTTTCATGACTGCAGTACAAACCTGTCGCGTTTGAACAGCTTCAATTTTGATTTTCTGATCCTTGTTTCTCACATTCTCTAGGACTAGTTTAATGACATTGCATTTTGTGGTCACTGGGTTCTTGGAGCCAAACGTGTGGAGGTTCAGTGTCTCTTGTTTTAATATCGGCAGCTTTAAATCTTTCACTTGTTTCTCATGAACAAAACTCCGTTGGCTTCCTCCATCAATCAAACAACGCACAATTTTCTTTCCTCCGGGTCCTTCAATCCTTGCTCTCACAGTTTGCAACAGCACTGTATCACATTTTTCCGGAGTCTGTTTGGCTGCATGTGGAATGACTGAGGAGACTACAGCATCACTTGTGTTCTCAGCGGCATCCGTGTTTTCTGTTGGTTGCCCACCTTTGTCGCACACAACAGCATGATGTCTCCTTCCACAATCAGTGCATGTCACATTTTTGGATCTGCAGTCTCGAGCAAGATGTCTAGGTTTTAGACATATGAAACACCTTCCCATTTTCTTTAACTTTTCTTTCCTGCTTGTGACTGTGTCTTCTGTGCACTGTTCTGACTTGTGGCTGGTACTGTTGCAGAAAATGCAATTGTGCACAAGTGGTGTATTCGAACTGCCTGTGTGGAGGGCTGCAGCTGATGGCACATTAGCTCTTTTCCACTTTTCTCTGCTTGAATCTGGTTTGTAATGTTGTTTCTGAGTAGCATGTGCATCTTTGTCTCTAGCTTTTGTCAAATGTGCAGCACGCTCCCTGCTTTCAACTTCTTGCGGCAAAAAGCTAACAAGATCGGCAACATTCAACTCTTGCCCTAAATCCGTTTTGCGTGTAAACTCAAGGGCAAGGTCATCAGGAATTATTTGTAGCAGTATGGGGCACAGTAAACCTCCATATTTGTCTGACGGAACGCCTAAAGCTTCCAGGCTTCTTATTTGCACTTCCACATCATCAAAGAGTTGTCTAAAGGCAACAATGTCTGAGGATCTTTTAACTGGGCTTAGATTCAGTAATGCAGAGGCTGAGCTGGGTCCATTTCTCTCATGCAGTTCGACATGTGTGCACTCACAATGAGATCTTTCCTGCCAAATCTTTGCTTAAGCATGTCTACTGCTGTGTCATAGTTTGTGTCAGTTACCTTCAGCCCTGCAATAGCGCGAGCAGCTGGCCCGATGAGATATGACTTCAGATAAGTGAATCTTTCAGTTTTGCTCAAATCTGGGTTTTGGTGAATAGCGTTTTCAAACTGGTCCCAAAACTCTTGCCACATGCACACTTCTCCATTGTATTTGCTTATTGAGAGCTTAGGTAGTTTTACTGGGGGTCTGCTTGTTGTTGACCGTGTACTTGCATCACTCAGTCGTTGTGGACGCTCTATGGCTCCAGCCCCGTGACTTTGTTGTTGTTGTATGGCAGCCCTTTCTATTGCTCTCTCTGCCCGTGATCTCCATAAATCAATGCTGTCTTGATAGTCCATTGTTCGCACCACATCCGCATCTAACTCTTCCAAAGGAATCTCATTTTCAATGCCTGGTTCAATCTCTTGCAGGCTTTTTTCCTTCTGCGCTTCCAGCAAACGATCACAGTTCACGTTGGTCTTACTTGTTTCATCTTGAATATTCTGAAGCAGCTTCGTAACGGACGACCGCAGCACAGTCCGTTTCTGTTTTAATCGTTGTAGTTTCTCCGACATCTTTCCTTTTTGTCTTCGTGTTGTTGTTACACCTATCTGCGCGATCCCAACAAAGTTCTTATTTTGCTCCCAGTCCCGGGTTTCTCGGCACCAAAAAATGTTGTAGATTTAGCTGTAACATCTCTTATCCAAAAGAAAAATGTCCAGACAATCGATTTCAAATTAATTTGGCTTTACTGAAGATTGCTGCATATCATGTTTACAATGCCTTTTTCGTTCACTGACTAACATACTGCATTCTAGCTCATCGCATTGCATTTTGTCTTCTTCGCCGCAAGTTCGAACCATAACAACTTCGCGCAACCGGTGTTGAGGATCAACGTGGGCGGGATCAATTCGGGTTTGTTTATCGGCGTGTCGCGGGACAGTCCTGTAAAGACTCAAGGACACCTCCTTATAAGTCCTTTAGATGGCGCCATACACCTCAATAGGCTCACCTCAAGCAGATACACTTTCACGTGCGCTACGATAAATGACATTTGAATAACAGATGGCTTTAATTACAATAAACCAGGGATATGGCCTTGGGCTCATGTGCAAGCTGTCAGTATCTATAGGCTAATAAATACAATTGTGAGACATACAGGCAGAAGCATCAACCACTGTTTCTGTTCCCAGGAATATAGATCATCATGTTATTTAGATAATATTGGCTAAATTGTGAAAATAAATGATAAAAGGTGTCCAGGAAAATATAATAAACAGCAAATGAATAAAGCCAAGGAGGCAAAGACACACGGGGAATCGAACCACCAACCTTCTGTTCACGAGACAACCCACTCTACCATCTACGCCACCACTTGTTAAAGATATTTGCTCTCGCCCCACATAAAATCCCTTCAAATTAAACACGAGCTCTTGTTCGTTCAAGTTACTGGGGGAAATGTCCATACAGTGACAATATATCCCGAGCCCAAGTTTCAGGACAAATTGTTGACATAAAAAACAAAAAAAAGTTTCAAAAGCGTAACCAGAAACGTCATCAGTTCACAATTCAGGAATTCACTGTGGAGCTGCATGTGTTTAATGGATGTCAGTATAGTGCGCTGCACCAAGTGAAATCTTTTGAAGAATGCATTAGATAATGTTGACAATATACAGTATGTTGAACCTGTGCCATTGAAACACTGTATGCTTTTAACTTCTTTGGTCATACATCACATTTACTGTCACTGCCATATGGTTTAGCCTTTCCCAGAATAAAATGACTTACTTCATGGCTTGTCTTGAAGATATTCAAATACAGTAGGCTACAATATTCCCCTACTCATACCATCAAGTGTAACACAATGCAAAGACATAATTTCATTCCGTATTCCTTTATTGTGTTAACGTCATTCAACATAAGTAAATAGTACGTGCATGAACAGTGAGAGAGAACAATCACATTATTTTGAGGCACCTACAGGTAGACAAGAATGCCAATGCTTTAGCTTGATACCCACGAATCACTCTGCATTCAAAGGTAATTGTGAACATTAGTTAGCCAAAGTAAAGTTCCAACTCAGGTTAGCCATAGCACAATTAATGAAACAGCCACGACAGTGATGCCAAACAATGCTACACCTCAGGAAAAGTCACACCGCAGTCAACAAACCTTGCTTTTAATACTGTCCATTTGGCGACAAAAAAAATCATAGGATAACAGATGAAAATGAGATTAAAAATAAACTTTCTGCTCCATGAGGCTTGGAGGAGGTGAGGTTGGCTGTGTCCATGCCTGACAACAATGCACCTTTGGGACGTCCAGTGAACAATTAAGAACAATTAAATCACTGTCTTTTTCTCATCTTAATCGGGAAAGCAATGGTTGTAAATGAGTATTAATATGAGTATATAATCGACTGTATGATGGCAGACATAGGCCTATTCTGATGCCTGATGAGTTTGAAACATGATCTGAAACAATATTATGGACAGGCATGGACTCAGCCACCTACACCCCTGCTCTACCTCTACCCCACCTGTACCCCTGTAGAGCGAGAGGGGTACAGGTGGGGTAGAGGTAGAGCAGGGGTGTAGGTGGCTGAGTCCATGCCTGTCCATAATATTGTTTCAGATCATGTTTTAGTTTCTTCGGACATCAGAACAGGCCTGGCTGACCTCCCATCATACAGTGCGATTATATACTCATATTAATACTACTTTATGACAATTGCTATCCCAATTAGGTGGATAAGACGAAGAAAAGATTTAATTGTTCACGGGATGTCCAAAGGTGCATTGTTATCAGGCATAGACACAGCCTACTGTTGAATTTGTGTTCTCAAATGTACTGTTGATGCATTTTACTGTGAAATGTATTGACCTCTAAGTTGAAGGAAAGCTATGCAACTAATTTCCTGTTTGGTTGTTACTTCCTGTGCCCGCTTAAAAAATGATGCGATGCACGATGCTCTCTAATGCACATGTTAGAAAGAAATAAAGAAAACAAATAAGAAGTGATCTGTCTGCTCATTCGACAATGGCCAACGAAGCTGAAGATGTACCAAACGCAACAGGTTATGGGCCCAGGCGCGATATTAGCGGACGGTGGCAAAGGTTGGTGTTTAGTGGCGATGAAAATGACTATGAACTTTGGGAAGTAAAATTACTCGGCCATTTACGTATCATGGGCCTGAAGGATACTATACTTTCAACCACCAATCCCGATGCTGACAAAAATGCTGATTGCTATGCAGAACTTATACAATTCCTCGACGATAAAAGCCTATCCCTGGTCATGCGGGATGCAGCCGATGACGGCAGAAAAGCACTGAAGATTTTACGAGATCACTACGCCAGTCAAGGTAAACCCAGGATCATCGCGTTGTATACTGAACTTACATCCCTGCAAAAGAGACCAGATGAACCAGTGACGGACTACGTTATTCGTGCAGAGAAAGCAGTTACTTCCTTGAAAAAATGCAAACGAAGTCATTAGCGACGGCCTCATTATCGCAATGATTTTAAAAGGACTTCCAGAAACGTACAAACCTTTTGCCATTCACACAACTCAAAGCAAAGAAGACATAACATTCACGCAGTTTAAGAGTAACCTACGAAGCTATGAAGAAACTGAGAGATTCGAAAACAAAATAACCCGAAAGCAGACAATGTGATGAAAGTTGACCTTAAAACAGTCACATGTTACGGATGTGGGAACCGCGGACACGTCGCTAAAGACTGTCGTCAAAAAGCTGTTCCAAAGTGGTGTACTTATCACAGAAGTTCTACGCACAGTGATGAGACATGCAGAATGAAAAATAAGCACAAGGATGAAGCCAAACAGACAGCTGAAAGACAAGAAGACCAGAAAGAAGAACAAACCTTTGTGTTTAAAGTCAGCCATAGACTTTTACCAACTGACATAATGGATGAAAAATTAATGGTAGATTGTGGAGCTACCTCGCACATTATAACAGAAGAGCAAGTTCACGCACTTTGACAAGACCTTTGACCCAAGAAAACACTTCATGGAACTCGCTGATGGATCCAGGACCAACAACGTGGCGCTGAAAAGAGGAGATGCCAGCGTCGCTCTACAGGACACACAAGGAAAATGGACCACCGTCACACTGAAGGATGCTCTCTTCATCCCATCCTACCCCAGAGCATACTCTCAGTGAAGGCGGCAACAGCAAATGGAGCCCAGGTGGTCTTCAAGAAAGGACACAATGAACTCATCCACAAAGATGGGACTGTTTTCGCCATTGAAGAATACAACAGACTCTACTACTTGAAAACGGTAAACGGTGACACTTCATTCAATGACATATCATCTTGTGACAATGTAAACTTGACATGTGATGTAAAGACGTGGCATGAGATCTTAGGACATTGTAATGTGAGTGATGTGCTAAAATTACCTGAAGTTGTAGAGGGAATGAAGATCTCAGGAAATGCAAAACTAGAATGTGAAGTATGTACTAAAGGGAAATTCACAAACCACAGAAACAGAAAAAGTGACCCAAAAGCTAGTAAGCCCCTTGAATTGGTACATACGGATTTGGCAGGCCCCATTGAGCCAACTAGCCAAAGTGGCCATAGGTATGCTATATCATTCACAGATGATTTTTCAGGGGCGGTGTCAATCTATTTCCTCAAACACAAATGAAGCTACAGTGGCAGCAGAAAAGTTTATCGCAGACTGTGCACCTTACGGTGATGTTAAGTGCATTAGATCAGATAATGGCACTGAATTCACAAGCAGCTCCTTTCAGACACTTTTAAGAAAAAAAGGTATAAAACACGAAACATCTGCGCCATATTCCCCTCATCAGAATGGAACAGCAGAGAGACAATGGAGAACTCTTTTTGAAATGGGTAGGTGCCTGTTGTTGGAAAGAGACTACCTAAAGCACTCTGGCCTTATGCCATCCAAAATGCTGCTCACATTCGCAACAGGTGCTTCAACAACAGAACTAAAAGTACACCATATCAGATGTTGACAGGAAAAGACCAGATCTATCAAAATTATGGATATTTGGATCTGAGTGTTACGTTTACATTCATGATCACAAGAAGCTTGACCCCAGGTGTGAAAAAGCGATATTTGTGGGTTATAGTAAGAATAACCCAGCATACCTGGTGTATAACCCTCACACAGGAAAAGTGTCAAAGCATAGACTGGTAAAGTTTATCAAAAAGAGCATAGCTGAACAGACTGAACAACAAACACAGACTGAAGAGTGTGACTCAGAAATCCAAATGTACAACTACAAATTACCCACTGAACAAAATGAAAAGGCTACTGAGGATGAACAAGTACAGGACTTTGAGGGAGAGACAGATGAAACAAAATATGACACTGTAGAAACAACACAAACTGAGCAAGAGGGTCAACAGGAACGTTATCCAAAAAGGGAAACAAAACCTCCAAAATACTTGGAGGATTACACATCAAACTGTATAGATGAACCAAATGTAACCTCTGTAAGTGTTGATTATTGTTACAGGGCAGCCTGTGGGATCCCCCAAACCTATAGAGAAGCCTTGATGTCACCAGAGGCATCCAAGTGGGAACAAGCTATGGCAGAAGAGATGACCTCCCTAAAACAAAATGAGACATTTGAACTAACTACATTACCTGAAGGTAGAACCACTGTGGGTGGAAAATGGGTATACGCACTTAAAGAAAACGACCATGGAAAAATATTTAAAGCTAGATTTGTAGCAAAAGGATATAGTCAAACAGAAGGAATAGACTACCATGAAACGTTTGCACCAACAGCTAACATCACATCTGTACGTGCTCTTATGCAGATAGCAGCTCAGAACGATCTTGTTGTTCATCAAATGGACGTCAAGACGGCATATTTACATGCCCCCATAGAGGAAGAAATATTCATGGACCAACCTGAGGGTTTTGAACAAACCTGGTCACAGGAAAAATTGGTGTACAAGTTAAAGAAATCTCTTTATGGCTTGAAACAATCTGGTCGAAACTGGTACAAACTCTTAAACGATTACCTAGAACATAATGGTTTTGACAGAAACCCCTCAGATCATTGTGTGTACAGGAAATGTGTTGAGGATGAAACTGTACTTGTAACCATTTGGGTTGATGATTTAATCATCGCTGCTAGCAAACTTGAACTACTTAATGCATTTAAAGAAACAATGAGATTGAAATTTAACATGAAGGACTTGGGGAGAATATCCTATTTTCTCGGGATACAGTTTGAACAAAGAGAGAATGAAATCACAATGAACCAGAAAAAGTATATTGAAAGAATGCTAGAACGTTTTGGCATGTCTGAGTGCAGACCCAGGTCTACACCTTGTGAGTTGAAAACGGACACTACAAATAGTGAAGAAAATGACAAACATGAGACTGTAAATCCCAGAGAGTACCGGGAAATTGTGGGCAGTCTTATATACGCCATGACTTGTACAAGACCAGATATAAGCTGGGTTGTAAGTAAACTTTCACAAACTTTAGCACAACCAAAAAGGGAAGATTTTGTGACTGCAAAGCATGTCCTCAGATACCTCAAGGCACAAATAACTATGAGTTAGTCTTTAAGAAAAGCAGTGAAGAACTAAATCTTGTGGCATTTAGCGACTCTGACTGGGCCTCTTCAGTAGAAGACAGACGCAGTACTACAGGATATTGTTTTGCTCTTACAAAACAAGGTCCAGTGATATCTTGGAAACAAGGAAGCAACCAACTGTGGCTTTATCGACTTGTGAAGCCGAGTACATAGGGCTGACAGCCGCTACACAGGAAAGCATGTACTTAACCCAATTGTTGAATGGGATGGACAATAAAATGTACTATTGTACCACTATATTTGGAGACAATCAAGGAGCAATTGCTCTGACCAAAATCCAGTGAACAGACAGCGGTCAAAACATATTGATGTAAAGTATCACTTTATTCGAGAAGCTTTAAAAGACGGAAAGATCAATATTGTGTACTGCCCATCAGAGGATATGACAGCCGACATATTGACAAAACCTGTAACAAGAGCAAAAATAGTTAAATTTCAAAAATGGTTCTTTGGAAAGCTTTAAGTTTGGGACAAACAGCATGAGAACAAGGGGGGGTGTTGAATTTGTGTTCTCAAATGTACTGTTGATGCATTTTACTGTGAAATGTATTGACCTCTAAGTTGAAGGAAAGCTATGCAACTAATTTCCTGTTTGGTTGTTACTTCCTGTGCCCGCTTAAAAAATGATGCGATGCACGATGCTCTCTAATGCACATGTTAGAAAGAAATAAAGAAAACAAATAAGAAGTGATCTGTCTGCTCATTCGACAATGGCCAACGAAGCTGAAGATGTACCAAACGCAACACCTACCTTAAGGAAAGGGATTTTATGTGGGGCGAGAGTATATATCTTTAACATGTGGTGGTGTCTCACAATTGTATTTATTAGCCTATAGATATTGACAGCTTCCACATGAGCCCAAGGCCATATCCCTGGTTTATTGTAATTAAAGCCGTCTGTTATTCAAATGTCATTTATCGTAGCGCACGTGAAAGTGTATCTGCTTGAGGTGAGCCTATTGAGGTGTATGGCGCCATCTAAAGGACTTATAAGGAGGTGCCCTTGAGTCTTTACAGGACTGTCCTGCAACACGCCGATAAACAAACCCGAATTGATCCCGCCCACGTTGATCCTCAACACCGGCGGAACCCCAGCGCCATCTGGTGGTGAATCTGGTGCATTCATTGAAAGGAAAACATGTTTTACTGTAATTAAACTTGTGCTATTAAATAGCTTTTAATCCTTAATTTAGATATTGGATCTAATATGAAATGTACTATTTATGCATTTTAATTTTAATCTGCAGTAACCTTTTAATCTGTAAATGCATAAACCCTAAATAAATGCATTAATAACAAATATTCAACAAACAGCTTGCAGAAATGTCTTTGGGCCAAACGCTGCTCAGAGCGGGTACAAGTTTTTATCGTCTGTGTTAAAGTGAACCCCTGCAGTCGAGTGTAAAGGGAAAAAGTCTGTTTCATAAAAACCTGTTTATTACACCAGTTTTAACATAAACATCCTTCTGCACATCTGTGTGTAACGGAGCTGTTTGTCAGTTGTGTCTTATATTATTGGTTACTTATCAGTTCAATAACTTTGTGCTTTTGTATTGTCTCGTTTTGCTTCTGTTTTAAAGTATGTTTTTGTTTTATATCAGAAACAGTGATCAACTTCTTTTTATATGGATTAACATCACAAAGTCTGATCAGAGACAGCTGGATGTTCATGACTCAAAATAAGCTCACGTTTCATGACAAACCACATTCTGTTTTTGATTAAACAGAATTTGGTTACAACTTATCAGTCAAGAATAAATCTCTGACGAAGTTAATTGGTTTGTCGTGAAGATTCTTCTGTCTTGTTTGATTTGATTTTAATAAGTGTGTTGTTATTGTAGTGAGTAGTATGACATTAGTATGTAGTGTGTGTGTTTACAAAAAGTTTAACCTTCAGAGGCTCAAAATTGAAACTTTATTTGTAAGAAAAAAAGGTGTGAAAAGGAAAAACTGTAAAATGCTACATTCTATCAATGTGAAAACAAACAGCAGCATTTATAAAACATTAGTACATACATGTTCATGTCATGATCTCTGCATTTGACCCGTCCTTCTAAAGTCCAGAGTCACATGACCCGCCTCAGCAACTCTGTGCTCTTCAGTGTTTGTCCCTTTAACGTCTGGGATTCTCTGAGCTGCTTGGTGAAACAATATCAATATCTGAAGGTCTGTCCACACTTCTCACAGCTGGTTTCCCCACTGTGGTACCTCCTCAGATTTGCAGATACAGTAAACACATGTCCACACAGGCCACACTCAAAGGGCTTCTCTCCAGTGTGGATCCTCATGTGTGTGTTGAGGTTGGCTAACTGACTAAAGGTCTTGTCACACTGCTCACAGCTGTATGGCCTCTCTCCAGTGTGGATTCTGGTGACTCAAGAATGTGACTACTATTTGCTGCTACATTTTTTTTTTTGTTGTCTGGTGACTTCAAGTGTGATGTGAGATGTCTTTTTCTTTGTATGGTTTTTTTGTATCTCATGTGTGTTTGAGGGCGCATGACACTAAAGGTCTTGTCACACTGCTCAAGCTGTTGGCTCTCCAGTGTGATCCTCATGTGACTTTAAGAATTGTAGACAGAGCAAACGTATGTCCACACAGGCCACACTCAAAGGGTTTCTCTCCAGAGTGGATTCTCTTGTGTCGTTTTAGACTGTCTGATCTAGTGAATCCTTTCCACAATCTTTCCCTGTGTGGGGGAGTCTGCAGAGGCTGAGCTGGGTCCATTTCTCTGCAGACAGAAACAGGAGTTACTGTTGTGTCACACACATTATTCAGTAAAACACTAATTGGCTGCAGACCTGGTGTGACCCTCCCCCTCCCTCTGTTCTCATTCACACATACAGTATCACCCCCCCCCCCCTCAGCTCACTGTGAATTTATTTATTTATTTGTTCATGTCAAATATAAAGATTGTCGTTACAATCTTTTTTTCTGCCATACATGGACAAAAAGGAACAGAAGGAAGATAAATCTCATATTATCCTTTTCCCTAGTAACAACAAATCAATTAATATCAAAATCAAATAGATTCCCCATCATTTCACTCCATCTCCTCACCAGGTCAAAAAACATAACCAAAACAGCATCACTTGTCTTACAGTTCTTCAGTTACATTCGGGTGTTTTTTTTCTGTTTTTTTTTTCGTAATCACTCAGTATTTTGTCTTTGTATCGCTGATATAGACACGCGGTGTCCATGAAGGGGAGGGGCTGTGTGTGTGGGCTATGGGAGAGGGAGAGAGACGCGTGAGTGAGACGGAAGAATAGCCGCCGCATTTTAAAAACCCCTCCCCGCAGTCAAATTGACAGCTGCCGCGGTTCTATACGATGCGTGTTTTAAATAGCGTTAAAAAAAAAAAAAACTTTTTTTTTCTTTAATACGAAACGCAATATGTGGCGGGCGGTGTTATCTATGTGTGGGAAACACTGAAGCTACAATCAAACAAATCTCTAACTTTATATAAAATGCCAATACTTTTGCTTACATTTCTCTTTACATAATCAATATGAGCTTTCCAATTTAATTTTCCAATTTTAATTTCTCATACCAAGCGCAAAACAGCGGTATTTGGAGAAGCTTGCGGACATCCACAACATCGACCCATACGAGCTCTCTGCAGCGGAGACCTGGACCATTTACCTCCATGCACAAACATGGACACAGTAAACTACCTTGTATTTGGTCTAAGTTACTACACGATGCAGGAGTTTAAAAGCCACAAAAGAAAAGTACGTTTCTTCACATGCATTTTAGTGTGTTGTATTTACATTGCATTTAGGGACACTTCTTGACAAAAGTAATAAAGTGCGTGTTTCGTAAACACTACATTGTTACGAGATGTTCAATCTACACAAACGTCTCCAACATGTTTTGACAGGTCAGAGTGAGACTTGCGCTCCTCGATGCTGTGTCCATTTCTGTAACATAAAAAACTGTGTCCCATTGTTCCTACGTTGTCCAGATCTATCGTGTGAGGTATTGGAGCAGTTTTTAACGCAGCAGTGACTTCCAGGCGGTAAAACAGTGCGGAACAGCAAGAACCTCCGCTACTACCGCGTTAACAACACACGTAAACCATGTGTATTGCCGCCGGACTGCGGCCATCATGGCGGCGAGGGGGGATCGGCGGGGGGGCTCTGTGCCGTGACGACAACTCCTCATTCTCAATACCTTGCTGAAGTGAGTGTGTCTTACTCACCTGTGTGCAGACAGACTCCTGCAGCAGCAGCTTCTCTGGGAGTCCTGGATCTTTCCTCCGAGGCGTCGTCTTTGTGGCTCATCCTGTGTTTGCAAATGTCCTCTCAGCTCACACAGGTTTTTACAGCTTTGTGTCGAAAGCCCCTCCCCTACGGAGCCCTCTCTTGCCTGTGTGGATGAAACCCCCTCCTCCCCCTGCTCTTTTCAGCTCATTGTGCCTGCTTTATTGTTCCGCCCACAGAGGAGGAGGCCCTTGAGGACAGGCCTGTTCACACCTCCGACCTGTGAATGAAAAGCTCTGGGTGTGTCGCTCTGATCTAACACAGAGAAATGTCCATGTAGCTGCAGGCTTACTCTCCTCTCAGTGATGTAAATGGTATCATCTGTATTTGACCTGGAATTGGCAGAATGTGTGATTTCTACAGGTACCTAACCCTCACATTACACTAGTCCAGCAATACCATCATGCATTAAATACCAACAGTAAAATATCCAAAGTTTCTGGATGGTTTGTTTTGATTTGAATCATCTTTTTTTTATGTAATTGTCAGCTCTATAGCCATTTGGGGAACATGAATGTGTAGCTATATTGTTTTATATAGCTACACAGCTGTTCATTTTGCACAATAAAAGAATAAAAGGGGGGAATAAAAGAGATAAAGGGTTCTGTCTATCATCAATAAACTCTACATCATGTTTGAAAATCTCCACCTGAGGTTTGTCCGTGACTCTTTATGTCCCGACTCCCAACCCACCGAATGAGATCCACTGCTTTGGATAATATTATTTCTATGTATATTAATTATACATAGTTTCGAGAATCCTCCAATCCTCTTCTTCAAAGGGCCAAAGATGTAAAGTCCCATCACATGGTAGAGCAGGTGGTGACACACTCCAGTGCACAGGTGTTGTAGATTGCACAGTCACGAGGCAACACTTGGCAAACTGATTAAATTCCAACACAGACTGATATCGGGCAACTGTGTATAAAAATGTCCAGTTTAACTTTCCGTGTTGTATGACGTCAGTCTTCGTTGGAATGATGATCTTGTTGTTGCACTTCCTGTCCACAAAGGGGCACTGTAGAACTGTAGGATCGGGAACAGTGGAGAATAGTATAATATTGGGGACTTTTAATCTGGGAATGATCACTGGGTGAACACATGTAACAATCAGAGGCGGTAGAGTCACCAAAACATTTACTCAAGTACATGTACTCGAGTAACCTTTTGAATTAACTGTACTTTTACAATAGCTTTTTCATACAGTACTTTTTACTTCCAGTTGAGTAATATTAAAATAAAGTATTTTATTTATTTATTTATTTGAGCAGTAAGTTTGCTCAAAGGGAGTGGGCCGAAGCAAATAGCTTATAAGCCCCACCCCCAAAATTAAAACCAATAACATTTACATTAACAATCAAAACAAGGAACCTAATACAAGATAACAAATCATAAACAAGGGAACATAAGGCAAGGTAACAACAAACAATAAGGAACAATAATAACAACTAAAGGATATACTACAACATTTACAATGATTGTTCGTATTTAATTAATAATAATTCTTTATAAACCTTTTTAAAATGTACCAGGTTTTTACATATTTTAATACTTTCATCTAAATTCCTCCATATTTCTACACCACGTCTCGTAGGACACATGCTTTCATGGTTGTTCTGGAGTTTTGTTTATCGAAGCTCATCTTATCTCTCAAGTTGTATTTAACTTCTCGTTTGCAGAACATATTTTGTAAACTTTCAGGAAGTGACTTTTGCATCCAAACGTGCTTCCTTTGCGATGTATGCATTTTTCTTGGTCAAATGTTCATTTAGAAACACATGTGTCCTTTTAAGTTCTCGACGTTTTCGAGTATCTGGTTCTTACTTGAGTAAAAATAAAAAGGAGCTTACTCCATGAGAGTAAATATTTAAGTGACAAATGTTCTTCACATTTTTCTTTGTTGTTTTGTTTCATTAATTCTTCATATTCATTACTTTTATGTTTTGACTGTGTTTTCTTTGAAAATAGTTTTGTTTCTCATCATTTATGTCACGACTGAAACATGGATCTAGCCTGGCTAACGCCAGACTAAAATCACAAGTGATATTTAGTCTGAGGACACCAATTCATGTTCTGGTAGGAGAGGTGTGGTTTACGATTGTCCATATCCGTTTATTGTGCTGAATGTCTCTCATGCGTCTGCACGTAGCCATAGCCAATCGTATCATCGTATCAGATGACGTGTGACGTACCCGCTGTAAACTTTGGAGCTAAACTATTTAGAACACGGTCTAAAGCTTAAACAAAAGATGGCGTCGCGTCTGCTACTGTCATGTTGGATCCGTAAATATATATATATATTTTTTTTTATCCGTAAACAAACTCCAAGCTTCCGTATGTCGAATAGCACGTCATCGTCTTACCGTCCCTCCTCGTTCTATGATTGGTCCAAATCCATGTGAACATTTTGGCCATGGTCCCATTGAAGTCAATTTAATGGAAGAGGCATGATGTCCCAGCTCCTATCTCTTTACAACAATGGCTAAGCCCCTGATAACTGGAGTGTCTAGCTCCGCCCCTGGAGACGGATCTACGAATACGACCAAGAAAAGGAAAAAAGTAAAGCAATGCAAAGAGATAAGGCGAAAGACAAGGGACCTTACAGGAACAAGCTCATACCAAGAGTAAAGCAGCAGTATTTGGAGAAGCTAAAACATCCAAAACATCGACCCATACGAGCTCCCTGCAGCGGAGACCTGGACCATTTACCTCCGTGCACATACATGGACACAGTAAACTACCTTGTATTTGATGTAATTAATACACGATGCAGGAGTTTAAAAGCCACAAGTCTTTGGAAAGTTACGAGACTTTCTGCTGGGTCTGGGACCGCGTTGGTTGGATATTGGATATTTGGCAGATATTCAGAGCGGGGAAGCGATGGGGCCGTGAGCCGGCCTGAGAGGAGTGTGGAGCGGACATGTGCTCGTACGAGTCTCTGTTATTTCTCCGCCCATATTTAGGGACCGTGAACATTTTACACTACTCTAATTTTTCGCTATTATGAAACTGGATATAAAAAAAAGCTTAATGGCTAAATAATACAATAAATTAATAAATACGTCACAAACATGACAATGGAAGATTATGACCATGGGCAAAAGCCATTGAATTGTGAATTTAAATATTTTAAATCACTCTGATCATTATTTTTACAGTAAAATGTGTTTTGCTCAATAGCTTTTGAGAAATTTGACCCAGTGACCCCAAACCACTTTACAGATTTAATACTAGCTCTGGGCTATGGGGCTCAGGCCATGAAATACTGCTCAGACACTTCTACTGTATTTTACAAGTGTTTTACTTATAAAATATGGGTTTTTCCTCAAAAGATTTTAGGACATTTGACCCAGTGACCCCAAACCACATTACAAACTTAGTACTCGCTCCGGCCTATTGGGCTCAGGCCATGAAATACTGCTCAGACACTTCTACTGTATTTACTGTGTTTTACTCATAAAATGTGGGGTTTTCATTCCTTTTTAAGAGCAGGATCAAGACCCACCTTTTTAGCTTAGCTTTGAACTGACATCTTTTTCCTCCAAGCTCGGGTCCTCTACCAGAGGCCTGGGAGCTTGAGGGTTCTGCGCAGTATCTTTGCTGTTCCTAGAACTGCACTTTTCTGGACCGAGATGTCTGATGTATTTCCTGGATCTGCTGGAGCCCCGAGTGCCCCAACGACCACGGGCACCACTGATGCCTTCACTCTCCAGGCCTTCTCTAGCTCTTCTCTGAGCCCCTGGTATTTCTCTAGTTTCTCGTGTTCCTTTTTCCTGATGTTGAAGTCGCTTGGTATTGCTATGTCAACCACCACGGCTTTCCTCTGCGCTTTGTCCACCACTACAATGTCCGGTTGTTCATTACTAGGCTGTGCGATATGACGATATTAGACCGTCTTACGATCTCCAGAGCTGGCGATCTGTTATTTTTGTGGGATCGTTTTATCACGGTTTTATGCACTTCAGCAAAGTTGAGTCTTTCCCCGTCAGTGAAGCAAACACAAGCCGCGCACTTTCTGCTACGCAATGTCAGACGCTAATGCGAGCGTTTGGCAGCTAGCCTCTGCTCTACAGGGCGCATACACGACCAGACTCCTCATTCTAGAGCTTTAAACCCAGTGTTCTGTCTCTATTTCATGTCTGTGTCTTTCCCCCGTAACGCCGCTGCTCTGCTCAGATCACAGCGTGTGTTTATTTATTTACCTGGCGGCACATGTGCGAAGAAGCGAGTGTGTCCTTTGTCCTTACAGTTCTGTCAGGCGCCACATCCTTCTCATTTGTTTTTAAATCCTGGACCGTGTTCACAAATGAGCTGTTTATCCATGTCTTTGAAAATATAAAAGTTCTCCAAAAACACCGTCAGTCTGAGTTCATTGTTGTAAATTGGCCTTACAATGACAAACGTCTTCCTGTTTGAGTTTACACAATAAAAGTCACTGCATGTTATCGCTTTAGTAAGACTCTTATTGTGAAAGGGTCAGACAGCGACAGAGCGTTACATTTACAGCAGCTCGACGTCATGAGAGAGACCTCAGGAAAAATGCCAAAAAGCAACAGACACTAACAACTAATAATATAATAATAATAATAATAATAATAATAATAATAATAATAATAATAATAATATGTCTATGCTAACAACAAGCATTTACCAAACTTACTCTTTAACTTACTTCTACTTAATTTTAGGTCCAAGTCTATTATTGCTGTGTTGATTATCACAGTTGAATAAATTAGTGTAGTATTTTCTTCTTCAGTGTGTAATTTGTCATTATAAAAAATCGTGATAAAACCGAAATCGTAAGTTATTATTCAAAAACGTGATATTCTATTTTGCCATATCGCCCACCCCTATTCATTACCATTCTGTCCGTCTGTATCTGGAAGTCCCACAGGATCTTGGCTATATATATATATATATATATATATATATAATCATGTATATATACATATATATGTATAATTATATGTGTATATATATGTGTGTATGTATATATATACATACACATACACACATATATACACATATAATTTGGCATATTTTTGGTGTATTTTATCTGTAAAGCACTTTGTGATACCGTTCGGTATGAAAAGCGGTTTATAAATAAAGATTGATTGATTGATGATTGATTGATTGATTGATTGATTGATTGATTGATTGGTCAAATTCTTCAGCTTCAAAAGCTATTGAGCAAAAACAGTACATTTTACTAGAAAAATATTGATTAAAAATCTGTCAAGAATAAATCTTTAAGTTAATTGGTTTGTCGTGAAGATTTTTCTGTCTTGTTTGATTTGATTTTAATAAGTGTGTTGTTATTGTAGTGAGTAGCATGACATTAGTATGTAGTGTGTGTGTGTTTACAAAAAGTTTAACCTTCAGAGATTCTAAATTGAAACTTTATTTGTAAGAAAAAAAGGTGTCAAAAAGGTGTCAAAAGGAAAAACTGTAAAATGCTACATTGTATCAATGCGAAAACAAACAGCAGCATTTATAAAACATTAGTACATACATGTTGATGTCATGATCTCTGCATTTGACCCGTCCTTCTAAAGTCCAGTGTCACATGACCCGCCTCAGCAGCTCTGTGCTCTTCAGTGTTTGTCCCTTTAACGTCTGGGATTCTCTGAGCTGCTTGGTGAAACTATCAATATCTGAAGGTCTGTCCACACTTCTCACAGCTGGTTAACTCCACTGTGGTACCTCCTCATGTGTGTTTTGAGGCTGGATGACTTAATGAAACCGTTTCCACACTGCTCACACTCGTATGGCCTCTCTCCAGTGTGGATCCTCATGTGTGTTTTGAGGGCGGATGACACAGTAAAGGCCTTCCCACACTGCTCACAGCTGTATGGCCTCTCTCCAGAGTGGATTCTCATGTGGCTTTTCAGATTTCCAGACCGAGCAAACACATGTCCACACAGGCCACAGTCAAAGGGCTTCTCTCCAGTGTGGATCCTCATGTGTGTGTTGAGGTTGGCTAACTGACTAAAGGTCTTACCACACTGCTCACATCTGTATGGCCTCTCTCCAGTGTGGATTCTCTGGTGACGTTCAAGATATTGTGACTGACTAAATGTTTTCCCGCACTGCTCACATTTGTACGTCTTTAGTCCATTGTGGACTCTCTGGTGACGTTCAAGATGTGATGACTGACAGAATGTCTTTCCACACTCATCACATTTGTATGGTTTTTCCCCAGTGTGGATCCTCATGTGTGTTTTGAGGGCGCATGACACACTAAAGGTCTTGTCACACTGCTCACAGCTGTATGGCCTCTCACCAGTGTGGATCCTCATGTGACTTTTCAGACTTGCAGACAGAGCAAACACATGTCCACACAGGCCACACTCAAAGGGCTTCTCTCCAGTGTGGATTCTCTTGTGTTGTTTTAGACCTTTTGATGTAGTTAATCCTTTCCCACACTCCTCACAGCTGTATCTCTTTCCCTGTGTGCGGGGAGTCTGCAGAGGCTGAGCTGGGTCCATTTCTCTGCAGACAGAAACAGGAGTTACTGTTGTGTCACTCACATTATTCTGCAAAACACTAAATGTAGTTTGCTGCAGACCTGGTGTGACCCTCCCCCTCCCTCTGTTCTCATTCACACATACAGTATCACCCCTCCCCCGTCAGCTCACTGTGAATTTATTTATTTATTTATTTGTTCATGTCATATACTGTCGTGACAATCTTTTTTTCTGCCATACATGGACAAAAAGGAACAGAAGGAAGATAAATCTCATATTATCCTTTTCCTAGTAACAACAAATCAAAAAAATATCAAAATCAAATAGATTCCCCATCATTTCACCCCATCTCCTCACCAGGTCACAAAACATAACCAAAACAGCATCACTTGTCTTACAGTTCTTCAGTTACATTTGGGTGTTTTTTGTTTTTGTTTTTCCGTAATCACTCAGTATTTTGTCTTTGTACATTTGGTAACACTTTATAATAAGGTTACATGAAGTCCTGCGTGAATAACATGAATTAATGCACGATTTCATGATGTGTTCATGCATAAGGATATCATGACTCATCATAATTTAACATGACTTCATGTTCTTTCATTGATGACTTCATGCATGTATTAATTAAGTAACTACTGTAATGAATTCATGAGAAAATCTTGTTAATATATCATGATCTTAGAATCATGATGAATTCACTAAAACATTCAATCTTTTTAACAAAAATATTAACTGATCGTAATTATAAAGTTCATGCATGAATGCATGATTCATCATGATTTAAAAAAAATAATAGTTTGCAAGATATACCTTAATACAACATTTACTGCTGTAATTAACTCATCATTAGCTAATCCTTAGTTCATTCATAAATTCATGATGATTGCGTCTCCTTTACTAAAGTGATGCACTTTTATGCTTTGGACAATAATCAAGAACAAACACAAACTTCACAGACATTATAATTTAGAACTGTCCACAATGCATTACGAATTTATATCAAGTTAATGCTTTGTGGTCCATTAAATTTCACTTACATCAACACTGCGTATTGCTTACATTTATGCTTATGTAACAGGGTTATATTGGACCTTTGGTAAATCCCTGCAATTGGCTGTGTGGTGCTACCGCTGCGCCGCCAGGGGTCGCTGTGGCCTGTGACACATGGTGTCTGTGGACGAACTCTGGAGGTCAAGGAAGACAGCTGCGTCTGGAGGAGCAAGGGAGCTACTACCACGAGGAGCAGGGACTGTGCCTCTTAAACTGGTCTTTTTGCCTAATAAATGGAGTGTGGTCGCCTCCAAATTGGATGCTGAGTCCTGAAAGTCCTTTTTAGTTAATTAAATAGAAACAAAACGCAGAGCCGAAACACCACTGTTACACTTAACATTTAAAAAAACTTATATTAAGACTTATTCATGATGTAAATAAGTAAAAAATATAGCACTTTTACTCTTGCACAAATTTGTCCAAAGCATAAAAGTGCATAAGTTTAGTAAAGGGACACAATCATCATGAATTTATGAATGAACTAAGGATTAGTTAATGATGAGTTAATTACAGCAGTAAATGTTGTATTAAGGTATATCTTGCAAACAGATTTTCTTAAAAATCATGATGAACATGATATTCATGCATAAACTTCATAATTATGATAAGTTAATGTTTTTGTAAAAAAAATGTAAATGTTTTCGTGAATTCATCATGATTCTAAGATCATGATATATTAACAACATTTTCTCATGAATTCATTACAGTAGTTACTTAATTAATTCATACATGAAGTCATGTTAACTCAGTCATGATATCGTCAGGCATGCAGACATCATGCATTAATTCATGTTATTCATGCAGGACTTCATGTAACCTTATTATAAAGTGTTACCGTACATTTTTTCAAATGTATAAAGACTTGTACAACATTTTTAATCCACACTCAAAGAATTCCTCAAAATATATTCCGGAAATGATATTTTCTTCTATGGCAAATGTCTTGTGCAACTTAATTATTTTGAACTTATTTTGAGTTTTTGATTTGTTTAGCTTTCCACATAATAATCAAAATGTTTAAGTCGACAAGATCCTTAAATTGAAGTAGTTTATTTTCAGTAAATAAAGGATTAGTGTGCTCTGTATAACCTTTTTACTGATAATTCTATTGCTCTTTTTTTGCAGCAGGAACAAGGCCTTAGTGCTACTGTTATGTGTTATCCCAGACTTCAGCACAATAAATATGGAAGAATCATGAGGCATAAAGAAAACTCAACAAGCTACAATCAAACAAATCTCTAACTTTATATAAAATGTTAATACTTTTGCTGACCTTTCTTTTTACATAATCAATATGAGCTTTCCAATTAAATTGTTTGTCTAAAACAACACCTAGAAACTTAACTTCCTTGACTCTTTTAACACTTACTCTATCAATTGTGATTTTCACATATTCTATTTTGCTATGATTCCTGAAAATCATATAGCTTGTTTTGTCCAAATTATGATAACTTATTTTTGTTAAACCAATTTCTCACTTTTTAACATTTCTTCTTCAATTCATTCCGATAACTCCAACAAATGACTTCCTGATTGAAATATACTGGTGTGTCTCTTCAGCAAACAACACAAATGTAACCTGTTTGTTCTGTTTGTTGAGTCACAAATGTCATTAATAAACAAAAATAAAAAGCCATGGCCCTAAAATGGACCCTTGTGGAACTCCATATATGACCGCTCTACATTCAGAATTTAGCCCATTGATATGTACATACTGCTGACGGTTTGTAATGTGACTTTGAAGCTACTGTTATGTTATAACTTCTAATCCCATAACTGAATAATTTTGAGAGAAACAGCTCGTGGTTAATGGTATCGAATACTTTGCTTATAATAAACACGCCTGCTGTGTACTCCCATTCTTTCAATTCATAATAATAATAATAATAATGCATTGGTTTTATATAGCGCTTTTCTGGACACTCAATGACGCTTTACATTGCATTATTCATTCACTCCATACTCGGTGGTGGTAAGCTACTATTGTAGCCACAGCTGCCCTGGGGTAGACTGATGGAAGCGAGGCTGCCAGTCTGCGCCATCGGCCCCTCCGACCACCACCAACCACTCACTCACTCACTACATTCACTAGGCTTCCTGGTGTTACCAAACAGTCTCCCATCCGAGTACTGACCAGGCCCTTCCTGCTGAGCTTGCAGGAGTTATTGTTTCTACTAATGCAGAGAGCGCAAGGCTCTTTAGGCTCTTTTCCACATGCAGGTGCGTGTCAGCCGAATGGCTCTTTCACCCGCGTTGTCGAGCTTTTCCATAACAAAGGCCAGGGCCAAACCGGTCTGACCAGGGATAGGTTTTGGGCCCGACCTCTGGCTGTGGCCAAAGCGGGCTACCCCGTGTCTGATGTGACGTGAACAGACTCTGGCCTCTGATTGGCAGCCCTCACTATTGACACGCAGGTCATATGGATTTAATATTTCACACGATCATACTGCTGTGCTAAAAGGGGATTTTGCCGATAATAGCATTTAGCCGCTGTTAGCGCAGTTGTAGCTGGTGTTAGTATAACATTTACCTGTAGCTTACCTTCATAGTTCGTAGTTTAGCTGTTTATTTTCTGTTTTAATACAGCTTGGCTCCACTGCATGATTCCATAACTCCCACCAGAGGGCAGCATTTGTCCACATTTGTTCTCATCGCGGTTTACAAAACTTTTAATGACGATCTGTACAGCGCGCGGCTCTCGTGCGGCTCCGCCCACAACAAATGCATGTGTGTGTGTGGTGGAAAGGTCTGCGGGCTAGTGTCGATACGTGCACGTAGATCGTGGCGTGCGCGGCCGGTGCGCGCTATGTGGAACAACGCCTATTGTGATCGGAATCCGTACTGTTTTTCAGTGATTCATTCATGTTTATCTAAAAGTTTGGTCATTTTTGTGCAAACCATTTCTCAAGGCCTTTAGAAAACTGTGAGAGCAGCGACACTGGTCTGTAATTGTTACATTTGTGCTTGTCCTCATGTTTGAACAGGGGAATTACTTTAGCAACTTGTTCAGGAAAAACACCCGTTTGTATGGACAGATTGCAAATGAAAGTCAGTGGTTTGACAATGCAGTCAATAGTTCTTTTATGAATTATCATGTCTAGTCCATCACTGTGGAGGTTTTAATTTTACATTTGAATCAGCAACGCTGGAGCTGAAGTGAGTGTGTCTTACTCACCTGTGTGCAGACAGACTCCTGCAGCAGCAGCTTCTCTGTGAGTCCTGGATATTTACTCCAAATCAGCAGAGTCCGCCGAGGCGTCGTCTTTGGCTCGTCCTGTGTTTGCAAATGTCCTCTCAGCTCACACAGACAGCCTCACACAGGTTTTTACAGCCCTGCGTCGAAAGCCCCTCCCCAAAGGAACACTCTCTTGCCTGTGTGGATGAAACCCCCGCTGCCCCCTGCTGTACACCAGGGCGGAGCTAGACACTCCCATCATCAGGGGCTTAGCCCATAAAGCATTTGGGGTCGTGGGCTGAAATTTACCTGCGATGGCAGGTCACGCAGTGCATATATTATGTAAACAGGAAAATACAATAAAATGAATAATAATAATGAGCACTTTAATAAGTCCTACAGGACTGTAGCCTCATAAATACTAAGGAGTAATAATTGTATTTCTTTTAAAAGTCTAAGCAAGCAGGGCCACAGCCAGGGGTTTAGAAGTTATAAGGTGAAATTATATTTATGTGGGCGGTCTGGGGGTCCTCCCCCAGGAAATGTTGAATCTCACAGATGTAATTTTGTGCAATCTGGTGTATTTTAGATGAGTATATTCTATTTTAATCTCCTATTATACAATGATACAAATTAGAACATAGGCTACACTATTATTACTTTACTCTTAAAATACACAATTTTAAAACACTCCCAATTTTAAACTGGTAATACTTTTACTAATTTATTATATTTATTTATCTATTGCTTTATTTACTGTAAATCTAAAGTCTAAAGGAAAATAATAGAAATTCATCACAAGGATTTTTTTTTCCAATCAGGACTCACTCAGGACTAAACCAGGACTCACTCAGGGCTAAACCAGGATTAATTCAGAACAGAATCAGAACCATCAATAAAAAGCAAATGGCTCATATGAACATGGACTAAGCTAAAGTTTCACATATTTACTCCAAAACTAAGACAGACAGACAAAATACACCAGATACTTTTACTTACGATTTATAAACAATTTAGACACTTTCCCTTTTCACAATCGAACCCACTTTTTGCACTGTTACTGAACAAACTGCAGGGATATTGAAGTTGGAGGCACTTTTTGCAGTGTACTGTATCATGTCAGAAATCCAAACTAAAAACACAGAGCAGGTCTGTCTGACCTGTTTCTTGCTCATGTCTGTGCTGTCCTCATTCTGGTCTCTGTCCTGCTCTGTGTCATCTCTCCCTCTTTGTGCTAATGAGCAAACATCATTCAGAATCACAGACATATTGTAAAATATGTTTCAGTTAAAAGAAAGTTCTTACAGTTATATTATACAGATTGCTATCCTTGTTTAAAAAAATGACTAATTTCTTCAATAATACATACGGGTAATATTATTATCACTATCATTCTCAACTATTTTCTTACCTTACCTGAGGACAATTGTTCCATGTCTGTGCTGTCCTCATTCTGGCCTCTGTCCCTGTCTCTGCCATCTGTCCCTCTCTGTGCTGCAATTATTAAAAACCAAAAGTTATGACATATACTGTAGTATTATAAATATGTGAAACTGTACTTTGTTGTTCTCTCACCTGGGTTTCCTTCCTGTCAATTTGTGAAAAAGCACCTGAGGTCCATGGTGGTAAGTGAAGGGATTCATTCATTTATTTTATGATTATTTTATTATAAAAATGTTTAAAATGTTTGGGCTTATGTTACAGCTGAGCTTGGCAGACATGGGAGTGTTTTTAATCCTGCACGTACGCTGATAAACCACATTCTTGCTCTAGGCCCGGTTTCAAAAACATCTAAGCATCAAGGACGTTGGACAAGCTGGCAGTTTGTGACCCGGCGCACGAGACAAGAAAAGGAGATTTCTGCTTTGGATAATATGGCTCTGGAACTTGTTACACTGAAAGTTAAAACATTTCAAATGGACATTTTATACATAGTGTGTTAGGCATGTTCGTCTGTTGGAAGGAAAACCAAGATTCAATCAGTTAAATTTAAGAAAGATTTATTCCCTGTTGTTTACAATTCTAATACAGAGCTCTGGGTGCTTATCTAATTCTCCATAAGGCCTACATCTACGCGGGGCTTACGTCAGGCGCTCTGCTTGCCCTTGTCCCTGCACCCAGCACATAAAACACAATCATTAATATTCATGATCAATGTTGTCTCCTCCCATTCTCCAGTCTCCATCTCCACGTGTGATGTTTTGTTAGGATGACCTGGTGGCGCCTCCTCAGTGATAAGGTCCAGCTCCACTGATAAGACACTGTGTCACGGTGCCCGTCCTCGAGACTTTTCATACGAGCCTGTGATTTGGGTTCTTATGAAAAGAGCAATAGAGCAAAGAGGTTTTGAGCAGCGTGTGTGAGTGGGTCCTGAACCTTCCCCTGGTCATTATTCACTGTAAATAAGAGCATGAACATGTTAAACATTTTCAAACAGATTATTAAACTTCAAACTCTCTGCATTCTCTTCATTACAATCTCCTTTTCTTGTCTCGTGCGCCGCGTCACAAACTGCCAGCTTGTCCAACGTCCTTGATGCTTAGATGTTTTTGAAACCGGGCCTAGAGCAAGAATGTGCTTTATCAGCGTACGTGCAGGATTAAAAACACTCCCATGTCTGCCAAGCTCAGCTGTAACA
The DNA here is from genome assembly GCA_007210695.1 of Neogobius melanostomus. NCBI lineage: Eukaryota > Metazoa > Chordata > Actinopteri > Gobiiformes > Gobiidae > Neogobius > Neogobius melanostomus. Next base: position 513,841 of record VHKM01000523.1, on the reverse strand, counting down.
TAAGCCCAAACATTTTAAACATTTTTATAATAAAATAATCATAAAATAATGAATGAATCCCTTCACTTACCACCATGGACCTCAGGTGCTTTTTCACAAATTGACAGGAAGGAAACCCAGGTGAGAGAACAACAAAGTACAGTTTCACATATTTATAATACTACAGTATATGTCATAACTTTGGTTTTTAATAATTGCAGCACAGAGAGGGACAGATGGCAGAGACAGGGACAGAGGCCAGAATGAGGACAGCACAGACATGGAACAATTGTCCTCAGGTAAGGTAAGAAAATAGTTGAGAATGATAGTGATAATAATATTACCCGTATGTATTATTGAAGAAATTAGTCATTTTTTAAACAAGGATTACAATATACTGTATATAATATAACTGTAAGAACTGTCTTTTAACTGAAACATATTTTACAATATGTCTGATTCTGAATTATGTTTGCTCATTAGCACAAAGAGGGAGAGATGACACCGAGCAGGACAGAGGCCAGAATGAGGACAGCACAGACATGGAGCAAGAAACAGGTCAGACAAGACCTGCCTGCTCAGTGTTTGTTTTTAGTTTGGATTTCTGACATGATACAGTACACTGCAAAAAGTGCCTCCAACTTCAATAGCCCTGCAGTTTGTTCAGTAACAGTGCAAAAAGTGGGTTCATTGTGAAAAGGCAAAGTGTCTATAAATTGTTTATAAATCGTAAGTAAAAGTATCTGGTGTATTTTGTCTGTCTGTCTTAGTTTTGGAGTAAATATGTGAAACTTTAGCTTAGTCCATGTTCATATGAGCCATTTGCTTTTTTATTGATGGTTCTGATTCTGTTCTGGGTAACGCTTTAGAATACAGCCCGCGAGTTTCAGGTGTAAGTACTGGTAACAAGAAAGTAATTACACATATAAGTACAGGTACTCTTACAACGTGTAACAAGGCAGTACAATGTGTAACAAGGCAGTAAGTTAAATTATCCTTTATTAATCTCTGTAGAGAAATCTCTTTAGAGAAATTTATTCTCTGCATTTGACCCATCCTCAATGTCGCAGGGGCAAGCTGTAGGAGCAGTGAGCTGCTGGCGTGAGCCAGCTCGGAGTCATATCTTCACTTTCACAACAGTAATACTGTTGTCCTGCAACATTAAAGTTAATGCACAATTTATAAAACCACATTCCCTTTTGCCACAACTATGTGACAGCTCAGCACCATTAATTGCTCTTTGAATACCTTTACTACACCTTGACACGTAGCTGCACGTTGTACTGCCTTGTTACACATTGTTCCCCCTTGTTACATGTTGTAAGAGTACCTGTACTTACATGTGTAATTCCTTTCTTGTTACCCGTACTTACACCTGGAACTCGCGGGCTGTATTCTAAAGCATTACCCTGTTCTAAATTAATCCTGGTTTAGTCCTGAGTGAGTCCTGGTTTAGTCCTGAGTGAGTCCTGGTTGTCTGAGTGAGTCTGTGATGGGAATTATAGAGTTAATTCGGCCCTCACACATGGCCCTTATCATATCGTATTGCCAAAACAGTACAATTTGGCCTTCTACGTGACTTGTGGCCTAAAATACACGTGGCACACTGTCAGTGCATAGAATTCACGTGGCACACTGCCAGTGGTAGATGCTTAGTGCCTACGTGTCACCAGGATTACTTAACTCTCTTGATGTGGAAGTATAGACAGATTTGAATGTTAGGACTGTACTATGTCTTGAGTTCATGTCTCGGGTCCGCAAAGATGGCAATAAAACTTCTCCTGCATAAGACATCCCGACTGCTGCCTATTCTTCCCGACCTTTCGATCATCGTTTTGTAGAAATTCTCCTACAATACATTTTTGGAAAGCTCTCAACGACCCGCACCCAGCCATGGGGCTCCGTATGACAGTTGGCCATATACCCCCGTTCATTTTTTGCAATATTAATTTTAAAGGGCCCACACCAGAGGTTTGGGCAGTCACTGTTTTACACGGTGAGGTTACGTTTGACACCGCGCTGTTTTCCGGCACCTAGGTACAGTGCACTCCGCGCACTGCGTTGCGATTACAATAGGCCCTTGCGACGGCAGGCCGCTCGGGCCTACTAACGTTACAGGAAGTCCTGCATGAATAACATGAATTAATGCATGATTTCATGATGTCTGCATGCCTGACGATATCATGACTGAGTTAACATGACTTCATGTATGAATTAATTAAGTAACTACTGTAATGAATTCATGAGAAAATCTTGTTAATATATCATGATCTTAGAATCATGATGAATTCACGAAAAAATTTACATTTTTTTTTACAAAAACATTAACTAATCATAATTATGAAGTTTATGCATGAATATCAGGATTCATCGTGATTTTTAAGAAAATCTGTTTGCAAGATATACCTTAATACAACATTTACTGCTGTAATTAACTCATCATTAACTAATCCTTAGTTCATTCATAAATTCATGATGATAGCGTCCCCTTTACTAAACTGATGCACTTTTATGCTTTGGACAAATTTGTGCAAGAGTAAAAGTGCTATATTTTTACTTATTTACATCATGAATAAGTCTTAACATTAAGTTTTTTTTTTAAATGTTAAGTGTAACCCGGGTAAAAATCGGCCGTTTATAAATAAATAATCTAATAATACCAAGTCTATATGAGCGTCTATGCGTCACTCGGGTCATGACCTTACGCCTGTCACGCCACGCGGCCAACCACCCAATCGCGTAGCGGTAGCACTTCTTACAAGCTGTGGGAGCCGTTCCCATTCAGTAGGGTGTGGGAAGCACAACGAGCAGCTGCCACAGGTCAGTCTCTTTAGCCGCTTATTTTCGCTCTTAAAATTCTTCTATGTTCGGGTGCTTACTCGGTTGTTGTACTCCTGTAGTCCTCGTCTACCCCGTTTGATCGCGTCGTGCCGGAAATAAAACGGGTCTTGGTGAGTGTTTGTTTTGTTATGCTATTAGCACTTAGCATTTGCTCCGGTGTGACTGATCAACGTAGGGATCAGATCAACGTGGGGAAAACAAAGCGGACGCCGAACCAGGAAATCAACGAATAATTCCCTTGGAATCATCCCATCGGAGTAACTTTGCTTGTGGTTCTTAGACCAAGGAATCATCCACTTTACACCGATGAAGAACAAAGGACCTAGCTGTTTAGAGTTTCTCCACGACGCTTTGTGTGGACTATGTGGTTGAGCCACCCGAACAGTGTACCACACGCATGGAAATGTGTAAACAATCCTTCGGATGGGCAGTATAAGGGCTTCTTGATATAGTAAGCAAGTTCAAATTGTTGTTATTACACCATACTTAATGAACAAGTTACACCAAGATGAAAAATGACATGCTCAAGCTATGTTTACGTGTTATGATAAACACAGGCATCAACACATCCATGTCACGTGTCACAACATTGCTTGTGTTGAATGGGTTGAATGCTAGTAGTCTACACAGAAACGAGCTAACATGACTGTTCCTCAAATCGCTAATATCAGTCAAAGCACTTTGGAGGTAGGTTAAAGGAATATGCAGTCAATCTCCAAAAACAGAGCCTACATTTCATTGACCAACATGATATAGGCCACATCGAGCATTAGTGAGATGGTGCTAGACTAGCTATATATCTGTAAAACATCACACATATCCTATGGATATTGCACAAGGCATAGACTTAGGCTTACTATGTCATTATGGTATAACGCCACCTTGTGGCGCACTTCCGCACTTCCGCTTTGTTTTCCCTACGTTGATCTGATCCCTACGTTGATCTGTCACACCGGTGCCAACCCTATGGACTGGCTACGTATCATCTAGCCTTTTGAATAGATAAATGCAGTGCTGGTATTTTTCATTTGTGAGTTACATGCCAGTATAATACACTCCGGCTGTATGTTTGAGTATCAATGTGAGTGTTTATCACAAATGGTGAGAATACGAACTGTTTAATTAATTGAAATCGTCCAATGTTTACAATGAGTAACATGGGTTTTCCTACCCCTTTCCATGGGATGAATTTGGAATAGTATGATGATTGTGTACACATGAATGAACTATGATGGTAACTAGCTAGTGGTGTTTATGATACTGACATGGTCCTGTTCATATCGCACAGGCCAGGTTTACCTGTGACGGTAACCAGGGAGCCGATGGCGAGCTAAAGCTTCTAGCCTTGGAGCGGAAGAACCTCTACATCTCCCAATTCGGGTAGGAGGCTGTGGACAGCCTGTTCACCCCACCCTCTCACTCCACACACACACACACACCTGCGTTTTGGATTATGAACTCTATAGTAATACCTACGAACTGACCTCTATAGTAATACCTACGAACTGAACTCTATGCGCAACCAGCGTGCTGCTGATCGTGTGTGTGTGGCTTAGAAGTCACTACCTGTCACCCACATTGTGGGACAAGATTATTTTTCTTTTCTTTCCCTTTCTGTTGTAAATATATTCTCTACTCTGCAGATTGTACATACTGGGTTATTTTACTATTTTGTTATTTATTCTTTGAAGTCACCAATACATATATGGTACCATCACCAAAAGAAACCTATGTCTCCTGTTAATTATTGGACCACTACCTCCGAGAGCTGAACCTAGTCTTCCGATCTAGCCTAACATCAGTCGTACTATATTACGATATCCATAGTCATTTGCCTATGCACATGCTACATAAGCATAAATGTAAATAATAGGCAGTGTTGATGTTGCTGTAAGTGAAATTTAATGGACCACAAAGCATTAACTTGATATAAACTCATAATGCATTTTGGACAGTTCTAAATTATAATGTCTGTGAAGTTTGTGTTTGTGCATCACTTTAGTAAAGGAGACGCAATCATCATGAATTTATGAATGAACTAAGGATTAGCTAATGATGAGTTAATTACAGCAGTAAATGTTGTATTAAGGTATATCTTGCAAACTATTTTTTTTTAAATCATGATATTCATGCATAAACGTTATAATTACAATCAGTTTTTTTTAAGTTTTTTGTTAAAAAATGTGAATGTTTTAGTGAATTCATCATGATTCTAAGATCATGATATATTAACAAGATTTTCTCATGAATTCATTACAGTAGTTACTTAATTAATTCATGCATGAAGTCATCAATGAAAGAACATGAAGTCATGTTAACTCATGATGAGTCATGATATCCTCATGCATGAACACATCATGAAATCGTGCATTAATTCATGTAATTCACGCAGGACTTCATGTAACCTTATTATAAAGTGTTACCCAATGTACAAAGACAAAATACTGAGTGATTACGAAAAAAAAAAAAAAAAATCACCCAAATGTAACTGAAGAACTGTAAGACAAGTGATGCTGTTTTGGTTATGTTTTGTGACCTGGTGAGGAGATGGGGTGAAATGATGGGGAATCTATTTGATTTTGATATTTTTTGATTTGTTGTTACTAGGAAAAGGATAATATGAGATTTATCTTCCTTCTGTTCCTTTTTGTCCATGTATGGCAGAAAAAAAGATTGTCACGACAGTATATGACATGAACAAATAAATAAATAAATTCACAGTGAGCTGACGGGGGAGGGGTGATACTGTATGTGTGAATGAGAACAGAGGGAGGGGGAGGGTCACACCAAGTCTGCAGCAAACTACATTTAGTGTTTTACTGAATAATGTGAGTGACACAACAGTAACTCCTGTTTCTGTCTGCAGAGACATGGACCCAGCTCAGCCTCTGCAGACTCCCCACACACAGGGAAAGAGATACAGCTGTGAGGAGTGTGGGAAAGGATTCAGTGAGTCACAACATCTGAAACGTCACCAGAAAATCCACACTGGAGAGAGGCCATATGAGTGTGGCCTGTGTGGACATGTGTTTACTCAGTCTGCAAGTCTTAAAGGTCACATGAGGATCCACACTGGTGAGAGGCCATACAGCTGTGAGCAGTGTGAGAAGACCTTTAGTCAGTCATACAGCCTCAAAGAACACATGAAGATCCACACTGGAGAAAAACCATACAAATGTGATGAGTGTGGAAAGACATTCAGTCGGTCACATCATCTTGAACGTCACCAGAGAGTCCACAATGGACTAAAGACGTACAAATGTGAGCAGTGCGGGAAAACATTCAGTCAGTCACATCATCTTGAACGTCACCAGAGAATCCACACGGGAGAGAAGCCATATGAGTGTGAGCAGTGTGGTAAGGCCTTTACTGTATCATACAACCTCAAAACACACATGAGGATCCACACTGGAGAGAAGCCCTTTGAGTGTGGCCTGTGTGGACATGTGTTTTCTCAGTCTGGAAGTCTGAAAAGTCACATGAGGATCCACACTGGAGAGAGGCCATACAGCTGTGAGCAGTGTGGGAAGGCCTTTACTGTGTCATCCGCCCTCAAAACACACCTGAGGATCCACACTGGAGAGAAGCCATACGAGTGTGAGCAGTGTGGAAACAGTTTTATTAAGTCATCCAGCCTCAAAACACACATGAGGAGGTACCACAGTGGGGGAAACCAGCTGTGAGAAGTGTGGACAGACCTTCAGATATTGATATTGTTTCACCAAGCAGCTCAGAGAATCGCAGACGTTAAAGGGACAAACACTGAAGAGCACAGAGCTGCTGAGGCGGGTCATGTGACACTGGACTTTAGAAGTACGGGTCAAATGCAGAGATCATGACATGAACATGTATGTACTAATGTTTTATAAATGCTGCTGTTTGTTTTTACATTGATACTTAAACTTAAACTTGGAGGAATAAATCAACTTAAACTATGATACCATCTCCTGGTGGTTTGTGGCTCCAGTATGAACTTTTAACACCCTACAGTAGCATTTTACAGTTTTTCCTTTTCACACCTTTTTTACTTACAAATAAAGTTTCAATTTAGAATCTTGTATCTTTTGTAAACACACACACTACATTCTAATGTCATACTACTCACTACAACAACAACACACTTATTAAAATCAAATCAAACAAGACAGAAGAATCTTCACGACAAATCAAATTAACTTCGTCAGAGATTTATTCTTGACAGATTTTTAATCAATATTTTTCTAGTAAAATGTACTGTTTTTGCTCAATAGCTTTTGAAGAATTTGACCCAATCAATCAATCTTTATTTATAAACCGCTTTTCATACCGAAAGGTATCACAAAGTGCTTTAGAGATGACAACATTTAAAATATGCCAAATTATATGTGTATATACTGTATATGTGTATGTGTATGTGTGTGATATATATATATATAAATTTAAAAAAAACTTCCTCACCCTCCGCGGGCGGTCTCTTTTTTCCTCCAAGCTCGGGTCCTCTACCAGAGGCCTGGGAGCTTGAGGGTTCTGCGCAGTATCTTTGCTGTTCCTAGAACTGCACTTCTCTGGACCGAGATGTCTGATGTATTTCCTGGGATCTGTTGGAGCCACTCCTCCAGTTTGGGGGTCACTGCCCCGAGAGCCCAACGACCACAGGCACCACTGATGCCTTCACTCTCCAGGCCTTCTCTAGCTCTTCTCTGAGCCCCTGGTATTTCTCTAGTTTCTCGTGTTCCTTTTTCCTGATGTTGAAGTCGCTTGGTATTGCTATGTCAACCACCACAATGTCCGGTTGGTTCATTACCATTCTGTCCGTCTGTATCTGGAAGTCCCACAGGATCTTGGCTCGGTCATTCTCTACCACCTTTGGAGGTGTTTCCCACTTTGACCTTGGGGTTTCCAGCCCATACTCTGCACAGATGTTCCTGTACACTATGCCAGCCACTTGGTTATGGCGCTCCATGTAAGCTTTCCCTGCCAGCATCTTACACCCTGAAGTTATGTGCTGGATTGTCTCATTAGCCTCTTTGCACAGTCTACACCTGGGGTCTTGTCTGGTGTGATAGATCTGGGCCTCTATTGCTCCGGTGCTCAAGGCCTGCTCCTGTGCAGCCATGATGAGCCTCTGTGCTGTCCTTCAGGCCAGCTCTGTCTAGCCATTGGTAGGATTTCTTGATATCCGCCACTTCAGATATATATATATATATAATATATATATATATATATATATATATATGTGTGTATATATATATAATATATATATATATAATATATAATTAGGACTAAATAAATAGATGTCAGTTAAAAGCTAAGCTAAAAAGGTGGGTCTCGATCCTGCTCTTAAAAAGGAATGAGGAAAACCCCACATTTTATGAGTAAAATACAGTAGTAGTAGTCTGAGCAGTATTTCATGGCCTGAGCCTCATAGCCCACAGCTGGTACTAAGTTTGTAATGTGGTTTGGGATGACTGGGTCAAATGCCTTCAAAGCTATTGAAAAAAAAAAACTATTTTCTAAGGAAAACACTTGTAAAATACAGAAGAAGCGTCTAAGCTGTATTTCATGGCCTGAGCCCCATAGGCGGGAGCTAGTACTAATTTTGTAATGTGGTTCTTCACCTGTGAGGAAGGATTTAAAGACAATGACTGTAGTTTGGGTAAAAGTTTCTCTCTCTGGGCCTCAGGACCGACGACTAAAACTTCAGTTTTGTCCTGGTTAAGCTGGAGAAAGTTTTCTGCCATCCAGGATTTGATATCTAAAATGCAGTTAAAAAGTGCATCCATTGGCCTGGTGTATCATCAGCATAACTATGAAAGTTGACTCCATGTCTCCTGATGACATCACCAAGAGGGAGCATATACAGGTTAAATAGCACTGGGCCTAAAATCGAACCCTGGGGCACACCACATGTAATTTTATGGACCTTAGAGGAGCAGGTATCCACACTCACCATGAAGGTCCTGTCTGTGAGGTAGGATGTAAACCATTTGTGGACAGCACCAGAGAGGCCGATGTGTTTTAAACGAGTTAAAAGAATAGTGTGGTCGACTGTATCAAAGGCGGCGCTCAGATCCAGTAGAACCAACACTGTCAACTTTTTAGAATCATAATTTAATCTAAAGTCGTTTAAAATCTTTAAAAGGGCCGTCTCGGTGCTGTGGTTTACCCTAAAGCCAGACTGGAATTTCTCAAGGACATCATGTGTTATAAAGTCGCTAAGTTGGGCAAAAACAAGTTTTTCTAAAATTTTGCTTAAGAATGGTAAGTTGGATACCGGTCTAAAATTGTTAAAATCATTACAGTCCAAATTGCTCTTCTTCAGCAGGGGCTTCACCACCGCCCTTTAAAGGCAGCAGGGAAGACCCCGTCTGAAGAGAGCAATTCATGATGGTTAAAAGTTCGTCTTTAAAAGATCCATAAAATGTTTTAAAAAACGGTGTTGGGACCGGGTCAAAAAGACACGTGGTGGGCCTCACTGAGGAGAAAACTTTATCAAGCATCTCAGCATTAACCTGGACAAAACTGTGCAGTGTTTCCTCTGGAACAGATAGACAACCAGATGCATTTAAAACCGTATTATTTTGAGTAGATAAAATATTACATCTGATCGTGTCTATCTTCCCCTGAAGTGGTCTGCAAACGCCTCACAAAGGGAGTCACTTGGAGTAAAGTTGGTCTTGTTAAAATCAGGATTGATCAGATGTTCTATTGTCGAGAAGAGTACCTTGGGATTGTTTTTATTATTGTTAATAATTTTTGAGAAATAATTGTTTCTTGTGTTTCTTACTTTGTTATTGTAATTTGTTTGTTGATCACCTGAATAGTTTCTTGAATTTTAAAGGAGCGATAGAATCAAGCGCTGACCTGAGTTTGCTGTTAAATTTTCAATAATAAAATCACAGGGGGCAGGTAGAACAATAGGAGAACATTTCTCTAAAACATCGATAAAATTTGCAGCCACTTCAGGGGTGAGATGACGTTTCCTCACAGATCTTACCGAGGTCTCCCGTTGGGTAAGACTGGTGACATTAAAAAACACACAGTAATGGTCAGAGACGGCCAAGTCAACGACAGAAGACACAGCTGTGGACAGGCCATACGTGATGACCAGGTCCAGACTGTGTCCTCTGTCGTGAGTTGGCAGCGTGACATGTTGGGTAAAATCCATATAATTAAGAACATTTAAAAAATCCCTGGCAACAGGGTCTAAAAGATTATCTATGTGTAGATTAAAATCACCAGTTAAAAGAATCAAATTAAAAGAGGTACTGTATGTAGAAGTGATAAAAACTCGGAAAATTCCTTAACAGAAAGAGGGCATTTTTTGGGGGGTCTGTAAATAGTGACACATAAAATGGGGGGATTACTAAAAACAACTGCATGGTGCTCAAAAGTGCAGAATGGGTCAAATAAAATAGGTTTGGTGGCAAGCGTGTTTGTACATATGGAAGCAGTGCCACCTCCCCTTTTTCCATTCCTTATTGAAAAAGCACTGCTAAAATTAGGTGGAGAGGCCTCAGCAAGAACCGCGGTAGCATCTGCACCCAGCCAGGTTTCAGTTAAAAACAAACAATCAAGATTATTATCTAAAATCAGGTCATTCATAATAAAAGACTTGTTCAGCAGAGAGCGGACATTTAAAAGAGTCATGTTTATTGTGGTTTGAGATGGATTAACTGTGGACTGTGGTGGGGCTTTGGGGATGGGTTTTAAGAAGTTAATATGGACAGGATAATTGTGTGGAGGGTTGTGTTTGTGACGTATTTATTAACTTGTTGTATTATTTAGCCATTAAGCATATTTTTATATCCAGTTTCATAATAGCGAAAAATTAGAGTAGTGTAAAATGTTAACGGTCTCTAAATATGGGCGGAGAAATAACCGAGACTCGTACGAGCACATGTCCGCTCCACACTCCTCTCAGGCCGGCTCACGGCCCCATCGCTTCCCCGCTCTGAATATCTGCCAAATATCCAATATCCAACCAACTTCACCGCGGTCCCAGACCCAGCAGAAAGTCTCGTAACTTTCCAAAGACTTGTGGCTTTTAAACTCCAGCATCGTGTAGTAACTTACACCATTTGGTACAAGGTAGTTTACTATGTCCATGTATGTGCACGGAGGTAAATGGTCCAGGTCTCCGCTGCAGGGAGCTCGTATGGGTCGATGTTTTGGATGTTTTAGCTTCTCCAAATACCGCTGCTTTACTCTTGGTATGAGCTTGTTCCTGTAAGGTCCTTGTCTTTCGCCTTATCTCTTTGCATTGCTTTACTTTCTTCCTTTTCTTTGTCGTATTCGTAGATCCGTCTCCAGGGGCGGAGCTAGACACTCCAGTTATCAGGGGCTTAGCCATTGTTGTAAAGAGATAGGAGCTGGGACATCATGCCTCTTCCATTAAATTGACTTCAATGGGACCATGGCCGAAATGTTCACATGGATTTGGACCAATCACAGAACGAGGAGGGACGGTAAGACGATGACGTGCTATTCGACATACGGAAGCTTGTAGTTTGTTTACGGATAAAAAATTTAAAAAAAATTACGAATCCAACATGACAGCAGCAGATGCGACGCCATCTTTCCATCAAGCTTTAGACCGTGTTCTAAATAGTTTAGCTCCAAAGTTTACAGCAGGTACGTCACACGTCATCTGATACGATGATACGATTGGCTTTGGCTATGTGCAGACGCATGAGAGACATTCAGCACAATAAACGGATATGGACAATCGTGAACCACACCTCTCCTACCAGAACATGAATTGGTGTCCTCAGACTAAATATCACTTGTGATTTTAGTCTGGCGTTAGCCAGGCTAGATACATGTTTCAGTCGTGACATAAATGATGAGAAACAAAACTATTTTCAAAGAAAACACACTCAAAACATAAAAGTAATGAATATGAAGAATTAATCAGACAAACAAGAAAAAATGTGAAGAACATTTGTCACTTAAATATTTACTCTCATGGAGTAAGCTCCTTTTTATTTTTATTTTTTACTCGAGTAAGAAACAGATACTCGAAACGTTGAAAACTTAAAAGGACACATGTGTTTCTAAATGAACATTTGACCAAGAAAAATGCATACATCGCAAAGGAAGCACGTTTGCTGAAGAAAGAAAGGAAAATTCAGGGCACATGGACAACAAACTGTAGAATATTCATAAAACTGAACGGCTCCCAAGAAAGAGGCCAAGGCAGAGGCGTGCTGGCCATAGGGAGAGTCGGGAGGATTCCCGGTGGGCCGCCCCAACGAGGGGGAAATGTGTCAAAATCTGAAAAAATGTTCGCATCTAACTTTTCATCCTTGTGGCGGGGAGATACAATTTGACGTTGATCTAACTCAGAGGTGTTTAAGGGTGTTTAAGTGGAACACCCCTCCACTTTAGTTGAAGTTGGTGCAGTCCAATCCAGCAGAGACAAGTGTCCGCGCGAGTAAAGAGGGAAAAAGCAGTGAAAGGTAGAAAAGTGGAGAAATAAATATTTTTATCTTCATAACTCAGTGCTGATTGTGGAGTTGTATCAGGCTCAGACTGTGTGTGCAGCGGCCCATGTAAAAAAAAAAAAAAAGCTTTAGAAATGTGTCGAAGCCATACTTGAACCGGGGACCTCCTGCACCAGAGACTAGCGTGCCATCACTGAGCTATAAACCCACAGAAAAGTGGGCCGGTCTTCTCTAAATTCCCGGGCCGAAATGAGGTCCCAGCACGCCACTGGGCCACGGTTTTATGGATAAAAGATGTGCATGACTTGGAAAAATACAAAAGAGGTAATGTGCCCCATTGACATTCCCTAAATCACTGTTATGACTGACAGTACCGACAATGAATCATCATCTGAAAATGAGTCACGTAGAAATGATTCTATAAATGGAGACTTTGAACTAAATACACCCATCTTCACTGAACAAAACATAAACCAAATAACTGATGATACTGATCCTGATACAAACTTCTATAATAATATAAACAGTATGTGCAAATACTATAAGGACTGTGAAATAGAAAATCAAATGAACCGGAAGGAACCCTTATCTGTGATTCACCTAAACAGTCGGAGTCTGTATGCAAATTTCGAGAATATAACCGAGTACTTAGACCAATTCAGCCCCCCTTTGATGTTATAGCAATTTCAGAAACATGGCTAAATGATAACAAACCTGAAAACTTCAACATAAAGGATATGAAATGTTTAAAGTAAACAAACCATAAAATAGGGGTGGGGTTGCGCTATATGTTAATAACGGCATGCAGACAAAAGTTGTTGAAAATATGACTAACTATAGATGGCCTAATGGAATGTCTCACTGTGGAACTGTGTTTTGAGAAAAGAAAAAACATATTAATAAGTTGCATCTACAGAACACCTGGATCCAAAATTGGCACCTTCACAGATTATATGGAGGGATTATTTTCAAATTTGGGACAAAGGGAAGTGTTTCTTTCTGGAGATTTTAACATTGATTTACTTAAAATTAAAACTCACAGGCACTCAGAAAATGTCTTAAATACTCTATACAGTCTATCTTTGTTTCCTAAAATAACCAGGCCAACACAAATAACTCCACACAGTTGCTCACTAATTGATAATATATTTACAAATGTTCTCAGCAAAGACCTTCCAAGTGGGATTCTAGTAACAGATATAAGTGATCACCTGTTTTTGTTCTGTATAACTTAATAAATAGGAAAACTAAAGATGAAAAAACACATGTCACTAAATGTATCAGATTGTTAAATGATAACGCGCTAGACGCCTTTAAAGTCAGCTTAGCTGAAACAAACTGGAAATCTCTCTTGGAAGAAACCAATGTAGATGCAGCTTATAATATCTTCTTAAGAACTTTCATGACCCTCTATGACCTGCACTGCCCAAAAACAGAAAGCAATTGTAAAAAGAAAAAGATAATGAGTCCCTGGATGACTACGGGTTTAGCAAATGCATGTAAGAAAAACTATACAAAGTCTTTCTAACAAAAGAACAAGTGAATCTGAAAATAAGTACAAAAGATACAAAAACAAACTTATTAACATAATAAGAAACTGCAAAAAAATTATTACAGTGCACTACTCGAAAAAATAAGACACACACTAAAGCTCTCTGGTGTACTATAAATGATGTACTTCGAAGGACTCCAAAAGGAAATGTATTACCACAGAGCTTTATGCCAAATGGTCAGAAAATTTAAAATTGAAATGAAATTGTGAGCGAGTTCAATAAGTACTTCATAAGCATAGGACCCCAATTATCCTCCTCAATAACTCCACCATACACACATTATAATTATGACTGTGTCCAGGAAAACCCAAATACAATGTTTCTTACGCCAACAACAGGACAAGAAATAACTGATATAGTTAGAAATTTCATAAATAAGAAAACCTTGGACTGTGACGAGATAGATATGAGTATTGTTAAACAGGTCATCGATCACATCGTCACCGCTATCCCATATTTTTAATTTGTCTTTCAAAACTGGTAAATTTCCAGATTTAATGAAAATGGCTAAAGTTATTCCCATCTATAAAAGTGGTGACAAAACTCAATTCTCTAATTACAGACCTATCTCAATACTACCTCAATTCTCAAAAATATTAGAAAAGCTCTATACAACTCGACTAGACGCATTTATAGATAAATACAATATTTTAAATGACAGTCAACATGGCTTTCGCAAAAGCAGATCTCCCGCTCTCGCGTTAATGGAACTCATAGAGGAAATTACAAATAATATCGACAAGAAAAAGTATTCAATAGGTATTTTCATCGATCTTAAGAAGGCTTTCGACACTATGGATCACAATATACTCCTGAACAAACTACACAAATATGGGATAAGAGGTATTGCATCAATTGGATTGAATCCTACTTAACAAACCGTAAACAGTATGTTCAAATGGGGCAGTGCAGATCCATGTGTGATACCCTAGTGTGTGGAGTCCCCAGGGATCGGTGCTAGGACCTAAACTGTTTTTATTATATATCAATGATTTGTACTTGGGTTCCAAGAAGCTTAAACTGGTCCTTTTTGCAGATGATACAACAATCATACTCTCAGGTGCAGACTTACAGCAAATGCTGATCGAGATTACAGAAGAAATGGATACATTGAAAGATTGGTTCTGTGTAAACAAATTGTCTCTAAACGTTACGAAACCAAAGCAATGTTCTTTGGAAATCGTGTAATGAATGTACAATTACCAGTTAAAATTGGCAATGAAACTATTGAAAGAGTCTATGAACATACATTTCTTGGTGTAACACTCGATCATAAAATCAGCTGGAAACCTCACATCATAAAAATGAAAACTAAAGTTGCAAAGATTTCAGCCATAATGAATAAATCCAAATATATCATTGATAACAAAGCTCTATATACTATATACTGTTCACTTATCCTTCCTGTTAGGCATGTTCGTCTATTGGAAGGAAAACCAAGATTCAATCAGTTCAATTCAAGAAAGATTTATTCCCTGTTGTTTACAATTCTAATACAGAGCTCTGGGTGCATATCTAATTCTCCATAAGGCCTACATCTACGCGGGGCTTACGTCAGGCGCTCTGCTCTGCCCATGTCCCTGCACCCAGCACATAAACACAATCATTAATATTCATGATCAATGTTGTCTCCTCCCAGTCTCCAGTCTCCAGTCTCCACGTGTGATGTTTTGTTAGGATGACCTGGTGGCGCCTCCTCATTGATAAGGTCCAGCTCCACTGACCGTTGATAAGACACTGTGTCACGGTGCCCGTCCTCGAGACTTTCCATACATGCCTGTGATTTGGGTTCTTATGAAAAGAGCAATAGAGCAAAGAGGTTTTGAGCAGCGTGTGTGAGTGGGTCCTGAACCTTCCCCTTATCATTAGAGCAAGAATGTGGTTTATCAGTGTACGTGCAGGATAAAAACACTCCCATGTCTGCCAAGCTCAGCTGTAACATAAGCCCAAACATTTCTTATAATAAAATAATCATAAAGTAAATGAATGAATCCGTTGAATCCTCCAATCCTCTTCTTCAAAGGGCCAAAGATGTAAAGTCCCATCACATGGTAGATCAGGTGGTGACACACTCCAGTGCACAGGTGTTGTAGATTGCACAGTCACGAGGCAAAACTTGGCAAACTGATTAAATTGCAACAAAGACTGAGATCGGGCAACTGTGTATGAAAATGTCCAGTTGAAATGTTTTAACTTTCCGTGTTGTATGACTTCAAAGAAGGTACTTGAGTCATCTTCTGTACTTGGTAGTTGAGGTCTCCAAACGTTTCGCCTCTCATCCAAAAGGCTTCGTCAGTGAACAAGGATACACTCTGGCACGCAGTGTATATAAAGACCAGTTGGGAGGAGTTGGGGTAGACCCGGCTCCTCCCCTCTAATCACAGCTACTCTCACCTGTGGGTAAACACCTTTGAAGTAGAGCGTCTGTAACGACCTGCTCCCCCAGTATCGGTGAGTCCTGTCCTATTCATAGATGATCACTGCTAATTACCTGCCTATTGTTCTTTTGTTAGCTGAGGTATCATCTTCTTGGACTGGCCGTGTCCTTTCGGTTTTCCCCGAAGCAGATTGGAGTAAAAAGCAGAAAGATTAAATCTTAGCCCACCATTTCGGTTCATGGAGGGATTTTCTTTTCTGACAAAAATAGCTTCTTTTACTCCTCTTTCAAACCAACGTTCTTCTTTAGCTAAAATTTGACCTCCCCGTCCTCAAAGGAGTGATTGGAGGCTTTAAGGTGTAGGTGCACCGCCGACTGAGGGCCGCTTGTGCTTTCTCTTCGGTGTTGATAAAGTCTCTTCTGTAAGACTTGTTTGGTTTCTCCAATATAATGTTTTTTGCATTCTTCTTCTTTGCATCGAATAGAATAAACCAAATTGCTTTGTTTGTGGCTGGGAGTTTTGTCTTTGGGATGAACTAATTTTTGTCTCAGGCACCTCTTTAGCTCTATGTCTCAGACATAGAGCTAAAGAGGTGCCTACCAGTGCAGAAGGAAAGGCCAAAGAGGAGCAACATGTCCAGAGAGCCTGTGGCTGTGGCTATCCTAACTGGTCCTAACTGCTTCACTAAAGCACAAAGGACAAGAAGACCCAAAGAACAAGACAGACAGACTACAGAGCCCAGAAGAAAGGGAGTTGCAGTGCCGTATGTAGCCGGGTCTCAGAGAAACTTCAGAGAATCTTTAGACAGTACAGGATTCCAGTGTACCACAAACCTATGAACACACTGAGACAAAAATTAGTTCATCCCAAAGACAAAACTCCCAGCCACAACAAAGCAATTTGGTTTATTCTATTCGATGCAAAGAAGAAGAATGCAAAGAACATTATATTGGAGAAACCAAACAAGTCTTACAGAAGAGACTTTATCAACACCGAAGAGAAAGCACAAGCGGCCCTCAGTCAGCTGTGCACCTTCACCTTAAAGCCTCCAATCACTCCTTTGAGGACGGGGAGGTCAAAATTTTAGCTAAAGAAGAACGTTGGTTTGAAAGAGGAGTAAAAGAAGCTATTTTTGTCAGAAAAGAAAATCCCTCCATGAACCGAAATGGTGGGCTAAGATTTAATCTTTCTGCTTTTTACTCCAATCTGCTTCGGGGAAAACCGAAAGGACACGGCCAGTCCAAGAAGACGATACCTCAGCTAACAAAAGAACAATAGGCAGGTAATTAGCAGTGATCATCTATGAATAGGACAGGACTCACCGATACTGGGGGGAGCAGGTCGTTACAGACGCTCTACTTCAAAGGTGTTTACCCACAGGTGAGAGTAGCTGTGATTAGAGGGGAGGAGCCGGGTCTACCCCAACTCCTCCCAACTGGTCTTTATATACACTGCGTGCCAGAGTGTATCCTTGTTCACTGACGAAGCCTTTTGGATGAGAGGCGAAACGTTTGGAGACCTCAACTACCAAGTACAGAAGATGACTCAAGTACCTTCTTTGAAGATGGACAACTCCTGTACGACTGAGAACTTACACAGACGTGTTGTATGACGTCAGTCTTGGTTGGAATGATGATCTTGGTGTTGCACTTCTTGTCCACAAAGGGGCACTGTAGAACTGTAGGATCGGGAACAGTGGAGAATAGTATAATATAATATAATATAATCTGGGAATGATCACTGGGTGAACACATGTAACAATCAGAGGCGGTAGAGTCACCAAAACATTTACTCAAGTACATGTACTCGAGTAACCTTTTGAATTAACTGTAGTTTTACAGTAGCTTTTCATACAGTACTTTTTATTTACAGTTGAGTAATATTAAAATTAAGTGTCTGTTTCTTACTTGAGTAAAAAAAAAAGTAACATGTGCCACTGGGAGTAAATATGTAAGTGACAAATGTTCTTCACATTTTTCTTTGTTGTTTTGTTTCATTAATTCTTCATATTCATTACTTTTATGTTTTGAGTGTGTTTTCTTTGAAAATAGTTTTGCTTCTCATCATTTATGTCACGACTGAAACATGGATCAGACTTTTCGCGGATGCGCATGCGCACACGCCACACCGGAAGAGCCCTGGTGAAGGTTAGCTCAGAGCTAAAGCTAACAATAACAACAACAACAGTTTGTGAAATGTCTTCGGGCCAAACTTGGCTCAGAGCGGGTGAGTCTCTGCTGTTTATCGTCTGGGTTAAAGTGAAACGCAGCTTTTAGAGAGAAACAAGTCTCTGTTTCACGGTCTTTTCTCCACAACAACACGTTTATTACACCGGTTTATAACGGAAACCTTCTGCACAGCTGTGTTTAACGGAGCTACGGTGTTACCCGTTGTTTATGGTTGTGATATTATAGTTTATTACTTTCCTACTTTTGTAGCTTCATAACTTCTACTTTAGTTTGTGCTGAAGTCATTTAGTTTGTGATTTCCGTTCAAAGTGGCTCATTATCTTTTACTACAATAACTACTAATAATAATAATAATCATTATCATCATCATAATGAAGACAGTGGAAAACAAACACTGTATTTAGTAGAAACTTTCATTAAAATGCAAGTTTTGGGAAGTACCTTCAGATCATATTTACCTTACACTATTTGTTCTTTTGCAATTGTGTCATTTAATTTTGCTTCATATATTGATTAAACAGTTCTCTACATCCTGCCAAAATGTGTATATTACAGAACAATAAAAAAAAGGTTATGTTTTTGCACGTGACTTTATAAAAAACAGCCTTTCATGACATTAAAAGTCGCCACAAATACTGCACAATTTATCAAAAAATAATCAATTGCATTATTTCTGATGGGTGTTGTGGGAAATATTTCAGTTATTTTGTTTAAAAGCTTGTTATGGTTAAGAATGCTAAACCCAGACACTAAACTATGTACAATTTGGTATGAGCTGAAGGACTCAAATAATGATAGCTATGAATTGTTTTGTCTGCGTACGTATCTGTAACAACTATATGAAGCTCTGTGAATCTCTGAGACTTCCTTGATTGCTCGTGCTCGTGCTTCAGCGCTAGAGAGACACGGGAAAGAGCTCTGAAAGCAGTATGTTTCCTCTCTGATCTTGTGAACTTCTGGTTGTTGCCTGTTGTCAATAAATCAATAAAGTCCTATCTTATCTTATTTAACTGATTATAAGTTCTGTCACGAGCTATTCCTGCTGTAGTGAGGGACAGTCAGGGTCCAAACTGTTATTGAGTCAAATTCCTTGAACCTGAACAAACGTCCATCACATTATGTACAAAGGGTTCATTTTACAAGAAAATACCCTTAAGTGTACAGACAAATAAAGAGTTTCCCTTTGTCTCCTGCAGGTGTCCAGACGTCCTCGCTGAGTCCTGGCCCTGATCTGAAGCAGGAAATCCCAGAGACTCCGCAGATTAAAGAGGAGCCAGAGGAACAGAGCGTCAAACAGGAGGAAGAGCAGCTGCCAGAGTAGCCAACACTTCTTATTCATTCATTCATTTATTCATTTATTTAATAGGGACAGTGCATATTAATGAACATCGGCCATGAACACTCAACCTCTTAACCCCGCCTGAACCGAGCACATTTTCTCCACTTTGGCTTCACCCAAATCTAAAAATGTCTTGAAAAAAGTGTAAAATGAACAAGAAAAACACAATTAAAAAGTGATGAAGAAGCCGAAAAAGAGCCACAAAGAAGCAACAAATAAACATGCCGGAAAAGCAACGATAAGTTTAAAGTTTAAAAAAGCGACAAACACAACAAAAAAATGGCGAAAACACGTTAAAAAGCAAGGGGGGAAAAGCTATGAAGAAAGTAATGCAAAAAACAGATAAAAATGCAACAAAAACGCAGCAACAACACAACCAAAACAATCAGTTTTGTGGGTCTTTCGAACGAGGCTTTACACTGGCCTACAGGCTGTAACCTTTTAGATTTGGGTAAAGTTGAACTGGAGAAAATGCACTCGGTTAAGGTGGGGGGTTAGAGGTTAGGTGTTCACAGGTCTGTTTTTCCGATTGCCAGTTCATAAACATGTCACACTCACTTCTTACTGACAAAAACACACACATACACTTAAATCTATATTTCTAATCATTTCAGTCCTGTGCCTGAGCACCGAGAGGAAACGCAGGGAGAGGACGTCAGCTCAGAGACTGAAGGACACACTGAGAACTCGTCTGACACTGACAACGATGTCGGCACACATCAGAAGCAGAGGGGAAGAAGGAGGAGTGCCCTTTTTGTCAAAAGACGTTTGCCAGGAAACGTAATTTACTGAGACACATTAGAATTCACACAGGAGAGAGACCTTACAGTTGTTCGGTTCGTGAGAACACATTCGCCCAAAAGTAAGCGCTGGATTCCCTTATGAGAACACATACGGGTGAAAACCATTCAGCTGCTCGATCTGCAAGACGACGTTTGCCCAAAAGGCGACTCTAAACGCACACATCCGACTGCACACGGGGGAGAGGCCGTACAGCTGCTCCATCTGTGAGAAAGCCTTTACCCAGCAGATGTCCCTCAAACGACACATGAGAACCCACTCGTGTGTCGTGAGCGCCGCCGTCCACAACGCAGACGTGTCGGGAAGCAAGCACCAGTGCCCGGTTTGTTAAAGAGATTCTGGAGCAGACAGGATTTACAGAGACACACGGCCGTGCACACAGGAGAGAAACCATACGGCTGCTCGCTCTGTAACAAAGCGTTTGTCCACACGTCTAACCTCGGCGCTCACATGAGAACAGACGGTTCGAGTCCACGATGCTGTTCGCTCTTCGACAGGACGACAGCGGAGTCTGAGGAGGAACTGGAGGAGAACCAGAGGACGCAGCAGCTCCTGGACTTCGCTCTGAGCCCCATGGACCTGCAGCACAGTGGGTGAGTCATGTTTGTATTCATGGATATAAAGACTGCACATCTTCCTCACACGCTTTTCATCCAGCTTTATTTGTCTTCCATTGTGTCCCGCAGCTGTTTTGATCCCCTCGCTGAGTCCTGTCCCGGGTCCCAAACCAGGAAATCCAGAGACTCCACAGATTAAAGAGGAGCCAGAGCAGGAGGAAGAGCAGCTGCATACGTCCCTTAATGTTTATCGTTCTAAGGCTGTTGGTTTGGAACAAAGAATGTTTGCTCTACACCCGTGGTTCCCAAGTGGGGGTCGCAAGATGATTTTAGCCAATATTTCTGACATTTCTAACATTGAATTTGATGTATTTTTGATGTGAAATGAAGCTAAATCAAAATACAGTCTAACCTATTAAACCAGATTTTAAATGTTCTGCACCTGAAATTAATATAAATGCTAATAACACTTTATAGAGTTGTTGGATGAGTGATTTTGGGGGTCGCAGCCTGGAAAGTTTGGGAACCCCTGATCTACAGTACCAATCATCTGTTTTACAATTTCACTGAATAAACTTTCCTCCATACATTTTTACAACTTAAAAAAGCTCCTACATGGAGTCTCGTTTTACAGAAACATGAAACTGAACTGACTGAAAAGAAGTCTCATATCTCAACAAAATAACCCCATGCATTTAAACTCTGCATCGCTTTGTTCCATTTTATCCTAAAAACTTCAAAATGGAAAGATTGAATGTTCTTACAAATGTCTTATATTTATGTCAAGTAATATTCAGTAAAGGTTTTTAAGTGTCGCTTTTTTTAACTGCTTGTGCTCACCTTGAATTATCCTTAAATTTATTTGTTTATTTTTATACCTGATCATTTCTTTGCTTATCAGTAGTGGTTCTCTGTAATTTGCATTGTTGTCCATAGGTTTCCTTCCCGCATTACAGCAGGTTAATATTCTCTGAGTTTTTTTTAGTCTGGACACTTTGTTCTAATCGCGTCATGGTGAAAATTCTTTGCGTTCAGAGATTAGCATGTTCGCCCATAACCATTACTGCCATTTCTTCCATTTGAGCCACTTCCTGTTTCACTGGAGTTGAATAAGGGCGCCCCCTGCTGGCGTTCGGCTGAACTATATTTTATAGCATCTAAAGTTATGGGTATTTTTTTTTACCACCCTACATTTATTCTTTTCTTGTTTCTCTCACCACATCAAATGAATGGGGCGCTCGCTACAGTCATTGGTTAATCCTTGAAGTGATTTCAGATGTGAGGTGAGAGAAATCAAGAAAATAATGTAGGGTGTAAAAATTAAGCAGCAATAAATGCAGACAGAAAATAATTATTGTCTTTATTATTTTTATTTTAACAAAAAATATATATATATTTTGTACTTCATCATTTAGGCAGCAAAAAAATAATTATAGGACTTTCTTTGTTAATGTTAACCCATAAATAGCATGTTCATTTCAGCATATGTTAATAATCATTCGCCAATATATTTATTTATTATTTATCAATTATTTATTGTTTTGGTCCCCAAACTGGAGAAAATGTGCTCGGCAGGTGGGAGTTAAGCGGTTAAACCTTTTTGATCAAGCGGTAATGTTGTCCGTTGAAGTGGCGCATGCGCACACGCCAAACCGGAAGCGCCCTGGTGAAGGTTAGCTCGGAGCTAAAGCTAACAACAACAACAACAACATGTCTTTGGGCCAGACGCTGCTCAGAGCGGGTGAGTCTCTGCTGTTTATCGTCTGTGTTAAAGCAAACCGCTGCTTTTAGAGAGAAAATACATGTAGTTTTTACGTTATTATGTTTATTCCACACCGGTCCGTAACATCACACACTTCTATTTATCCACACGGGTCGCTTTGAACAAAATCCTCGCTTCTTGTCGATCGCAGAGACCGCGCTTTATTTCACTTTATTTAATATTTGCCCTGTCCACGAGGCGCCTGTATAAACGGACACAAATGACAGAAGCACGAGACACACAGGCCTTAAGGATAATACTAATGCTCTGAATCCAAACAGCAGCTGCAGGTAAAGACTTGGATCAGTGTCTGTTTGATCTACGGTGACCATGACCCCAAACAACTCCCTGTAGGCAACAAAAGGGATTAAAAAAAGATAATAACTACAAACCTAATGTCGACAGCCGTGGAATAACCTCATCTGTGTTATGAAGATTATTCGAGTTCTTGACCTTCAGTTTTTGTAGTAAATAGTTGAAAACCTTCTTTATTTAGCAGAGTTTAAACCGTGTCCCAGCCCTTTATTAAGCTTATGTAGCTTAAGACCTTAATGTCAGATCTGTCTCACAAAAATGTTAGTTGTTGAGGTTAGAATTGTGTAGAATTATTAACCTTAGAAACCTTGCCTAAACCCAAACCCACCTGATACCAAATTGTGGGTTTTTTTTGGGCTTTGCGGACAATAAAAACACCAAATAATCCCATGTGTGTTAACTATTTTGCCGATTTAAAATCAAGCAGCATAAGTCACAGTGCCCAGGCTTTGTTTTAATCTGCGTAGTAGTCGTTTAGTTCAGTAATAGTAGTTTATTCATTTAATTCCCTTAAACATTAAACAAACATTTCCAGAATTCGTGTACAACACAAAAGGTTTAGGCTAAAGTGAAAACTTATTATGCCTAACCCAAATGAGCGTAATGAGGCTTCGTTTTTGGTTTTATTCACTTGCTGTGGTATCGGACTGGTCCTCGGTATCAGCACTACTTTGAACCCAAGTATTGGTATGGGCATAGACATTATTAATAGACCGTCATTCTCACTCCTCCCCGTTTACCATAATGACCACGTTCGAGGGGGAAATCATGGCGGATTTACAGACTCCTCCTCCCCAGCTCTGACGAAGCATGTTCCTAATAAGGGCATAAGGGCGGGATCTTCACTGTAGACTCGGCCCTTGCGTGACGTGTAGCTCACGCAGCACCGGGCATTAAAGTAGTTTTTAACGCGTCTAAAGTGCAATGCATTCCAATGGGGGACTAGCGGCTATATGGAGGTACTACAGCAATGGCGGAGCAATGGCGGCCTCCAGTGTCGTCGTCGCAGAGCAGAGCAGCCAGCGGCCATTGGTATCGGATCGGAAAAACTGGTATCGGAACAACACTACATAAGACTATCAAAAACGATCTTACGTGTTCGTCATTTTTGGCCTATGACTTGCTGAAGATGGTTCCAAATTTCACATTTTGGTCCTGACTGACCAGTTGAGAACCACTGCTCTAAAACAGAATGTCGAGTTACCACAGACCCGACACACAGCAGTAGTTTGTGCGCTTCAACACAAGAAGAAGAAGAATATTTATATAGCGCCTTTCACAGACAAAGCTCTGTACATTAGAGCATTTTACATTCACTCCACACTCGGTGATGGTAAACTACATTAGTAGCGTCAGTTTCCCCGGGGGAGACTGACAGAAACGCTGTCGCAATTGCACACATCTGCGCCAACGGTCTCTCTGACACCACCATACATTCACACACATCATTCATCCTTGTTCATCATTGTACATGTTTTTGGTGGTAGGGGAAACCGGAGTACCCGCAGGAAACCTCCGCAAACACGGGGAGAACATGCAAACTCCACACAGAAAGGCCCCGTCCAGGTGGGAATCGAACCTGGGACCTTCTAGCTGTAAAGCGAGAGCACTAACCGCTGCACTACCGTGCCGCCAACGTCCTCCTCAGGCTTCATTGGTCGAGCCCGGAGGGGCCCAAAGTGAGGCCCAGGGGCCAAATGCGGCCCTCGGAACATTTGTGGGTGTCCTCAGGCTTCTTGTTGAATTGGGGAACATCACCTGAGATTGTTATTTCTCTGCAAGTTTAATTATTTGGAACAAATCTAACCTCAAAAACATATTATTGTGAAAGAGAGCGGGCGATAATGTTTTGGTTAAGATCCTGCATTAAAGAAAAAATATCGTCCTCTAAAACAAACATCACATTGGAAAGTAAAAATGAGCAAAAGTTCTGATTCATTCATGATTTTCCAAATTCAGTTCATTTTAGCCTCGTCTTAGCCCTGATATACTATTCTGTAAGCCTCGTTTTGATCAGTATTTCTCCTGTTCCTAAATGCAGCAGCACGAGAAAGAACTGGGCCTAAACCGTGAGGAAGATTAGCCTTGATGGAAACCACATGGTGGAAACTGCTGGGCCTCTAATTACTTCCCTGTGCTGCTACTTTTAGGAATGCGGAGTCTGAAGGATTCTTTTTGCAGCTTTAAATAGAGTTCTGGATCAAATGTTAAGAAATGACGAGGCTTTATTCGCAAACACTGTCCAGCAACATTAGCTAAAAACAATAGAACAATAGAACAAAGAGCCATGAAGAAGACAAGCTTTGGTGATTCTGACCATTATTCTGGGTCTACATCTGGAGATGGGTCCAGACGCCTGTTCACTGCTCCAGGATGGGTCAAATGCAGAGACCGACTTTCTATATGGAAAGCAATAAAGTATACCTTATATACCTTATATACCAACAACTGTTTTATTCATTTGTCAAAAATGAAAAGGCAAAGGAAGTGATCTGCTGCTTCAGATCATTCAGAGGACGTTAACGCTTTTAAAGGGATCTGATCATTACATCTGTCACATGTCATCACAGCTACAGCTTTTATTTTGTCCCTTAGCTATTGTTCAAATCAAACAGTAGCTAAGGGACAGCAGCGACGCTACTGCTGCTGTTGCTTAACGTTAATGTCCGTTTTTAAAGAGGGGTATTATGTAAAATCGACTTTTTCAAGCTTTATATCAGTTATTATGTCATTCCCTCATTAAACACATGCTGGAGTGTTGCCTTGGCTCATTCACATATTTTTGAGTAATCAGTAAAAACTTAGACGGCAGCCATTTTAGGTGTAGCTATGCCTCAGTCCTCCTAGGAACGCCCCCACCTCCTGGAGACGCCTCTGGACCTTTCGTCACCAGCCAAGCCACCAACCACTGCTCCTCAGCTCAGCAGAGCCCCCTCCCCGCACAGTAGTGTTGTTTAGATGCCACAGCAGTGTGCTGAAGGGGGCGTGTCGGAAAGCTTCTTAAAGAGACAGAGGCCTATTTCAAGACGTTCAGTACAGCCATTTTGAGAGAGCAATTTTATTCAAGGCAGTTATTTTAATTTACTGCATATACAGACCAACAGAAGGTTACGTCATCATTGTAGTATGCTATAGACTGGTGCTATGTGATTGAAAAAAGCATAATACCCCCTCTGTAAGACTCGTAGAATCATAAATTAGGCCCAACGCTGAGCACGTTTCATAAGTCTGAATATTTACAGATTTAAACTCTTAACCCCCACCTGAACTTGGCACATTTTCTCCAGTTTGACTTTACCCAAATAAAAATAAAAAAGCTGAAAAAAGAGCAACAAAAATACGACAAAGAAATGACAAAAACACGGTGACGACGCGACAAAACAAGTTGCGATCACTTTTGTTGGTCTTAGCTTTCAAATGAGGCATTACGCTGTTGCACTTCCAGTCGAGAAGCTTTTAGAGTTGGGTAAAGTTGAACTGGAGAAAATGCGCTCGGTTAAGGTTAGACATCGTAACGAGACCGTTGTTGTGTTAATTATATGAACATAACAATGCTGTGTAAGTTTGGTCTGTGTTAAAAAAGCCGCTTTGAAGTGTAACAGGTTTAAATATGATGCTGCTAATTGTATGATTGATAATGTAATTACAATAGGATAAAGTTAATACATAAACGAGTATGTTGTGTGTATGTGTGCATGCGACTGATATGGTTCTTTATGTAGCTTTATCATTGTTGTTTCGTAATTAGTATTACTCCTTTAGGGGGAAGGTATACAGTAGATCTACATGAGTTCAGTCATGTAATGTCTTAATGTAAATGCCATCTTGTTTGTTCCTTTTGCATTATAAAGAAGAAGAAGATCTTTATTGTATGGTCCTTTGTACAATTGTGAAATGAGAATTTTTACTGTTTAAATTATGGGGTGGGCGTTCATAAGCTTTTTGCTTTGGCCCACTCCTTTTGAGCAGAATGTTTAGTGCTCATATAAACAAATAAGAGGTAAAAGGAGTCGCTAATGGATTTGGGGTTTGTTGTTTTGAGACTTGGAGCGTCGTCTTCCCCAAAGGATTTAACCCGAACAATCCCAGACTCGTTTCAGTGTGTGAGCTCCGCTGAGTCAGTCGAAAGAGACGAGTAACAATATAGAACAAGACCCTTGTAGACTCTCTGCTTCACTTTGGTTCCCTTTGTCTCCCACAGGTGTCCAGACGCCCTCGCTGAGCCCTGGCCTCGGTCTGAAGCAGGAAATCCAAGAGACTCCACAGATTAAAGAGGAGGAAGAGGAACAGAGCGTCAAACAGGAGGAAGAGCAGCTGCCAGTGTAAGCTCCAACACTTTACACACATCACACTCACATCACACTTTTAAATCTATGTTTTTCATCATGTTTCAGGTCAGTCCCAGAGTTCATTACTGTCTGTGTGAAGAGCGAAGAGCCCTCACTGCTTCAACAAACCGAGCACCGAGAGGAAACGCAGGATGTGGACAGTTCAGAGAGTGAGGGAAACACTGAGCAGTCGTCTGACACTGACAATGACGACGACTGGGAACCTTCTCTCACTGGTTCAGCTGGTCCAAACTCGGCTCTATCCCCTGAAAGCAAGTCTGCATCAGAGGACGACCCGTCAGGAGCCGAAGGAGCCGAGCAAAAGCACCAGAGGAGGAAATACCAGTGCCCTTTTTGCAGAAGACGCATTGCACTAAGCAGGGTTTACAAAGACACGTCAGGGTGCACACTGGTGAAAGACCATACAGCTGCTCCGTCTGCAACAAAACCTACACCCAAAACTGCACTCTCCGAAAGCACGAGAGGAAACACGCTAAAGAGGGCGCCGGTGCCGGGGCCGAGAGGAAACACCAGTGCTCCGTTTGTCAGAAGAGATTCGGAACCAAACAATATTTACAGAAACACAGTAGAGTTCACACCGGGGAGAGACCCTACGACTGTTCGCTCTGTTCCAAAACATTTGCCCATAAGACGAACCTAGACTCACACATGAGGACGCACACGGGCGAGAAACCCTACAGCTGCTCCGTCTGCGCGAAGACGTTTTCTCAAAAGGGGAATCTCCAGACGCACATGAGGACGCACGCGGGAGGAGACAGAAGAGACGATCCCGGCGCCGACGCCAAGAAACACGAGTGCTCGGTTTGTCGGAAGAAATTTTGGACCAAACAGGATTTAGAACGACACGTCAGGGTTCACACGGGGGAGAAACCGTACAGCTGCTCCGTCTGCAACAAAGCGTTTGTCCAGAAGGGTTACCTCCAGACGCACATGCGGAAACACGCGGGAGCGAGCGCCGCAGACCGAGCCGAGAGGGAGAAGCACGGGTGTCCTTTCTGTCACAAGACGTACAGCTCGAAACAATGTCTGCAGAAGCACGTGACGGTTCACACGGGAGACAAGCCGTACAACTGTTCCGTGTGCGAGAAGGCCTATTGCTTTAAGAGCGAGCTCAAGTCTCACATGCGAGCGCACACCGGAGAGAAGCCTTACAGCTGCACGACCTGTAACAAAACCTTTTCCTTCAGCAGTAACCTTGTAGCGCATATGAGGACACACACGGGGGAGAAACCGTACGGCTGTTCTGTTTGTAAGAAAGAGTTCAGCGACGTTTCCTCTCTAAAAGTGCACAAGCGGACACACACGGGCGAGAAACCTTACAGATGTTCACAGTGTCCAAAGACATTCACACAAAAGGGTCATTTAGATTCACACATGAAAACGCACACCGGAGAGAGGCCATTCGGCTGCTCGCTCTGCTCTAAGACGTTCAAACAGAAGTGTAGCCTCGAAGAGCACATGAAAGCTCACACCGGAGACGCCGCGTTCAAATGCTCCACCTGCCAGAGGGATTTCCATGACTATACTTCCCTCAAAGAACATTTAAAAGCTTCCACCTGTTTGCGCCCGTCGCTGTTGGAAAGGACGACGGCGGAGTCTGAGGAGGAAGTGTGCGGCTCCAAAGAGGAGAGCCAGATGGAGCTGCAGCTCAGAGCAGGTGAGCACGGCGTCGAATGAGGGTCTGCTTTAACGTAACGTAAAGAGGGATTGTAAACGTAAAGAGAAAACTGTAAATGTAACTCTAAACTCCATAAACGAAACAAAAGTATCATAAATAGAAAAAAATATTGTAAGTTAAGTTACGTTTACATTTCACAAGTTACGGTTACGATACATTTTTTTCTGACCCTTTTTTAATGGGGCGGGCTCAACGCTCATTGGCTGGAGTGACAGGATGTGATGTCATCACTATAACTGAAATCAAACGCACACTACAGAGGCTGTGTCCGTATGTCCACCTAGTCCCTAACCCCTCATTCACTACAAAGGCACTATATAGTATACTGTATACTATATAGTGTGTCAGAACTCCAACCCCAGCAGAATGAGTGACTACTTCTACTATAAGTTCACTAAAAGTCGGGAATAATGTATTTCTGCGATAAAGAGCGACTAAACTCAAAGCACAGTGGAACATTTATGGATAAATATGACTAAATATATTTTATTAAACATGGATTTCACATGAATGAACAAAACTCCCGGGATTATTGCCTTTTTGTCTGAGAAGTCTGTAGTGTGCGTTTGATTTCAGCTTATAGTGATGACGTCACATCCTGTCACTCCAGCCAATGAGTGTTGAGCCCGCCCCCATTTAAAAAAGGGTCAGAAATAAAAGTATCGCAACCGTAACGTGAAATGAAGAATGAAAAGAAGAAGCATAAATGAAAGTTTTATGGAGTTTAAAGTTACATTTACAGTTTTCTCTTTACGTTTACAATACTGACGACCTACGTTTACAAAACCTCTTTTACGTTTACGTTAAAGCAGACCCTAATTTGACGCTCTCTCCTGCAGGTGTCCAGTCGCCCTCGCTGAGTCCCGGCCTCGG
Source organism: Neogobius melanostomus (assembly GCA_007210695.1). Taxonomy (NCBI): domain Eukaryota; kingdom Metazoa; phylum Chordata; class Actinopteri; order Gobiiformes; family Gobiidae; genus Neogobius; species Neogobius melanostomus. The sequence continues at coordinate 483,802 of VHKM01000523.1, read as the reverse complement.
TCTGAACCAGGAAATCCCAGAGACTCCACAGATTAAAGAGGAGGAAGAGGAACAGAGCGTCAAACAGGAGGAAGAGCAGCTGCCAGTGTAGGCTCCACGCTTTAAACACACTCACATTCACATTTCACTTTTTAATCTATGTTTTTACCATTTTCAGGTCAGTCCCAGAGTTCATTACTGTCTGTGTGAAGAGCGAAGAGCCCTCACTGCTTCAACAAACAGAGGAAACGCAGGAGGACGTGGCTCAGAGCCAGATGAAGAACAGATGGAGACGGAGGCTGAAGGAGAAAACTACAGCCAAGTCCAGACCAGTGACAGAACTCAGCTCCATCCCCCAAACCCAAGCCTGCAGCAGAGACCATCACCTCTGTCACCGATGACGACCTGTCAGGAGCTGAAGGAGCCGAGGGGAAGAAGAACCAGTGCTCAGTTTGTAAGAAGAGATTTGGGACGAAGCAGATGTTACAAAGACACATTACAGTTCACACCGGGGAGCGACCGTACAGCTGCCCCGTCTGTGACAAAACATTCACCCAAAAGGGTAATTTATACGTACACAGCAGAACACATACAGGTGAGAAGCCTTTCAGCTGTCCCACCTGTAAGAAAACATTCACCTACAAGGCTGTCCTCCAAACGCACATGAGGACACACACGGGAGAGAGACCGTACAGCTGTGCAGCCTGCAGTAAATCCTTTAGCCTGATGGGGAAATTTGTAATCCACATGAAAACCCACACAGAAGAGAATCCCTCGCTGAAGAAGGAAACGCTTCCAGAGCCGAGGGGCGGAAACAGGAGTGCCCCTTTTGTCAAAAGACGTTTGGCCGAAAAATGAGTTTACAAAGACACATTAGAATTCACACGGGAGAGAGACCTTACAGCTGCTCCATCTGTGAGAAATCCTTTGCCCAAAAGTGCGTCCTAGATTCCCATATGAGAACACACACGGGCGAGAGACCATTCAGCTGCTCCATCTGTAAGAAAACCTTTACCCGACAGTATATTCTCCAAAAACACGTGAGGACACACGTGCCGGGAGCAGAGGAAGGGGCGAGTGGACGGACGAGTGAACCGTGTTTATGCACTTTTATGACTAGGGCTGCTGGGTATCCTCACTTACCTGACCGATACTTTTCCCAAAACCGATACTTAGGGCTGGGCGATAAATCGATTAATTCATTCATGCTTTTAAAAACAGACGAGGTGGAAAATGGCAAAATCGTAAAATCGTGTCCGCTGCTCCATGTCCGCCTCACGTGCAGCCGGTTTATCAGCGTTTCAGACGCTCTGTAGTGAAATGACACCAGCGGAGAAGCCAGAGACTTTCTGACGAGCTCTGCTGCTTCACAAAAGCCGCGTGTTGTGTTTGAAGAGTGAGCGGTGGAGTTTTCTTACGCTAAAACAGACTTTCCCTCGGTCTGCTCCTGTATCTTTCTCTCTCTCTGCTCTGAGCGGACCATTTAACTCCGCCCCTTTCCCCTTGAGTCTCCATGGAGACGGTTGTCAATCACAGCAGAGGCATGAGGATAAAACTAAAACACTTTTGAAAACTCCATGACTTATTAAGAAGTTTTACTTTTGAGAGCAGACAAGGAATATTTAAGAAATAACCATTTTTAAATAAAGGCTTATCTTAATGGGCCTAACTGTCGCTATATTATGAAATATTAATGAGAAAGACTCATCTTCGTATGAAAGATCAAGAGACCTTTTTAAGTTTATTTCCAATAAAATCGATTAAAATTGTAATCGTCCAAACTGAGTAAAAATTCAATATTTTATTTTTTGGCCATATTGCCCAGCCCTAACTATACTAAAAATTTGTTATAGAACCATAAAACAGAACAATAATGTTAATTTATTCCTTTTCCTTCCATTTAATTTCTTTTACATTTGTATCATTTGTTCGAAGAGAAACAATCAAGAAACTTCCTTTAACGACAAAAGGACAGAAAAAAAAAGTTTCCACATTTTTACTAATTTTTTCCAGATTTTTAAACAATTTTCCAAACTTTTCTACCTTTTTTCCCTTTATTTGTCCTTTTTTTTTTTTCTTTTTTTCTTAACCCATGTGTTTAACTTTTTTTTTTTTTTTAAGTTTTGTCAATTTTTTCCTTCAATTTTTGATGACCAACAGCATCAAAACTTCTCTAAGGATTATTATTATTATTTTATTCAGTTCCTGTTACAGACTTTAAAAATATGTGGAAGCAACGTTTGCGTCGTGAAACTTCATAAACACCTGAAGCAAAGACATTAGATTGAATGTGCTCTCGTCGAGGCTTCACGGAAACTGCACTTTGGATCAAACTGATGAATGATGAGACAGACGTCAGAGAATGAGACGGAGAAACTACAGTCCCAACAGTGAAGCAGCAGCGTCTCCTTCTCTGCAAGAAAAAACCCTGAGGATGAAGGAGCGAGTCTTTACACGTGTGATTTAGAGTTTCGTGCTTCGCCTGCTGTTTTTCTCCTGTGTTTCAACATTTGCTCTTTTTTACTTGTTTCTCTGATCGGTGAAACTGCCTTTTAATCACGCTTTTGAACTTTAGATTGTTCTATGTATCATTGCAAGTCAGTTACATTCATAGACTTTAGCAACTTTATTGAAGTAACTGCTTATAGGAGTAGTTTTATAACAGTATTTACTTTTCAAGGGACATGAACAAACATTTTAAGAACATAAACTTACACTTTTCACTGTGTTAAACCCGAGGTCACGTCATTTAGGGTAGAATCTATGATGGGTCAAATGATGAGTTCAAGGTGTTTTATAGTTTCTGTCGTCTGCTCTTCAATAAACCTTTGCCCGTCGTGTCTGTCTTTGGAAAAAAATGTTTTTTTTGTTTTTTTCATATGATTTTGATGAAACTAAATATTTCATCCTGACCAGAGCTTGTAATTCTGTTATTAAAATGCGGAGCCGCTGCTGCACTCGGACATAAAACAGAGATAATGATACTGGCCTCCACATGGCTCACTGTAAAATGGAACATCACTATTAGAACATTTTGGACTGTGAGTAAATTAAATTCTACACGTTAATGACTTCACATGATGTCCTTGATCGTTCATAATGAGTATGTTCATATGTAATACAGGTGTGTGTCCTACATGAAGGTGAAGGAGCAACATTACATTACCATAGGTGGTGGTTTGAATCCCGACTCCGCAGTCAGACTCGTGTTGATGCCGGGCTCCTCAGAGGTGGTTGGTCGTGGCAGGGGTTGATGGCGCAGATTTTCAGCCCGGCTTTCGTCCGTCTACCCCAGGGCGGCTGTGGCTGCAGCAGTAGCTTATCACGACCGAGTGTGGAGTGGATGAAGAAAGTAATGCAAATATGTAAGGCATCTCAAAGTGTCAAGAAAAGTGCTTTAAAACGATTATTATTAAATTGGTCTAGTACTAATACTAGTACTACTAATAATAGTCACTTCTTGAATTAAAAAATAAAATAAAAACAGACGGCACGATACGTCACGCGCATGCGCACCTATCAAACCGGAAGAGCCCTGGTAAAGGTTAGCTCGGAGCTAAAGCTAACAACAACAACAACACTTTGGAAAATGTCTTTGGGCCAAACGCGGCTCAGAGCGCGTGAGTTTCTGCTGTTTATTCTCTGAGTTAAAACGAACCTTTAGAGAGAAACAAGTCTCTGTTTCACTATATATTATTATTTTATTATTTATTACACCCCAGTCCTAACATCACACACAGGTCTGTGTAACATCATCCTCACTTCTACATACGTTTTTTCAATACATGTTAAAGTTTAAACGACCAGCTTAGAAATGCAGTTTGTGTCACAAGCCATGTGTTATTATTAATGAATTAAACAGTAAAATAATGCACAGATCATGTAAATATAGAAAGGCAGTTTGAAAGAAAATTTAGTTATTAATTATGTTATATCTATCATTTATGTTTCATCTGTTGAATTTATGAATGTGTTATTGATATGATTGCCTAGTATAATCTTGTTTAGTTTTTGCTTACCCTGGGGGTACTTGGTATTACTACAGTTTGAAAAAGAAAAGGTGGAACTGAGTACAATTATATTACTCACAAAGAACAGCTATTTTTAATGGTCAAAGGTTGACTTTGAGAGTGTTATAGTTGTTCTTTCTTTTACCAACATTCTGCTAAATAGGGAATAATCCAAGTTTAGTTGATTACTGGGTAACCATTCTGGCAGGATCTTCGGTGTAGGAGGTACTAAAGTAGTGAATTTCTCCGTTGTGAGATCAATAAAGGATTATCTTATCTTATCTTATTTCATCTTACTAAGTCGGAGGATAAATTAATGACTCAAGGGAAACAAAAACTTTGGGAACCACTGCCTAAGTATGGTAGAATTGTAATTTTACTCCGCTGAGAAATGATCCTCGGGCCATTTGAGTCTATATCAGGGACAAACTCAGAATCGTCTAAGTCCCATGGATTCTGCCCCATCCATTTTCTTCCACTTGTCCGTTGCGGGTCATGGGGGCAGCTGTTGGAGCTGCACCAGCCCCTATGGCTCCTCCTGCAGGTGGTGGGTCCACAGAAGGACGGCCTCATGGTTCTAACCGGGCCTGTTGGTCTCTCATAAGGGGCTTCTGAACCGCTCTTTGTCTGACCCGTCACCTAGGACCATGGGAGACCCTACCAGGGGCACGAAGCCCCCGACAACAGAGCTCCCAGGATAATTCAAACCCCTCCACCACGTTAAGGTGGCGGCTTCAGGAGGGGGGATTCTGCCCCAAAATGTTTAATCTAATGACACTAATTCACTTACTACAAAACTCTGTCCAGTTTTATCATGACATGACGTTTAAAAAGTAATCATTGGTTTATGGAATGACCCACCTGTAAGTTACGGGCAAAGAGCTCACTTTTTCCCCGCTCCTTTTTCTCCTGCAGGTGTTCAGACGTCCTCGCTGAGTCCTGGCCCTGATCTGAAGCAGGAAATACCAGAGACTCCACAGATTAAAGAGGAACAGAGTGTCAAACAGGAGGAAGAGCAGCTGCCAGTGTAGGCTCCAACACAACACGTCACATTCATTTTACTGACAAATTGTCAGAATATTTGTGATATTATCATCTGTATTACATTGGTATTGTTGCTAAAGGAAATTGTGCTGGTTGAAATGTTAACTTCTTAAAGACTGGCTTGCAGTCTCAGCACCCGGTCCGATATTATCGATAAAGAATAAAATCTCAATGCTTGACCATGTGTTTAAATCTGTTTAATTTCTGGGGCAGAAGTTAACAGGGCGTTTCTAAAGACTGCTGTGCAAAAAATCCCTAACACAAATCCTCACTTAACACTTTTAAATCTATGTTTTTAATCATGTTTCAGGTCTGTCCCAGAGTCCAGCGCCGTCTGTGTGAAGAGCGAAGAGTCCTCACTGCTTCGTCAGAGACAAATTGAGCACAGAGAGGAAACGCAGGGAGAGCACTCGTCTGACACTGACACTGAGATGACTGGGAACCTCTATCCCCCAAACCCAAGGCTACACCAGTGACCAGCGCCTCTGTCAGCGATGAGGACCTGTCAGGAGCTGAAGGACCTGAGGGAAAGGAGCACCAGTGCCCTTTTTGTCATAAGAGCTTTGTGGATAAAAGACACATTAGAGTTCACACAGGAGAGAGACCATACAGCTGCCCTGTCTGTAATAAAACATTTGCCCACAAGACTAATCTCCAGTCACACATGAGGACACATACAGGGGAAAAACCTTACCGTTGCACAATGTGCGATAAAACATTCTCCCAAAAGGGAAATCTCCAACACACATGATAAAACACACAGGCCACAAACCGTTCAGCTGCCCGTCTGTGACAAGACATTTGGTCTGAAGGGAAGTCTCCAAACTCACATGAGGACGCACTCAGCAGAAGCCGAAGGGAGGAAACACCCCTGCTCCGTTTGTCAGAAGAGATTCTGGAGTAAACAGGATTTAGAAAGACACACCAGAGTTCACACAGGGGAGAAACCTTACAGCTGCGCAGTCTGTAATAAATCCTTTGTCCAGAAAGTTCAACTACATAGACACCTGAAAACACACGCAGGAGCGAGAACCGCCGTCCGGATCAGAGACGCGCCAGAAACCCAGAGGCAGAAGCATCAGTGCAACTTCTGCCAAAAGACCTACAGCAGTAAAGAGGGTTTACAAACACATGTCAGAGTCCACACAGGGGATACACCTTACAGCTGTTCACTCTGCGACAAAGCCTTTTGCTTTAAGAGTGAGCTGATCATACACATCAGGAAGCACACAGGAGAAAAGCCCTTCAGCTGCTCTACCTGTAAGGCGACATTTTCCTACAACAGTACACTTAAGGCGCACACGAGGACACACACGGGGAGAGACCTTACAGCTGCTCTGTTTGTCATAAAGAATTCCGTGATGTCTCAACCCTCACGACGCACAAAAGGACGCACACAGGGGAGAGGCCTTACAGCTGCTCCCTGTGTGTGAAAACATTTACACAAAAGGTGAATCTAGAGAGACACACGAGAACGCACACAGTAGAGAAGCCTTACAGCTGTTCACTTTGCACAAGAACCTTTATCAGACAGTGTCATCTGGTTTCACACCTGAAAGCTCACAGAGGACGAGTGACATTCAACTGTTTGATCTGTAAGATGGATTTGACAGATTCTTCTTCCCTCAAAGAACATTTGAAAACGCACAAGAGGAAAAACCTTCCAGCTTCTCCAGGTCACAGAGTTCTTCGCAGTTTGAAAGATGTCAGCGGAGTCTGAGGAGGAACTGTGTGGCTCCGAAGAGGAGGACCAGAGCGGACGGCAGCACTGGACTCAGCTCAGAGCCTGATGAAGCAGGAAATCCCAGAGAGTCCAGGGATTAAAGAGGAGGAAGAGGAACGGAGCGTCAAACAGGAGAAGAGCAGCTGCCAGTGTAGGCTCCACTGCTTTAAACATCAACATTTCACTGACAAATACTCACTTTACACTTTTAAATCCATGTTTTTCATCATGTTTCAGGTCTGTCCCAGAGTCCAGCGCTGTCTGTGTGAAGAGCGAAGACTCCTCACTGCTTCAACAAACTGAGCACCGAGAGGAAACGCACAGAAAGGACAGTTCAGAGACTGAGGGAAACACTGAGCACTCGTCTGACACTGACAACGACGACGACTGGAAACCATTCAGCTGTGCAGTTACAAAAAGCACAGGTCTATTCCCAAATACAGGTCTGCACCAGAGACCAGCGCCTCTGTCCACGGGAGCTCAAGGAGTGGATGGAAAAAACTGTGAGGCAGAGCTGGTTTTAATGTTCTAAGCCTAAATAAAGATGTGTGGGATGGTTTAAACCTCCCTCTTGAATATGCGGCTCTCGATGAATAAAGTTTGGACACTCCGGCTCTAGACTATAAAACTTTATGCTTTTAAACACATGTATTGCCCTTATTGTACCACCTGTTTTATTGTGCCTTCTTATTGATAACGTTGAGTGTTTTGCCGGATGTTTTTGAAGAGCTGGACTTTAGCTCCACAGTCGTCATCCACAAATGACTCCCGCCGGGACAGATAGTTTGTTGTAGAAATCCCAGTCGCTCCAGTTGTCTGATACTAAACGCAGGCTGTAGACTAGACTTTGGCGCTGACGAGGGCGCTCAGCTTCAGCCCTAGCACAGTCAGTGGACAGACTCTCACAGCCGATGCTGATGTTTAGTAGAGCAGTGGTCCCCGAGCTTTTTCCTCCTACAAACCGTACTAGACTTGAATATTGTTCACGGACGAGGGAAGTGTGGACACGAGCTGGTAGGGCCGTCATGATAATTACTATACAGTATACGACTAAATCGACTATACAATGCAATTCTGGGCTCAACATTTATCATCAGTACATTTATTTGCATTTTTTCCCCTTTATCTAATCCCTCCATTTTCTTTCGCTTTATTCGGGGCCGGCTTGTGTTTGTTTGCTAGTTTGACATTTGTTTACATTAATGCCATACGGCGACAGGCACTTTAAAAAAATGTATATTAAGAGTTTAAAATATCCCATCCTCCACATCGCCCTGACAGACTCCTCCACCCCCATCTCCATCATGGACTCCTTCACCATCACCCAGGACAAGCTCAAATGGGAGACAACCATCTGCTCCCTCATCAAGAAGGTCCAGCAGAGGATGTTCTTCCTGCGTCAGCTGAGGAAACTTAAGCTGCCGACCGAGATGCTGGTGCAGTTCTACACGGCCATCATCGAGTCCATCCTCACCTCCTCCATCACCGTGTGGTTCATCCTCACCTCCTCCTGTGCGTGCTGCTGAGAAGGTGATTGGCTGTGAGCTCCATCTCTCCAGGACCTGTTCACCTCCAGGACCCGGAGGCGTGTGGTCTGGACCACAGCTGACCCTTCTCACCCTGGACACGGACTATTCACCCCTCTCCCCTCAGGCAGGAGGCTACGGTCCATCCAGGCCCATAAATCCCGCCACTTGAACAGTTTTTCCCTCCGCCATCAGACAACAAAACAAGTCTCTGTAGCTCAGTCACAGACTCATGGATGTATCTGCTCTGTTGCACTGTGTTCACACTTAGACCTGCTGCTATCACTTTATCACTTATCACTTTATTACTTTATATCATTTAATATCACTTTATACGCCTACACATCTGTAAATACAATCCCGCTGTTGTTCAATGTCATATTGTTGTTGTCTTACCATATGTCACTTTTATTTTATCTTATTTATTTAGCTTATTTTTATCTTAACTCTGTGTTATATGTTTTATGTCGCACATTTGCACTGAGAAAAATTCCTAGTTTGTGAACCTGTTCTCAAACCATGGCAATAAAACCTATTCTGATTCTGATTCTGATTCTATGTGGTAACTTAAAAACTTAACAACACGCACTTTTAAATGGAAGATCGTTTTAACCAAAAAGTCTCTCAAATATCCACTTTAACTGTTACATTTCTCCAAAAGGTTGAGAAATTAAAAAAGGGTAAGATTATAGATTATTTGAAAATATGACAATGAAAAAACAGCTTCATTGTCTTGTTATATATTTTTATTTCATTTACGTGTATAATATAAATAATATCTATCACTGTAATTAAATAAAGAACGTACAAATAAGTTCAAATAAATAAAATATACGATCTCACGCATGACGTCGCGGTACGCCGTCGCATCAGCGCATGCGCACACACCAAACCGGAAGAGTCTTGGGAAGGTTAGCTCGGAGCTAAAGCTAACGACAGAGTAAAAATGTCTTTGGGCCAAACGCTGCTCAGAGCGGGTGAGTCTCTGCTTTTTTCTTCTTCGCTGATCTACTGGAACATCATCCTCATTCCCGGTCGGTCACAGTGAGACTGCGGTGATTGAAGTGCGCGGTTTCTTTTTTTTTTTTTTTCAGTAAAAGCACAAATACAGGACAAGGAAAATAATCATATGGCAATTTTGCTTTTGTAAAAGAGATTTCTATGTTGAAAATCCGTTATTGCGTAAAAAGACGTCCAGCAACCGGAGTCACGGCCATTTTCTCTCATGTTTTATGCTCATATCGTTTGTTCTTAATGATTTTAAAGGTAAAGCGTTGATTGATCAGTTGTTAGACACAAACACATTAAGTGAATCTTTATGTTTTACTTTCAAACCAGATCAAACAGACGAGGCTGGATGTTGAGCTCATGGATAAACTCCTGAGCCTGTTTAATTCTGCTGCTTTCATTTCTTTAATAGTAATAATGGCTTACACTTGCACTTTACAAGCCTGTGTGACCAAGTTTCTCAAAGCGCCGCACTGTCATTATTCATTCACACCATATTCGGTGGTGATAAGCTGCTGTTGTAGCCACAGCTGCCCATTAGGGTAGACTTGACGGAATCTGCGCCATCGGCCTCTCATTCACTACATTCATTTCATTCTGGCATATTGTACATGTTTTTAGTGGTGAGGGAAAGAACTCAGAGGAGAACATGCAAACTCCACAGACGGGCCCGTCCGGCCAGCCTCAAACCCGGGACCTCCTGGCTGTGAAACACGAGGGGCTAACCTGCTGTGACAGCACTGAGTCTACAAGCAATCATGGTGTCGACGACTCCACCTACTGTCCAAACATTCCATAAGACAAACCGTAGCTCAGGGCAGCTTTAAAATGTTCTAACATTTATAATGTATTTCTGTTTTAGGCATTGATGAAAAGAAATGGTTTCTGTCATATATTTTTAAAGCTTTTTTGTAGAAACAGTTTTAAAGTCGTCACGTTCGTCAGTGACTGCAGCACATTCTGCCAGGAATTATCACATTTTTCTGAAATTAAAAAGTTTAAAATTTACAATGTTTAAAACATGATTTTTAAAAGACCATGTTGAGTCAAAGGTAACACCAAGATATTTAAATAAATGTACAATCTGTAGCTCCTTTCCTTTTGACAATACGTTTGAATTTGACCTCGCGGTTTTCTTATTTAATAAGAAACATGACTTACTGAGCCAATCCTTACAAGTCACTGCTGAAGCCGTTTCATTCTCCACATCAGACTTGCTTTAGCCCGGCAGATGGACCGACAGTCTACCCCAGGGCAGCTGTGGCTACAACAGTAGCTTACCACCATCAAGTCTGGAGTGAATGAATAACACAGTGTTGAGTGTCTAGAAAAGCGCTATATAAAACCAATGCATTATTATTATTATTATATTAATAATAAATGTACAATATCATTTGCATAAAGCTGGGTAATGATGCATGGGGGAAATGTTTGGTACATAACTGACATATAATGAGAATAATATGGGTCCAAGTGTGGAGCCTTGAGGAACTCCAACCTGTCAATCTAAGCATAGATTCGATACCACTGATTCACCATGAGTTAAAGGAGTTCTGAAGAAGTGAATCTGGTGTGACGGGGCTCTGCTCTTCTGCTCTTCTGCTCTTCTGCTCTTCTGCACTTCTGCTCTTCTGCACTTCTGCTCTTCTGCTCTTCTGCTCTTCTGCTCTTCTGCTCTTCTCGAGCAGCGGCTCATGGAAAGTTTCAGACGACTGGAGCAGAAACTGAGACATGACCTTGTCCAGGTTATTTCATAGTGTCTGACCCATGTGAGACGTCCCATTCATACCCACACACACAACATACACACAAGTGATGAATTATACATGTTCTGCGCCGCACACCAAGGTTAACGATAACGCCTGAACATTTTTTAAACTTCTCTTTGTTTCCCGCTGTCTCCTGCCAGGAGTCCAGACGCCCTCGCTGAGTCCTGATCTGAGTCTGAAGCAGGACATCACAGAGACTCGTCAGATTACAGAGGAGCCAGAGGAACAGAGCGTCAAACAGGAGGAAGAGCAGCTGCCCGTGTAAACTCCAACACTTTAAACATCACACTGACACATACTCATATTACACTTTTAAATCTGTGTTTTTAATCATTTCTCAGGTCTGTCCCAGAGTCCACAGTAAGACCTGGTGACGCGTCAGGAGCTGGAGGAGCTGAGGGAAAAAAGCACCAGTGCTCAGTTTGTCAAAAGACATTCACCACAAAATCAAGTTTAAAAAAACACATTCGGATTCACACGGAGGAGAGACCTTACAGCTGTTTGCTCTGTGAAAAGACTTTCTCCAGGAACGGTCACCTGGCTCTACACATGAGAACTCACACTGGGCACAAACCCTTCAGCTGTGCCTACTGTCAGAAAACCTTCTCCCATAAGAGCAATCTGAAAACGCACCTGAGAATTCACACGGGAGAGAAACCGTACAGGTGCTCGGTTTGTAAGAAAGCGTTTGGTAATTATACGTCTCTGAAACACCACAGCAGGACTCACAGCGGGGAGGAACCTCACAGCTGTGCAGGAACCTGTGACTGTTCGAGCTGTCAGATGAATTTCCCTGATTCTTCTTCCCTCAAAGAACATTTTAAAGAACATACAGCAGAAAGGCCTTCTTGCTGTCCACGCTCTTCGCTCTTTGAACGAACGACAGCGGAGTCTGAGGAGAACCAGAGGAAACGGGAAATCACAGAGACTCGACAGACTGAAGAGGAGGTGGTGGAAGTCATTATCAAAGAGGAGGAAGAGCAGCTGCCAGTGTAGGCTCCATGGCTTTCACATTTCACTAGGGCTGGGTACCGTTAACGATACCCGTCTGGTATTGGAGAAAAGGTCTAGGTACCGGTTTCAGAAAAATGAAAGTATCAAAAGCAAGAACCAAATAAAAATATCTTTAGATTCAAGTTTTGAAGCCGTTAGTCCAGGAGCAGCAATAAAGGAAGTGACTTGGTTGTTTCAGCTCAAATAAAAGATTTCCCCCCCATTTTCCCAATTAAAAAAAAAATGTTTCCCCTAATTTTTGCTCATTTTTTATTACTAATATTGTCCCTATTTCAACCATTTATTGCCCTTTTTTTGCCCATAAAATATGTCATACATTTTTCCTTGTTTTTGCCACAACTTCTCCCAATTTTCCAAATTATCCTCCATTTTTCAAACATTTCTTGACATTAGAGATGAATCCGATATTGTAAATGTGCAGCTATTCCACATATTATTGTTCTGTTTTCTGGTTTTAGACAACATATTCTAGTATAGGCTAGGGCTGGGCGATATATCGATATATTTTTATATGAGATATGGAATTAGACCATATCGTGTATATCGGGATATTTCAAATTCAGATAAGCGATTAAGTTAACAAAACAACCAGGTAATCTCAAGCTGATTTTTAAAAACGTTTATCTTAAACTGAGCACTTTATTTTGTTATGTCTTTATATATAAATGCTGCCCTCAGAAAAAGATTGACCTATTTTAATTTATAGGCTATTTTTGTTTAAGATATTTTTTTATTCAAATGTGCACCTTATGGAGCTTTGTTTATGTTTACATTTTATAGTGAGTTTAACAAAACTACTCGTATTTGACTTTGATTATGATTTAACATTTCATTTCACAGCTCCCACTTTGCAGAAAAAATATCGGGATATCGTATATCGATATTCAACCTAAATATATCGGGATTTGACTTGTGGTCCATATCGCCCAGGCCTAGTGTAGGCATTAGGGCTGAACGATATGGACAATATTTCATATCTCGATATTCATGTCAGATATCTCGATATCGATACGATATAACTATGGGTTTGGTGAAAACCAAGCATTTTTCAGAAAAATAAAAACACAATACAAAAGAGTTCAGTTTATTCATGAAAATCTATATCATTTATATCTTGCTTTTTCGATTTTAATGTTTTGAATGTTCATATCTCGATATCGATACGATAACGATATATCTTTCAGCCCTAACAACGGCATCCAGCCCTACATTTCACTGACAAATAATAACTACAAATAACTAACAATAATAATTTTTATTGTTTCTCAGGTCCGTCCCAGGGTCCAGCGCCGTCTGTGTGAAGAGTGAAGAGTCCTCACCGCTTCAACAAAGACAGACTGAGCACCGAGAGGAAACGCAGGGAGAGGACAGTTCAGAGAGTGAGGGACAAACTGAGCACTCGTCTGACACTGACAATAACGATGACTGGGAACAGTTCAGATCTTCAGCTGCAGAAAGCACCGGTCTATCCCCCAAAGACAAGTCTGCACCAGAGCCCAGCGCCTCAGTGCACGAGGAGGACCTGTCAGGAGCTGAGGGAGCTGAGGGGAAGAAGCACCAGTGCCCTTTTTGTCAAAAAACACATTGTAATGAACAGAGTTTACAAACACACGTCAGAGTGCACACAGGAGAGAGACCCTACAGCTGCTCAGTCTGTATGAAAACATATAACCATAAAACTAGTCTCCGAAAACATGTGAGAAAACACACCGGTGCCACTGATGGAGCCGAGAGGAAGAAGCACCAGTGCTCAGTTTGTCCAAAGAGATTCACGACTAAACAAGATTTGCAAATACACAATAGGATCCACACGGGAGAGAGACCTTACAGCTGTACAGTCTGTGAGATGACTTTCAATCGAACGCAGAGTCTCCGGAGACACATGAGCGTCCACACAGGAGCAGGAAAGAGAAGCACTAAAGGAGCGGAGAGGAAGCACCAGTGCTCAGTTTGTCTGAAAAGATTCACGACTAACAGAATTTGCAAATACACAGTCCAATTCACACCGGGGAGAGACCTTACAGCTGCACAGTCTGTGAGAAGTCGTTTGCCCAGAAGAGCAGTCTCCAATCACACATGAGAACGCACTCGGGAGGCGGGGAGAAGAAGCTCCAGTGCTCAGTTTGTTCAAAGAGATTTTGGACGAAACAGCAGTTACAATGCACTCGAGGGTTCACACCGGAGAGAGACCCTACAGCTGCTCAGTCTGTAAGAAATCATTCTCTCAAAAAGCAGCGTCAAAATACACATGAGGACACACTCGGGAGAGAGCGGGGCTGAGGGGAAGAAGCACCAGTGCTCTGTTTGTCAAAAGAGATTCTGGGATAAAAGGGATTTAGAGAGACACACGAGACACACGGGAGATGCACCTTACAGATGTACAGTTTGTGAGAAAGTCTTTTGTTTTGGGACTGAGCTCAAATGCCACGTGAGAAAGAAACACGCTGGAGGAAAAGCTTCCACCCGTTCGCGCTCTTCGCTGATTGAAAGGACGACAGCGGAGAATCTGAGTCGCTCCAAAGGGAAGAACCAGAGGAGCCCCAGAGTCCTGCGGCGCAGAGCGGGTCAGTCTCTGTCTTTTATTATTCATTACATTAATTGGGCCATAATCAAGGCCTTACATGACACTAACAAGCATTAAATTGGATTCAAACTGCATTAAAGGATCTGTTATATTTTAGCCATTCCAAATAAAGTATAGCCATTTATATGATTATTGTACCTCTATCACTATGGAGTACTCATTTTTGAGAGAAATATAAGTATTTTCTGGGGGTATTTTCCAAACCCGGAAGACAAGACGCTTCGATTCAGTTAACTCCGCCCCTCTCTCCGCTCATTCCACATTACAGTATTATAAATATAAACATCGCTGCAAAAAGTGAAGTTACTTCACATAATGCAGTTATAAGGAGTTGACATGTGCAACACAGTTTCATAAATGGCTGACACACACGCGCTAACACACGCGCGCTAACACACACGCGCGCTAACACGCGCGCTAACACGCGCCGCGCTAACACACGCGCTAACACACGCGCTAACACACCACGCGCTAACACGCGCGCTAACACACGCGCTAACACACGCGCTAACACACGCGCTAACACACACACACGCTAACACGCGCGCTAACACGCACGCTAACACGCACGCTAACACGCACCTAACACGCACGCTAACACCCACGCGCTAACACCCACGCGCTAACACACACGCGCTAACACACACGCGCTAACACACCGCGCTAACACCCGCGCTAACACCCGCCTAACACGTCCGCTAACACGCACCCTAACACGCACGCTAACACGCGTTTTGATTGACTCACCGCTCAGCCTGGCCTCCCCATGGGATCGCGTTGGTTATAAAAGTGAATCCACTTTGATTCTGGCCGAGGTTCACCAAGCATCCATCAGGTTGGTTGATAAAGTCGCTGAATCCCAGAAAGAAATTCCAACTTCTGGCGAGTGCACTCTTCTTTAGGAAGGTTGAATAGTTCTGTTCCTCTCGTAGCCAAACGCGAACCCGTGACATTATCGTTGGGTAAGAAAAAAGAACAGGCGTGTCCAGAGTAGGTTAGAAAGAGCTCAGTCTTCACAAACATGACTTCTGTTCAGAAGCTCAGGGGGTGCGTTTGTTTACTCTCCCGGGACAGCACAGATGCGTCAGAGAGTTCCTTTTTTATTTTTTTATTTATTTCTCTCTTACAACAAAAATAATGAAAAAGCTGTTTTATAAATAAAAATCAGGCCGTAAGGCATTACATTACAGACGTCGAGCACTTCCGTTCCTTTGTGACGACACAACTGAACAGCTCAGTGGTTTACCAGGAGAGGGCAGAGCAGCTGCTCAGAGAGCAGGATTCAGGAGGATTACTTAGAACTGTGTGAATGAAGCCAAAGACCGCATAAATAGCATAACAACATGGTTACAAGCTCCAAAAAGTTGATTTTGCATGATATAGGACCTTTAAATCTAAATTTATGGGGAAATGATGACATCGCTCAACAATTTTTACTTTATCGAAAAAACCCAAATGGTCGAAAACATGTTCAATGCAGTTTGGGCTGAAAATGACCACATTGTTTTGCTCAAAAGTTTCCCATTGTGTCTAATTCTCTTGCCTCTGTTTGATAAAACGTTTGCAAATCTTAAGAATTAAATATGTGCTGAATCTTCTGCGTTTGTGGCATTAAATAGTTCCCGCTGTCTCCTGCAGGTGTCAGGACGCCCTCGCTGAGTCCTGGCCCGGGTCAGAAGCAGGAAATCCCGAGACTCCACAGACTGAAGAGGAGGTCGTAACAGTCATTATCAAAGAGGAGGAAGAGCAGCTGCCAGTGTAAGCTCCACCACGTTCACATTTCACTGACATCACTTTACACTTCTATTCTTACACTATGTTTTTAATCATTTCCAGGTCTGTCCAGAGTCCAGCGCCGTCTGTGTGAAGAACGAAGTGTCCTCACTGCTTCAACAAAGACAAACTGAGCACCGAGAGGAAACGCCTGAGCCGCTGTTGCCCCAATAAACAAAAGTCTGAATGTTTTGTAAAATAAAGTTCACACATTGTGACTTCAGACGATGTTCTTGAATCATAATTTTATTTCTAATAGAATTGGTAACACCCTGCAGACAGTTCCACAGGAGCGGGTTTGGCTACGTAATACAAATAGAAGGCCTCCTTAGTCTTATCTCGTGTGTTTGTGTGGGGAGTATGAGAGAGCTGGAACACTCTGACCCTGAATCTTATCCATCAGGCCCCTGCATGGACACGCCAGTATGTGTGTCCTTGAAGCAGTCTCTACTTTACAACAATCAGTCGGAGTTGCAGAGATGTTGCTGAGTCTGCCAGTCACTCAGCAACATTTCCTCCAGTGAGAAAAACCCTTAACCACCGCCTTAACAAGCACATTTTCTCCAATTTTACCCAAATCTAAAAGCCTCTCGACTGGAGCTTACAGCCTATAGGCCAGAGTAAGACTGCAAAACTCATCTAAGCTTCATTCTTGTTTTTGTTATCACGTTGTCATCGCTTTTTTGTAGTGTTTGGACAGCATTTGTTTGTTTGTTTGTTTATTTATTTCAACAGGGACAATGTGCACAACACTTTAATTAAAGATGCTTTGCACCAGATTTAGATTTTACCAAATAAATGTTGATTAATTGATGGAGTGGTGATGAGACTTGAGCGCAGGAATCAGTGACATTAAGGTTGAAGCTTTCAGGCCTCATGAGGTTTTCAGGAATGTGACGAGTGTCGGGTCCAAAGCAGGAAAAGAGACACCGGAGGAAACCAGTTCTTGCCGAGTTTTGATCAAAATAAGTAAATAAATATTGTTCCTCAAGTGTAGGTTCCACTGTTAAACATGTCACTCTCACATTTCACTCACTTTACACTTTTAAATCTATGTTTTTAATCATGTCTCAGGTCTGTCCCAGAGAAGAGTGAAGAGTCCTCACTGCTTCAACACAGACAAACTGAGCACCGAGAGGAACGCAGGGAGAGGATAGTTCAGAGAGTGAGGGACAAACTGAGCACTCGTCTGACACTGACAACGACTGGGAACCACTCAGCTGTTCAGATGGAAACAGAGGCTGAAGGAGATCACGCCAACCAGGTGCAGACCAGAGGCAGAAGCTCAGCAGCACAAAACCCAGATCTACCTCCTGGAAACAAGTCTGCAACAGAGAGCGGCCCTTCTTTCAATGACGCCGACCTGTCAGGAGCTGAAGGAGCTGAGGGGAAGCCACAGAGGAAGAAGCAGCAGGGCTCAGTTTGTCCAAAGAGATTTCTGGACACACGTGATTTACAAAGACACTTCAGAGTTCACGCAGGAGAGAAACCTTACAGCTGATCTCTCTGTACAAAAACCTTCGCCCAAAAAAGCAACCTACATTTACATATGAGAATACACACCGGTGAAAAACCCTACAGCTGTTCCGTCTGCGAGAAAACGTTCAACCAAAAGGGAGGACTCCACTCTCACATGATGAAACACTCAGGCAACAGACCTTACAGCTGTCTGTGTGTGAGAAAACCTTTGGCCTGGAGTTTAGTCTCCAGCCGCACATGAGAACGCACTCGGGAGAGAGCGGCAAGAAGCTCCAGTGCTCCGTTTGTCACAAGAGATTTTGGACTAAACCAGTGTTGTTTTCGTCAACAAAGACGATAACGATATCATTTCGTTGACGCCCCTTTTTTTAATGACGATAACGTAACGATGACGAGCTAAAAATAGCTCTTTGGGGACTAAAACCTGACGAGACGTCTATGAGACGAGACTAAAATGGGAGAAAGTGGTTCGTCAGATCGTTCACAAACAGAGTTTTGGAGGAGAACACACCGGTAAACGTGACACAGAGCGGCGCCGTCAGCTCTCATGATGCGGCCGGGCAGCGGCGCCTCTCTCTCTCTCTCTCTCTCTCTCTTTCTCCCTCCCCGTGGTGTGCAGTGCACTGCTAGCGTACATCCTCCAGACCCGGATCTACGGGGGTGCAAGAGGGTGCATTGCAACCTCATTTTGAAATGTTTGCCCCCTCAGTTTTAAGCATCACAATGTATTTTAATGGCGAGAAACTCTATTTGCACCATTTTGAAACTCGAATGCTCCCTCAGTCAGTTTGTTCTGGAGCCGGCGCTGACATTTCTTTCAGATGGTTACCATGGTAACATTGTTAGCATTACCAAAGGTCACTAGTTTTATGTTAAAAAGACAGATTAATATACATATTATACTCCGTGAATATTATTATGTACATTTATTATGTAAGCCCTACACAGTGTAGTGCGTTACAAAGCCAGGTGTATATCAGTTTGTAATCGTTTCTCAGGTCTGTCGCAGAGTCCAGTGCTGTTTGTGTGAAGAGCGAAGAGCCCTCACTGCTTCAACAAAGACAAACTGAGCACCGAGAGGAAACGCACGGAGAGGACATCAGCTCAGAGACTGAAAGACACACTGAGCACTCGTCTGACACTGACAATGACGACGACTGGGAACCATCCAGCCTCCAGCTGCAAGAAGCACCGGTCTGTTCCCTATAAACAAGTCTGCACCAGAGACCAGCGCCTCGTCACGAGGAGGACCTGTCAGGAGCTGGAGGAGCTGAGGTGAAGAAGCACCAGTGCTCAGTTTGTCAAAAGAGATTTATGAAAAACTGTCAGTTACAAAAACACAGTAGAGTTCACACCGGAGAGAGACCTTACAGCTGTACAGTTTGTGAAAAGACCTTTAACCCATAAGCATGTTCTCTACATGCTTATGGTACATGCTCTCATTGTTCGCCACATGAGAGCACACACAGGAGGGCGTCAATAACGGAGCTGGAAGAGATTTAGGACTAAACATACTTTACAAACACACAACAGAGTTCACACAGAGGAGACCTTACTGCGGATAAACGTAGGATAATCGGTTTCAAAATCATGAACATCAAAATCACAATCATGTCAAACGTTGAGGATTTAGAACTGTTATATTAATACATTTTATTATTTTAAACTTTACACTGTTTTTTTTTTTTTTGGCCTTCAGCTTTTTTCATCAGTTTCATTTTCACTAAAGTATAATTTGTTTTGTCTGTCAACCAAAAACAACGTCAGAAAACGTCATATTAAAGAGCTGAGCCTCTCAGGAGAGTTGGCCTTGTTGAGCCTGACCTCAAATGTCCCGTCACAGAGACATAA
Organism: Neogobius melanostomus; assembly: GCA_007210695.1. Taxonomy (NCBI): domain Eukaryota; kingdom Metazoa; phylum Chordata; class Actinopteri; order Gobiiformes; family Gobiidae; genus Neogobius; species Neogobius melanostomus. Next base: position 464,042 of record VHKM01000523.1, on the reverse strand, counting down.
CACAGATAAATATTATTGTTCCACTGATACGGCCCTCCACGCACAGCTCTGTAAAATATCATCATTGAGGGTGTCGCACTAATTACGGTCCCTGTGCAACAAAGGAACAGGTACCAAAAGCAGTGCTTAATTTGTAAATTTGTATTTTCAGGAACACTTTTGGTCTGATGTTATGGATTCGGGGAACAGGCCAAAACATTTGCCGGAACACTCTCATTAAACACCATTATATCAGATCAAATCTTTGCCGGATCCTCCTAAATATTTCCGGATCCTTTACCCTGAAAAACTGAGATTTGGGGGAATACGTTCCCCCAAACGGGGAATCAAATTAAGCACTGACCAAAAGGAACTATGTTACTTAGTAATAACGTTTGTGGACGTCCCGCCTTTGCTCTGCCCGATCCCGTCAGACCTTGGAAGCTAAGCAGGAAGGGCCTGGTCGTACTTGGATGGGAGACCATTTGGTAACACCAGGAAGCCTGAGCGAATGTAGTGAGTGAGTGAGTGGTTGGTGGTGGTCGGAGGGGCCGATGGCACAGACTGGTTGCCTCGCTTCCGTCAGTCTACCCCAGGGCAGCTGTGGCTACAATAGTAGCTTACCACCATCGAGTATGGAGTGAATGAATAATGCAATGTAAAGCATCTTTTTTTGGTTATTTTTGCTATTCATTTAGTTATTTGTTTCCCCTTTTTTCCCGTTTTTCCTGTCTAACATATTTCAAAATGTAGCCTGAATGGTTTCTTTATTATTATTATTTTTTTCTTTGTAATATGTATTTATTCATATTTTCTAGTTTGTATTGTTTAGTCTCTTTTCAACATTTGTCTATTATATTCCCTTGATCTAAGTTTAAAGAACAATGAATATGGTATATGTGTGTGTGTGTGTGTGTGTGTGTGTGTGTGTGTGTGTGTGTGTGTGTGTGTGTGTGTGTGTGTGTGTGTGTGTGTGTGTGTGTGTTTGTATGTGTATTTGTTTTGTTTTGTTTTTCATGGCTTGTCGATGTCTATTGCCCTGTCCTTTCATGTATGTTTTTTAAGTTGAAATAATACAAAATAAATTTAAAAAAAGCCTTTGAGTGTCCAGAAAAGCGCTATATAAAACTAATGCATTATTATTATTATTAATAATAATAAATTTCAAATATTTCACAAAATTACTCAGAATGAATATACCAGTTTTGTAAAGTTTGAGAATGTTCACTAAAAAAAAATCCTGCATTTTGACAAGCAATTCACTAAACAACACATTTCTAAGATATTCGTACTGAGGGCAATGTATCTTAGAACATTTTTGCATCTGAATGTAAACATTGTTGGTGTTAATTTTAAAATCGTCTTTTATACACACTTATCGTCTTAAAAAATAATAATAAAAAAATCTTTACATGTTGTTTTGATCAGAGCAGATACAAAGACGCAGTAGTTCAGCAGTTTGTAGACGACTTTCTGAGTTTATTGACTGTATTTGTTTATAGTGTAATGGTCTTTGTTTGTTTGTTGTACTTTGCTACGTCACGAAAGCACTTGAACACAATGCACTCGTAATTTCCACTTCACCACTGGAAAGGATCATCTTTACCAGAGCACTTGAAGGCAGCATATTTCAGCGGGGATGAACTCCGGCAGTGTCGCGGTTTTCGCCGTAACACCCCGGAAGAGCGCAAGGGAACGTTAGCTCGGAGCTAAAGCAACAGTTTGTAAACATGTCTTCGGGCCAAACTCTCCTCAGAGCGGGTGAGTCTTTGCTTTTTAATGTCTTTGTCAAAGCTAAACAAGCTTCTGTTATTTCCTCTCTAAAGTGTAGCCAAGTGTATCGTTACTTTTACTCAAGTAGAAGAAATGGTGCGTAAGTAACTGATAACTGGTATTTTTCCAAGCGCAGAGTCGATATAAACAAATGGCTAATGCTACAACAGTTAGCTAACAAGATGCTAATGTTATTTGAAAGTTTCTCCACACTAGATATCATTCAAAACATGCTACATAACGTTAGCTTAAAGGTTGTGACCAAAAGTAATGCTGCCTTCACGTGCTCTGGTAAAGATGATGAAGTGGACATTACGAGCGCGTTGTGTTCAAGTGCTTGAGTGTCGTAGTAAAGTGAAACGTTTACAAAACACGCACCAATACACAACGAACAAATATAAACACACATATAAACTCAAACTCCTGGAGAGAAGAAGAAGAAGATCTTTATTTATATACGTTTGTTAAAGGACCTGTATCTGCTATTTTAGCCATTCCAAAGTAAAGTATAGGCATTTATATGATGTATTGTACCTCTATCACTATGGAGTACTCATTTTTGAGAGAAATATAAGTATTTTCTGGGGGTATTTTCAAACCGGAGACAAAACGCTTTGATTCAGTTAACTCCGCCCCTCTCTCCGCTCATTCCACATTTGCAGTATTATAAATATAAATATCGCTGCAAAAAGTGAAGTTACTTCACATAATGCAGTTATAAGGAGTTGACATGTGCAACACAGTTTCATAAATGGCTAACACACACGCTAACACACACGCTAACACGCACGCTAACACACACGCTAACACACATGCTAACATGCGTTTTGATTGACTCACCGCTTCCCCATCGGGTTATGGGATCCCGTTGGTTATAAAAGTGAATCCACTTTGATTCTGGCCGAGGTTCACCAAGCATCCATCAGGTTGGTTGATAAAGTCGCTGAATCCCGGAAAGAAATTCCAACTTCTGGCGAGTGCACTCTTCTTTAGGAAGGTTGAATAGTCCTGTCCTCTCGTAGCCAAACGCGAACCCGTGACATTATCGTTGGGTAAGAAAAAAGAACAGGCGTGTCCAGAGTAGGTTAGAAAGAGCTCAGTCTTCACAATCATGACTTCTGATCGGATCCTCCGGGGGTGCGTTTGTTTACTCTCCCGGGACAGCACAGACGCGTCGGAGACTTACTTTTTTCTTTATTTCTCTCTTACAACAAAAATAATGAAAAAGCTGTTTTATAGATTAAAATCAGGCTGTAAGGCATTACATTCTGACGACACAACTAAACAGCTCAGTGGTTTACCAGGAGAGGGCGGAGCAGCTGCTCAGAGAGCAGGATTCAGGAGGATTACTGAGAACTGCGTGAATGAAGCCAAAAGACGCTCTGGGGTGTTTCTGAGAAGGAAATAGCAAAACAACATGGTTAAAAGCTCCAAAGAGTCGATTTTGCATGATATAGGACCTTTAAGTGTGACGTCACGACGTCCGCTTCCGGGTCCTGGCAGACGGGCAAATATGTGAGAAAAAACATAAAAAACTCTTTAAAAAACCCATCCATATTTCTGAAACTCAACAGAGAGTTACTGAAGCTACTTATTCCTCAGACTCATCAGCCAAAAATGCCGGACCTACTGCTAAAAAAGTAATATTTACTAAAGTCGCTACTTCCGGGTTTAGCGGAGCTTCTGCGCCGTTAGCATTTTTCCCGCTAACCCGGAAGTACCGATTTTGGTAAATATGACTTTTATAGCAGTAGGTGCAGCATTTTGGCTAATGGGTCTGATAAATAAGTATGTTCAGTAACTCTGTGTTGAGTTTCAGAAATATTGATTGTGGTATTAAAGAGTTTTTTGTAGTTTCTCGCACATCTGCGGACCCGGAAGTAGAGCTGTGACGTCACCACTTAACAAACGTATAGCGCCTTTCAGGGACATGGTCACAAAGAGGACAGACTCTGTAGATTACGTGAGTTGGGAGAGGTTGAAAGTGAAACTCGTTTTGTGTTGTATTGTCCACAGTACGATGATCTTAGAAATGTATTATTTGGTGATTTGTTTGTTCAAAAGCCTGAAATGTTGTGGATCAGTGACGATGACAAGTAAAGATGAAATGGTTGTTTAATTTTAATCTGTTTAAATTGGCTACTTTTGTTTGTAAAGCCCGGATGAGGAGGCAGACGTGTTTATTCAAATAAGTTTATGTTCAGGATATTGTGCCTACTGTCTGGCAACTGGTCCTTTTGTTGGTGTTATCGGTGTCTTATACAGTGTGTATGCAAGACACAATAATAAAAAAACATTCATTCATATAAAGTTTGGCTTTTTTTTTTTTTACAAGATGGTGGAAAGAGACTATATTAAAGTTTAGCAGCTAAATAGTGTCGGCTTCATAACAATCAGCTAAAATACATAAAAACGTATCGCTGCCTCTGTCGTGTTGAAAAGTCAAAGTGGTATTTACCATAATTACGAGAGCACATGAAGGCAGCATAACTCCCCTGGTGTAGTGGTTTTGGGAACTTCTTACTCCCGCCTTAACCGAGCACATTTTCTCCAGTTCAGCTTTTTTGGGGTTTATCAGCGTCACTTATTGACAACCTGCACTAGGACTGTAAACTTTGCCCTGCCAATGCAGACCTTCATATTGCTGGATTTCAGGTGACATCACAGCGTTCTAAAGGACAATACTATTATATGGAGGAAAAATTACTTTGTTTTGAGGAAATGTTTGGTCTTGTACAGAGAGATCTTGGCCCCAGTGACTGATACTAATGATCATGTTTGTAATTCATACATTTTCTTTTGAGCTATGACTCGTGAAAGTGTAATGCTGTTAATAGGAAAAACTGTCTCCGCCCCCCCGCTGGGTCCAGTGACATCATCACATCCTGCAATCCAGAAATTCTACTTTATATAGTCTGTTCTCATTTTTATTTTATTTTTAGTTTCTTATTGTTTATATTTCTGACCCTTAAGATTTTTGTTTTTACTCATTGTACCTAAGACGCCTTTTACTATTTAATTGTTTGCACATATCCTGTCTACAGCCGAATGCAACAAGTGAATTTCTCCATTGTGAAATCAATAAAGGATTATCTTATCTCTTGTCCATTTTTAAACTGTGTGTGATGATTTCAGTAACACCTGTAAGTGAATGTGTACATACCTTCATATAGTTGCCATTGTCTCCTGCAGGTGTCCAGACGTCCTCGCTGAGTCCTGGCCCTGAACTGAGGAAGGAAATCCCAGAGACTCCACAGATTAAAGAGGAGCCAGAGGACCAGAGCGTCAAACAGGAGGAAGAGCAGCAGCCAGTGTAGGCTCCAACACTTCACTGACAAATCCTCACTTTACACTTTTAAATCTATGTTTTTAATCGTTTCTCAGGTCTGTCCCAGAGTCCAGTGCCGTCTGTGTAAAGACTGAAGAGTCCTCAGAGACCAGAGACAGAAGCTCAGCAGCACAAAACTCTGCTCTATCCCTCAAATACAAGTCTGCACCGACGTCCAGCGCCTCTGTCAAGGATGAGGATCCTCCAGGAGCTGAAGGGGCTGAGGGGAAGCACCAGTGCTCAGATTGTCAAAAGATATTTGCGAGGAAATACAATTTACAAATTCACCAGCGACTTCACACAGGAGAAAGACCCTACGGCTGCTCTGTTTGTGAGAAAACATTTGCCCAAAAGCATCATCTCCAAGAACATATGAGGACACATACAGGGGCCAAGAGGAAGAAGCACCAGTGCTCGGTTTGTAAAAAGAGATTTGCGGAAAAGCATAATTTGAACCAACACTATAGAGTTCACACAGGAGAGAGACCGTACAGCTGCTCAGTGTGTAAGAAAACATTTGCCCTGAAGGGGAATCTAAAAAGCCACATGAGAGTCCACGCTGGGAACAAGCCTCAGGAGAAGAATCACGAGTGCTCGGTTTGTAAGAAGAGATTTTGGTTGAAAGCGGATTTACGACGACACAATAGGGTTCACACAGGAGAGAGGCCTTACAGCTGCTCCGTCTGCAATAAAGCATTCGTCCACAAACACCATTTCAATCTCCACATGAGTATACACGACATAGAACGCGCCGCAGCGAAGCGCGGGGACGCCGAGAAGAAGCACCAGTGCTCGGTTTGTCAACAGAGATTCGCGACGAAGCAGGTTTTACGAAACCACATGCGGGTTCACACGGGGGAGAGGCCGTACAGCTGCTCACACTGCGCAAAAACGTTCATCGTGAAGCCAAATCTAGATGCACATGTGAGGATCCACACGGGAGAGAGGCCCTACAGCTGTTCACTCTGCGCAAAGACGTTCACCACAAAAGGAATCCGGGATCAACACGTGAAAACTCACACCGCCGGGATTATATTCAACTGTTCGGTCTGTGACGAGGATTTCCCTGACGCTTCGTCCCTCACAGAACACTTGAAAACACACACAGCAGAGAAACCTTCCAGATGTTTGCAGAACAAGAGGAAACATCAGCTCCTGGACTCGACTCTCAGTCCCAGAGTCCTGCTGCACAGAGTGGACCGTGAGTCTCTGCCTTTTAACAAATCACAGTTTGATTATTGGGTCTAAACGTATTTAAATGAGTCTGGGCTACTGTTCGTCAAAGTTGAGACATTCGTTTGCTTTTTCATTTTAAATCCAGAATTTTCATTTAAAGCCAAAGTAATATGTGAATGTTGGAAAATGTTTCTTTTTTTGTCTCCTGCAGGTGTCCAGACGTCCTCGCTGAGTCCTGGTCCTGATCTGAAGCAGGAAATCCCAGAGACTCCACAGATTAAAGAGGAGCCAGAGGAACAGAGCGTCAAACAGGAGGAAGAGCAGCTGCCAGTGTAGGCTCCAGCTCTTTAAACACATCACACTCACACTGATTTGATTTGATTGATTTTGATTGATATTTTTATTTCCAGCTACACAACACTGGCACAAAAGCCAGAAAAAAATAAAATAACATTCTAGCTCGAAAAGGAGTGGGAAGAAGACAAGCTTATTGACTCCCACCCCTGTTCATAAACTTAAATAATAATGTGGTTGCAACAATAACACTGTTTAGTTCTTATTATCTTACTAAACAATTAAGTTGGTTACATATTTACAACAGATGCAACAATGCATTACATTGAGTCAACATTTACAGTATCTTACACTTTATAACAAGTGTATAATTTTGTGTCCTATACCTATTTTATTACCATGTTGGTATTACTGTTATTCACCATCACCATTACAGCCCATATAACATTACTCTGTATCAAAGTGTTTGAATGATACATAATATAATCCACATTTATTCATGAAAAGTATAGTATTAATAGACTGATTGATGCTCATGATAACAAGATTAATCTTAATGATGTGTGTTAAAAAGGAGTCGAGGCTCTTCTTGTTTCTTTCCTGTGTCTGGACCTGCTGCCAGAGGGGAGCAGCCCCCGAGCAACCGGACCGTCATATTTCATTGACTAATACTCACATCACACTTTTAAATCTATATTTAATCATTTTTCAGGTCTGTCCCAGAGTCCAGCGCCGTCTGTGTGAAGAGAGAAGAGTCCTCACTGCTTCAACACACGATTGACCTCCACCAGCCGCTGACGCATCACTAACCAGCCAGTGGTTGGTGGTGGACGGAGGGACCGTTGGCGCAGATGTGTGCAGCCTCGCTTCTGTCAGTCTGCCCCAGGGGAAACTGTGGCTACAAAATGTAGCTTACCACCATCAGCATGGAGTGAATGAACCCCCTCCCTTTCATGTGTGAAGCGCTGTGGGTGTGACTTGTGTCATATAAAAAAAGCGCTATACAAATAAGATTCCCTTCCCCCCAGTCTGTTGACCAGGCGCACGGTGGATTTGGGACAGTTTGGCGACACCTCGAGGGACAGACTTTTATTACAAACATTGAAATAATTTGTATGAGGTCCATGCCTTGTGCTGCCTTCATGTGCTCTGGGAAAGGTCATTCTTTCCCGATTCGACATGGAAATTCCGAGTGCTTTGTGTTCACGTGCGTTATTGGTCTTAGCAAAGTGAAACATTAAAAAATCACACAACATGATGCTAAATTTAAAAAAAAAAAGTAGCTAAACAAATAGTGTGGGCTTCATAACTATCAGCTAAAAGTCTTGGCTAAATATAAATTTCCTGTGTTTGACCAAAAGTTAAACAGAGATTGCCATATTCAGCAGATGTAACCCCTGTCAAACTTAAACACAGTGTTATTGAGCCACTTGTTTCCTTTATCTGCCCCACTGTTAAAAATCTTGGAGTGACTTTTGATACATGTTTCAAATTTGAAAAACACATCAGATCTGTTGTAAGGCAACTTCCAACTGAGACTCCTCGCTAAAGCAGCTACATGCCACAAAAAGATTTAGAGAATGCAATCCATGCTTTTATCACTTCAAGATTAGATTACTGTAACTCCCTTTGCACAGGACTGGAGCTGAACTCTCTCGCACCTACAGGGAGTCCAGACATTACTCCCTGTCCTTTTACATTGGCTCCCAATTCCTTTTCGAATATGTTTTAAAATTCTGCTGATTGTTTTTAAGTTCCTAAATTCGCCAAAGTATTTGTTGTTGCTGCAGCTCTACTGAGAGCTCTGAGGTCTGCAGACCAGCTCCTTCTGTGTCCAGAGGTGACCGAGCCTTCTCAGTGGTGGCCCCTAAACTTTAGTGCTCGGCTCAGTCTGTAGAGGAGTTCAAAACCAAATTAAAAACTCTTTGGTTTGGCCTTCAGTTCAATGTAGACCAGACACAGTTTGTGCCTTTTATATGACCTCTGTTTAAGTTATATTGTGTATATTGTACATATTGTTACTGTACCTGTACAGCACTTTGGTCAACAGAGGTAGTTTTTAATGTGCTTTATAAATAAAATTGACATTGACAAGACATGGAAACATATTCAGGGTTTTTGCAAACAAATCAAAAACTGATGCACTCCAAAAGGAGAGATAATAAAAGCCTTTATTAATACATTACATGGCTAGATCAGATCAAATCATTGCCAACATGTTTTGACTCTAGGCCTTTCTCAGGGCAAAGTACAAGGCCTCGGGCCGAAATGTGTTGGCACACACAATAAAACAACATCAAAAGTAAAAAGCATTAAAAGTCACACAAAAAATCATTAAATCAAATTTCCTAGGGAAAAAACATCCTTACATACATTGTTCATTTTACTGCATTTTTAATATATATATATATATATATATATATATATATATATATATATATATTATATTATATATATATATATATATATATATATATAATTTTATTTTTATCTATTTATTTTTATCAATGAAGCAAATGCAGTACAATACAAGTCAGGTATAAAATTCTTAAAAGGGATGCACACATTAAAAAACATAACATAAAAGAACATAATGGGGCTTATGTACATACTGCAAAAGACAAATAGGGCAAAAAAATATACATTTGTATCAATTTTGTCCATAAAAGAAGCGTTGAGGCATTATTGGACTAATCCATTTATAATTCATCCAATGAGTAATGTTTTTTTTTCTTGAATAAACAACATTTGTGTATGAAGCAATATTATTAACACCAAAATCATTGTCGTTATGAAGAATTCCTCTGTTGAAAGTCAAAGGTTTTATTGTGTCACGTGACCGACACCCTCACAGACAGCACGGGGCTGCGCATGCGCAAACGGCAATCCAGATAAGCCCTGGAGGAGGTTAGCTCGGAGCTAAAGCTAACAACACTTTGTAAACATGTCATTGGGTCAAACGCTGCTCAGAGCGGGTGAGTCTCTGCTTTTTACCGTCTGTGTCAAAGCGAAACAAGTCTCTGTGTCACGGTTTATTGCTTTAGTTTGTAGAATTAAATTTAGTCAGGTCGATCTTTTCCATTATGTGTGTGGACGAGCTTTGAAACACGCTGGCTAAACTGTAAACAAGCAAATTCACGTGAGAAAATACTAGTTTACAGAACAGACCGCTGCTTTGTCAGAACATAACTAAAAACTAAAGAAAGACAACATTTGGTTCGAGATAATCCACCGTTACAATGGAGATCCGCCATGTTTGTAGCTGTTAGCAAACATTTTCCACAGACTAACATGAGCTAAAAACAGTATAAAAGAGAGAGAAAAAAAGCCCATGAACAACTCTGTTAGCTGCTGAGTCACTACCGGTAAACACAGGTACTCCGGTTTATGTTATCACTAAAACATGTACAATAGGTTAATCCTCCAGCCAGGTGACAGTGACCATTAGCCTGGTGGAGCTCCTACAGGTCAACCCAGCGGTGTCCAGGAGGATGGGTCAAATGCAGAGAACGAATTTCCCTATGGGGATTAATAAAGTATGACTTACCTTCACCTTATTTTTACTGCAGACGTTTGTCAAAAACACAATAACTCTGGTCTAAAACAAATTCAGCTGCAGTTTAAACATTTTACACAAGCTTTGGCACAAAAGTTTCCTTCATTCCCCAGTTTATGCCAAGATTATTGGGATTTGTGTCATTAAAAAATATAGTGTTTACTTTAGGCATTAAAAAACATTCAGTTTGCTGAAACAAACAAGTCACGTCCTTTTTAGTACCGTCCCTGTACTGTCCCCAACAGCTTCAAACTTTGAATCTCAAGATGTCAATACATGAACTCTCCAAACCCCACACATCCCGGCCATGAAGTCACTTTGGCTTTTACCGTCATAGACTGTAAAAGAAGCTTCAACTAGGGGTGGGCGATATGACAACAATGGAATATCACGATTTTTGAATTATAAACTCCCGATTTCGATTTTATCACGATTTTTTTATAGTAACTAAAATAACTTAAATTACACACTGACGAAGAAACAGATTGAATTAATAAACTAATTTATTCAACTTTGTGATAATCAACACAGCAAAAATAGACTTAGAACTTAGACTAGACTTAGAACTACAGCAAACTAACTCTATACATTAAAAAACACAATAAAACTCCAGACAATAAAAGTAAAATAGTAACACTAAGTTTGGTAAAGGCTTGTTGTTCGTGTCTGTTGCTGTCTGACCCTTTCACAATAAGAGTCTTACTAAAACAATAACATACTGTGTCTTTTATTGTGTAAAAGGCAAACCGGAAGCAGATAGTTTCCATAAGTTAGTACTTGACCAAGTAATTCACCAAAGTTGGACAAGTCTTATATTTTCAAAGACATGGATAAACATTTGTGAACACAGGATTTAAAGTAAACAAATGAGAAGGATGCGTCGCCTGACAGAACTGTAAGGACGAAGGACACACTCGCTTCTTCACACATGTGTCGCCAGGTAAATAAATAAACACACACTGAGCAGAGCAGCGGCGTCACGGGGGAAAGACACTGACATAAATACCTCTGAAATAGAGACGCTGGGTTTAAAGCTCCAGATTGAGGAGCCTGGTCGTGTATGTGACTGTAGAGGAGCGGCTCGCCGTAGAGGAGCGGCTCGCCGTAGGGGAGAAAAGAGTCAACTGTGCAGAAGAGCTTAGAACCGTGAAAAAACGATCCCACAAAAATAACAGATCGTCAGCTCTGGAGATCGAAGGACGCTCTAATATCGTCATATCGCTCAGCCCTACTTCAACACTGTAAAGAAGCTTCAGTGCAGCGCGGCCCAGTTTGAACCGCTCCCCTAACGCTGCTTCATGAACCCAATATGATGACGTCACGTATAAAACATGCTCTGATGCTTCGAAGCCTCGACACAGAACGTAACCTCACTCTGTGCTTCGCCCCGTATGCAAACACACCTGTATGTTTACTTTGTTTCTCTCTGTGTCCTGCAGGCGTCCACACGCCCTCGCTGAGTCCTGGCCCTGATCTGAAGACTCCACAGATTAAAGAGGAGCCAGAGGAGCAGAGCGTCCAACAGGAAGAGCAGCGGCCATTGTAGGCTCCACCGCTTTAAACACTGAACCATCCGGCCTAACCGAGTGCCTCCAGTCCGGCTTTACCCAAATCTAAAAGCTTACAGCCTATAGTCCAGTGTAACGCATCATTTGAAAGCTAAGGCCTGGTGTACACTGTGCGTTTTATTTATGTCTTATAAGAATGTTAGACGTCACTTTGCACGACGTGGGGAATGTAAAATCGTGAGCTGCTCTTGTCTCCGCTGTGCGATGGTTTAAAGAGACGATTGTAGCTACGACCAAAGTTTATCGTAGAGAATGTCAGGCTACAGGCGGCGTGAGTTTAGCTGAGGCGAGTGCCGCATGCGAGCAGGGTTTATTTCAGCAGAAAAGTGCAGGGAAAGTCCTGTACTGTAAAATGCAGCGAGTCAGACCCGCTCATGCCCGGCCTGTGTTGCTTTGACTCTGGGTACTTCAGTTTCCCCTACCACTAAAAACATGTACAATAGGCCAGGATGAATGATGGTGGTCAGAGGGACCAGAGGGGCGTTTCTGTCAGTCTCCCCCAGGGGAAACTGAAGCTACAAACATAGTTTACCACCACAGAGTGTGGAGTGAATGTAAAATCCTCTCATGTAAAGCGCTTTGTGACCATGAAAGGCGCTATATAAATAAAGTTCTTCTTCTTGTGTTGAAGCGCACAAACTACTGCTGTGTGTCGGGTCTGTGGTAACTCGACATTCTGTTTTAGAGCAGTGGTTCTCAACTTTTGATAGTCTTATGTAGTGTTGTTCTGATACCACTTTTTCCGATCCGCTACCAATACTTGGGTTCAGAGTAGTTACTGATACCAAGGACCAGTCCAATACCACAGCAAGTAAAATGTAAAATGCTCTCATGTAAAGCGCTTTGTGACCATGTCTGTGAAAGGCGCTGTATAAATAAAGATCTTCTTCTTCTGCGACAGTAGTGTTCCAGAATATCAGACACTGCCTGATGTCGGTCGTAGCTCGTCTTTTGTCGGTTCTGTTTTAAATCTTTGTCCCTGTGTCACTGTACGACCTGAAGGTGCGTACAGACCAAACGCTGACACACCACCAACCTCCATGTTAACCCTATGTAGACGAGCTTCGAAATGTAAGCAAAGCCGTCCGCGCGTATGAAGCGTTGCAAATGCGAGCGGATGAGGATAAACGCGCGTCAAAGCCAGGGAGAACAGAGCGGTACACGAGCAGGGATGCCCCGCCCACTGCTTCATGCACTCAAGTAATCACAATCTACACGTGCGTTCATTTACGCCTTGTTAACCAATCAGGGACTGGGCTCAAATAGTGAGGTCACCTGTTACCTGCAGCATGGAGGACAAGTTGATCATCGCGGTTTGCGCTCGGCCTGAGTTGTATGACACGCCTCCTAATTATGACGCTTGCAAAACTTCACGCTCCAGCAAACAGGCGTTTCTCACGAGTGTGAGGCAGCCATGTTTGGCGTCCAACTAGAGGCGGATGGCGCGTGGACGCACGTTTGGTCTGAATGCACCTTAAGACCTGCGATTTAGAGCTTAGGGTTGGGCGATGTCCCCTTAATTGGCCGTTGACGATGTTTTACATGTTTTACAGTGAATCATCGTGATGGACGATGATATCGGGGGATATCGTCCCCCTGTCCCCCGCTCAGCTGAGGCAGTGAGCGGAGCAGACAGGGCACCTGGCTCAGAGCTTTTCCTCCATGGATTCATGGATTAAAAACAGCCTTGAAAAAGGCTACGAGAACCAAAGATATGATGCAAGGTTTATGCGGTTCATTGCTGCTTCGGCCACAGCTTTGTAAGTAATTAGACTCGGACGCAGCGCAGAAGAAGAACAGGCCGCTCCCCGTAAAGTCAGACCCGAGACGAGCGGCAGTCGGCCAGGGAGACGAGAGAGAGAGCGAGGCGTATTAGTTATATTCATGATTTAATTTACAGTGCAGTCCCTACAAAGTTTTTAAGTTTACTCAGCCTACAGAAGACAGGAGGGGGCGTGGCATCACGATGGTGGCTCATCCATCAGGAACAACCCTATTTGAGCTACGACCTAAGATTATCCCTTTTTTGCTGCGTTATTCTTATTTACGTTTAGTTTTTTGTCGCTATTTTGTGTTGTTTTTTTCAAGAAGGTTTTAGATTTGGGTAAAGTCGAACTGGTGAACATGTGCTCGCTTAAGGCGGTGATTAAACTCGTCACATTACACTTTTAAACCTTTGTTTTTAATCACTTTTCAGGCCCATCCCAGAGTATGTTACGGTTTGTGTTAAGAGCGAAGAGGAGGAACCCGAGGAGGACGTCCTCTCCGAGCCGGATGAAGAACAGGTGGAGGCAGACGTTGATCAGTTCAACCAAGCCCAGACCAGAGCGGAGTTTTGCGCTGCTGTGCTTCTGACGGCCGCACAATCCTTCAAATCCAAGTCTGCAGCAGAGACCAGCGCATTCATCCACGTCCAGGACCTGACCGGAGCCGACGGGAAGAAGCACCAGTGCCCCGTTTGTCAAAAGAGATTCGGGACGAAGCAGATTTTGGAAAACCACATTCGAGTTCACACGGGAGAGAGACCCTTCAGCTGCTCCACGTGTGAGAAAACATTTGCTCAGAAGAGTGCTCTCGATTATCACATGAGAACCCACACGGGAGACAAACCTTACAGCTGTTCCATGTGCGATAAGACGTTCGTTCATAAAGGCCATCTCCAAACGCACACGAGATCTCACACGGGAGACAAACCCTACAGCTGCTCGCACTGTCCCAAGACGTTCTCCCGGAAAAACAATCTCCAGGTTCACATGAGGACGCACAGAGAGAGCGCTGCCGCCGACGAGGCCGAGGGGAAGAAGAAGCACGAGTGCCCATTCTGCCTGAAGAGGTTTTGGACCAAACAGGATTCAGTGAGACACATTCGGGTTCACACAGGAGAGAGACCTTTCAGCTGCCCGACGTGTCAGAAGGCTTTTGTTCACGAGGGGCATCTCCAAACGCACATGAGGACGCACACGGGGCACAGACCCTACAGCTGCTCGCGCTGCCCAAAGACGTTCAGCCAAAAGACTCACCTGGCTTCACACATGAAGACTCACGCGGAGGACAAACCGGGGACGCTCCAAAGAGGAGGAGAACCTGCACACAGCGGGTGAGTCCTGTGGGTACCGTTAAACAATACCAGTCTGGTATCCACAAAATGAAAGTATCGAAAACAGGAACCGAGAAGAAGTATTAAATCTTTATGTTCAAGTTTTGATGCTGTTGGTCATTGAAATTTAAAAGAAATTTAAAAAAAGTGACACACAAGTTAAAAAATTATTTGGGAAAGAAATTGGGAATACATTTTTGAAAACTTTGGGGGGGGGGGGGAAACAAAAAACAACTGGAACAAGTTGGGAAACAACTTGGGGGGAAAAATTCCAGAAAATCTGGGGGGGGGGGGGATCTGTTTGTGTCTGTCTTTACCCACATTTTCATTTTTTTCCCCCCAACTTTGGCCCAGTTTTTTTGGGAACATTTGGAAAAAATATGGAGGAAAAAAAGTGGATAAACAAGGAGAGAAATTGGGGGGAAATGTGAAAAACCTGTTAAGTGTTTATTCTGCCCTTTTGTCATTAAAGTGCATATGACAGATTTTAATGCTCTTGAAAATATGACTTATTTAGATGGATTTACATCAGTTGCATAATTATCATTTTTTTCAGTGAAGCAGCAATTTTAATGAAGAAATGTTGGGCAGAAAAGATATTTTTATTTTTAAGCCGCTGACAGGAAGTGACATAAAAGAAGGAAACATTCCATAGCAGTTTGACTCATTCATTTCCCATTGACTTAACATGGTTGCACGGCAACAGTTTAAAATTGTTTACCTTCTTCGATGTCACTTCCTGTCGGTGTCCAATAAGGAAGTGAAAATATAAACATCACAAAAATGGTCAAACTAAAGAAAACTGGGAATAATCTTTAGCAAAATCTTAAATATAATCGTGTTAACTGTGTTTTAGCAAAATTGTGTTTAATGTGTCATATGCAGTTTAAAGGAAGTTCCTTTGTTGTTTCACCTCAAAGAAATGATACGAATGTGAAATCTGTTTTATGGTCACGTTTCAGGCCCATCCCAGAGTATGTTACAGTTTGTGTTAAGAGCGAAGAGGAGGAAACCGAGGAGGCGCCGGGACAGGACGTCACCTCAGAGCCGGAGGAAGAACAGGTGGAGGCAGACGTTGATCAGTTCAACCAAGCCCAGACCAGAGACAGAAGCTCAGCCGCTCTATCCATCAAATCTGGGCTGAGCTGGAACCTGAGTGCGCTGACGAAGCCTTTTGGATGAGAGGCGAAACGTTCGACACTTCAACTACAGAGTACAGACGACAACTCCTGTATGACTGAGAGCCTGCACACACACTTTGTGTCTAATGATCTAAACTTTTTTGTAGCATTGTCATGTCACATTTTTATGGCTTTTTTGCTGTGTTTTCGTTGCATTTCCTGGGCTTTTTTGGCACCGTTTCTCCCTTTTTCATAATGTTTTCATCATTTTCTTTTTATCACGTTTTTGTTAACTTTCAAATGAAGCATTGCACTGGACTATAGGCTGCTGACACCTTGTAGTTTTGTTTGTAATGTAATCCCCGTTGTGTCCTGCAGGTGTCCCTCGCTGAGTGATGGCCCTCGTCTGAACCAGGAAACCACAGAGACTCCATGACTTTAGCTCCACCTTTGTTCAGAAGCAAAACAATGTTTATAAGTGAGAAAGAAACTGTACCAACATCTGTATGTCTTTGTGAGCTTTTGAAAATAAACCTTTGACATTTTTTAGATTTATACACGTCGTACATTGACCAGGAAACTGCACACGCCCGTAAACTAGAGCCGGGACCTTAGCCTTCAGGTCAGGGCAGACTTTCCCCTGCGAGG
The DNA here is from genome assembly GCA_007210695.1 of Neogobius melanostomus. NCBI lineage: Eukaryota > Metazoa > Chordata > Actinopteri > Gobiiformes > Gobiidae > Neogobius > Neogobius melanostomus. Next base: position 447,502 of record VHKM01000523.1, on the reverse strand, counting down.
CACGACTGAGCTAAATGTCATCACACTAAATCTCAGTGGAATAATAAATATAACCAGGCGTCCGGTACAGGGTTTATTTGGTTTTGAATCAGTGGTTCTCAAACGGTGGGTCAGGGCCCAGAGGGTGAACCTTTAGTTTAGGCCTTCGGGCAATTATTTCACCTGGAACTACAGGATTAGAAATGATGAGGCGTGAAACACGTTAAGTGTGACGTCACGACTTCCGCTTCCGGGTCCTGGCAGACCGGAAAATATGCGAGAAAAAACATAAAAAAAACTCTTAAAAATAAACATCAATATTTCTGAAACTCAACAGAGAGTTACTCAGTTATTTCTCAGACTCATTAGCCAAAAATGCTGCACCTACTGCTAAAAAAGTAATATTTACTAAAGTCGCTACTTCCGGGGTTAGCGTAGCTGCTGCGCCGTTAGCATTTTTTCCCTGCTAACCCGGAAGTACCGATTTTGGTAAATATTACTTCTATAGCAGTAGGTGCAGCATTTTTGGCTAATGAGTCTGATAAATAAGTATGTTCAGTAACTCTCTGTTGAGTTTCAGAAATATTGATTGTGGTATTAAAGAGTTTTTGTAGTTTCTCGCACATCTGCGGACCCGGAAGTAGAGCTGTGACATCACCACTTAACAAACGTACAGGGCTGGGACCAGACACTTTTGTCACATTCTGACAAAAGTGATATGCATCACCATACAGTAAGGCAGGGGTTCCCAAACTTTTTGGCTGGACCCCAGAAATTGACACATAAACAACTCGGGACCCCCATTGTATAAAGTTATTGCCTCTTACGCTACTTTAGGGAAGAAAACACATTTTAAATCAAGTTAACATGTATTTAAACTGTTTATTTTAACTATATGAATGGATTTCACAAATGATATGCTGTTTTACACTCGAAAATATATCAAAAACAGTTGCCTTTTTTCCTTTTTATTTCATCCTAAAATCATCTGGGACCCCCAAGGGGGTCCCGACCCCCACTTTGGGAACCAGTGTAGTAAGGAATTATGATATAATGTCTTCTTCTGAAACACTGAGGAGGCACCAAGAGCCCCACGGCTGCAGCACAGTGGAGGCGTCACAAGAGGAGCTACAGGAAACAAGGAAGGGACAAATGTGGAGGTATCTGGACAAGACTCGCAGCTAAGCCACACATGCCTTCTAGTGTTCTGGCTAATGGACGTTCACTGGAGAATAAAACCTTAAAATGTGTAAAAAAAGAAAAGAAAACAGTTAATAAACCAAATGCCATTTTGAGATTTATTCAAGTGTTAGGATTGAAAAGTGCATTAACACAAAATATATGAAAAAAAAGGAGTTTGGGATAAAATTACCTCCAGTTTTCGTGAACCCAGGCATCCGAGGCCCACATGTGACAGCAAATGGAGGCGCATGCGCACACTGCAACCCGGAAGAGACCTGGAGAAGGTTAGCTCGGAGCTAAAGCTAACGACAGTTTATCAGAATTAAAATGTCTTTGGGCCAAACTTTGCTCAGAGCGGGTGAGTCTTTGGTTTTATCTGAGTTAAAGCGAAGCCTTTAAAGGGAAACAGGTCTCTGTCACGATGTCTTATCTTTGGGTTATTTTAGTTTGTCAATAACGTTCCAGTAACTTCACAGATTTACTCAAACATGTTACTTTACAAAGAAACGCGGACAGAAGAAACTACTTATTAAACTAAAGTGATGTCATTTCAGTACCTTGAGTAATATTGTAATGAAGTATCTTTACTCTTGAGTAAAAACAATAGTTACTTGCGCCGCTGTGAGTACATTTTAACCCCTTAACACCCACCTGAACTGAGCACATTTTTCCAGTTTGGCGTAACTCAAATCTAAAAGCTTCTTGAAAAAAGCATCAAAATAGTGACAAATCGAGAAGAAAATGAGGATGAAAACGCGACAAAAAAGTGACCAAAAAGAGACACAAATATGTGGAAAAAAGTCTGGATTGTATTTAAAAAGAGACCAAAATGCGACACAAAGAGCAGCAAAAAGTGACATAAAAGCAATGCACAAGTAGCAAAAAAGTGATGAAAAAGAACGTCAAAAAAGTGATGACAACGCAAGAACAAAGATCCATTTACATCAGTTTTGTAGGTCTTAGCTTTCAAATGAGGCGTTACATTGACAGGCCTATAGGCTAAGCTCCAATAAAGAAGCTTTTAGATTTGGGTAATGCCAAACCGGAGAAAATACCCTCAGTTAAGGCGGGGGTTAAGAGGTTAAAGTAACTAAAGCTTAACGTTCGTGCCCCTTTTTCTTTAGAGATACACATTTTAATTAAAAATGTATTAGGCTATTTTCTTTATATTTGGATTATCACAAGTTTTGTTTTTACATAATTAAAGAGGGGGTATTATGCTTTTTTCACTCACATAGCACCAGTCTATAGCATACTACAATGATGACGTAACCTTCTGTTGGTCTGTATATGCAGTAAATTAAAATAACTGCCTTGAATAAAATTGCTCTCTCAAAATGGCTGTACTGAACGTCTTGAAATAGGCCTCTGTCTCTTTAAGAAGCTTTCCGACACGCCCCCTTCAGCACACTGCTGTGGCATCTAAACAACACTACTGTGCGGGGAGGGGGCTCTGCTGAGCTGAGGAGCAGTGGTTGGTGGCTTGGCTGGTGACGAAAGGTCCAGAGGCGTCTCCAGGAGGTGGGGGCGTTCCTAGGAGGACTGAGGCATAGCTACACCTAAAATGGCTGCCGTCTAAGTTTTTACTGATTACTCAAAAATATGTGAATGAGCCAAGGCAACACTCCAGGCATGTGTTTAATGAGGGAATGACATAATAACATGATATAAAGCTTGAAAAAGTCCATTTTACATAATACCCCCTCTTTAAATTGTAATGACTAATTTTAATCACATTTGGTTGAAATAATGTGTTATATTCCTCAGTTACTGAAAAAAGTCATATTTCTGTAACTCGTTACTTTTGAAGTAACGTTACTCTTACTTGAGTAAAGACTTTTGGCGACTGTACCTCCTCTGATGGATGTTCCCTTCTGGGTTATGGTCCTCATTAAGTTTCACGCCCAGACTCAGAACAAAACTGTTTTACATCAGGTTTCTGTTCTGTCGATTAGTAACTCACCGTCCACCACAGACGTTTAAATATTCACTCTGCTGATCCCTGTAAGGACATGTAAAGAGTTTCCCATTGCCTCCTGCAGGTGTCCAGACGCCCTCACTGAGTCCTGACCCGGGTCTGAACCAGGAAATCCCAGGGTCTGCAGAATGAAGAGGAGGAAGTGATGATCAAACAGGAGGAAGAGCAGCTGCCAGTGTAGGCTCCACCGCATTTCACTGACAAACACTCACTTTACACTTTTAAATCTGCGTTCTTAATCATTCTCCAGACCCGTCCCAGAGTTCAGCGCCGTCTGTGTGAAGAGAAGAGCCTCGTCAGGGCTTCAGCTTTCCAGGACGTGCTGGAGACATCTACGAGACGTGCTCCACTGACATCGGCGCTCAGGGGAAGAAACGGACGTGCCCTTATTGTAAAAACGTCTATTACAGTCGGCAGGGTTTAAAGAGTCACCTCAAAGTTCACATGGGCCAGGTCCCTCACAGCTGCTCGGCCTGTCAGAAAACCTTCAGCCGCAAGGATTCACTCAGATCGCACATGGACACACAGGCAAAGACGAAGAAGCGTACGGCTGCCTGGTCACAGCGAGGACGTGCCATTCAGCTGCTCCCTCTGTGACGCACACGTGAAGTGGCACGAGGACACTCAGACTCCGCCTCAAACGAGGCTCGTACTCGTCATCGGACACCAGACGGCCCAGTCTGTCCGCTCAGCGCTTCCACTGAACAAGACGGGGCCCAGTGACAATACGATATTCGATAACTGCGATAACTGAGCGAGACGCTGCAGGTGAAAGTAGGGCTGGGCGATAATTGAATTAATTCAATTCATTCATGCTTTTAAAAACAGACGAGGTGGAAAATGGCTAAATCGTAAAATCGTGTCCGCCGCTCCATGTCCGCCTCACGTGCGGCCGGTTTATCAGCGTTTCAGACGCTCTGTAGTGAAATGACACCAGCGGAGAAGCCAGAGACTTTCTGACGATCTCTGCTGCTTCACAAAGGCCGCGTGTTGTGTTTGAAGAGTGGCGGTGCAGTTTTCCTCCACTAAAACAGACTTTCCCTCGTCGTCCTGTATCTCCCTGTTGCTCCTGTATTTTCTCACTCTGCTCTGAGCGGAGCAGCCTTTAACTCCGCCCCTTTCCCCTTGAGTCTCCATGGAGACGGTTGTCAATCACAGCAGAGGCATGAGGATAAAACTAAAACACTTTTGAAAACTCCATGGCTTATTAAGAAGTTTTACTTTTGAGAGCAGACAAGGAATATTTAAGAAATAACAATTTTAAATAAAGGCTTATCTATCTTAATGGGCCTAACTGTGGCTATATTATGAAATATTAATGAGCAGGACTCTGAGCAGTTTTCTTCATATGAAAGATCAGGAGACTTTTTTTAAGTTTAATCGTCCAAACTGAGTAAAAAAAATGAGATTTTATTTTTTGGCCATATCGCCCAGCCCTAAGTGAAAACATCGCTTTCTCACACAGTGTTTCTCCATTAACAGTTTTAACATAAGAGTAAAAAACAGACCAAACTCTCCCTTTTATAATGTTTATCCTGTAACTAATATTTCAACAAAATAAAACCACACATACAAACCTGACTATCCATTATTTAGATTTCGTCGCTAAATTGTTTTATTTTATTTTTTTTCTACAGCAAAAGTTTCAAATTAATATCTCAACATTTAAAGCTGGGGTACCTGATTATTCCTGTTCAAACAGTGACATTTTTACTTTCACAGTCCGTCCTGTGTATTCAGAATGTAATTATACGCACATTTCACACCCTCATTTAGATTAGACTTGTATCATCCATCGCTCAATAAAACTTTAGGTGAAGACAATACAACCAGGTCTGTGTTTTGCTGTGTTTACAACAGACTCTGAGGAGGCAAAAATAAATGTTTTCTACAACACCAAAGAATCAGGTTACCCCAGCTTTAAGGTTCACAGTTCACAGACAATCCAGAACGCTGCTGCTCGAGTCCTGACAAGAACCAGGAAATACGACCACATTAGTCCAGTGCTCCGGTCTCTGCACTGGCTTCCTGTCACTCAGAGAATAGAATTTAAAACAGCTCTGCTTGTTACAAGTCTTTTCATGGTTTAGCACCAAAGTCCATCTCTGACATGTTAGAGCCGTATGAACCATCTCGGGCCCTGAGAACTTCAGGGAGGGGTCTCCTGGTGGTTCCCAGAGTCAATAATAAACACGGTGAGGCTGCGTTTCAGTTTCATGCAGCTAAAATCTGGAACAGTCTTCATGAGGATGTGAGACAGGCCTCAACTCTGACAATGTTCAAATCCAGGCTGAAAACAGCTCTTTTTACCCGTGCATATGAAAACTGAAAGTATTTTACCTGCATTCTTGCCTTTTACTGTATTGTTAACTTTATTATGTTTTTGATTGATTTTATCTGTTTTCTTGTAATTTTTTTTCTGCAACTGTGAAGCACTTTGAATTGCCTTGTGTATGAATGTGCTACAAATAAACTTGCCTTGCCTTACAATTTAATTTACTCACCTTCTCTTTCCTACTGAAGTTTGTTTCAGTCCTTTATTGTCCACGACTGGTTTCTTACATGAACAACTTCAGAAATATTAACTGTTTCATTGTTGTTTGTTTTTGGCGTTCGATTCCTGTGTGTTCACACTGTCACTGTGCCATTGGACATTGGACATTACGTCTTCATGAACTGGTTGATTCAGCATTATCTTTTCATATCTTTTTGTTTTTGATGGACACTTTACTTTCCATAAATAATTCCCTAACAATAAAAACCAAACATGACTTATCACTTGTTTTGCTTTTAAGACTCTGAGAAGCGTCTGGTTCTGAAAATGAAATCGAAATGTTCTGTAGTGACTGAGGAGTCTTTCTTGAGACTGCAGTTCCGCTGTTGTCCACGCGGTGCCGCTGCAGAACGCGCTGTTTCCTCCGTTTAGTCCTGGATTTATTCTGCTGTACAAGTAGTGCCTAAATTTAGACGTTGTTTATTTACGGTTTATTTCATTTTTATCAGTGTGTGTGCAGATATTGAGAGGAAACAATGTCAGGGAAACTGTACAACATACGCCTTGGAGTAATGAGAAGAATATTATCAAGACAAACGTGAACAAAATAAAGATGATTGATATATTTGTCTCGGATATGAATCGTCTTTCTCGTCTTTTTATTTTCAATTTAATTTATTTTAGAAATGTATCAGTTAATATCAGCAAGAACTGCAGTGCATAAACCTTGTCTTTTTTTAATCGCTCTTTTGCCCTTTTTTTTTTTTTCTTTTAGATTTGGGTAAAGCCATTCGGCCCATTTAATTTTATGGCAACGATACTTAATTCAGACTTTTTTCTTTTTTTTTACTTTTTTTTTTTACTTAATTTGATGTATTTATGTTTTTTTTTTTCTTTGTTTTTTTCCCCGACTTTGTTTAGTGAACGTCGATGATGCGCGTGTCACTGGAACGCGCCGCTCTGATTGGTCACGCCCTCCCTGCTAGCTCTCCTGTGATTGGCGGAGCTGTTACCGGGCGCCCGCGGGCAGAGCGGCCGGAGGACGACGCGCTCGTGAAGCCCCGGAGAGACAAAGGGGTTTACGGAGGCGATAACCCGCTTAATGTCGGGCATTTCCCCCGAGAGGACGGTTAAAGCAGGTTTCCTGGACTCGCCTTGTATTTAAAGGCCCGGTACCTCTTTGTTTTGTTTCTTGCAGTGGAATAAAAGCCTTGTTAAAGAAGCTTCTTTGTCATCGGTGATGTTTACTGTGACAGTTTCTCCTTAAAGTTGTGAATTTATAAACTCATCCCTGTAAAGCAGCGTCTCCAGGCCAGGGGAAGATGAAACTGAAATGGCCTTTCAATACGATTTTAAAAGAAAAGTACAATTTTGTGATATTTTCCTGTTAAAGAATGCAGTTAAGAGTTTTAGCCATATTTGATCCCAACACGTTATTAAATTCTAATACATCTGAGTTTAATTGATCATTGATAAGGGGTACTTTGAGTAGAACTGGTGTGTTAGAGAAAGATGTGTGAGGAAAGTTAGTTAGGAATGAATGAGTCTGGGGAAATGCATATAAAAGTAATCTTGACTCATTGTTTAAAGTTCAGAAAAAGGAAATAAGAATAATCCATTTAGCTGGATACTGTGATCACACTAATCCATTATTCTTTAAATCAAAAACAATGAAATGTGAGGACCTTACTGAATTTAAGATGCTCAAATCATGTTCAAAGCCTCACAAAAGTCGCTTCCTGAAAGTTTACAAAATATGTTCTGTAAACGAGAAGTCAAATACAACCTGAGAGATAAGATGAGCTTCGATAAACAAAACTCCAGAACATCTTTGAAAAGCCTGTGTCCCACGAGACGTGGTGTAGAAATATGGAGGAATTTAGATGAAAGCATCAAAGTTTGTAAAAACCTGCCACAGTTTAAAAAGGTTACAAAGAATCTATATTTTTTTAATACGAACACATTTTGTGAGTGTTGTAGTATATTATTTGCAGTTGTTGTTTTTTTATTATTGTTCCTTATTATTTGTTGTTACCTTGCCTTATGTTCCCTTGTTTATGATTTGTTTATGATTTGTTATCTTGTATTACGTTCCTTGCTTTGATTGTTAATGTAAATGTTATTGGTTTTAATTTTGGGGTGAGCGCTTATTAGCTTTTTGCTTCGGCCCACTCCCTTTGAGCAAACTTACTGCTCAAATAAACAAATAAATAAATAAACATACACTGTGAAACACTATCGCTATTGTAAGTCGCGTCTCCATAGTCAATGGAAGTGGTTCCCAGCCTTTTTGTTTTGCGGTCCCCTTGGGCCTTTCAGTGGTCGTCCATGTACCCCCTACCTCAGGGGTGTTGCAGTTTATCTAGAAAGCAATCACTTCAAAGTGCTATACGTAAGTAAAAGGACAATGTTTCGTTCACAATAAACCTAAAAGTCATTTACATTTACCGCAAAATCTAGCTTATCCTATCAAAATGAGGTTCAATTTCCCCCTTTTTTCAGTGTGAAATAGTTCCAAGTACCTCCAAGTTACCCCTGGTTTGGAAAAACTGGTTTATGGGAACTATAGGACAACTTATCATTTCAAACTCTCATGGTTCCTCTTTCATTGTTTGGAAACAAATAAATCAGGTATTGTTTAAAGACCCTATACCTGATGTCTCATTTCTTCATCCTCTGTGAACTCCGACATTTGTGGGGAAAACACTGTACATCTAATTATTAAGCATTTGTATCACTTTCATGAACGTATAGGCCAGTTTTCTAGAGTTTCTGTGACAGTGACCCCGAAAAGTGACACTGAAAAGTGCCGATAAACTTGTCCCCGTGAAGAATTGGGATGTATGTTAAAAAAATGTATTATTATCATTATTATAATTTATTATAATTCCCCCATCTGTCAGTTTTTCAGGGTAAAGGATCTGGGAATCGTCATCGATATGAAACGATATAATGGTGTTTAATGAGAGAACCTGTTTTGACCCATCACATAAATCCAGTGTTCCTGAAACGACTTCTTTAACTAACATTTGACCTCAGTGGCTTCCTCTTCTGTTGTTTGTCGTCTTTGTCGTCGTCTCGATCCCAGTTCGGGGTCCCGGTCCTCAGGTTGGGAATCACTGGCACAGAAAACAGAAGCAAAGATGCAGCTTTCGCGGATGAGAGCGGTTCATGTGACGTCACAGTCCGTGTTATGCAACGTTTAACCCGGTTTCAGAGGCAGCAGTGTGACCCACATTCAGAGGAGAGGAAACAGGTACCGGGGCTAAACCAGGCTAAACCAGGCTTAAACCGGGGCCAATCCAGGAGCTGATTCCTATTTAGATCAGGGGTCTCCAACGCCTCCCCAAAGCCGCTCCACGTCAAAAGTGAAGACTGTCGCAGAGTCAGGCCTGAGTCATCGCTTTGACTTTGCCAACTTGACTTTCAGGACTTTCTCTCTGTTCTGCGACGTGAGAAGACATGAAGCTTCTCTGCAAACATTACACATAAACATGCACTCGATCTGCAAAGACCCTTTTCATTGGGCCCATTGCCAAACCCTGGGTAAAAGTTTAAATGAATATTGTTTTTGATGGATTGTCTTTTAGTCTAGTATGAAAATCTGAAATTGTAACTTTTGTGGTTCCGGAATGTTAGGGGTTGGCAACCTTGTTTTTATGTTAATATAAGATGTTGGGAACATATTTCATGAATATGCCACTCGCGTATCGCGTTCGTCTGTTTTTTATTGAAGAAATAAGAAGAGAATGTTTACCAAAAAGTCACACCTTCAGTTATGCACTATCTGTCAGATCAAATGAAATATCTGCAATATTAAACAAGATTTTCTCATGAAGTTTGCACTGTATGTGTAGTTTGACATTATGTCACCTCACAGGAAATCTTTGCTTTATAGGTTTAAAAATAAACAAATTATGTCAGTTTTTTCATAGTGGAAACAAGATGGCCGCCGTAACTGAACTGTCTGACACTCAGTTCAATTGTTGTATCTTCATAATTATACCAGATTTTCTGAAATAATTGCCACTGTATATAGACTATATACACCTCATGCAGTGTGCAACATTTCATCTTCATCGGTTAATGCATAAATAAATTAAATGAAATTTAATTGGTGAACGTTAACCGAAATGGCTCATTTTCACACATGTACTGTTGTCACATAAAATGAAATATCTTCAATATAAAATAAGATTTTCTCATGAAATTGGCATAGTATGTGTGGTTTGATGTGATACTATCAACTCTCAGGAAATTTTGGCCTTACAGGTTTGAAAATAAACAAAATATGTGAGTTTCATTGATTGAAGAAACAAGATGGCCGCCGCAACTGAAATGACTGGTATTCAGTGAAATTGTAATATATTCTAAAGTATACCAGATTTTCTGAAAAAAATCTCACAGTATATAGAGTTCATCGACCTAACGTTGTGTAGAAAATTTAATCTTCATACATTAATGTATAAAGAAATTACATTAACTTGAATTTGAGTCTAATTATACTATAAAAAGAGAATTCAGCACATAGAAGCTTTGCCCCTCTATATTCACACTCTGTGACCAACATTCCTCGCCAACATTGTTTCAGTGATACTGATGTTTGAATGTGTTAGTTTGAGGCTGTTTCTGAAGGTGGTCGATCGGCCATTGGCACAATATCACCAATAATCTGCCTCTGACCAGTTGTAGCTGTGACAAAATATAGAGTCAAATGATCACACATCATACAGGTTTATGCATAAACACAGTGTAAGAATATGATCTGAACAATGGGTACTAAAGGATTATTCTTAATTAATACATGAAATATAGAACTTATTTCTAGTCACAAGTATCATCAGCTTTTAGGACGTTTTGATGAATACTCCCATGGCGTCCATATCCACCTGTGTATCTCACATGATTTGCTTCTGCATTTTGCTTTGTTACAGCAGTTGCACTGGCATTGTGTTATTTTAATACATCATTAAACAAACATGGAACTATGATCACATTTTTGGAGAATGGTCAAACGGTTGAGCTTTCAATGATGAAAACCACACAATGTGCACAGTATTTGTGGTATTTGTGTCTTTATGATGGGGGTGAACACTTGACGGTGGGCCACTGCTGCCCCCTACGGTGTTGGTACCTCCTTTGGAACAGAGGCTGCTTTGTTTTCCCATGCATTGCTCACTGCACTCTTCCTTAGATTGAGTTGAGTGCACTACATTGTTCTGCCTGTGACTAGGATCCTGTTTTTTTGATGGACTAATCTCTGTCTCCAGGTGTTAACTGGCTAGAAATAAACTTTGATTTTGACCTGTCGAAACATTTTCTGTAGTTTTACACTACTCCAGACATATGGGGAGTAGCCACGCCCTTTCTCCTAGGCTCTGTAACCTGTTTGCCTTGTTTTTTGACTTAGTGGACTTTGAACTTTGATAGAGTACTGTCTAAGGTTCCCACAGACTGAAATCATTCACTTCATCATAAACTATGAGTTAGTTTATGATGACGTGAATGATTTGAATCATAGAGTATTAGCCATGTGTGCTTCCATAGATGAAAGAGGTATCTTTTGCAGACACTTGATTTGTGGCTGTCATGGGACACCTATCTCGATTCGTGAGTGATACGGTGTGGTGTGGCGTGGTTGCGTCCTATATTGCGTATAACTGCTTCCTATAGGCCCCATATTGTGACCCCTGGTATGATGTTGCCCAGTTGGCCGTATGTGACATTTGCCGATGGCGTTCTAAGATGTGACATCCATGTTTACTTGTTTCACCTTCTCAGAGGCTGTAACAGCAGTGAGACAGAGACTGCTGGAGAAGATCAAGTTAGCACTGGACCACATCCGCCACTGCTGGAGACCTGTCTCAATATAAACATTTTTTAAATATCAAGTTATTTTTTTCCTAGTGAATGCCAGTCAAAACCGTCTACACTGTCCCATCGATCTATGTTCCTACCCTCACCTATGGTCATGAGATCTGGGTAATGACCAAAGGACAAAATTGCGGATGAAGGTGGCCGAAATGAGTTTCCTCCCCAGGGTGGCTGGGCGCACCCTTAGGAGATAGGGTGATAGGTGGCTGGGGCATCTGTTTCAGATGCCTCCTGGTCCCCTTCCCGGACGGTGTTCCAGGCATGTCCTATTGGGAGAAGGTCCCTGGACATGCTGGAGGGACTATGTCTCTGTGGCCTTGTGCCACCTCGCTATCCCCCCAGAACAGCTGGAGTAAGTGTGCGTACTGGGCATCTCTGCTCAGACTGCTGCCTCAGCCCTGGCCACCAGATAAAGTGGGGAAAAGGCAAGGCAACTTTATTTATACCGCGCATTTCGTACACAAGGCAACTCAATGCAACTCAAATGGATAGATATATGGATGGGCAAATAGGATCGGCGTCAATGGTGCATATTATTGCAGTACATTCAAACATCCAGTTTACATGTGATGATGACCCAAGAATAACGCAGAACATATGCATAGCTTCAAACAGGAGTCTACCAGTAACCCATCCATACAACCACCAGCTCTTTGATTTAAACAATCCTCTTCAACACAAACTATGTATGAGTGATTATGATTCAACAACACACAGTTCAACAAAACTTTGTGCTTAACAAGTGCAAAGAGAAGGTCAAAAGAAGGATTCTATGTCCACGAGATCCGCACAACCAAGATAGTCCTTTTACTGAAGCTCAATGGGCCTAAAAAGTAAAAAAAACGAAACTAAACAAGACAGAAACTTAACAGAGCTTAGCAGAAAGGGTGTGGCTACTCCCCATATGTCTGGAGTAGGGGCAAAACTACAGAAAATGTTTTGACAGGTCAAAATCAAAGTTTATTTGTAGCCAATTAACACCTGGATACAGTCACAGGCAGAACAATGTAGTGCACTCAACTCAATCTAAGGAAGAGTGCAGTGAGCAATGCATGGAAAACAAAGCAGCCTCTGTTCCAAAGGAGGTACCAACACCGTAGGGGCAGCAGTGGCCCACCGTCAAGTGTTCACCCCCATCATAAAGCCACAAATACTGTGCACATTGTGTGGTTTTCATCATTTAAATGGTAAATGGACTCGACTTATATAGCGCTTTTCTACCTTTATCAGGCCCAAAGCTCAACCGTTTGACCATTCTCCAAAAATGTGATCATAGTTCCATGTTTGTTTAATGATGTATTAAAATAACACAATGCCAGTGCAACTGCTGTAACAAAGCAAAATGCAGAAGCAAATCATGTGAGATGCACAGGTGGATATGGACGCCATGGGAGTATTCATCAAAACGCCCTAAAAGCTGATGATACTTGTGACTAGAAATAAGTTCTATATTTCATGCATTAATTAAGAATAATCCTTTAATGCATTCTGTATTTTATATTTTGACTTAGAGTACCCATTGTTCAGATCAAATTCTTACACTGTGTTTATGCATAAACCTGTCGTGTGTGATGTGTGATCATTTGACTATATTTTGTCACAGCTACAACTGGTGAGAAGCAGATTATTGGTGATATTGTGCCAATGACCGATCGACCACTTTCAGAAACAGCCTCAAACTAACACATTCAAACATCAGTTTGAATATTTCTGAGGGCAATTCTTCAATGAGCTGAATTCTCTTTTTATAGTATAATTAGACTCAAATTCAAGTTAATGTAATTTCTTTATACATTAATGTATGAAGATTAAATTTTCTACACAACTTTAGGTTGATTAACTCTATATACTGTGAGATTTTTGTCAGAAAATCTGGTATAATTTTGAAGATATTACAATTTCACTGAATACTAGTCATTTCAGTTATGGCGGCCATCTTGTTTCTTCAATCAATGAAACTCACATATTTTGTTTATTTTCAAACCTGTAAGGCCAAAATTTCCTGAGAGTTGATAGTATCACATCAAACCACACATACTATGCCAATTTCATGAGAAAATCTTATTTTATATTGAAGATATTTCATTTTATGTGACAACAGTACATGTGTGAAAATGAGCCATTTCAGTTAACATTCACCAATTAAATTTCATTTAATTTATTTATGCATTAACCGATGAAGATGAAATGTTGCACACTGCATGAGGTGTATATAGTCTATATACAGTGGCAATTATTTCAGAAATCTGGCATAATTATGAAGATACAACAATCGAACGGAGTATCAGCCAGTTCAGTTACGGCGGCCATCTTGTTTCCACTATGAAAAAACTGACATAATTTGTTTATTTTTAAACCTATAAAGCAAAGATTTCCTGTGAGGTGACATAATGTCAAACTACACATACAGTGCAAATTTCATGAGAAAATCTTGTTTAATATTGCAGATATTTCATTTGATCTGACAGATAGTGCATAACTGAAGGTGTGACTTTTTGGTAAACATTCTCTTCTTATTTCTTCAATAAAAACAAACGAACGTGATACGCGAGTGGCATATTCATGAAATATGTTCCCAACATCTTATATTAACATAAAAACAAGGTTGCCAACCCCTAACATTCCGGAACCACAAAAGTGTTAACGGAGCCCTTTTTCAGATTTTTTTACTAGACTATTTGGCCTTTAAGATAGCGTTAAAAAGCATCACATTTGACTTGCTGCTGCCTGTGTGAACTGTGTTGAGTAAAAATGTGTTTCAATCTCAGACTGTAAAATTAAGAATGGACTGAGGGAGCGAGGAGCACAGGCTAACTGAAGCTCATTCATGCTAGCAATATGGCTGGGTTTTTGGAGCCAGCTTCATGATCTTAATAGGGCAAAGACAAAAATGAAAGAAGGATAAAATTAGGACGATGTTGCGCATGTTAAAGTGCATATGACAGATTTTAATGCTCAATCAATCAATCAATCAATCAATCAATGGTTTTGTATAGCCCAATATCACAACAGGAGTTGCCTCATAGGGCTGCACCGAACATTAAGGCAATAAAACAGAGCAGTAAATAAGACAATGTAAAGTTCAGGTGAATCAAGTATCCAGGCAAACATAATGTCCAAATAAGCTCAGCAGTGGCAACAGCGGCGCGGGTGTCTCCTGTCCTTAGACTCTCCAGCACGGCGAGGAAAAACTCAAAAACCCAGGGGGAGAAACGAGAAACCTTGGGGAGAACCACAGATGGAGAGATCCACTCCCATGGACGGACAGGCTATAGAGAAGAAGAAGAAGAAGCTCTTTATTTATATAGTAACATATTTATATAGTGACATGGTCACAAAGCGCTTTACATGAGAGCATAGAGAACATAGAGACCCAGGGCCGATGGAGTCCCTTCAGCAGACGGGCCAGGATCGAGACCGTCCAGTCCTTGTCGTCAATCCAGTAGGCAGGGTTCCTCCATTCAGCCGGGTTCCTCCGCTCGATCTAGACAGGCACTCCCGAGGGGGAGTGGGACAGGAGACACCATGTGAGTAGTAATGAACAGACTACAGATAAGATAAATATTGTATCATAATGAGACAAAGTTTGCAGTAAGAAGAAGAAGAGGATAGAGCTCAGTGTACCGTACTTCCCACAGTAGTGTTTCTCCTAAGGCAGCTTTACTTCAGGCTGTGGGTTAGAGCTTTACCTAACTGACCTGATCATGAGCTAATTCAAAGAGGTACGTTTTGAGCCTAGTCTTAAATGTAGGGACTGTTCTGCTTCTTTAACGTGAGCTGGGAGTTTATTCCATAAAACCGGAGCTTGGAGCTAAAGGCTCTTCCTCCTACATTGATTTTGGAGCTAAAGGCTCTTCCTCCTACAGTGATTTGGAGCTAAAGGCTCTTCCTCCTACAGTGATTTCGGAGCTAAAGGCTCTTCCTCCTACAGTGATATTGGAGATAAAGGCTCTTCCTCCTACAGTGATTTGGAGCTAAAGGCTCTTCCTCTATTTTCTTCTTCCTACAGTGATTTGGAGCTAAAGGCTCTTCCTCCTACAGTGATTTCGGAGCTAAAGGCTCTTCCTCCTACAGTGATTTTGGAGCTAAAGGCTCTTCCTCCTACAGTGATTTGGAGCTAAAGGCTCTTCCTCCTACAGTGATTTGGAGCTAAAGGCTCTTCCTCCTACAGTGATTTGGAGCTAAAGGCTCTTCCTCCTACAGTGATTTTGGAGCTAAAGGCTCTTCCTCCTACAGTGATTTCGGAGCTAAAGGCTCTTCCTCCTACAGTGATTTGGAGCTAAAGGCTCTTCCTCCTACAGTGATTTTGGAGCTAAGGCTCTTCTCTACATGATTTTAGTAAGCTCTCCTCCTACAGTGATTTGGAGCTAAAGGCTCTTCCTCCTACAGTGATTTGGAGCTAAAGGCTCTTCCTCCTACAGTGATTTTGGAGCTAAAGGCTCTTCCTCCTACAGTGATTTGGAGCTAAAGGCTCTTCCTCCTACAGTGATGTTGGAGCTAAAGGCTCTTCCTCCTACAGTGATTTGGAGCTAAAGGCTCTTCCTCCTACAGTGATTTTGGAGCTAAAGGCTCTTCCTCCTACAGTGATTTGGAGCTAAAGGCTCTTCCTCCTACAGTGATTTGGAGCTAAAGGCTCTTCCTCCTACAGTGATTTGGAGCTAAAGGCTCTTCCTCCTACAGTGATTTCGGAGCTAAAGGCTCTTCCTCCTACAGTGATTTGGAGCTAAAGGCTCTTCCTCCTACAGTGATTTGGAGCTAAAGGCTCTTCCTCCTACAGTGATTTTGGAGCTAAAGGCTCTTCCTCCTACAGTGATTTCGGAGCTAAAGGCTCTTCCTCCTACAGTGATTTTGGAGCTAAAGGCTCTTCCTCCTACAGTGATTTGGAGCTAAAGCTCTTCCTCCTACAGTGATTTGGAGCTAAAGGCTCTTCCTCCTACAGTGATTTGGAGCTAAGGCTCTTCCTCCTACAGTGATTTTGGAGCTAAAGGCTCTTCCTCCTACAGTGATTTCGGAGCTAAAGGCTCTTCCTCCTACAGTGATTTGGAGCTAAAGGCTCTTCCTCCTACAGTGATTTGGAGCTAAAGGCTCTTCCTCCTACAGTGATGTTGGAGCTAAAGGCTCTTCCTCCTACAGTGATTTGGGAGCTAAAGGCTCTTCCTCCTACAGTGATTTGGAGCTAAAGGCTCTTCCTCCTACAGTGATTTGGAGCTAAAGGCTCTTCCTCCTACAGTGATTTTGGAGCTAAAGGCTCTTCCTCCTACAGTGATTTGGAGCTAAGGCTCTTCCTCCTACAGTGATATTGGAGATAAAGGCTCTTCCTCCTACAGTGATTTGGAGCTAAAGGCCTTCCTCCTACAGTGATTTTGGAGCTAAAGGCTCTTCCTCCTACAGTGATGTTGGAGCTAAAGGCTCTTCCTCCTACAGTGATTTTGGAGCTAAAGGCTCTTCCTCCTACAGTGATTTGGAGCTAAAGGCTCTTCCTCCTACAGTGATGTTGGAGCTAAAGGCTCTTCCTCCTACAGTGATTTGGAGCTAAAGGCTCCTCCTACATGAGACAAGCTTTCTCCTACAGTGATTTGGAGCTAAAGGCTCTTCCTCCTACAGTGATTTTGGAGCTAAAGGCTCTTCCTCCTACAGTGATTTGGAGCTAAAGGCTCTTCTCCTACAGTGATTGGAGCTAAAGGCTTCTACATGATTTGGAGCTAAAGGCTCTCCTCCTACAGTGATTTGGAGCTAAAGGCTCTTCCTCCTACAGTGATTTTGGAGCTAAAGGCTCTTCCTCCTACAGTGATTTTGGAGCTAAAGGCTCTTCCTCCTACAGTGATATTGGAGCTAAAGGCTCTTCCCCTACAGTGATTTGGAGCTAAAGGCTCTTCCTCCTACAGTGATTTGGAGCTAAAGGCTCTTCCTCCTACAGTGATTTGGAGCTAAAGGCTCTTCCTCCTACAGTGATTTGGAGCTAAAGGCTCTTCCTCCTACAGTGATTGGAGCTAAAGGCTCTTCCTCCTACAGTGATTTGGAGCTAAAGGCTCTTCCTCCTACAGTGATTTGGAGCTAAAGGCTCTTCCTCCTACAGTGATTTTGGAGCTAAAGGCTCTTCCCCCTACAGTGATATTGAGCTAAAGCCTCCCTACAGAGAAAAGCTCTCCTACATGATTGAGCTAAAGGCTCTCCTCCTACAGTGATTTCGGAGCTAAAGGCTCTCCTCTAGGATAGGATGGAGTAAAGGCCTTCCTCCTACAGTGATTTGGAGCTAAAGGCTCTTCCTCCTACAGTGATATTGGAGCTAAAGCTCTTCCTCCTACAGTGATATTGGAGCTAAAGGCTCTTCCTCCTACAGTGATTTCGGAGCTAAAGGCTCTTCCTCCTACAGTGATTTTGGAGCTAAAGGCTCTTCCTCCTACAGTGATTTTGGAGCTAAAGGCTCTTCCTCCTACAGTGATATTGGAGCTAAAGGCTCTTCCTCCTACAGTGATTTGGAGCTAAAGGCTCTTCCTCCTACAGTGATTTCGGAGCTAAAGCTCTTCCTCCTACAGTGATGTTGGAGCTAAAGGCTCTTCCCTCCTACAGTGATATTGGAGCTAAAGCTCTTCCTCCTACAGTGATATTGGAGCTAAAGGCCTTCCTCCTACAGTGATTTCGGAGCTAAAGGCTCTTCCTCCCTACAGTGATTTCGGAGCTAAAGGCTCTTTCCCTCCTACAGTGATTTGGAGCTAAAGGCTCTTCCTCCTACAGTGATTGGAGCTAAAGGCTCTTCCTCCTACAGTGATATTGGAGCTAAAGACTCTTCCTCCTACAGTGATTGGAGCTAAGGCCTTCCTCACAGTGATTTCGGAGCTAAAGGCTCTTCCTCCTCAGTGATTTGGAGCTAAAGGCTCTTCCTCCTACAGTGATTTTGGAGCTAAAGGCTCTTCCTCCCTACAGTGATTTCGGAGCTAAAGGCTCTCCTCCACAGTGATTTGGAGCTAAAGGCCTCAATCCTACAGTGATATGGAGCTAAAGCTCTTCCTCCACAGTGATTTCGGAGCTAAAGCTCTCCTCCTAACATGATTCGAGCTAAGCTCTTCTCCTACAAGTGAGTGTCGGGAGCTAAAGGGCTCTTCCTCCTACATATTTTGGAGCCTAAAGGCCTCTTCCCTACAAGTGATATGGCGCTAAAGCTCTTCCTCCTACAGTGATATTGGAGTAAAGACTCTTCCTCCTACAGTGATGGAGCAAAGGCTCTTCCTCCTACATTGATTTCGGAGCTAAAGGCTTCTTCCTTCCTACAGTGATTTCGGACTAAAAGGCTCTTCCTCCTACAGTGATTTAGAGATATAATGCCTCCCCACAGTGTTTGGAGCTAAAGCTCTCCTCCTACAAGTGATTTCGGAGCTAAAGGCTCTTCCCCTAAGTGATTTCGAGCTAACGGCCTCTTCCTCTACAATATTTTGGAGCTAAAGGCTCTTCCACTACAGGTGATTTGGAGCCTAAAGGCTCTTCCTCTACAGTGATTTCGAGCTAAAGGCTTTTTCCTACAAGTGATTTGGAGCTAAAGTCTTCCTCTAACAGTGATGTTGGAAGCTAAAGGCTTCCACCACGTGATGTTGGAGCTAAAGGCCTCCTCTAACAGTGATGTTGGAGCTAAAAGGCTCTTCCTCCTACAGTGATTTTGGAGCTAAAGGTCCTCCTCCTAAAGTGATTTGAGCAAAGGCTCCTCCTCTACAGTGATGTGGAGCAAGGCTTCCACCTACCAGTGATGTTGGAGCTAAAGTCTCTCCTCCTACAGTGATTTTGGAGCTGAAGGCTCCTCCTCTACAGTGAGTTGGAGGCAACGGCTCTTCCACCTACAGTGAATGTTGAGCAAAGGCTCTTCCTCTACATGATTTCGGAGCAAAGCTCTTTCCTCCACAGTGATTTCGGAGCTAAATGGCTCTTCCAACCTACAGTGATTGTTTGGAGCTAAGGCTCTTCCCTGTACAGTGATGTTGGAGCTAAAGGCTCTTCCTCCTAAGTGATTTTGGACTAAAGCCTTCCTCCTTACAGTGATATGGAGCTAAAGGCTCTTCCCCTACAGTGATTTTCGGAGCTAAAGGCTCTTTCTCCTAAGTGATGTTGAGCTAAAGCTCTCCTCCTACAGTGATGTGGACTAAAGCTCTTCCTCCTACAGTGATGTTGGAGCTAAAGGCTCTTCCCTCCTACAGTGATGTGGGAGCTAAAGGCTCTTCCTCTACAGTGATTCGGAGCTAAAGGCTTCTTCCTCCTACAGGGATCTTGGAGCAAAGGCTCTTCATCCTACAGTGATGTTGGAGCTAAAGGCTCTTCCTCCTACAGTGATGTTGGAGCTAAAGCTCTCCTCCTACAGTGATCTTGGAGATAAAGGCTCTTCCTCCTACAGTGGATTCGAGGGCTAAGCTCTTCTCCTACAGGTGATATTGGAGCTAAAGGCTCTTCTCCTACAGTGATTGAACTAAAGCCTTCCTCCTACAGTGATATGGAACTAAGGCTATTCTCCACAGTGATGGAGCAAAGCTCTTCCTCCTACAGTATTTGGAGCAAAGGCTCCTCTCCTACAGTGATATTGGAACTAGCTCTTCCTCTACATGATTTTGGAGCTAAAGGCTCCCTCCCTACAGTGATATTTGGACTAAAGGCTCTTCTCCTACATGTGATTTGGAGCTTAAAGGCTCTTCCTCCTAAACAGTATTTGGCTAAAGGCTCCTTCCTCCTACATGATTTGTAGCTAAGGCTCTTCCTCCTACATGATATTGAGGAACTCAAGGCTCTTCCCCTAAGTGATTTTTAGAGATAGGCTTCCCCTACAGTGATTTTGGAGCTAAAGGCTCTTTCCTCTACAAAGTGATTTTAGCAGATAAAGGCTCTTCCCTACAGTGATTTTGGAGCTAAAGCTCTCCTCTACAGTGATTTGGAGATAAAGGTCTTCCCCTACATGAATTTTAGAATAAAGGCTCTTCCTCCTACAGTGATTTTGGAGCTAAAGGCTCTTAACTCCTACAGTGATTTGGAGCTAAACAGGCTCCTCCTCCACAGTATTTTGAGAGCAAGGCTCTTCCCTACAAGATTTTGGAGAAAAGGCTCTTCCTCCTACAAGTGATAATGGAGCTAAAGGACTCTTCCTCTAAGTGATTTAGAGATAAAGGCTCTTCCCTCCTACAGTGATTTTGGAGCTAAAGGCTCTTCCTCTCAGTGATTTTGGAGCTAAAGGGCTCTTCCTCTACAAGTGATTTGGAGCTAAAGGCTTCCTCCTACAGTGATGTTGAGCTAAAGCTCTTCCTCCTACAGTGATTTCGGAGCTAAAGGCCTTCCCTCTAACAGTGATTTTGGAGCTAAGGCTCTTCCTCCTACAGATATTGGAGCTAAAGGCCTTCCTCCTACATGATTTCGGGAGCTAAGGCTCTCCTAAGTATGTTGGACTAAAGGCTTCTCCTACAGTGATTACGGAGATAAAGGCCTCTCCTCCTAACAGTGATTTCAGGAGCCTAAAGGCCTCTTCTCCTACAGTGATTTGGAGCTAGGGCTCTTCTCCTACAGTGATTTCGGAGCAAAGCCTCCTCCTAAGTGATATTGGAGATAAAGGCGCCTCCTCCTACAGTGATATTGGAACAAGGCTCTAACCTGCCTACATGATATGGAAGCCTAAAGCTCTTCCTCCTACAGTGATATTGGAACTAAGAGCTCTGCCTCCTACAGTGATTCGGAGCTAAAGGCTCTTCCTCTACAGTGATTTCGGAGCTAACAGGCTCTTCCTCACAGTGATGTTGGAGCTAAGCTCTCCTCTACAGTGATATTGGAACTAAAGGCTCTTCCCCTACATGATATTGAGACTAAAGGCTCTTCCTCTACATGGATATTGACTAAAGGCTCTTCCTCTACAGTGATCGGACTAAAGCTCTTCCTCCTACAGTGATTCGGAGCTAAAGGCTCTTCCTCCTACAGTGTTCGGACTACAAGGCTCTTCCTCCTACAGTGATTTCGGAGCTAAAGGCTCTCCTCCTACAGTGATTTTGAGATAAAGGCTCTTCCTCTCATGATTTGAGATAAGGCTCTTCCTACAGTGATTTTGGAGCTAAAGGCTCTTCCTCCTACAGTGATTTCGGAGCTAAAGGCTCTTCCTCCTACAGTGATTTGGGAGCTCAAAAGGCTCTTCCTCCTACAGTGATATTGGAGCTAAAGGCTCTTCCTCCTACAGTGATTTGGAGCTAAAGGCTCTTCCTCCTACAGTGATTTGGAGCTAAAGGCTCTTCCTCCTACAGTGATATTGGAAGTCTAAAGGCTCTTCCTCCTACAGTGATATTGGAAAAGGCCTTCCTACATATTTGGAGTAAAGCTCTTCCTCCTACAGTGATTTCGGAGCTAAAGGCTCTTCCCCTACAGTGATTTTGGAGCTAAAGGCTCTTCCTCCTACAGTGATTTTGGAGCTAAAGGCTCTTCCTCCTACAGTGATTTGGAGCTAAAGGCTCTTCCTCCCCTACAGTGATTTGGAGCTAAAGGCTCTCCTCCTACTACAGTGATTTCGGAGCTAAAGGCTCTTCCTCCTACAGTGATTTTGGAGCTAAAGGCTCTTCCTCCACAGTGATTTTGGAGCTAAAGGCTCTTCCTCCTACAGTGATTTTGGAGCTAAAGGCTCTTCTCCTACAGTGATTTCGGAGCTAAAGGCTCTTCCTCCTACAGTGATTTGGAGCTAAAGGCTCTTCCTCCTACAGTGATTTCGGAGCTAAAGGCTCTTATCCCTCCTACAGTTGATATTTTACAGGAGTAAAGGCTCTTCCTCCTACAGTGATTTTGGAGCTAAAGGCTCTCCTCCTACGTGATTTGGAGCTAAAGGCTCTTCCTCCTACATGATGTTGGTGGTTTTTTTTTTGCTAAAGGCCTTCTCCTACATAGGTAAAGGCTCTACAGTGATTCGGAGCTAAAGGCTCTCCTCCTACAGTGATTTTTTTTTGATTTGGAGCTAAAGGCTCTTCCTCCTACAGTATGATAAAGTTTTAGTTTTGAGCTAAAGGCTCTCCTCCTACAGTGATTTTGGAGCTAAAGGCTCTTCTCCTACAGTGATTTGGAGCTAAAGGCTCTTCCCTACAGTGATTTTGGAGCTAAAGGCTCTTCCTCCTACAGTGATTTGGAGCTAAAGGCTCTTCCTCCTACAGTGATTTGGAGCTAGGTCTTCCTCCTACAGTGATTTGGAGCTAAAGGCTCTTCCTCCTACAGTGATTTGGACAAAGCTCTTCCTCCTAAGATGGAGCAAAGCCTTTCTACAGTGATTTGGAGCTAAAGGCTCTTCCTCCTACAGTGATTTTGGAGCTAAAGGCTCTTCCTCCTACAGTGATGTTGGAGCTAAAGGCTCTTCCTCCTACAGTGATTTGGAGCTAAAGGCTCTTCCTCCTACATGATTTGGAGCTAAAGGCTCTTCTCCTACAGTGATTTCGGAGCTAAAGGCTCTTCCTCCTACAGTGATTTGGAGCTAAGGCTCTTCTCCTACAGTGATTTGGAGCTAAAGGCTCTTCCTCCTACAGTGATGTTGGAGCTAAAGGCTCTTCCTCCTACAGTGATTTTGGAGCTAAAGGCTCTTCTCCTCCTACAGTTTTTGATATTGGAGCTAAAAGGCTCTTCCTCCTACAGTGATATTGGAGCTAAAGGCTCTTCCTCCTACAGTGATTTGGAGCTAAAGGCTCTCCTCCTAGGACAAGTGATTTTGGAGCTAAAGGCTCTTCCTCCTAAACAGTGATATTGGAGCTAAAGGCTCTTCCTCCTACAGTGATTTGGAGCTAAAGGCTCTTCCTCCTACAGGTTTGGCTTTTTTATGTTTGGAGCTAAAGCTCTTCCTCCTACAGTGATGTTGGAGCTAAAGGCTCTTCCTCCTACAGTGATTTGGAGCTAAGGCTCTTCCTCTAATATTGGTAAAGCTCTTTCTCAGTGGAGCTAAAGGCTCTTCCTCCTACATGATTTTGGAGCTAAAGGCTCTTCCTCCTACAGTGATTTGGAGCTAAAGGTCTTCCTCTATTTTAGCTCTTCCTCCTACAGTGATATTGGAGCTAAAGGCTCTTCCTCCTACAGTGATTTGGAGCTAAAGGCTCTTCCTCCTACAGTGATTTTGGAGCTAAAGGCTTTCCTCCTACAGTGATTGGAGCTAAGGCTCTTCCTCCTACAGTGATTTTGGAGCTAAAGGCTCTTCCTCCTACAGTGATTTCGGAGCTAAAGGCTCTTCCTCCTACAGTGATTGGAGCTAAAGGCTCTTCCTCCTACAGTGATGTTTGGAGCTAAAGGCTCTTCTCCTACAGTGATTTTGGAGCTAAAGGCTCTTCCTCCTACAGTGATTGGAGCTAAAGGCTCTTCCTCCTACAGTGATGTTGGAGCTAAAGGCTCTTCCTCCTACAGTGATTTTCGGAGCTAATTTTTATATTTGGGCTCTCTTCTCCTACAGTGATTTTGGAGCTAAAGGCTCTTCCTCCTACAGTGATGTTGGAGCTAAAGCTCTTCTCCTACAGTGATTTGGACTAAAGGCTCTTCCTCCTACAGTGATGTTGGAGCTAGCTTTCCTCTACGTGATTTTGGAGCTAAGCTCTTCTCCTACTGATGTTGAGCTAAGGCTCTTCCTCCTACGTGATTTGGAGCTAAAGGCTCTTCCTCCTACAGTGATTTGGAGTAAGGCTTTTCCTACAGTGATTGGGTAAAGGCTCTTCCTCCTACAGTGATTTGGCTAAAGGCTTCCCTACATATTTGGACTAAGGCTCTTCCTACAGTGATTTCGGAGCTAAAGGCTCTTCCTCCTACAGTGATTTTGGAGCTAAAGGCTCTTCCTCCTACAGTGATTTTGAGCTAAGGCTCTTCCTCCTACAGTGATTTGGAGTAATTTTTTTTTTAGGTCTTCCACCTACAGTGATTTGGCTAAAGGCTTTCCCTACAGTGATTTTGGAGCTAAAGGCTCTCTCCTGACCAGTGATATTGGAGCTAAGGCTCTTCCTACAGTGTTGGAGCTAAGGCTCTTCCTCTACAGTGATTTTGAGCTAAGGCTCTTCCTCCTACAGTGATTTGGAGCTAAAGGCTCTTCCTCCTACAGTGATGTTGAGCTAAGGCTCTTCCACCTACAGTGATTTGGAGCTAAAGGCTCTTCCTCCTACAGTGATTTGGAGCTAAGGCTTTCCTCCTACAGTGATTTGGAGCTAAGGCTCTTCCTCCTACAGTGATTGGAGCTAAGGCTCTTCCTTACAGTGATGTTGAGCTAAAGGTTTCCTCCTACAGTGTGTTGGAGCTAAAGGCTTCTCCTACAGTGATTTGGAGACTCGAGGAATCACTAGTAGCCCTGAGTTTTGAGAGCGGAGTCTCTGGTTGGTCGATATGGAACGATAGCGTCTTGGAGATAAAGCGGAGCCAAACCTTTTATGGCTTTAAATGTGAGGAGCAGGATTTAAAAATGTTTTAGTCAAACATGCGAACCTGCCCAAGGACAATTTACTGCTGTTTTCTTGTTTATCCTTGGCAGGAAATGAAGTCTGCGTCACAGGTGCGAACGTACCTCGATTGGACTCCTGCCCGCTGATCCGGAGTGCCGAGAGTGCCGGAACAACCCCCAAGCTATGCCCCTGCCCCAACCATGATGCCCCCTGCTCGTGACCCTCTCCTGCCCCTGCCCATAGCTCGTTTGGTCAGTATGCCACGAGTAGTGCCCCTGTCATGCCACAGCTAGCCCCACATCCCAAAGTGCTCTTGAAAATATGACTTATTTAGATGGATTACATCAGTTGCATAGTTTAGTTTAGTTATTTTAATGAAGAAATGTTGGGCAGAAAAGTTATTTTTATTTGAATTTTTAAGCAGCTGACACTAAGGCTGAAAGATATATCGTTATCGTATCGATATCGAGAACATTCCAAAATATTGAAATTGAAAAAGCAAGATATAATATACTGATTGGAATCACGAAGAAGAAGCTAACAGGCTAACGGGCAAAGCTAACTGTAGGCTAGCGCCACTTAAACACTATTTACAGCCAAGTTTAAGTTAAAAATGATCTCCATTGTGTAATTGGGTGAACAATATCCCTCTGTCCCTTTGTCTTTTCTGTCAGCGTAGTATTTACTCTCACGGACAATTCATGAGTAAAAAACACAACATGCTACGACACCTGCAGTGGCGCTTATGGCCTCTAGGGGCATGAGTTACTTAGTTCTGCTTTACATTTTGTCACTTTTCCCCCCCATCCCCTCAAAGTGTCCCCCATTTTCCCTGAGGTTTTGATGACCAACAGTACTTGTGATACTTTTATTTTTTCAATACCAGTAGAACCTAAACTTTACGTTCGATAGCAGACTGGTACTGTTTAACGGTGCCCAGCCCTAATAAAAACACTATATCAGTTTATGTGATTGATTTCAGCAGTAAATATATCATGGCTTCTTGTGATATCGCGATAACGATGATTCCCAAACAGATTTTTTGTTTCTATTCATCCTCTGCGGAAATGACCACAAACCAGTTTAACATATTTATTCAATAAAAAGAGCCTTTTTCATTGACGTTTACAGGCAAATGTTTGGAAATGCTTTTTCTTATAAGATGTATAAGATGTAGAACATGGAATATCATGAGGTATTTTCATTTACTGGCTACACTATGGGCCAATGAGAAAACAAAAACAGCTCTGTTCTTTAAATAGTCATAATTACAATAGGTAGTCTCACAGTGAGGAGTACGAACGATATCCATAATGCGCTACACGTAACATTCAAATAGATATCCATATATGTACAGTATTTACACCCACAGAAAAACAATAAGAACTTTGGCAAAACTTTTAACAAAAAGAAAGAGAGTGCATATGTTTCTAACCTGTACAAAATGGAGTAAACATGATTGGATTTTTATAATACAGAGAGAGAATAAGTACAAAAAACAGCGGACATTTTTGTAGATTCGTTTTTTTCTTTTTCAAATCCAGTGCATTGTCAGGTATGTGTGTTGTAGTTTCTCGTAGAGTAGCAGCCATTGTTTCGTCTCCTGCGTCTCCTCCGCGCGGACACACAGAAAATGTTTGTGGCGAAAATAAGAAAGTCCTGAGTTGATTTGGAAGCGGCTGCGGCTGCGTGCGCGACGAGGAAAAGGCGGGGGAAATCGGAAAGTAAAGCTCGTCTGTTAAAGGGCGGTTCGTTTGTGCTAGTTTGAGGCGTTTACTGACTAAACCGAGGCTAAGAGTTTTTAAAGTGAATGAATCTGGTTTCTAAAAAAAGTGCATTTCTCGCCGTCCTCGCAAAACCCCAAACTTTATTACTGCCCCCCTCCCTTTGACTGAATACCAAAATAAGACTTTTCGGGGTCCACACGCAGTCGCAGCCGGCGTTCCTCTCTTGTGTTGATAAGGGGAAAGGCTGAAGTGGCTGAAAAAACTGTCCTGAGAGTCGGGACTCGCTTAGATTCCGGGCATTTCGCTCGAGGGGGTAAGGCATCCTGCGTCGCTCGCTCTGGTGTCGACCGTCCCATTCAAGTCCTTTAACGTCGGGAGGAAACAGAGTCGGTGCGGTGAAAAGGGAGAGATGAGTCTTTGTTCGGTTTCCGGGATGTGGCGACATTAGCGGCCAACCCCGTCGTTTGGGAGCTCTACAAATGCATGTGGTGTTTGTGAAATGCTTAATTAAAGGGGGACATATCCTGCAAACGTTATTCCCTTTCAGCCTCAAACTGGCCTGGAGTTGTATTTCGCTTCATTCGTGGTTAACACTGTTTACTTTGGTTGTTTCTTCTTCTACAGATGAAGATCCGGCTAATCCTGGATTTGATTACATCACAGATGGAACACAAAACTATCCTCCACATTTGTAAAGCCTATAATCCATCTGTGTGTTTTTTATACGTTTGTTAAGTGTGACGTCACGACTTCCGCTTCCAGGTCCAAGCCATAGACCGTTAAAAAGAATAGACCTCCTCACTCCTCCCCTTTACCATCATGACCACGTTCGAGGGGGAAATCATGGTGGATTTACAGGCTCCTCCTCCCCAGCTCTGATGAAGCATGTTCCTAAAAAGGGCATAAGGGCGGGATCTTCACTGTAGACTCCGCCCTTGCGTGACGTGTAGCTCGCGTAGCTCCAATGCTAACAGTCCGACCCTCATTAGTACGAGATTTCAAAAAATTCTTTCGAAAACCAGCCTGGTTTCTTTAATTGTGACTAACCCAGCGTTATCACAGGAGGAATATGTAGCCGTAGAAAGTGTTTAAAAAATAGAAACCAGGCGTTAAAGTTGTTTTTAACATGTCTAAAGTCCAATGCTTTTCAATGGGGCCTAGCGGCTATATGGAGGTACTACAGCAATGGCGGCCTCCAGTGTTGCGGTCGTAAAGCAGAGCAGCCAGCGGCCATTGGTCCTAGCAGACGGGCAAATATGCGAGAAAAAAACATTAATAACCCTTAAAAACAACCATTAATATTTCTGAAACTCAACAGAGTTACTGAACATACTTATTTTTCAGACTCATTAGCCAAAAATGCTGCACCTACTGCTAAGAAAAGTTACTAAAGTCACTACTTCCGGCGTTAGCATATTTTCTCAGCTAACCCGGATGTAGCGATTTTGGTAAATATTACTTTTATAGCGGTAGGTTCAGCATGTTTGGCTAATGAGTCTGAGAAATAAGTATGTTCAGTAACTCTCTGTTGAGTTTCAGAAATATTGATTGTGGTATTAAAGAGTTTTTTGTAGTTTCTCGCACATCTGCGGACCCGGAAGTAGAGCTGTGACGTCACCACTTAACGTATTGCAGTGCCATTGAAATACTGTCATGTCATTAGCGTAAAGCTAATTTACAGCTAATTTACAGCTCGTAATTCCCACAGCTGCCTGCAGAGGGCGCTCCAGGCCATTTAAGAAACCCGACCAGCCCAGTTTCTCGCTCCTTACTGCCTTTTCTGTACATAAGGGTTTCCGTGTGGTATTAAAAAGTCAATAAGTAAATCGTGCCGACATTAAAGTGATCGTCTGTAAGTTTGCAAAATGAGGATAGAGAGAGAGAAAAGTATATTTTGTGTGAGAAAATCTCCTGCAGACAAGCCAAATTTAAGAGCTGGTAATAATTGAAAAAGTGGGCCAATATTGTTGTATTTGTAATCTCTGCAACAATAATAAGAGAGAAACATTTGCCTAAATTTTATGCAAGACAATGTTTAGGAATATATTACTGTTCCATAAGCACTGAATAAAGAAAGAAGACAGAAAGAAGACATTTCAAAAGTAAACCATCATTGGCCGGTTCACATAAAAACTTTTCTCATTGGTCCAAGTCATGGCACTGGGGATTCTGATTAATGTCAGAAAATGTTGCTAACTTGCAAGCCCAATCTAAACTTACAGACCATCACTTTAACGTGTTGAATGATATCGACATCTCCCTCTTTCCTCAGTTTGATGGAATGTTTGCAAATCTAAATCTAAAACACAGTAAATGACATTAACCTGGTTACGCTGTGCAGGATATGTCCCCATGATAATGACGGTTTGAAACGTGATTTGAAAATACAAATATAACATTATTGCAAAACTCGTCAGAACATCACTCTCTCCCGTCTCGAGCGGAATGCCGGAGTGTGGCCCCCCGTGAGCGCCTGACCTAGAGTGTGGCCATCCCCCGTGAGCGCCCCTGACCCGGAGTGTGGCCCCCTCCCGTGAGCGCCCCTGACCCGGAGTGTGGCCCCTCCCCTGAACGCTGTCTGCGTTTCAGTTGCCGGCCTTGGCGAGGTTGGCGGCGCCCGTGGCCCATGACGACGGCGAGCGCTTGGCGGTCATGTGGCGGCGGGCGTGTTTGGTCAGGTGGTCGCTGCGCATGAACCGGCGGTCGCAAACGGAGCAGGCAAACTTCTTCTCCCCTGTGTGTGTGCGGCGATGGCGTGACAGCTCGTCTGAGCGAGCGAACTTCTTATCGCAGCCGTCCCACGCGCAGCTGAACGGCTTCTCCCCTAAAACACACGCAGACGCAAACATCAGGAAACATGTACACAGTTTGAATTTTTGAATGCAGCGTCTCGTTTCCAAGGGAGACCATTGAAAACGAGTTACAAACATAAAATACAACTGCAAAGCGACGATATTGACCCTCGCCGATCGCCCAAATTTATCTTATCGTATCTTATTGATACTGCCTTCATGGTTGTTGATGTTTAGAGGTCTTAGTTTTTGGATTTTAGAATGCAATATTATGGCTCACAGCTTGTAGAAAACCCCAAATTAAACATCTCATCAAATTAGAATATTTTGAAAATGGACTGTGAGCCATAATCATCAAAATTATATCAAACACTCACTTTGCATGTCATGAGTCTATTAGGGATGTAACGATTGACTAAAGCCCCGATTCGATTTCCGTTTTTAAGTTCCTGATTTCGACTTTTTCCGATTTTTTTGTAACCTTTTTTTAAGAAAGAATATGACTCATTCATACCAATGTTTCTTTTGTTTTAACATCTGCATTTTTGTCCTTGTAACAAACTGCAACTGTCTCAGTAAGAGAACTTTACATTACAAAAAAATACAAGACATGAAAATGAACTATAATCAATTTGACATGAGTGCTTGTACATTTACATGTTTTCAGCATTTTTTTTTTTTTTGCAGTTTGAACATAATACTACCATTTAGAACTAATTTTACACTGCCGTTTTTTTAACCCTCGAACGCCTCACAGCCTCCCGGTGCAGCCTTTGTAAACATAAGGAAGAAAAAGACCTGACGGCTCCTGTAGGTTTTGGATTATTTGACAAACGGACATTTGATGAGGATTTCAGCAGAATCAGAGCAGGTCGGTCAGATGTTTGTCAGTTTATGATCTTTGGTAAACTTCTGTCAAAATGCTAAACTCTGCGTTAGCCGCTAATGCTAATCTCGTAGCCGCTAACTTTAGCTGCGTCTGCTGCTTCGATGCCTAAACGTGTTTGTGTTTACATGGTGTGGCGTGTGTTGGGGGTGTGGCGTGTGTTGAGGGTGAGGCGTGGGTTGAGGGGGGGGCGGGGGAGGTGTGGAGCTTATCTTGAGAAAAAGTTAACGTCGTTAGAAACAACGAGCTATGTTCCGGTCTATTTCAGTTGCGCAAAATGGAGCAGCTGAGGGTGGTTTTAAAATAGATTATTTTATATATTTTTTACGTCAATTCACATTTTACGCATATTAAATCGATTTTCAATCAATTTTCGATGAATCGTTACATCCCTAGAGTCTGTATCATATATTAGTTTCACAGTTTAAGTTGAATTACAGAAATAAATGAACTTTTGAACGATAATCTCATTTTCCGAGTTTCACCTGTAATTGGGCGGCAGTGTACTCTGTAGATGTGTAATATTTGCAGTAGTTGTAGTACTACTAGTAGTAACAGTATTCTCACCTGTGTGCTTTGGCAGATGTGTTATATTTGTAGTAGTAGTAGTAGTCGTAATAGTATTTGAAGTAACAGTATACTCACCTGTGTGCGTTCGCAGATGGCCTTGAGGTGCTAGCTCTTGAAGTAAGTTTCTTGTAGTAGTAGTAGTAGTAGTAGTAGTAGTAGTAGTAGTAGTAGTAGTAGTAGTATTTGTAGTAGCAGTAGCAGTAGTAGCAGTAGCAGTAGCAGTAGCAGTAGTAGTAGTAGTAGTAGCAGTAGCAGTAGTAGCAGTAAGGCAAGGAGAGGCAAGGCAAGTTTATTTGTAGAGCACAATTCATACACAAGGTAATTCAAAGTGCTTCACAGTTGCATAAAATTACAAGAAAACAGATCAAATCAATCAATAAAACATCAACATAAAGTTAATCAATGACAGTAAAATGCAAGAGTGCAGATAAAATACTTTCAGTTTTCATATGCTCGGGTAAAAAGAGCTGTTTTCAGCCTAGATTTGAACATTGTTGAGCAGTAGCAGTAGTCGCAGTAGTAGTAGTATTTGTAGTAGTAGTAGTATTTGTAGTAGTAGTAGTATTTGTAGTAGTAGTAGTATTTGTAGTAGTAGTAGTATTTGTAGTAGTATTCTCACCTGTGTGCGTTCGCAGGTGGGCCTTGAGGTGCGAGCTCTTGAAGTAAGTTTTCTTACAGCCGGGGAAGGAGCAGACGTAGTTTCGTCGCCGCGAGAACTCCGCGGCTGCCGTTACCGTGGAGATGCCGTTTCCGGCACCAGTTGCCGTGGTGACGTACATTGGCGCAGGAGCCAGAGGGAGGAGCTTCGTGACCATCGTGCCGCCCCGCGAGCCCACCTGAAAACATCAGGGGAAAGAAGTCAAAACAACGACTAAACCAAAAATAAAAACAAAACAACATAAATAGTCACATTTATTATTCTAATCCAGTGAATACAGTTTATGACCTTTATTTGTTGTTTTTTCAGCAGGAGATTAAGATAAAGTTGCAGATTTTGTCAATGGAACTTTCAACAGTTTAAACCAGGAAGTGGCTCTGTGCTCTAGCATGATGCTAATTTCCTGTCAGATCGTGACAGTTTCCTGTGTGTTTTATTCCCATGGAGAGTTAGTCCCGCCGAAATAAAAGAATATTCAAATATTACGTGGCTGAAAACATGCAGCTGTTGGATAACATGTTCAAACATGTTCAAACACTTTACAGGATGTGTTTTAGCCGTGGAGCTAATGCTAATTTGAAGTTATCCAATTGGAAAATAACACCACCATCTGAACTACTTCTTTTGAAAAACACTCTGCTCAATGTTTAGTTAAAGTTTCTTTATTTTTACTTTATTTTATTTGAAGTTTACAATAAAATGTGTACAGGAAGAAGTCGTTATCTTGCATTGGCAACAGGAAGTTAACCAAAAAGATAGAGAGTCTAATATCTTCTGTTCTGAGCGACAAAACAATCTAAATCAAGGAGTTTGCAGCACATTTTTTCATTGTTTTGATGGTTTGCTAAAATATCGCTTTATCTTTGTTACTGAGAAAAAGGTTAAAATCACCCGTCCTGAAACCAGGACTCGAGCTAAACCAGAGCAAACCTGGGCCTCACCTGCGCTTGTGGCATCACCAGCATCACGGTGCCCTGAGGGACTCCGGAGCTGACCAGGATGGGCTTGGGCGACGTCAGGATCATCCCCGAGCGGCTGCACATGGGGATCACCTGGCACAGGAGCGGAGGCGAGGGCGGGGCGGGCGGAGCGGGCGCTGCAGCCGGGCACGACACGCCCTCGGTCTCTGTCGGCAGCCCCGTGTCGCTGGGAACGCTGTTCGGCAGGACGTGTGCGATGGCGGGAGCGTTTGTGGCGTGGATTCGCACACAGGGCTCTGGAGTGAGGATGGGAGCGCTGTTCGGCAGCTCCTGTGGAAGATCGGCGGCGGGGTTTTCGATCGGAGCTTCCGGCGACAGGACTGGAGGGCTGTTTGGCGAGACGGCGTGTTCCCGGGGCGTGGCGGGAGCGGCGATTTGCAGAGTGGGAGGTTCCGCGGTTAAAATGAGAGAAGTTGGCGGCAGAGCGTCTTGGCTACAGTGCACCGTGAAGTAGCTCCCCTGCGGCGCCACCACGGGAGCGCTCTGTGGAAGGTTGTGCGCCGCGTTCTTCGGCAGGAAGTCGGAGTCGGCCGTGTGGCGGATGACGCTGGTCACCATAGCACCGCGGCTCAGGGCGGGAAGCGAACAGGAAGTGGTGGTGGTGGTCGGCAGGAGCGAGGGGGCGGAGCTCAGGGTGGGGGTGGGCGTGGTCGAGGTCTCCGCGAAGCTCGGGCTGTGAGGCGGAGTCATGCACTGGAGGAGGAGAGAGAGTTAATGACCAGAGCAGAAAATATATCGCATGGAAGTATTAGGTGAAGCCGTAAGATATCGCAAAGTTGATTAGTTTGTATTTGTTTATTTGTATTTTTATTTTTATTATTATTTTTTATTTTCTTCATTTTATTTGTATTTTTGTTATTTATTATTATTTATTTATTTTCTTCATTTTTATTTGTATTTTTGTTATTTTTGTTATTATTATTATTTTTTTTATCTTATGCTGTTCATTAAGATGGGTTTCTCGTGTCATGTGATAACCGTTCTTGTTTCTTTTCCTTTCTGGTTTCTGTGGTTCACAGTGGACTGAAGGATGATTTGTCATTGAAACCAATGATAACAGGAATAATGCTAAAATCAATAAAATATTTGATTAAAAAAACAAAATAAAAAATATATCGCAAAGTCCTTTAAGATGGATAATTTAGATGGATAACATCGGTTGTAAGTAATAATGATCATTGTATTTTAGTGAAGCAGCAAGAAATGTTGGGCAGAAAAGTTATTTTTAAAATGTTAAAGCAGAACTAAGTAACTCGTGCCCCTAGAGGCCATAAGCGCCACTGCAGGTGTCGTAGCATGTTGTGTTTTTTTTACTCATTAATTGTCAGTGAGAGTAAATACTACACTGACAGAAAAGACAAAGGGACAGAGGGATATTGTTCATCCAATTACACAATGAAGATAATTTTTTTTCACTCAAACGTGGCTGTAAATACTGTTTAAGTGGTGCTAGCCCGCAGTTAGCTTTGCCCGTTAGCCTGTTAGCTTCTTCTTCGTGATTCCATTAGTGTGTATTGGTGACTCCGAACCGGGGGCAGACAAGTTGCAATTGTGGTTTTCTGGCCAGAGACACCAGGGGGAGATGAAAGATCAGACGACAAATATTTGAGTATAGTTATCGGGTATCAGTATCAAAAACCAAGTATCGTTAAAGTACTGGTATCTAATATAATGTAACAGTCCCCAGCTCTACTTTCTAATGACATTTAAGACCTTAATTTAAAGACTGAAGTGGACCCAGGTCGTACCAGGGAGGACAGCGCCACCAGGTCCCGCTGCTCGTGGGCGGCGTCCAGCTGCAGCGAGTCGCACGAGTCGCTGGTGGGCGTCAGGGGCGGGGCTTGTGCGCGCTCTGACCCCAGGAGCTCATGCTGACCAGGACCTCGGCCGCCTCCAGGTCCGGGTACGGCCTCCAGTCCATCTCCATCACGCGGTTACGGACGTGGACCAACGAAGACCGGGGACACACCTGCGGGGAGGCGGAGACTTCAGCACTTTCACTTCAGTAACAACTTTACTCAGCACTTTCACTTCAGTAACAACTTTACTCAGCACTTTAACTTCAGTAACAGAAGGAGGCAAACTATTTTAAACTTGTGTCATGCCGACCATGTTAAGTCAATGGGATTGTTAAGTGATGACCCTACTTGCAGGTCCAACGGAACTTTAGTCCTATTCACTATAATGGGATTTATCTGACTGTAACCTGCTGTACACAGAAATATTACACTTGCTCTGGATTTTCTTTGATACTCAAAGGGATATTTCAGGATTTTGACATAGGGTCTCATTTCCTAGTTATCCAGAGTGTTGTTGATGTCTGGAGATATTTTTTTCTTAAATTCATGCAGTTCTTATATTTGAAGAGTCTAGTGGCGCTAGGCTAGGGCAAGGCTAAAGCATTTCTGTGGTATCAGTTAGCCTGCATTAAAAACAGTGTGACCCACTCCACAGTGCACCTGAGGTAAATCACTTATAACACCAGACTAACCATATAAATGTCTGTGTTAATAGAATAATGTTTGAAATATAACTGACCTTGTATCACATGAATTACCGCATTTTGAGGGACTATTTTCTCGCAGATCACTCCGCCGCTGCGTTAGCTTACAGCCACGAAGCTGATGCTGCTCAAATATAAGTTATTTTAAATGATTCTATTAACACAGACATTTATATGGTTAGTCTGGTGTTATAAGTGATTTACCTCAGGTGCACTGTGGAGTGGGTCAGACTATTTTTAATGCAGGCTAACTGATACCATAGACATGCACTAGCCTAGCATTAGCCTAGCGCCACTAGACTCTTCAAATATAAGTACTGCATGAATTAAAGAAAAAAATATCTCCAGACATCAACAACGCTCTGGATAACTAGTAAATGAGGCCCAATGTCAAAAATCCTGAAATATCCCTTTAATGTCAGAAAAGACTTTACTAAAGTTTTTTTTCCATACACAATAACTGTCTTTCAGCAGGAGATTCAGATAAAGTTGTGTTGTTTTTTTATGCTTGTCGAAGGAACTCTCAACAGTTATTATTGTGTGTGACGTCATCACTTAACAAACATATTGATATAACATAATCTGCACGTCATTTTTGCCTCTATCTATGTCACTTCCCGTCAGTGTCCAATAAGGAAGTGAAACTATAAACATTACAAAATGGTCAAACTAGGGCTGGGCGATATGGACCAAAGGTCATATCCCGATATATTTAGGTTGAATATTAATATACGATATATAGCCCGATATTTTTTCTGTAAAGTGAGAGCTGTGAAATTAATGTTAAGTCAAAGTCAAATACGAGTAGTTTTATTGAAAACTCACTATAAACACTGTATAACAAAGCTCCGTAAGGTGCACATTTGAATAAATAAAAAAAAGTCTTAAATTAAAATAGCCTATAAAATTAAATAGGTCAATCTTTTTCTGAGGGCAGCATTTATATATAAAGAGATGACAAAATAAAGTGCTCAGTTTAAGAATAAGATAACCTTTTTTTTTAAATCAGCTTGAGATGACCTGTTTCTTAGCTTATCGGAATTTGAAATATACCGATATACGCAATATGGTCTAATTCCATATCTCATTCAAAAATATATCGATATATCTTAAATATCTAGGTCAAACTAAAGAAAACTGGGTACATTTTTAAATGGGAAATGAGTCAAACTGCTATGAAACTTTACAATGATGATTAGACTCCACCTAAATAAGTCATATTTTCAAAAGCATTCAAACCGGTCATATGCATCAATAAAAATTGAATCAAATCAATAAGAGCCATGCCATAAATAGCAGTAGGAGTGTGACAATATATTTTGCGGGACAATACGATACCGATACTTTTTATTCCGATATCGATACTTTTGATGACGTAATGCATATTAATGCGCAACGTCATGCATATTAATGAGGCAGCAGTGCTCCACTGTTAATAGAGGCAAATAATGATCAAGAATGCAGTCAGACCAGCAGGGGGCAGCACTACAGTTTTAAACACTTGGACCTTGAACACTGTCACACAAATAAATTACTTTTAATG
The DNA here is from genome assembly GCA_007210695.1 of Neogobius melanostomus. Classification (NCBI taxonomy): domain Eukaryota; kingdom Metazoa; phylum Chordata; class Actinopteri; order Gobiiformes; family Gobiidae; genus Neogobius; species Neogobius melanostomus. Next base: position 410,948 of record VHKM01000523.1, on the reverse strand, counting down.
ATAGTTTTTATAATTACAAAGAAGATTAATCTGGGGTTGATTTATTCCTTTTTAAACAGGACTGTGGTTTCTTGTTTATTTAAATGTAAATGAAGTGACTGACAGATCTATGACCCATTTTCAGTGAGTAAGTCAAGGATCATTTATAAAACTGGTACAAAGCACATGAAAAGAAATGTAAATGATGAATAATATGTAGTATGTTAAAATAAAGGTTAAAAGTAGCATGTTTTTTTTTTATCGTGATGTATCGTAGATTATTATTGTGCAATATATCGATATCGCAGTATCGGTGTATCGTGAGATAATCGTTATCGTGAGCCATGTATCGCGTATCGTATCGAATCGTAAGGTACCCAGAGGTTCCCACTCCTAAATAGCAGGTGAAACTAATTAGTTAAATGTTCAGGTTTCTGCAGATACAGGTCTCTAAATGTGAGAACTTTCATATGAGACGATGTAAATGTTAAAAGGCTTAAAGCATAAAACAATCTGATGAATGGGATTGACAAAGCAAGATAAAAAGTCTGTGATTTCGAGTCTGGGTGAGTGAGCGGCTGCGGTCGAGGCGCTCGGAGCTGCAGCGGAAACAGATGATGTCACCGCGCTCCCATTGGACGACGTGGGAAAAAAAAAAATGAAAACACAGCGAGAGGCAGCTGAGGTAACGCAACACAAAGACCCAAACGTGAACCAGAGGCTGAGCAGCAACAAGTGCAGGACCAAACCAGGGACCACAACGCTAACCAGGACTACATTAAAGCGAGGACTAAAGAGTCGCCACAGCTGCAGTAGGAACCACCGAAATCTGTGCTTATGCAAAGAAGCGAGTCAGATTTAAGGCTTTGTAATGCCACAAACGCATTCACATCATTCCGAAAGATTTGTATGCATTCCATCAAACAGAGGAATGATGGGACATGTGGATATTGATAAGAATTGGGAAACGTTTAAGCAAAAAAAAAACAACAGAAAAGTGAGAGAATTTTAACCAAAACAAAAACAGGTGCGCCGAAAACAAATCAACAGGTTGTCAAGAACGTGCGAAACTCATGACTATGTTGCTATGTGTGTTTTTAGCGATTTATAAACATGTATTTACGCATGATGCAAACGGGGGCAGCTGCACAACTGATCTCCCCAATGCAAAAGACCTTGTATGTCGTTAAAAAAGCATTACATTGGATTCCAACTGGCATTAGATCCAGATTCCTTGCAGTGTAATGACATTGCTGCAGAAGTTAATCAACAACATAAGAAATAAGAAGCTGTTTAACACATTCAGCTGCACTTTTAGCTTGTTCACAATCGTTTGCTCAGAAGTTGCCTGTTGTGTCCCCTCATTTCTCTGTTTAAGAAATGAATTTGCATTTGTGGATTGAAATGATAGTATATGAGAAATGGCTTCATAAAGCATTTGTGTAAGCCCTCGTTAGTGACTCATTACCTCCTGGCTGATTACTGGTCAGCGCCTGGTTCAGCCCCCGTTTCCCCCGGTGTGTGTGCGAGCCCCGTCTGCAGCCTGTCACCGGGAGAACACCGTGTTCCCTGTTTGGAGCTGCACTGTAGGATTCTCCTCCTGCTCAGACTCCTCAGACAGAACCGGCCGGAGCTCCTCCTCCTTCTCCTCACGCCCCGGGGTCTCTGAACCCACGGCCCCCAGCACCCAGACGGGGACACGCCCACTTTGGGAAGAAAACGCTTTTTTTTACTCGAGTACGACGGTGCAGTGTGTTGTGTTTGCAGCAGGACGGTACGACTCATTGATGGATTGGTCTTAAATGTCTTCCATGTTTCTGTCGCTACTTGGACGCTCTTTTCAGGAAGCTTGTATCTGGGTAGAAAATGTGCTCAGTTCAGGTGGGGGTTAAAGAACCAGTTCTGTAGCCGCCCCTGTTTGCATTATGTGTAAAGACATGTTCATACGTCGCTAAAAAACAGCCACATAGCCGCGAGATTCGCACGTTATCGACGACCTGTTGATTTGTTTTCGGCGCCGGGACTTTCAGTTTCAAATCTAAAAGCTTCTGGACTGGAGTCTACAGCCTCTACGCCAGAGGAACTTGAAAGTAAAGACCTACAAAACTCATCTTCTTGCCGTGTGTGTCACTTTTGTCACATTCATTTTCATTGCTTTTCAGGCATTTTTTTTGATGAGTTTTTGTCACTTCTTTGTTGTGTTTTCATCCTGGTTTTCTTCTCGTTTCTAGGCGGTGAAGAGGTTCATCCCTCCAAAATTAATTCATGATTAAAGAGGGGGTATTATGCTTTTTTCAATCACATAGCACCAGTCTATAGCATACTACAATGATGACGTAACCTTCTGTTGGTCTGTATATGCAGTAAATTAAAATAACTGCCTTGAATAAAATTGCTCTCTCAAAATGGCTGTACTGAACGTCTTGAAATAGGCCTCTGTCTCTTTAAGAAGCTTTCCGACACGCCCCCTTCAGCACACTGCTGTGGCATCTAAACAACACTACTGTGCGGGGAGGGGGCTCTGCTGAGCTGAGGAGCAGTGGTTGGTGGCTTGGCTGGTGACGAAAGGTCCAGAGGCGTCTCCAGGAGGTGGGGGCGTTCCTAGGAGGACTGAGGCATAGCTACACCTAAAATGGCTGCCGTCTAAGTTTTTACTGATTACTCAAAAATATGTGAATGAGCCAAGGCAACACTCCAGGCATGTGTTTAATGAGGGAATGACATAATAACATGATATAAAGCTTGAAAAAGTCCATTTTACATAATACCCCCTCTTTAATAAGAGAAGTAAGAACATGTGGAAATATCATGAAGCAAAGCCAGTCCTGGTTTCCCAATCCAATCGGAAATCAGAAGTCGCGCTCATTTCTTCGACGAACCGAATCCCCCAAAACCAGGACTTGACCAACTTTTGAACCACTCCATGGACGAAAAACCCAAGAAACTAGACCAGCTTCAAACCCAGCTCCGAGAAACTGAAGCCCCATCTTTTGCATATACTCTTGTTCTTATTATTATAGGGCAGCACTTCTTTGTCTTTTTGTTGCTTCCTTCATAAAGCATCCACCGACCTCTCTCTGCACCCATCCATCCTCTCACTTCTTTGTCTAAACTTTGTGTCCTACATTCCCTGCTTCCGTCCTCCTTGAACGCTCCCCTCCTTCCTCTCCCCGACGCATCACTCTTGTCACAGACTAGTCCAACACTTTTGCGCTTCATAGTGCACTCCTTGTCTCCTCCTCGCCTGCCTCCTTAAAACCCTCAGCAGCACATTCTTCCACATGTAGTTGCCTCCTGGTCTTCTTCCTCCTCTCTCGGCGTGTTCCCTCCCTCCAAAAAAACCTGCTCATACTCTTTGTTTGTTAAAAAAAATGTTCAATAAACTGGGACCCTCCCTCGCTTCCTTTAGCCGTTAGTCCCTACACACTTGGTGCAGTTTTGTCTTAAAACATTTCTCCACATTTCTTAACCTTCCGTCTCCTCGTTTTGCCCAAAAGGAACATTTCCCAATAATACAATCCAAAACTTAATCAAAGTGTTTGATGTAATATTTGAACACTTACATGGTAAATCTAGCAAATACTATGTTGTTATTTGCTTAATTATGAATCACAGCCATTGCCCTAATTGCTTTGCTTTGTTTCCACCCAAGTTCCTTTATCATTATGCTCCATTTCCAAAGACAGAGCCCCCTTTGCCTTGTTTCAGCCCCTCCTCGACTGACAAACTTAGCCTTCACGGATAAATCAAAGATCACTAAAGCCTCCCGAGGTCCACATTGTCCTGCCCAGACGCTCCAGTGCAGACAGGGACTCACTGCAGTCATTACGGCGGCTGTTACAGTGGAGCCAAAGCCGAGCGTGTCCTCAGATAAACCTTCCCCCAAAATTATTTAAATAACTACGACACGCAGCGGCGGAGCTTGCACGCCAAAAACAAGCCCCGGAAACAGCGCGTAAAGTTGGAGAGACCCTCTCCAAAAGACAGGTGCGTAAAAGGGACTGACCTGGCGGAAAGGTCCGCGGGAAGAGCGCACTGGTCCGGGGTAAACCCAGGTGAGGCTGGCGGAGAGGTGGACCGGGGACAGGACCCGGGGACCAGGGCTGCAGAGAGAGAGAGAGCGAAACTTCCCCTAGTAGTCCCACCACGCGCGAGGGAAGACGGCTGCGTGCGCGAGCTGGAAGGAGCGGGTCCTTCCTTCCGTCCTTCCTTTCCCCCAGGTTCCGCGCTTCAGCTGAGAGCTCCGACCACGAAAATGAGAAAAAAACACATTGAGGTGAGGGACGCAGGGGAAACAAAATTCAACAGCGGAGTCTGGCGGGTGGTAACAGCCAGCCAATCCCCGGCAAAGGTGTAGCGGGGCTCGGCCAAACAGAGGCGAGGGGGAGGAGCGCGTGGAGGCGGCGGAGCGGAGCGCGAGGAGGCGGCGGGTTCAGGACCGCGGATCTGAGCCCCGGCGTCAGAGCAGAAGAGACACAAACAAACAGCACTTCGACTCATAATCCATAACCCAGAACTTTAACCAGTTTAACAAGGACAGTAAGAAACTATTATTCAAGATTAACACGATTAAACACATGACGAAAGCTCTGTTTGCGTGGGATCTGAATCACCTGAGGAGTTTGCAAAATTACCCAAATTACTTCCAAATGACCGACGTGGCAAATTTGGGAACAGAAACTCTGAGGTCGTCAGTGATTTTTACTGTTTACCTGAGGTCACGCATTCTGATCCTGTGAGGAAAGGGTTTAAGCAAAGTGTGACCCACTTTAATGTTGCTTTATTTCACTGTTGATAGGCAGACAAAAAACACACACGCACGCACGCACGCACACACGCATGCACACACACACACACAAAACATAAATGTTTGCGTAAAATAACAAAAAAGTCAATTTCATTGGACAAACCAGATGTTATAGTGTGCACATGTGCTTTTCAACACCTGTCCATAGAACCTGCACATCTGTAAATACACTCACGCTGTTGTTCTATGTCAAATTGTTGTTGTCTTTACCATAATTTAAACTTAAAGGAGCTGTATCATGTTATTTTAGCCATTCCAAAGTAAACTATAGGCATTTATATGATATATTGTACCTCTATCACTATGGAGTACTCCTTTTTGAGAGAAATATAAGTATTTTCTGAGGGTATTTTTCAAACCCGGAAGACAAGACGCTTCGATTCAGTTAACTCCGCCCCTCTCTCCGCTCATTCCACATTTACAGTATTATAAATATAAATATCGCTGCAAAAAGTGAAGTTACTTCACATAATGCAGTTATAAGGAGTTGACATGTGCAACACAGTTTCATAAATGGCTAACACACACGCTAACACACATGCTAACACACACGCTAACACACGCGCTAACACGCACGCTAACACACACGCTAACACACACGCTAACACACACGCTAACACACACGCTAACACGCGCTTTGATTGACTCACCGCTCAGTCTGGCCTCCCCATGAGATCGTGTTGGTTATAAAAGTGAATCCACTTTGATTCTGGCCGAGGTTCACCAAGCATCCATCAGGTTGGTTGATAAAGTCGCTGAATCCCGGAAAGAAATTCCAACTTCTGGCGAGTGCACTCTTCTTTAGGAAGGTTGAATAGTCCTGTCCTCTCGTAGCCAAACGCAAACCCGTGACATTATCGTTGGGTAAGAAAAAAGAACAGGCGTGTCCAGAGTAGGTTAGAAAGAGCTCAGTCTTCACAATCATGACTTCTGATCGGATCCTCCGGGGGTGCGTTTGTTTACTCTCCCGGGACAGCACAGACGCGTCGGAGACTTACTTTTTTTCTTTATTTCTCTCTTACAACAAAAATAATGAAAAAGCTGTTTTATAGATTAAAATCAGGCTGTAAGGCATTACATTCTGACGACACAACTGAACAGCTCAGTGGTTTACCAGGAGAGGGCGGAGCAGCTGCTCAGAGAGCAGGATTCAGGAGGATTACTTAGAACTGCGTGAATGAAGCCAAAAACCGCTCTGGGGTGTTTTTGAGAAGGAAATAGCAAAACAACATGGTTAAAAACTCCAAAAAGTCGATTTTGCATGATATAGGACCTTTAAGCTTCTTACGCATGCCTTTATAGTCTCATAGTTTAAAGTTTTTGTGATAGTTTAATATTTATCTAAGTTATGTGTTATATGTTTTATGTTTCTTGATGCTCGATCGATCGAGAACCTGTTCATAACCAATAAAACAATAAAACCAATTCTGACTCTGATTCAATCTGTGAAATATTGATCTAACGAACTACCATCAGTGTTGTTGGGATTACTCCATTAAAGTAATCCAACTACTGATTACTGATTACTTAGATTAGATGATAAATGAGCTACTTGTAATCTGATTACTGATTAGTAGTTTTTAAATCAGTCTGTTTTGATCTGTTATGACTCTTTTGTATCACACGAGGACAGATATTTGGATAGAGCCGAAGAAAAGGATAAAAAAGGATAGTTACAATATAATAACAATATTCTTTGCTTTAGTCGAGATAAACTCAAAATTATGACCATATAATATTTCCAGCCAGACTGTCGTTTTTGGTTGTTTTTCCACATTTTGGACATTTTTGGAAAACTAAGATATTTTCAGCCAAAAACATTACAAAAAGTAATCAATACTTAACAAAGTAATTATAATGTAATTACCAGTTTTGAAATCATAAGCCTGTCAAATTACTCCATTATGTTCTCTAAGTAGTGAATGATTCCGTTACTCGGTAAAACTGTAACTACATGTCAACGATGGAAAACTCTTGTGTGACTGAGAGCTGATTCAAACTAATCCACGTAGTTACATTTGAATCGAGCTCAGGATTGTGTCAGGATCACCTGGATTACCACATTCCATAATCTACACTGGATTACCATTAACCTAATGTAGATTATAAAATGTATTGCTAAAGGAAGAGTCTGCAGACCCGGGAGGCGACAGGTGTGTTAAAGGCAGGATTTGATTTTAAAATGTTAAAAATACTAGAGTTAACATTCAGACACTGTAGGAACAGACCCAACACATTTCCTGGAATGTTTCTGTGTCATCTTAAATCTTTGCCAGATCCTTTAAAATATTTCTGGATCCTTTAGAGACGAGGGGCACTAAAGTAAGCCCTGCACCGAGATGTTTTTACCAGGGTTATGACACTGTTTTATTTCAGGGTAGCCCGAAGCTCTCGGGTTTGATTCCCGGGCCTTTCTGTGTGGCCTGTGTGCAAGTTTCCTCTGGGTGCTCCGGTTTCCCTATACTCTACCACTTAAAAAACATGTACAATAGGATCCTCTCTCAGGCCACCTGTATAAATAAAGAATAATAAAAAATAAAAATAAAAGCTTCTTGACCTGAAAGCTTACAGCCTATAGGCCAGGGTAACGCCTCATTTGAAACTAAGACCTGAGCTCTTTCCTTATTTTTTTTTTCATGTTTTTGTTCACATTTTCTCGTCACGTTTTTGTTGTTTTCGTCACGATTTTCGTCACGTTTTTGGGGCTTCGTCACAGTTACATTACACCAAAAACGAAATGCGGCCAAAACGCAAAAAAGCAATGAGAATGTGACAAAAATGTGAGGAAAATGCAACAAAGCAACAATAACGTGGCATAAACCCTACAAAACAAAAAAAACTACAACTAAAAACAAGAAAGAGGCTTAGGTGAGTTTTGCAGGCCTTAGCTTTCAAATGAGGCTCTCAGGGGGAGACGTTTGGGTAAATGTGCTTGGTTACGTGGGGTTAAAAGGATATTTCAGGATTTTTGACATAGGGCCTCATTAATTGTTAAGTGATGATGTCATCGACCCTACTTTAGTCCTATTCACTATAATGGGATTTATCTGACTGTAACCTGCTGTACACAGGAATATTACACTTGCTCTGGATTTTCTTTGATACTTAAAGGGATATGACATTGGGCCTCATTTCCTAGTTATCCAGAGTGTTGTTGATGTCTGGAGATATTTTTTTCTTAAATTCATGCAGTTCTTATATTTGAAGAGTCTAGTGGCACTAGGCTAATGCTAGGCTAACACATTTCTATGGTATCAGTTAGCCTGCATTAAAAACAGTCTGACCCACTCCACAGTGCACCTGAGGTAAATCACTTATAACACCAGACTAACCCTATAAATGTCTGTGTTAATAGAATCATGTTTGAAATATAACTGACCTTGTATCACATGAATTACCGCATTTTGAGGGACTATTTTCTCACAGAGCAGGCTAACTGATACCATAGAAATGCTTTAGCCTAGCATTAGCCTAGCGCCACTAGACTCTTCAAATATAAGAACTGCATGAATTTAAGAAAAAAATATCTCCAGACATCAACAACACTCTGGATAACTAGGAAATGAGGCCCTGTGTCAAAAATCCTGAAATATCCCTGTAAGGGGTTAAAAAAAACAGTTTTTAGTTAATGTGCAACAGTTTCGCTAGTTCTCCTCATAAAGGCGTTTTTTTTAAATATATATAATGGTAACTTTCAAGTCACTCGGCACGTGTTTTTTTCTTAGTGCAGATGGCGCTGTTTCCAAAAAGCGAGTGTCGTGAATCCGCGGCCCTAAACCCGCGGTGGGCCTGACTCCGCGGCGCTCCGGCCCGCGGGTGGATAACCTCGCGGGGGGAGCGGGAGCGGTACGTGGCCGCGCTGTGATTGGCTGAGGCGGGGTGCGTGGCTGCGGAGGGGCGGGACGGGAGTCAGCGGTGTCAGAGTAAACTCGCTGAACCCGCCACAGTGCACTCGAACTGGGGGAAAGGTTGGGGGAGGAAGGCCAGGGCGGTGCGGGCGGCGACTGCGGAGGAGAAAAAAACATATATACAGGAAAAAACTCCCGGAGAAGAGGGGGAAACTGAGAGGTTACAGCGAGAGGAGAGGAAATCACCCTCGTTCACCCAGTAACAAAGAATGTGGACCGTTAGCCGCGAAAACAGACGTTGGGCTAGCGTTACTGCAAACGATAAATAACGGTCAAACGGCAGCAAAACACGGCTGATAACGCTTTTATTACTTAATTGTTTTACTAATAAAACACAGAATTTTCAGGAAAACACTTTGAAGTGTAATGAAGGGTAAGAAATAACCCAAATATACTTGGTAACAAAGAATTTAAAAAACTTAAAGGCGAAAATAAACATTATGTTAGCATTATGGCATGATAAATAACGGTCAGCAGCAGTAAAACATGGCTAACAACTCTTTTATTACTTAATTTTTACTAATAAAAACAACATATTTTCAAGAAAAAACTTTGAAGTGTAAGGAAAGGTATACGAGTATATATTTATATAGAGTTCGGGAATGTGATGTCATATCGCTAAGCATTATGGGATTAGTAGCAATTGTAAACTAATGGAGATTTTAAAAGTTAAAATACTGGAGTTATTGTTCACATTAAAACATTTGGACACCACAGTGTGTTAGATGTATTTACCAGCAGTAACTCAGCAGCTAAATGAGTTGTTCCACGGCTTTTTTCTCCACTTTTTATACTGTTTTTAGCTAATGTTAGTCAATGGAAATGTATGCTAACAGCTGCAAAGATGGCCGATCTCCATGGTAACTGGAATTTCCCAAACTCTATACTTGGTAACAAAGAATTTCCAAAATTGCACGACAAGCAACACACAAGAGCTGTAAAACATTGCCAACAACCCCAGTATTACTCAATCTTTACTATGTAAACATTGTATTTTCAGGAACTCGCACTGAACAGTAAGGAAGGGCAAGAAATAACCAAATTATGACTAGTATGAAAGAATTCCAACAGTTTTTTGGGGAAAATAGACATTATGTCAGTGACTATAGTGCGCTAAACAGCACAAATTAGTAAAACATGGCCAGTAACTCCATTATTACTCCATTTTTTTTACCAAAGAAAACATTGTGTTGTCAGGAAAACCCTCTGAGAGTTAGGAAAGTGAGAGGAAATAACAGAATTTAAAAATTTGTGGTGAACGTAGGCATGATGTTGGCAAATATGACTTCACTAACAACACACCAGATGTAAAACATGGCTAATAACGCCGATATTACTTACGTTTTACGAGTGAAAACAATTATTTTAAGGAAATTACTTAAAGAAGTAAAGAAAAATGCCATAATATAGGCTAGTAACAAAGAATTTGAATAGCTTAAGACAAAAATAGATGTAATGTTGGTAAATATTCATGCATAACAACATGCAACAACAGGAAAACATGGCTAACAGGAAGTCATACCTACATTTTTACTAATGGAAACATTTTGTTCTCAGGAAAACAATGAGAAGTAAGCAATGTCATCATTAATAGTTGAGTTCCCACTAAATAATACATTGTTTTACTGATCTTTAACGTTAAACAACCAGCATAACGTGAGTAGAACATCGCTGAAAGTCATTACTAGGAGCACAAGGAAGAAGTAGTACTTTACGTTGGGTTCATTTTTAGCCCTCTAACGTCGATTTATTGTGCTTCTTTGTTCCAGTGAATGCCAGGAAAACAAACAGGTCAATAGCCAGCCACTACAGGATTTATGCGAATACAATACAACACAAACGAGTGCGAGACTGGCCACTGCAGAGGAAGGAGGGGGGAAGGAAAAGAGGCGCAGACGGAGGCATTGAACGACAGCACCAGTCTGGAGCTCAGGTCTGGAGCGCAACACTGTCCATGTTTACTACACGTATCTTTAGTCAGTATGTAGGCTATAGGTTTATAACGAGCACTTAGACTTTGTGGATAGCTATTATTGATTTTGGATGCTGAATAGGAAAGTCAATATTTCGTAAGGCATTTCATTGACCTTAAGCCTTTCATCAATCACTAATTTCATGGTATTATTCTTGGATTTTTGGTAAAACACACTCAAATTGATCAAAAATCCATAGGAGTGAAATGATCATGAGATGTTTTTAGCCGTGTTACGACTGTTTTACTTAAAACACATTTACAATCAACTAAAATTGGATAAAATGGTGATAATTCATCAAAATCAACACGACGTCGCCCATAAATCCAACTAAAAGCAGTTGAAATCCAGCCACGTATTTGTTGTAATGCATCAGTTAAAGGTTATTTTGCTGATATGTCTAACCCTCTGCCTGTGCCCTCAGATGGAGCTGGCGCAGTGAGCGGGAGGAAGATTGTAAACAGCCGACACGTGCGGCGCCCGCAGGCCCCTCCCACTCTCCCACTCCCCTCAAACGGAGTCACATTTCACCAGTGCTCATACATCACTGGGTTCACTGGGTTTATTTCTCCGAGAGCGACTACGGAGGCCGGCGCGGGACAAAAGAGGCGGCACGTGAGCTCAGTTCTGGTCACAACACGGGCGGGAAAAGGCAAAAGGCAAAAGGGGTTCATCAGGGCAGAAAATGAAGGATTTGAATGATTGGAATGAGCAAATGTAGACAAAATACCCAGTCGTCAAAACAAAACATTAGATAAATCAGTAAATCAGCTTCAAACTGGCATTACATTTACTTTTCCTGGAAAGTAATGACATTGTTTGAGTAGAAGTGAAAATACATTCAGCTGCAGTTTTGGCTGAAATTGCACACTATTTTTTGCGCAGCCTTTGAATATCGAAATTACCCTTCATTCTTTTTGGTAGAATGTTTGTAAATCTTAAAGTCCATATGGTTTAATAGATGGATGGACAATATCTTTCATTTCAGTGAAGTGGAGATTTAATGAAGAAAAGATGGGGAAATGTTATTTCTATTATTCTTTTTTGTTTGTGACATAGATAGAGGGCTAGTCCCATAGCATTCTGGCTTACTCGTTTCTAATTAGTGAAACATGGTTGGCACTAGGGCAGTGCTTAATTTGATCTCCCATTTGGCGGAACGCATTCCCCCACCTTTCAGTTTTTCAGGGTAAAGGATCTGGGACTATTTAGGAGGATCCAGCAAAGATTTGATCTGATGGTGTTTAATGAGAGTGTTCTAGCAACTTACACCTTTGCAGTGCTTTGTAACACATTACTCAAATCTGACTACTTTTTTCAGTAAGGAGTAATCTAATGCAGTGTTTCCCAACCAGGGGTACGGGGACCCCTGGGGGTACTCGAGGACCTAGCAGGGGGTACTTGGAACTATTTCAGACTGAAAAAGGGGGAAATATAACATATGTTTTAATAGGAAAAACTATATTTTTCAGTAAAATGTGTTGCTTTGGGAGAATTTTAGGTTTATTTTGACTGCAACATTGTCCTTTTTCTTAAACATACCACTTTTAAGTAATTACTTTCTAAATAAACTGTAACACCCTTGAGGTAGGGGTACATGGACGACCACTGAAAGGCCCAAGGCAAGACAATAACGGTTGGAAACCACTGATCTAATGCATGACTTTTTCCAGACCAGTAATCATATTAAAGTTACTTTTCAAAGTATCTGTGAGTAACTATTCTGTCATTTACCTGAGGAAAAATATAAACTTGTTTCTTGCGTCTTGTGGAGTTAAAAAAAGAAACGTAGACAACAATAGAGGAGACTGTTACTGTTAAAATGCACTTCCAATAACGAGAGTGTTGGTGAAACCGGTCGGTGCATTTTGAAGCATTTTGAAGGGGAGGGCAGCTGATGAATGTAACTAATAAAGTAAATTGTAATCTAACTTTTATAATCATGTAATCAGTAAAGTAAAAGGAGTAATCAGGAATCTGTAATTACTTACTGTAAATACTTTTTCAAGTAATCTGTAGCAACGCTGCACCTTTGTCCCTCGTCCCACCATTTAGATAATGTCCCACTTTTACACTAAAGTTAGATTTACATTGAGAATGAGAAATCCTCCTCCAGTGTTTCCTCCTCATTCAGAACTGTCCAAATGTCTTGATCTTTTATTCCATAAATTCAGACAAATACAAAACGTCTGGTCTAACGCTCATTAGACTGCACGTTTTGATGGAATGTTATGTATTTTTCTGTCAATTTCACACAATTATTTTGCCCAATTTGTCGAATATCCAAATTTGACTCAATTTCTCGGCTTAATCTGATGTTTCCACATTTTTAGAAATGATAAATGCAGTAAAATGTACAACGTTCTGCCCTAACCTTTGGGATGATAATATTTTGTGACCTGTTTCTGTGTGTGTGAAACAGCAAAGGAAACGCTTCAGTGCTGAGCTTCATCTAATCTAAGTTTTCATTTCTCCTTTCGGTCCCTCTGCATCACATGACTCCCACTTTCACTATAATTTAAGGTGGTCCCTAGTTGGCACGGCAACAGTTAAAGATGTGTACCTTTATGTATGTCACTTCCTGCCCGTGCCCAAGTGAAATAATAAACATCGAAAAGTGTCAAAAATGAGGTAAAAGTAAAAATGTTGTCTTGTTTGTCATGTGCACTTTAAAACAGCAGGTTTAGAGATACTTAAATGAGTCATTATTGGCCTGGATTCACATCTGAAATTGACGTCAACATTTCAGATGGAGCTGGACTGTTGTAACTCTGTGGGAGTGGTGGTGTTGGGATTTTGTTGGAGATTAGGTCCAGAAACCCGTCATCGTACGTGACACTGCTGTAGGAAATGATTTGAGTTTAGTTCGTGCAACAGAGAAAATGTTAAACTGTGTTTAAACCCACTCCAAACACCTGGAGCAGGTCAGAAGGCCATGGTAGTGTTTTCCTTTAAACTACTCTGAGCTCTGTAAATGAATGTATTTGACCTGTATTTGATTGGGTCACAGAATTATTACATTACAAAGCGGGTTACGGGTGCTAATGGTAGCGCTGGGTTTAGTGTTCATGCTTCATAGCTAGAAGGTCCCAGGTTCGATTCCCACCTGGATGGGGCCCTTTCTCTGTGAGGTTTGCATGTTAAGTAATACTTTATTAAAAATGACAACAACAGGAAAAAAGTCAAATTAAACTAAAAGCAAATTGGACTACTCAGGCCAACAAATTATATTAGTGGTCATACTGACTGAACGTGGCGTCCTGTCACTTGTTGGAGGGAGATTTGTGCTTCACTGGCTCGGCGGCTTTGTGCGTTGCTGGTGTGTCGTTGCGTTGTCGGCTGCAGCAGCTGGGATTGGCTGGGATCATTGTGCCGACTATTGCCATCAGGTTGTTATACATTGCCCTGCTACTGGCTCCAACAACATTAATGAAAATATGATATTAACAGGGGTGGGAATTTATAAGTTATACTTCCTCCCACTCCTTTTCGAGTTTATGTACAGTACGTTAAAATGTCATGAATGCATGTTAAAATAGTCATGTTTATATTTATTGTACACTGAACTCGGAATAAACAATCAATCAATCAATCAATCAATTAATCTCAGTAGAGAAATTCGTCTCTGAATTTGACCCATCCTCAATGGCCTGAGGGGACCTGTAGGAGCAGTGAGCAGCCAGCGTGCACGGGGACCATCTCCAGATGTGGAGCCAGGCTGATGGTCAGAAACACCTGGATGGAGGAGTCACCTATTGTATGTTTTTACCACTGCTCCTTACGGGTCGTCTCAGCAGCATCGAAGGTTGGGTCAAATACAGAGAACAAATGTCCTCACGGGGACAATAAAGGAGGCCTTAACCTTCAAGATTCAAGATTTTGTATTTGTCAAACCATGTGATTGATTTGAAATTATATTTCTCTCATCCTTGATTGTGGAGCGGGAGGGGGAGGGAGGGCAGGGAGTTCAGCTTCTCGATGGCCTTATGTATGAAACTGTTCTTCAGTCGACTGGACCTGGCCCGTAGATTCCGCAGTCTCCTCCCTGAAGGCATTACCTTGAAGAGACTGTATGATGGGTCCCTGGTGACTCCGACGGCTTTGTGGGTGAGACGGGTGGAGTACATGTCCTTAATGGTGGGCAGAGGGGCTCCACAGATCTTCACCGCTGCTCTCACGATGCGCTGGAGGCTCCTTCGGCAGGAGGCAGTGCTGGCGCCGTGCCACACAGTGATGGAGCTGGTCAGGATGCTCTCTATAGTCCCTCTGTAGAAGAACCACACAGTGATGGAGCTGGTCAGGATGCTCTCTATAATCCCTCTGTAGAAGAACCACACAGTGATGGAGCTGGTCAGGATGCTCTCTATAGTCCCTCTGTAGAAGAACCACACAGTGATGGAGCTGGTCAGGATGCTCTCTATAATCCCTCTGTAGAAGAACCACACAGTGATGGAGCTGGTCAGGATGCTCTCTATAGTCCCTCTGTAGAAGAACCACACAGTGATGGAGCTGGTCAGGATGCTCTCTATAGTCCCTCTGTAGAAGAACCACACAGTGATGGAGCTAGTCAGGATGCTCTCTATAGTCCCTCTGTAGAAGAGCCACACAGTGATGGAGCTGGTCAGGATGCTCTCTATAGTCCCTCTGTAGAAGAGCCACACAGTGATGGAGCTGGTCAGGATGCTCTCTATAGTCCCTCTGTAGAAGAACCACACAGTGATGGAGCTGGTCAGGATGCTCTCTATAGTCCTCTGTAGAAGTGCCACACAGTGATGGAGCTGGTCAGGATGCTCTCTATAGTCCCTCTGTAGAAGAACCACACAGTGATGGAGCTGGTCAGGATGCTCTCTATAGTCCCTCTGTAGAAGAACCACACAGTGATGGAGCTGGTCAGGATGCTCTCTATAGTCCCTCTGTAGAAGAACCACACAGTGATGGAGCTGGTCAGGATGCTCTCTATAGTCCCTCTGTAGAAGTGCCACACAGTGATGGAGCTGGTCAGGATGCTCTCTATAGTCCCTCTGTAGAAGAGCCACACAGTGATGGAGCTGGTCAGGATGCTCTCTATAGTCCCTCTGTAGAAGAGCCACACAGTGATGGAGCTGGTCAGGATGCTCTCTATAATCCCTCTGTAGAAGAACCACACAGTGATGGAGCTGGTCAGGATGCTCTCTATAGTCCCTCTGTAGAAGAACCACACAGTGATGGAGCTGGTCAGGATGCTCTCTATTCCTCTGTAGAACACACAGTGATGGAGCTGTCGGATGCTCTCTATAGTCCCTCTGTAGTAGAACCACACAGTGATGGAGCTGGTCAGGATGCTCTCTATAGTCCCTCTGTAGAAGAACCACACAGTGATGGAGCTAGTCAGGATGCTCTCTATAGTCCCTCTGTAGAAGAGCCACACAGTGATGGAGCTGGTCAGGATGCTCTCTATAGTCCCTCTGTAGAAGAGCCACACAGTGATGGAGCTAGTCAGGATGCTCTCTATAGTCCCTCTGTAGAAGAACCACACAGTGATGGAGCTGGTCAGGATGCTCTCTATAGTCCCTCTGTAGAAGAGCCACACAGTGATGGAGCTGGTCAGGATGCTCTCTATAGTCCCTCTGTAGAAGAACCACACAGTGATGGAGCTGGTCAGGATGCTCTCTATAGTCCCTCTGTAGTAGAACCACACAGTGATGGAGCTGGTCAGGATGCTCTCTATAGTCCCTCTGTAGTAGAACCACACAGTGATGGAGCTGGTCAGGATGCTCTCTATAGTCCCTCTGTAGTAGAACCACACAGTGATGGAGCTGGTCAGGATGCTCTCTATAGTCCTCTGTAGAAGAACCACACAGTGATGGAGCTAGTCAGGATGCTCTCTATAGTCCCTCTGTAGAAGAACCACACAGTGATGGAGCTAGTCAGGATGCTCTCTATAGACCCTCTGTAGAAGAACCACACAGTGATGGAGCTGGTCAGGATGCTCTCTATAGTCCCTCTGTAGAAGAACCACACAGTGATGGAGCTGGTCAGGATGCTCTCTATAGTCCCTCTGTAGAAGTTGCACATAACGGAGGCTGGGACTCTGGCTCTTCTTAACTTGTGGAGAAAGTAGAGACGCTGATTACTAAACCTTAACCTAAACCTTAAATAAACGATGACCTACACTCATTGTCGTGTGCACGTGTCATTGTATTAAGCCATGTCTGATTGTCACACCTTTATAGACGGTTTTCGATGTAAATATGAGGCGGATGTTTAATAAAACCAGCAGCGTTTTGCAGCTTGTGATTCAGAGAACACTTTTATGAGCTGAACATGGAGAAAGAGAATGAGAGCACCACATTTATTAGAGAATGATTCAAACTAAGGATGTTTTTCTGACAGCTCCACAAAAAGCCTCTTTGCTTCTTTTGTTTCTTGTTGCTGCATGAAGCTGAAATGTAATAAATGATTACCATGATCTTTAACAGCAGGTTTAGAAGTTTATATGCAGCTCAATGCAGGAAAAATAAAACATAGGCTTTATATAAATGTTAAATTTGCAGTTTGAAAAGAACATTATACATACAGTGGGGAAAAAAAGTATTTAGTCAACCAACAATTGTGCAAGTTCTCCCACTTAAAAAGATGAGAGAGGCCTGTAATTTTCATCATAGGTAAACCTCAACTATGAGAGACAAAATGAGAAAAAAAAATCCAGAAAATCACATTGTCTGATTTTTAATGAATTCATTTGCAAATTATGGTGGAAAATAAGTATTTGGTCAATAACAAACAAGCCAGATTTGTGGCTCTCACAGACCTGTAACTTCTTTAAGAGGCTCCTCTGTCCTCCACTCGTTACCTGTATTAATGGCCCCTGTTTGAACTTGTTATCAGTATAAAAGACACCTGTCCACAACCTCAAACAGTCACACTCCAAACTCCACTATGGTCAAGACCAAAGAGCTGTCCAAAGACACCAGAAACAAAACTGTAGACCTGCACCAGGCTGGGAGGACTGCATCTGCAATTGGTAAGCAGCTTGGTGTGAAGAAATCAACTGTGGGAGCAATTATTAGAAAATGGAAGACATACAAGACCACTGATAATCTCCCTCGATCTGGGGCTCCACACAAGATCTCACCCCGTGGGGTCAAAATAATCACAAGAACAGTGAGCAAAAATCCCAGAACCACACGGGGGGACCTAGTGAATGACCTGCAGAGAGCTGGGACCAAAGTAACAAAGGCTACCGTCAGTAACACACTACGCCGCCTGCAGTGCCAGACGTGTCCCCCTGCTTAAGCCAGGACATGTCCCGGCCCGTCTGAAGTTTGCTAGAGAGCATCTGGATGATCCAGAAGAGGACTGGGACAATGTCATATGGTCAGATCAAACCAAAATGGAACTTTTTGGTCAAAACTCAACTGGTCGTGTTTGGAGGAGAAAGAAAGAACACCATACCTACTGTGAAGCATGGGGGTGGAAACATCAGGCTTTGGGGCTGTTTTTCTGCAAAGGGACCAGGACGACTGATCCGTGTAAAGGAAAGAATGAATGGGGCCATGTATCGTGAGATTTTGAGTGAAAACCTCCTTCCATCAGCAAGGGCATTAAACATGAAACGTGGCTGGGTCTTTCAGCATGACGATGATCCCAAACACACCGCCCGGGCAACGAAGGAGTGGCTTCGTAAGAAGCATTTCAAGGTCCTGGAGTGGCCTAGCCAGTCTCCAGATCTCAACCCCATAGAAAATCTTTGGAGGGAGTTGAAAGTCCGTGTTGCCCAGCGCCTGCCCCAAAATCACTGCTCTAGAGGAGATCTGCATGGAGGAATGGGCCAAAATACCAACAACAGTGAAAACCTTGTCAAGACGGGGTCAGCCCGATGTTCCCCGGGTCCGATGTTCCCGGGTCCGATGTTCCCCCGTACCTATGTTCCCCGGGTCCGATGTTCCCCGGGTCGAGGCACATCGGACCCGGGGAACATCGGACCCTCCGAACGCCGGAGGGCCCGGTGTTCCCCGGCTGCGGGTCTCGCTCATAGACATCATGCGCCTGACAATTAAAGTCCTGCTGTAAACTCTTCTAGCCGATAGGCCTATAGGCAGTAAACGCTCGCCTCTCACCGCTCTTTCTTCTCTCTTCACCGCCTGGCACAGCACGGCCCGGTACGTGCGGATAATGGAGCAACAAGCGGCTTGATTTCGCTCATAACTCGCCTACTGATAACTTTATAACATATTATAAGCCTTGTAGATTTCGCATTGTAATAGCCTGCAGCATGTTTGTACAACCTCAGAATAAGAACGTGTCGCAGTCCAGACAAGAAAAGTAAAATTAGCTACAGCAAACTCACCCACAACCATAGATTTCCCTCCGTTTGCTTGACTGGTTCGTTGTTGTAGCTCGATCGTAATCCATGTTTTTCTCCGTGAAGCCCCAGCATACTCCATCACGCGTGTGCGGAGAGCCAAGTGCAGCGGCTCGTGCCATACCGCTCCTAACTCTAAGCTCTAAGCTCTAAGTTTTATCTGATGTCTGCACTCCAGCCTTATGTACATTAAATTAGGGATCTTTTTAGAATGGGGCAACACATGCATTGCGTCCTCACTTCTCTCCCAGTGCCGCCACCTTTCATGCGCTCATTACGCACTGTGCTTCGGCCATCAGATGCTCCGAGAGGCACCACTGAGGCTCTGTGATTGAATGACGTTGAACAGTATTTGCGCTGCTGTTTTATTAATGCAGTTGACAAAAAACCGATCCATAGATATTAAATGAGAACGATGAGGAAGAGGAGAAAAGGAAAACTGCTAACATGGCCAGTGATCGGGGCAATTACGCAGCACCGCGGGTGGACCTGTGAACACCCACTTTTGTCCTTAGCCCACCCGACGGTCCTTATATCATTCACTTCACTGCCTCTCCCAGGACAGAGACATCTGCACGGTCTGCACCGTTGTCTGCAGGACGCACATCTGGCTGTCTCTGTGCAAATTGTTGCATCGTGCGCTCTGTTCCTAAAACTTGTGTCCCCGACGTCCCTTCTTGCATCCTCTCTTTATCAGCCCATTTTTCAAATCAATTGACCTTATTTATTTGTATTATTCTTATTTATTTTGTGAATTTTAATACGCTTTCACAAGACAGAGAGTTGCATTTGTCCACTGTTAAGTGTACAGAAGAGAGAAAGAGAGAGGAGAGAATGTGCCGCGGTCCCGCTGTAGCGCGCTGCGATCAAAGGGCTGCGCTCCACATTTATAGAAAGGCCTTCTGTTTTTTCAATTTAGTAATTTTGTTTTCAAATTGAAAACAAAATAAAAATTGTAATTGATTTTCGATTATTATTTTGAAATGACAAACAAAGAAATAAAAAAAACAAAGAACGAACCACGGCACCTTCTCCGGTCCATGCATCCGTCCAATATTTTGGACTCTGCTGGACTGAGTCAGTGCAAATGGAGTACTAACTAAAACGAATTAAAAGAAAATTGGAACGAAAAGAATGAATTATCTTCAAAATATGATGTTGCAAAAAGGCGTCTTGACCAACTGATAAAAAGGTTCAAACCTAATGTGTGTTTTTACAAAGGAACAATGCACATCTCAGGAAACGAAAATGCTGAAGTAAAAGGCACTGGACTAAAAATACTGGGACTAAATTGGCAAACGAAAAATGATGTATTCGCGTTTGACCTGAGTGATCTGATGGAGCTATTGCAAGAAACCAAAAACACTAAACGAGGCATGCAAGAGACTGCGCCAATCGTTTATCCTATTGGCTTTTTATCGCCTTTCAAACTTGGATTTAAATGCTTCTTTTATGAAATGCTGAGGCGTTGGAAATACGACGAAGACTTGTAACCTTGTAACTTGTTGGAGAAAGTTCTCACGCAAAACATCCAAGGACTTTCACATCGGAGGTCGTTTAAACAACGAAGTTTACTATTTTGGAGAGGATGCTCTACCTGTGATGAGCTGACCAGAGTCAGGCTCACCGGCGGGGGTCTGTTGTAGCTTCTCATTCTCAGCTGCGCAAAGCGAGCGCACCTTACCGGACCCGCGCTCCTCCACAGGGCTCCATTATGCGTAAAAGCATGATGCTCTAAGCAAAATCGCGTGTTTGTAGCAATAGTTTCAATCGTCTTCATTTATTCAGTCAGAGATGTCAAATAGCAGATGCCTGGGGAGAGCGAGGGGAGAGCTGGATAACATGCCCAAAGTTAGCCATTGACACAAGCTGCGATCAGCTGAAATATGAACACACAGAGAGCGAGAGGGAAAAAGGAAAGTAAATAGGCTAGTTGGTATTTCCTCTCTATAGGTATTCACAAAAGTGGCACGGATCATATCCCGTCTTTTGTGGATGAAGAATGCGAACATCAAAGGGCACACGCGGGGAACAGCGGAACTTGTCTCATTGTTGAAGTCCCGATGTTCCCCGGGTCCGATGTTCCCCCACTTCTATTGGCGGGGGAACATCGGACCCGGGGAACATCGGGACTTTTAATATGCGAGGTACCGATGTTCCCCGGGTCCGATGTTCCCCGCCAATAGAAGTGGGGGAACATCGGACCCGGGGAACATCGGACCCGGGGAACATCGGTACGCACCCGTGAAGACTTACAGAAAACATTTGACCTCTGTCATTGCCAACAAAGGGTAAATAACAAAGTATTGAGATGAACTTTTGTTATTGACCAAATACTTATTTTCCACCATAATTTGCAAATAAATTCATTAAAAATCAGACAATGTGATTTTCTGGATTTTTTTTTCTCATTTTGTCTCTCATAGTTGAGGTTTACCTATGATGAAAATTACAGGCCTCTCTCATCTTTTTAAGTGGGAGAATTTACACAATTGTTGGTTGACTAAATACTTTTTTCCCCACTGTATGTGGGTTTTCTGACTGTCAGTGGCTCCTGCTGCATCTGAAATGATTATGATCAACTGGTAAACGTGAACCCAGCCCCCATTCTTCCTGCAGCTAAACCGTGTTCCAGATTCCCCCAAACAAACTCTCTGTAATTTTGACATTTTCCCTCTTATGTAACACGCCTTTGCTCCGGTTGATATGTTTTTGCGGCCGCCCCTCCCTCCGGGTCGCGTGAGGTGAACACAGAGAGAATATCGTTGTTTGTTTCCCGGCTCGGGTCACGTGAGGTGAACTGACCGAGTTACAGCGCCGGCTGTGGACTGACGTGAACCTGGATTATCTCCAGGAGGATTTCACAGCCTGCAGTGCTTCCCCTTTAGTTTGTTATGGTGCACACGGCGTGAGTCACACAGAGGGAGGAAAATGTAAGGGATTTCTCACATTTCTGCCTAAATTGGTCATAAAATCTGGTCTGATCTTTATTAAAATCACAAGAATGAGTGAACAGTGTCTGTATATTGTTATTGGCCATAACATTCACAGGACAGGGAGGAATAAGGGAGTGAACCCTTGGATTTATTAGCTGGTTGACCCTCCTTTGGCAGCAGTAACTTCATCCAGACGTTTCCTGTAGTTGCAGATTAGACGTGAACAACGATGAATCTGGGACCATTCCACTGGATTTGATGCAGGGCTCAAACAGGATTATATAGTGACAGGGATTAGATTAAATCAGAATGTTTTTAGGAGAGGGTAATACCATTGCTCGACTATTTTTACAGGAAAACCTTGTCAATAATAATGAAATTACAATAGTTCTCAACTGATAAGATGTCGGGACTCATCATCACCGTAAAATGTCCCACCGCAACTCACAATAAAACTGGATTACTAGCAATGTGTTGTTGAATAAGCATTTCAGTCATGTTAACAGACTCAGGTTGTGTTTCTATACCTTTGTAGTAGATAAATATCGACACTTTGGGAACTTTGGGTTTTTCGACCGACCAGACCCGCCTCAATTTCTTGCTCAGAACTTTCCCATTGTGTTCAATTTGCTTTTGTATATTGGAGTTTCAGTAACACTTATAATAACTACACCTTATTTAGCCTTAATACATTATTAATTAACACTTCATCATGAACAAGTCATTAGTTAACTGCGACTAACACTGAATGAATTGTTCAATGAATAAGTGAAGTATGTGAAGAGCTATTCACTATGAGTTAGGCATTAACTGTAGTATTTAAGTAGTTATTAAGTGTTTGTCACACTTAACTAATGACGTGTTCTTGATGAAAGTGTTAAAGGGATATTTCAGGATTTTTGACATTGGGCCTCATTTCCTAGTTATCCAGAGTGTTGTTGATGTCTGGAGATATTTTTTTCTTAAATTCATGCAGTTCTTATATTTGAAGAGTCTAGTGGCGCTAGGCTAATGCTAGGCTAGTGCATGTCTATGGTATCAGTTAGCCTGCATTAAAACAGTGTGACCCACTCCACAGTGCACCTGAGGTAAATCACTTATAACACCAGACTAACCATATAAATGTCTGTGTTAATAGAATAATGTTTGAAATATAACTGACCTTGTATCACATGAATTACCGCATTTTGAGGGACTATTTTCTCGCAGATCACTCCGCCGCTGCGTTAGCTTACAGCCACGAAGCTGATGCTGCTCAAATATAAGTTATTTTAAATGATTCTATTAACACAGACATTTATATGGTTAGTCTGGTGTTATAAGTGATTTACCTCAGGTGCACTGTGGAGTGGGTCACACTGTTTTTAATGCAGGCTAACTGATACCATAGAAATGCTTTAGCCTTGCCCTAGCCTAGCGCCACTAGACTCTTCAAATATAAGAACTGCTAGGAAATGAGGCCCAATGTCAAAAATCCTGAAATATCCCTTTAATCCATCATTTATTAAGGCTAAATAAGGTGTAGTTATTATAAAGTATTACCAAAGTTTCCCATCATTCCTGTGTTTGAAAGTCTTCAGGAATAAAAATGTGCATGTGTCATTATAAATATAGTATTAGTGGCTGGTATTAGACATTAAAATAGCATTAAAAAGCTTTAAATCTGACTTTCTGCTGCCCGTATATCCCTGGATTTCACCGTTAGTCTTTGTTGGCGCTCCTGCTGCAGGCCCCTCCCTCTCGGGTCACGTGAGGTAACGCACTTCCTTTTAGTCTGTGGACTGAACTGAACTGGGTTTTTATATTCAGAATATGTCTCCCTAAACGCCAGTCTTAACTCATTTGCTCGTTTTACTCCCATTTAGCTCGTTCTTTTTGGCGTCGTAGCATTTTAAAATCACGCCGCAAACCCCTCCCTCTCGGGTCACGTGAGGTAAACCTCCAAACCCACATCCGCCCGGAGACCGAGGGCAAATGCGACCGCTCCGTTACTCTATCTCCGAAACGCTGTCACTTTTCGCCTCGTGCAGATCGTCTCAGATTGTTGCTTCTTTTGCAGATTCTCTTCGGGACGTCGTGACCTGGTTTCACCTCGACGGTTACTGTGCGAGCGCGTGTTTAATCATAGCGAGCGCAGGTTTTTGCAGCTCTTATATAACCTCTTTGTTGCTCGTCGTGCATCCTCTTCCTCTCGGGTCACGCGAGGTAAAGCTCAACACATCCTGCAGCTCATTTGAAATGTAGAAAAAGCACTTGGGCGTGAGGATTTTTCACTGTTTTGTGCGATGGATTCAAACTGGCATTCTGTCGAAATGTATCGGGAAATAACGACATTTTTCCAGGATAAATTCATTGAAAATAAACCGGGTCTAAATCTCATTCGGCTGCAGTTTTGGCTGAAACTGTGCACAACGTTTTGCTCTTAAGTTTCCTGTTTCCTTTTAGACGGCAGAAACTCGAACTAAACCGAGGCGAAACCAGGTCGCTTTAATATTTCTCCTCTCGGCGGCGCGTGGCTGAGGTCACTCCCACCCGGTCACGTGAGGTAAACAAACCCACACTCGTCTGGAGCGCCTGGACTGAGCTGAACTCTCGGCGCTCTGACGAGTGTTTCAGCAGATTCTTCTCATCACTTATCATCTCCGGTCCATTCTTCTACTTCTTAAATAGGGGGTATTATGTAAAATGGACTTTTTCAAGCTTTATATCATGTTATTATGCCATTCCCTCATTAAACACATGCCTGGAGTGTTGCCTTGGCTCATTCACATATTTTTGAGTAATCAGTAAAAACTTAGACGGCAGCCATTTTAGGTGTAGCTATGCCTCAGTCCTCCTAGGAACGCCCCCACCTCCTGGAGACGCCTCTGGACCTTTCGTCACCAGCCAAGCCACCAACCACTGCTCCTCAGCTCAGCAGAGCCCCCTCCCCGCACAGTAGTGTTGTTTAGATGCCACAGCAGTGTGCTGAAGGGGGCGTGTCGGAAAGCTTCTTAAAGAGACAGAGGCCTATTTCAAGACGTTCAGTACAGCCATTTTGAGAGAGCAATTTATTCAAGGCAGTTATTTTAATTTACTGCATATACAGACCAACAGAAGGTTACGTCATCATTGTAGTATGCTATAGACTGGTGCTATGTGATTGAACAAAGCATAATACCCCCTCTTTAATATTTGCTGTGGAATTAAACTTGTTACTGCCTCATAATAGACCGTGGGGTGGCACAAAAGAGTGGCCAGAGGTGTAACCAGGCCACGCTCTAGACACGCCCCGTTGTAGTGTTAGGATGAGACTTGTAGTCGTCTCAAAATAATAAAACAAAGAGTTTTTACAGCTAAGTCCAAGTTCAGCCGAGGTCCCGTCCACTCTGTTTCACATCTGAGTGGCAGAGTGGGTATCCTCCTTTAGTTCTTCATTTTTGGTCATTTTTTTCCCTCCTGTTGTTGTAATTTTTTCAGGTACATTTTTTATCATTGTTTCGTAATTTTTTTGCTCGTTCTTTGTCATTTTGCTCGTTATTGGTAAGTATTTGTTCCTGTGTTACAGTTGGCCACTTATTTCTTCATTTTTGGTCGTGTTTTCCTCTTGTTTTTTGGTCCAGTTCTATCGTTTACTTTTCGGTTATTTGAGTCTTGTTTGTTTTGTGCTTTTGGCTCAAGCCTGTCCCTGTTTCTGTGGCAGAGCGGTTAGCCCGTCCCCTGCCTCGCTTCCTCTCGAGTTTACTCCAGGTCACGTGAGGTAAAGCGTCTATATTTATCCCTGACGCAGCCACAGTCCTTCTGCTCGCGTTGGACTCTCAGCCTGATTTACTTCCACTTCTTCTGTCCCTCATTTAGCCTCGTTATATAATGTCATTTATTCATGTGTCAGAGCGGGTTTCCTGGTTTTATTCCTGTCAGACGTGGACAGCGTTGTACAGTATTTATCCTGACACTTCACTTGTCTCTAGTTGGTAGTAACTGCAGTAACAGGAGCAGGAGCAGTCGTCGAGTAAATTACCTCTAGTACTGTACTTGAGGTTTTGAGGCTCTGTACTTTACTCGAGTAGTATTTGTGGTGAGAACCTGCTACTTTTACTCCACTACATTTAAAAGATAAATATATCACTTTTTCTGCTCCACTAGATTTCTCTAAAGGCTCCAAAGTAAAACGTTCATTTGGTTCATTTGTAAAGCTTAAAGCAGTACTAAGTAACTCATGCCCCTAGAGGCCATAAGCGCAACTGCAGGTGTCGTAGCAAGTTACGATTTTTTAACTTATTAAATGTCTTGGAGAGTAAATACTACGCTGACAGAAAAGGTGAAGGGAGAGAGGGTGTTGTACATCCAGTTATACAATGGAAATCTTTTTTTTTACTCAAACTTGGCTGTAAATACTGTATAAGTGGCGCTAGCCCGCAGTTAGCTTTGCCCGTTAGCCTGTTAGCTTCTTCTTCGTGATTCTATTAGTGTGTATTGGTGACTCTGACCCGGTGGCAGTCAAGTTGCAATTGTGGTTTTCTGTCCAGAGACACCGGGGGAGATGAAAGACCCCCAATCATCCCATTAACACTTGTATTACCCCAGAGGGACTACGGAAAGGATTTATTAAGGTAAACACGTTACTTAGTACTGCTTTAATACTCCAGAACAGGAGGTGGAGGGAATTCAGGCGACATTTTCATGTTTTTGAAGCTCATGCAATGATTTGACAACCCCTTTTACTTTTAATGGAGTAATGTTATGAAATCAAGTAACCACCACTACCCGATAAGTCGGTGTAGTAATAGTTTGGCAACACAGTGGTGTTTGTGCTCGTGCCACACAGCGAGAAGCTCCTCCGTTCCCAGGCCGGAATCCTCCTTTCCTGTTTGCAGTTTGCATTCTCTCGCCGCCTCCAGGTTTCTACCGGATGCTTTGGTTTCCTAACCTGGCAAGGGCCAGATTTATATAACAGTGCCAATAACATTTGCACTGAATCCAGTGTTTGTAAACTGCTGGCAAGGTAATTGGTTTCCCCCAACCACTAAAAACAGATATATTATCTGGTAATAATAGGCTATCAATAATAAAGTATATTTGTGCAAGAGACTTCATCCACCGCCTGAGAACTTTGAGAAGACGAGATTTTAAAGTGTTTAGTTCTTACTGCATTTGCAAATTCTTTCGCTTTATGAAGCTACATTAATCTAACCATCAGCCTAAACCTCATTTATTTGGCTGTTTGTTTTTATTATTTGTGGGAAGAGTAATGACAACTGTTCGAGTTGTGTGAGCTCGCTTCAAAGTGCATATGATAGATTTTATGCTCTTGAAAATGTGACTTATTTAGATGGATTACATCAGTTACATATTATCATTTTTCAGTGAAGCAGCAATTTTAATGAGAAAAATAAGAAATGTTGGCAAAAGTTATTTTATTTGAATTTTAAGCTGCTGACAGGAAGTGACATAGAAGAAGGTAACATTCCATAGCAGTTTGACTCATTCATTTCCCATTGACTTAACATGGTCGGCACGGCAACAGTTTAAAATTGTTTACCTTCTTCGATGTCACTTCCTGTCGGTGTCCAATAAGGAAGTGAAAACATAAACATCACAAAAATGGTCAAACTAAAGAAATAATCTGGGAATAATCTTTAGCAAAATCTTAAATATAATCGTGTTAACTGTGTTTTAGCAAACATTGTGTCTAATGTGTCAGATGCACTTTAACACACTCTGTCCTCATCTGACCCGGACTCTTCCCTTTGTGTGACTCCCGAAACACAGAAAACTCCATGTCCCTTTTATTTTATTTTTTTACCGCAGAGGCTCGAGAGGTCGCGCGGGGGTCCCGGTAAAAAGAGAGAGACAAGCCCCCCTCCCGTTTTCGGTTTTCATCTGGTTTCCTGAGGGAACAGAACGGGGGCGGATTGACTCAAAACACACCGTGCTTTCTCTCTCTCTCTCTCTCTCTTTCTCTCTCTCTCTTCATCGGGTCATTCGAGGTAACGGACGGGAACGGCTCCTCCATTTTTTTTTTTTTTTTTTTTTTTTACCGCCAAAAATAAAACGTGTCACGACTCTACCTGCGCGCGTACTTCACCTTTACCCCCTCTTCATCAAACCGCTTTCGAACAGAATGCGAAATCCCGCTCTTTACCAGCGGTTTCTTTGTGTCTAAAGTCGCGGGACGGTGACGGGCGCCATGTTTTTTTTTTTTTTTTTTTTTTTTAGGCGCAGCAGCGTAGTAGCGGAGGAGACGAGTGAGTTGCTAGGATACGCAAAAAAAAAAAAAAAACGTTTGGCCGGTTTCCATGGAGATACTACGGCAGTGAATGGGCGCGCAAGACTCTCTCTAAAATCCAGGCATTCCGTCCCGATTCTGTTTTTCTCCAAATTTACGCTGATTTTGATAAATAATCTGTCAAAGTAGTTACAGTTACGGTTAGCGATACAGCTGTAGCAAAGGATAGGATTACAGTTAACATTTGCGCGCGTTTATTTTACAGTTTATTTCCAAATTATTGCCATTTAGCCCATATAAACTACTGCCTGCTGGTTTATAAACGAACCTTTCCTCAAAT
Source organism: Neogobius melanostomus (assembly GCA_007210695.1). Taxonomy (NCBI): domain Eukaryota; kingdom Metazoa; phylum Chordata; class Actinopteri; order Gobiiformes; family Gobiidae; genus Neogobius; species Neogobius melanostomus. The sequence goes on along the minus strand of VHKM01000523.1, from coordinate 382,453 downwards.
TGTCAATGTAACGCAACAAAAGGCCTAATATGTAACGTTTCTTTGACGTAATTTGACAGTAACCGCCTACGGGGCGAAATGCCGTTACCTCCGCTCACCCCGAGAGAGAGGGATTTATTTATTTATTTTTAAGAAACGTGAGCGTTTAAGGTCAACAACAACCGAGAGGAAGAGCGGAACTGCGACAACCGGCCAAACACTAAGTCCTGTTTCACTCCATCCATAATACTCATTTTGTTCTTATCATTGCTTTGATGAACTAATAGGGAACTACTACTACCATAAAATCCGAATTAGTTAAATTGAACTTGCATGTATTTTCACTGTCGGGACTTTACACACATTTACATTCACCGCAGTATGCTATAATCCCCCCGAACAAAAAGCTCCGTAAGTCCAGCGTTTCGGAGGCTTTCGCAGAGAAACTTCTTTCCTTTGTTTGCTGTGAACTCCATGAACTGTCTCCGAGCGCGGCGTCAGCGTGCGTCCGTCTGTGGCGCCCTCCGCTGGTCTGTGCCCGCCACTGCAGGCTCTTTGTCTGCCCAGAGTGAGTGAGTGAGTGTGGGGCGGATCAGAGAAGAGACGTCTGCAGGTTTTAGTAGAGCTGCAACTCGAATAAAACATGGGAGTTTAACCGCTTAGCCCCCGACGACAACACGAGGAAAAATCTGTTTTGTAGGTCTTCGCTTTCAAATGAGGCGTTACTCTGGCCTATAGGCTGTCAGCTCCAATCAAGAAGCTTTTAAATTTGGGTAAAACTGAACTGGAGAAAATGTGCTCGGTTCAGGCGGGAGCTCAGAGGTTAATGATGGCAAAGACTGCAGTTATGTTGATAATATATCTGAAAACAAAAATAAATCTGCATAATCCATTGTTTATTCTGTCTAAAAGCTGAATGTTTACTTTCAAAAAGCCTCTCTGATCAATGGTATTACCGCACTTGTGTTGTGTGAGGGCTGGGACAATATCAGATACAAAAGTTGGTAGAAAAGGAACATTTTATTCGTCATCACATGAAGCTTTGGTCACTTATCCACTTGATTGTTGTTTATCTTCTCTCCCCGGCTTTACACTGATCTTCCTTTTTCAAACTTCTACTTAGGGCTGGGCGATATGGACCAAAAGTCATATCCCGATATATTTAGGTTGAATATCGATATACGATATATATCCCGATATTTTTTCCACAAAGTGAGAGCTGTGAAATGAATTGTTAAGTCAAAGTCAAAGCCAAATACGAGTGTTTTAATATTTAATATTGCGATTTTGATTTATTTATTTTTACCCCATTTGCTGTTAATAACTTTATGTTGCATATACATAACTAAACTAAAGCCTAAACTGAGACAATGAAATATGACTTATTAAAGTATTACTTACTTTTTAGTCCTTAATAATCATGAAATATAATTCAAAATAGTCCACATGCTCATTTACATAATTTACAATAAGCTTATACTGATTTTTTTTTTTTTTTTTTCAAAATAGCGCAAATAATTTCTTGATATTTGCTCTTGATTTAACTGTGTTCTAGTCAGTGGTTGTGAGATAAGTTCTTATCTTTATCCAAAACATACACAAACATAAGCCTCCAAAAGTGAGCCACAAAGGACTCTTTACTCTTAACAAGCTGCACAGGCTCAGCTTCATCTCTGTGGAGAAAGAGACGTGTGAATCCGGAGTTGAGGGAGTTTATGATCAGTGCATCAGAGCGGGTATCAGCGAGGGAATGGAGTGATTAGCGCTGCAGCTAACGCAATGCTAACGGGGGAAACGCAATAGTCCTTCGCGGTGGCAGCATTACAAACGCTGATATTTTCACAGTACATCCACGATCTACCGCAAACCTTAACTAGACTGAGAAGTAAACAAAAGCACATGGCGCAGCGCACATCATATCTCGCTGCTACATTCACTATGGGCCGTGGCCATCGCTGCATGGGCCAAAATTGTGTGCCTCCCTATATAAGCTTTTTTTTCTGTCATTTGTATCTGAACCATCTCCAAATGATTGAGCCACTGGTTTTTCTTTACCAACCAAGGGGCTCTCCTCGCACGCGTCACAGACATTGTTCTTTCTCCATGTTTGTTGAAGAGTGTCTGAGAAGGGGCGGGGCCTGAGTGTCTTGCCTGAAGCAAGTATTACAGCGCAAATTTGGACAATATCGATATATGTGATATGGTCTAATTCTATATCTCTTTAAAAAAAATATCGATATATCTTAAATATCGATATATCGCCCAGCCCTACTTCTACTTTGCCGTATCCGCCTCATTCCCCTTTGTTATATCAGTCCGTGGTTCGCTCAGACGTCCGTTCTTCTGGAGGATGAAAAGCCTAAGAGCTCATTGACTCTTCGAAGCCCCAAAGCCGCCTTCAATCCTCATCTTTCAATAAGCTTCATTTCACTCTGCTTCGATGTTCTGGTCCTCGCGAGTGAATAGTGATAATTTGCCGATATACAGTATTTGCATTCGCGATGTACTTTTGTTCATTCGAATACAGTGGGATTTGCACCTCAGACCTTTTGGATTGAACTAGAAACCGCCCTGTTTTGTGCCGGATCTTCAGTCTTCATCGGGACTTCATTCGCTGTGAGGGATGGACTTCTCAGTTCTTGGATCGCGGGCGGATGAAGCGGTTGACGAAGGAGCCTCCGCCTCCCGTGTGAGTGCTCAGGTGAGTTTGAAGCGCGGCCTTTTGACCGAAGCTCTTCCCGCACAGTGAACAGCTGAAGGGTTTGGCCCGCTGTGTGTTCTTTCGTGCTTCTCCAGAGCGCTCTTCAGGAGGAACGTTTGCTCACAGGCTGAACAGCTGAATCTCTCCGTGTGAGCGCTCGGACCGGGATCCCCCCACTTTCCTCCGTGTCCGTCCTGTGCGTTTGGGAGTCGAGGGTTTTCTTTTGAGCAAACGCTGGGCTTTTACCCGCGTGTGTTCTCATGTGGAGCGCGAGTTTATTCTTCAGAGCGAAGGGTTTCTGGCAGACGGAGCAGCTGTAGGGCCTCTCTCCGGTGTGAACTCGAATGTGTCTCTGAAAGTCCTGTTTGGTCCAGAACCTCTTGACACAGAAGGGACACTCGTGCTTCTTGGCCTCGGCCTCGTGTGCGGCGGCGCTCGCTCCGGCGTGAGTCCTCATGTGTGTCCTGAGGTACGACTGGCTCGCAAAGGTTTTATCGCAGGCAGAACAGCTGTACGGCTTCTCTCCCGAGTGGAGCCTGTAGTGGATTTGTAAATAATGTTTACTCCCGAACGTCTTCTGACAAACTGCGCACCGGTGCTTCGTGCTCCCGGCTGCAGCGGAGGCGCTCTCTGCGGAGTGTGTCCTCATGTGAACCTGGAGGTTATTCTTTTGGCTGAAGGCTTTCTGACAGATAAAACAGCTGTAAGGCTTTTCCCCCGTGTGTGTTCTTTTATGTACGTACATAATACCCCTCCGAGAAAAGGTCTTCTTACAGATAGAGCAGCTGTAAGGTTTCTCTCCGGTGTGAAGCCTGTAGTGTATTTGTAAATACTGTTTACTCCCAAATGTCTTTTTACAAACAGAGCACTGGTGCTTCTTCCCCTCAGATCCTTCAGTGTCAGACGAGTGCTCAGTTTGTCCCTCTGACTCTGAGCTGACGTCCTCTCCCTGCGTTTCCTCTCGGTGCTCAGTTTGTTGAAGCAGTGAGGACTCTTCGCTCTTCACACAGACCGCGCTGGGCTCTGGGACAGACCTGAAAAATGATTAAAGAGGGGTATTATGCTTTTTTCAATCACATAGCACAGTCTTAGCAACTACAATGATGACGTAACCTTCTGTTGGTCTGTATATGCAGTAAATTAAAATAACTGCCTTGAATAAAATTGCTCTCTCAAAATGGCTGTACTGAACGTCTTGAAATAGGCCTCTGTCTCTTTAAGAAGCTTTCCGACACGCCCCCTTCAGCACACTGCTGTGGCATCTAAACAACACTACTGTGCGGGGAGGGGGCTCTGCTGAGCTGAGGAGCAGTGGTTGGTGGCTTGGCTGGTGACGAAAGGTCCAGAGGCGTCTCCAGGAGGTGGGGCGTTCCTAGGAGGACTGAGGCATAGCTACACCTAAAATGGCTGCCGTCTAAGTTTTACTGATTACTCAAAAATATGTGAATGAGCCAAGGCAACACTCCAGGCATGTGTTTAATGAGGGAATGACATAACATGATATAAAGCTTGAAAAAGTCCATTTTACATAATACCCCCCTTTAAAATATAGATTAAAACTCGAATGGGCCTCATTCATGGCGCGTCCTGACAAAAATGCAACAAAAACACGTGACTCTGTGAGCTCCAGTCAAGAAGCTTTTAGATTTAGGTAAAGCCGAACTAGAGAAATCCTCGGTCAAAGTGGAGGTTAAGAAGTTTAAAGAACATTATTATTGTTGCGTTTTGGCCACGTGACAAAAACGCAAAACAATAACATGATGAAAACTAAAAAAATTCAACAAAAACTCGATGGAAAACATGACGATAAAAACGAGGAAAGAGCTTAGATCAGTTTTGCAGGTCTTAGCTTTCAAATGAAGCGTTACAGGGGTTTTAAGCAGCTGATGGCGTAGTGGTTAAAGTCTCTTCACCCGTTTTCACCCTGTGTTTTTCTGATGAATGAAAAATAAATGTGGGAAAGTCCAATATGATAGAAAACAGATCAGTTACAATAAACAGCTGAAAGTACAAATGAGCAACATTCACTTATTTCATTATTTTGAGGCAGAGTTTACGTTTGTTTTGGGATGAAAAGGGTCAATATAGAAATATTATAGACCGACACTAGTTCAACACATTGTTATCTCTGTGTTCAAAAAGCAGACGAGGACCACAGAAAGGTTTAATGGAGTTTATTTTCAGCCAGTGCAAGTCCAGAGTTCTGCGTTTAAAATCCAGATTCACAGAATCCTCCATAAACAGAGTTCACAACAGCTGCAGTTTGGAACAACTGAACTGAATCAACAAAGAGACCCGGGGTTTATGATTTACAGAAGAAAGAAAGAGACAGAATAATAATAATAATAATAATAATCTTTGGTCTGAGGAACTGAACAGAAATCTTACAATATCTTACAATATATAAGTCCTTCCTTCAATATAGCTGCTTCAAAACTGGAATGAAACAGTGGCGGCTGGTCCGATCAATTATTGCAAATTATGTTTGAGTTTTTATTTCGAGCTACAACAAATTAAAAAAAGTTTAAAAATAAAACGTTTTAAGTTGAGCAAAATCATGACTTTCTTCTGTACAGGTGTTTTATACACTGGAGGGAGGGGAGGAGCGTGTCATTTGGTCTGCCAGCTTCATTATGTTGCAACAGCATCATAAATGTGTAGTTTTATGCTTAGGGTTAGGTCGCTCTAATATGGTATAAAAACGTCACATATCATTAATTCAACCAATCAGAGACGCGCAATGTTAAATCTCCGATGGGCGTTTGGCCTGAGCCCCATCGGCGATTTAACAGGTGAAAGACGAAGCGAGGCCTGGAGGCGTCTGCTGTAAACAAACTCGAGTAGCAGCTCTGAGCTCACGGACGATCGGAGGAAAAACTTCTAATTTGAGAGACTGGAGAAGCTTCGTGTTGTTGCCTGAGAGGAGGTGAACGGATTTAGTCAAACTAATGGACTTCGGACAAACTTTCTTCAGTCAGAAGTCACGTCTAAACGGACTTTACATTACGATGCTAACTAGCTCGTCTGCTTTAGCTACTGCTTGTTTATTTCACACTTTGGGACAACCCTCGCTGACTTGGACAGTTATGTCCCAGGACGTGGACATTTGATGGAGAGAAGATTCAGGACCGTGAGGAGCTACAACAGAACAGGGAACATCATTCAGTCATTGAGTGAAACAGAGGTGGAGCTCCAGGTGCTGAGGAGGAGGACTCTCATTTAAACACGTGAGTCACAGAGTTATTTCTGAGCGGATCATTTGTCTGACGGTTTAAACCTGTGGCTCTGAGGCTCATAATGGAACCATAGCAGGTCTGAGTCTAATACTGTTCATGAAATCACAGAGGAAACACCTCCTGCCTTTGTTCTGTTGGTACAAAACACATCAGTGCAAAACTAAAATATCGTGACTCTTTACACTTTGATTTCATTTTGTCAAAAAAGCATAAATTCATTCCATGCTTCTTTATTTTTTATTTGAATAAAACTAAATAAGTTAGTTTTGATTATATTCTGCATAAAATAATAATATTAAAAGCCCCAAAGATAACTTTCTTTTTGAAGTTAAAAACAATGTTTATAAGTATTTTATAATTGAAGGTAGAGGCAACAGCGCCCCCTGGTTTTCACATCACCAGCCGCCACTGGAATGAAACCTGGCATTTGTGAGTGAAATGTGATGTGTTTAAAGTGCTGGAGCCTACACTGGCAGCTGCTCTTCCTCCTGTTTGACGCTCTGCTCCTCTTCCTCGTCTTTAATCCCTGGACTCTCTGGGATTTCCTGCTTCAGATCAGGACCAGGACTCTGTGAGGGCGTGTGGACACCTGCAGGAGACAGCGGGAGTTAGAGCCATGTGTCCAGACCTCACTCGGTTCACACCCCTCACCATGGAAACACACCCCTCACCCTCACCTGCCCAGTCACCATGGAAACACACCCCGCAGCATCAGTTAGCACAGTTAGCGGCTAATACATTCTCCTGCTTTGAGCTCTACCAAACATCAGGAAGAAAGAAAGCAGACCTGAGTCGTGGTGGCGGTGCTGCCCCCTCTGGCCTGGACTCGGCTGCAGGGGTTGGACGGTTCCCAGTCGTCGTCATTGTCAGTGTCAGGCTCCGTGTGTCCCTGCGTTTCCTCTCGGTGCTCAGTTTGTCTGTGTTGAAGCAGTGAGGACTCTTCGCTCTTCACACAGACATCACTGGACTCTGGGACAGGCCTGAAACATGATTAAAAGCACAGATTTAAAAGTGTGAAGTGAGAGTTTGTGAGTGAAATGTGAAAGCGCTGGAGCCTACACCGGCAGCTGCTCTTCCTCCTGTTTGATAATAACTTCCACTGGCTCCTCTTTCATCTGGGTCTGAACACCTGCAGGAGACGAGAGTAAACACTATGACCCTGATGAGCGCCCCCTGTCTCCCTCCGGACTGCGCTGCACTCACCCTCCGCGGCGCTCGCCTCCTCCTCGTACTCCACGATGATGCTCTGCATGAGCACAGAGCAGCCGGGAAGTTTCTCCTCGGAGCCTGTTTCGGGACGGTCCACGAGGCGAGAGTCGTCGGCCGAACCCGCCTCCGCCTCCGCCGCGTGCGTCCTCACGTGCTGCTCCAGGCTGAACTTTCGGGTGAAGCTTTTCTCGCAGGTGGAGCAGCTGTAAGTCCTGCCCTCTCGGTGAGCCGTGCGGTGCAGCTTCAGAGCCGGGAGGTCGTTGAACTCCTGGTTACAGACGGAGCAGCTGTAGCGCTTCTCGCCCGTGTGCAGCTTCATGTGGGTGCTCAGGCTGCTCTTTTGGCCGAAGGTTTTCTCACAGAAGGGGCAGCTGAACGGCTTCTCCCCCGTGTGTGTCCGCATGTGCTGCACCTGATGTAGGCAAGTGGACAAAATGTTCAAACTCAATAAGAAGCCAAACAGATAAAGTGGAAAGAGGCTGCAACGCCCTTTAAAAGGATATTTCAGGATTTTTGACATTGGGCCTCATTTCCTAGTTATCCAGAGTGTTGTTGATGTCTGGAGATATTTTTTTCTTAAATTCATGCAGTTCTTATATTTGAAGAGTCTAGTGGCGCTAGGCTAGGGCAAGGCTAAAGCATTTCTATGGTATCAGTTAGCCTGCATTAAAAACAGTCTGACCCACTCCACAGTGCACCTGAGGTAAATCACTTATAACGCCAGACTAACCATATAAATGTCTGTGTTAATAGAATCATTTAAAATAACTTATATTTGAGCAGCATCAGCTTCGTGGCTGTAAGCTAACGCAGCGGCGGAGTGATCTGCGAGAAAATAGTCCCTCAAAAGCGGTAATTCATGTGATACAAGGTCAGTTATATTTCAAACATGATTCTATTAACACAGACATTTATATCCCTATGCACGTTGAAGTTAAAAATAAATGTTGAATTTGCTTTTGCGGTGGTGAATGAACTGTGTGACGGGTATTCCCACAGTCACTAAACAGGACATCTGCTGTCCCGCTGTAAAAATGCTGACCCGGTCTCAGGTTATAATATATCATCTCCATACGTGCCTGATGGGCCTTTTGGATGAAGGTCTTCTGACACACCGGGCAGCTGAACGGCCGCTCTGTGCTGTGACTCCTCCGGTGCTGTTTGAGGGAGGAGAAGTCTGTGAAGCGTTGCTCGCAGACGGAGCAGCTGTACGACGCCTCCTCCGAGTGGATCTTCCTCATGTGGGCGTTCAGGTTGCTCTTTTGGGCGAAGGTGACGGCGCAGAGCGAGCAGCTGAAAGGCTTCTCCCCCGTGTGCGTCCTCATGTGCTGCTCCTGATGAGCCTTCTGGGTGAAGGTCTTAGAGCAGAGCGAGCAGCCGTAAGGTCTCTCCCCCGTGTGCAGTTTGGCGTGAGTCTGCAGAGACTTTTTACTGATGAATCTCTTCTTACAAACCGAGCACTGGTGGCTCCCGGCCTCGGCGCCCGCGTCCTCCTCGCCCTCCTCCGCGTGGCGCTTCATGTGCGTCTGGAGCGTGTACTTCAGGGGGAAGGATTTACCGCACACCGTGCAGCTGTACGGCTTCTCCCCGGTGTGGATCCGAATGTGTCGCTGCACCGTCTGCTTCGAGCCGAAACTCCTCTGGCAGAACGGACACTGCAGCTCCGCCTGGAGGTGGGACGAGAAACAACAATATCGTTAATCGTGATAAATGCGGCAATTAATCGAGTGCACGAGAAGATAATTAGCCAGAAAACCCTCGCTCGTCAGGTACCTCTGTGAATGATGGTGTTACTCTTAACCCCTTAACGCCAGGTGTGGATAATTAGTGCCAAACCTCTTCTTTTAGACTGTGGCTAAAATAATGCATGTTTCCCTTGATGCCTGTTTGCACATCCATGCCGTACCTAGGAACCTTTTGCAAGCACTAGTTTCTCGTAGGACCGGTTAGAGAAGGAACCACATCCGGGTCATGGTAGCTACTTAGCGGAAATAGCATTTCTGCAAATCGAGGCTACAACTTCGATGAAATCTTCAAATTTAAGTTGAGTTGAGCTCAAATAAAATTATGTAGCTGCTCCTCGTTTCCATCTTTAGATTATTTATTGGAATGAACTTCGTTTGATTTTTTTGGTTATTTGACGATTTAGGTACGTCGTTAATTAGCGACGTCAGGCCATAATGGAAAACTGCAATAGCTCCATCTGGTGGCATACGGCCACAGTGACCGCATTTTAGTAGTATTTAGATCTATTACAGCGCTAAGACGTTTTTAGAACATGCCAGTCTAGTGAATTTCTATAATCATTGTAACAATAACATACAAGGATATATTTAAAAAATCCCTTATTTTACACAGAACAAAATGAAACCGTTCATGTTGTATGCAAAGTGACCACAAGGTGGACCTATTGGAACAAACAAGAGTTCCACATCTGAAAATAATGTGCAATTATAATATAATTTACAAATAAGTCATGGTAAATGGAGGAATCTTAATAAAACCTCAGAAAAGGGAGTAAAATATGATAATTAGTAATAAAAATGGTGACATGTCTACATCAGGTGATGAAAGCAGCAGCAGTGAGCTGCTGTATTTATGCCTGTTGTTGCTAATTAGCCACATACCTAAAACTATATCTGTACTATGAGCTACAGATAAATTAACAATCTTCACTTAATTTAGCATCAGCTTGAAGCAAAAACACTGTATTTTACAATATATTTTTTTCTATAACTGGAAATAAATTCAGGCATTAAGGGGTTAATCATTACGAGCAGAAGGAGTCAATAAGAAACGTTCCTGTCACATGGACGGGTGAACGAGGTGGATCTGTGCAGTAAAGTTGATTAATCTCTTAACCCCCACCTAATTATCTCCAGTTTGGCTTTACCCAAATCTAAAAAGAGCCAAAAATCATTTTAACCATTTTGCATTTAAAATAACTTATATTTGAGCAGCATCAGCTTCGTGGCTGTAAGCTAACGCAGCAGCGGAGTGATCTGCGAGAAAATAGTCCCTCAAAATGCGGTAATTCATGTGATACAAGGTCAGTTATATTTCAAACATTATTCTATTAAAGGGGGTATTATGTCAAATGGACTTTTCAAGCTTTATATCATGTTATTATGTCATTCCCTCATTAAACACATGCCTGGAGTGTTGCCTTGGCTCATTCACGTATTTTTGAGTAATCAGTAAAAACTTAGACGGCAGCCATTTTAGGTGTAGCTATGCCTCAGTCCTCCTAGGAACGCCCCCACCTCCTGGAGACGCCTCTGGACCTTTCATCACCAGCCAAGCCACCAACCACTGCTCCTCAGCTCAGCAGAGCCCCCTCCCCGCACAGTAGTGTTGTTTAGATGCCACAGCAGTGTGCTGAAGGGGGCGTGTCGGAAAGCTTCTTAAAGAGACAGAGGCCTATTTCAAGACGTTCAGTACAGCCATTTTGAGAGAGCAATTTTATTCAAGGCAGTTATTTTAATTTACTGCATATACAGACCAACAGAAGGTTACGTCATCATTGTAGTATGCTATAGACTGGTGCTATGTGATTGAAAAAGCATAATACCCCCTCTTTAACACAGACATTTATATGGTTAGTCTGGTGTTATAAGTGATTTACCTCAGGTGCACTGTGGAGTGGCTCAGACTGTTTTTAATGCAGGCTAACTGATACCATAGAAATGCTTTAGCCTTGCCCTAGCCTAGCGCCACTAGACTCTTCAAATATAAGAACTGCATGAATTTAAGAAAAAATATCTCCAGACATCAACAACACTCTGGATAACTAGGAAATGAGGCCCAATGTCAAAAATCCTGAAATATCCCTTTAACGGTCCCAGCCTTACCTCCGACGCGTCTCCGCTGTTGTGCGACCTCATGTGCGTCTGGAGGTTGCTCTTTTGGGCGAAGGTCTCCTCGCAGACGCCGCAGCTGTACGGCCTCTCCCCGGTGTGCAGCCTGTGGTGAATCTGTAAGTGATACTTCCTGGTGAACCTCTTCTGACAGACGGAGCACTGGTGTTTCTTCTCCTCGGCTCCGGAGTGCGTCTTCATGTGGGCCTGGAGGTTACTCTTCAGCGTGAACGTCCTCTCGCAGACCTCGCAGCTGTGCGGCCTCTCCCCCGTGTGCACCGTGACGTGTCGCTGCAGCATCTGCTTCGTCCCGAACGTCTTCTGGCAGAGCGAGCACCGGTGCGTCTTGGCCTCGTCCCCGGAGTGCGTCCTCATGTGGGCCTGCAGCGTGCCCTTCAGCCTGAACGCCTTCTTACAGACGGAGCAGCTGAAGGGCCGCTCCCCCGTGTGGACCCGGAGGTGCAGCTTCAGGTTCCCCTTGATGAACCTCTTGGGGCAGAAGGGGCACTGGTGCTTCTTCCTCGCGGCCCCGTCGGCGGCGCTCGCTCCCGTGTGCGTCCTCGTGTGCGTGCGCAGCGAGCTCGTCTGGGCGAACGTCTTCCCGCAGACCGAGCAGCTGTAGGGCCGCTCCCCCGTGTGGACTCGGATGTGGATCTGCAGGTGATACTTCCTCATGAACGTCTTCTGGCAGAAAGGGCATCTGTGCTTCTTCTCGGCGCCGGCGTCCGTCTCCGTGTGCCTCTTCACGTGTTTCCTGAAGCCGGACGGATCGGCGAAGTCCTTCTGACAGACCGAGCAGCTGTAAGGCCTCACTCCCGTGTGTCGGCTCATGTGGAAAACCAGCGTGCCCTTGTAGGCGAAGGCTTTGTCGCAGACCGAGCAGCTGTAAGGCCTTTCTCCCGTGTGGAGGATGAAGTGTCTTTGTAAATTCTGCTTCGTCCCAAATCTCTTTTTACAAACCGAGCACTGGTGCTTCCGCTCGGCGCCGTCGGACGCGCTCGCCCCCGTGTGGATGATCATGTGTCTTTGCAGATTCGGCTTCTGATTGAAGGATTTCTTACAAATGGAGCAGCTGTAAGGTCTCTCCCCGGTGTGGACTCTGCTGTGAATGAGTAAATCCCGCTTTTTCCCAAATCTCTTGTGACAAACCGAGCACTGGTGTTTCTTTGCCTCCGCTCCTCCAGACACGTGTCCAGCTTTAGGGGAGCGAGGCGGGTTTTGTGCCGCTGTGCGTCTGACTCTGGTCTGGACTTGGCTGTGGTCGTCTCCATCCGCCTCCATCTGGACTGAGCAGCTGAAAGGAGGTTCCCAGTCGTCGTCATTGTCAGTGTCAGACGAGTGCTCGGTGTGTCCCTCAGTCTCCGAATGGAAATGTGGCTCCTCTCCCTGCGTTTCCTCTCGGTGCTCAGTTTGTTGAGGCAGTGAGGGCTCTTCGCTCTTCACGCAGACGGCGCTGGGCTCTGGAACAGGCCTGAAGAGTGATTAAAAACAGATTTAAAAGTGTAAAGTGAGCGTTTGTCAGTGAAATGTGAAAGCGCTGGAGCCTACACCGGCAGCTGCTCTTCCTCCTCTTTGATAATAACTTCCACTGCCTCCTCTTTCATCTGGGTCTGAACACCTGCAGGACACAACAGGAAATAAACAAGACATTTTATTCCTCCTTTTGTCTTATATCCACCTCTACTACATCATAAAGACACAAGTGAAACTGAAATTGAGGATTTCCCCCCCCCCTGTACCTGCTTCAATACCTTCATTTTTTTCGATACCAGTGTGGACCGGTATCGTTTGACGGTACCCAGCCCTAAGTGCAGCTTTGTTCATTCCTATTTGACACATGACGCTTTATTCACAGACAAGAGAACATAAAATAAAAGTACAGTGCGATAAAACTACTCTTAGAAACACAATTACTTCATGAAGCTACTCCTGGGTAAATGTGTCTGAGTAGCACTGTGGCCTAGGGCTGGGACCATAATAATAATAATAATAATAATAATAATAATAATAATAATACCAGTCTGGTATTGTTTAATTTGTTTATTTAGGTTCTACTGGTATAAAAAAATAATAAAAGTATCGAAAGCAGGAACTGAAAAGAAATATGAAATCTTTATATTCAAGTTTTGATGCGGTCGGTCATCAACATTTAAAATAAATGTAAAAAAAGTGAAAGACAAGTTAAAAAATAATTGGGGAAAATTGAGAAAAATGTGGAAAAAAATTCGGGGGGAAAAACTGGGAACATTTGGGGCGAAATTTAAAATAAAATAAAATAAATAAATAAAAACAGGTACAAAACTTTGGGGGAAAAATACGGAAAAATTCAGGAAAAAGTGGAAGAAATTTGGGAAAAACAAGTGGAATGATTTGGGCGGGAAAATTAAACATTTGGGGAAAAGTGGAAAAAAATATTGTATTGGGGAAAAAACACGGAAAAAATGGGAAATTTGGAAAGTGTTTTTTTCTGCCCTTTTGTTGTTAAAGGAAGTTTCTTGGTTGTTTCACCTCAAATGCGAAGGAAAAGGAATAAACTACATTGTTTGTAAACATTCCGGGCTTAGCTGGAGGCGGGAAGCTCAATTCCTATCTATTTCCATTGTAGCTGTTGTCATAGTAACGATAAACAAAACTGTTTTTGGAAATATCAGATAAACCTTATTTTATCGTCTCAATGTCATTCTTCTTGTTCTGGCACCTTAAGCCACAACAGGACCACATTTTTCAGTCGTAGTTTTACACTTAAAATCACTAGTTTTAGTTTAATCTTATTTCTCTTGATCACTTCCTGCCTCCAGCTGACGTCACTGATGATGTCAGCAGTTCAAGGGTCTATATGACAAATATTTTAGTATAAGTATCGTTAAAGTACCGGTATCAAAATAAATGTAACGGTACCCAGCCCTACTGCGGCCTCAGCGGCAGAAACACTTTCAGATCAGTGGAGAACAGCGCCATCTGTCGATAAGCTGCGGAACAATATGAGCTGTAGTTCCGGCCGCGGCCTGTAGGCGGCTCAGCATCACCAACAAAAAAAAACACTAGGCCCAGATTTAAACATTTAAACAACCATCTCTGAACCCCGGCCCGTCTCCTCCGGGATTTAGGGCGTCTCGGGTCTGCTACGTTTAAAGATGTATATGTTTTAAGGATGTGGTTTAAGATGTGGCGGTGAAAAGCAGCCGCTGATGGAGAAGAGGGTCGGAGTCAGTGTTAGCCGTTAGCTTCAGGACAAAAGACCTGCCTTTATAAAACACACAAATCACTTTATCTGAAATATTGACATCCTGCTGCCCGCTTTAACAGGTTTATTACCACGCGCTGCAGCGTCACACTTTAATCTCACTTTAATCTCACTATAATGACGGTAAAAGACACAGTCAGACGTTAGTATCTGCTCCGGGACGGACTCACGCGCCGCGGGCCGGACACTGCAGCTCCGGGTCCGGTCTGTGTCGCTCTGATCCGGGGAAGAGTCTCCGAAACTCCCGCTGTTTGGCTTTCAGACATTTTTACCAACTGTTTTAGCTGTAGCTCAGAGTTAGCAACACGGCGCTGTCCCAGTGCGGCAGGGCACGTGTGCGCATGCGCGGCATCTGCAACGCTGCGTTCAAGGAAACTGGAGAAAATAAAATCAGAATAGGTTTTTTTTTCTTTGTTGGTACAATCGTGCAATCGTACAATCTGTTAAAAAGGCATTTGACACATAGTTCTGTGGCAACTGTTGTGAATGTGATAATGGTCTGTTTTAATGAAATTGTACTCCTTTTTAAATTGCATTTTTTATTGTGTGCAGCGCTTTGGTCAACTTTGGTTGTTGTAAGGCGCTTTAGAAATAAAACTTGATTGATTGATTGAACATAAAACATAAGACACAGAATTTAGATAAACATAAGCTATAAAAACACTAAGGCTAAAAACACTAAGGCTAAAAGTTTGTATAGCTTATTGTTTATCTAAATTCTGTGGTAATAACCTTTAACCACCGCTGTAACCGAGCACTTTTTCTCCAGTTTGGCTTTACTCAAATCTAAAAGTGAAAAAAAAAGTGTCAAAATGGCGACGAAAACGAGGATGAAAACGCCACAAAAATGTCACCAAAAAGCAACAAAAATGTGGCGACAACCTGACAGAAAAGTAACGATCACTTTTGTAGGTCTTA
Source organism: Neogobius melanostomus (assembly GCA_007210695.1). Classification (NCBI taxonomy): domain Eukaryota; kingdom Metazoa; phylum Chordata; class Actinopteri; order Gobiiformes; family Gobiidae; genus Neogobius; species Neogobius melanostomus. The sequence goes on along the minus strand of VHKM01000523.1, from coordinate 367,309 downwards.
GCTTTCAAATGAGGCGTCACACTGCTGCTCTCCAGGCTTAAAGCTTTTAGATTTAGGTGAAGCTGAACTAAATAAATAATACTTTGAGTACGAACTGCCTCTGCGTAATCCTCTACAGTTACATTTACTCAAGTACATGGACACGAGTAACTTTTTGGAGTAACTATACTTATTAGAGTAGTTTTATCATTCAGTACTTTTACTTCTTATAATACTACTTAGTAATATTGTAAGTATCTTTACTCTTGAGTAAAATTATAAAGTTTCTTGTGTCACTGTGAGTAAAGTTACAAAAGCCCAAAAATAAGTAAGTGCTTTATTGTCATTGTACGAGCGCACAACGAAATAGCATTCAGGTGTTAGTCCTGAGCCGCTGCTACTGAGCCACGCTGCCACTGTTGGTCAACCTGACCCGCAGGTTTTGGAGGTAAAGGAAACATGGCTGCCTTCAGTCTCCTCTGATCCTCTGAAACGGTGCAGCGCCTCCTGGGTTTGTCCATTTCAGAGCGTGGTGTCCTGCACTGGTCAGCTCCTCCTCCTCCCTTAATTTTCTCATTTTTATGTCACAATTGACCATAAATCAGACATTTATCTCCAAGTACTTTTACTCCCCGTTACTGCTCACCTCTGACAGCTGACTGTCCGTGATGGAAATGATTTAATACAGTCTGAACATAATCGTTTTGTAAATCACAATATCACAACAGGAGTCGCCTCACAGGACGACACACACAGTAACACAATGTAGTGTCCAGGTTAACACAATGTCCAACAGAGGTCACGTCCGAATGAGCCTCAGCAGCAGCTGGTGCGAGCCTCATGAGCCCATGAGCCTCATGAGCCTCATGAGCCTCATGAGCCTCATGATCCTCATGATCATGAGCTCTGACATTTGCCTCTTCGGCAACGTAAAACTCCCAAACCCACTGGGACAAGAGAAACCTCAGAGAAACCTCAGAGAGATCCTCTCCCATGGACGGACAGGCTGTAGACAGGAGTCCCTCTGCAGACGGGCCAAGACCGCGGAGAAACATCCATCCTGAGGATTCACACTGATCTGAGTCGATTCAGGGCATTTTTCTTAGTGTTTTTGTCCATAATGGAATTTTTTGTTTTTTTTAAAGACACAGAACAAGAACAAACAAAACTAAGTGACATAAATATAAATATGTATGTAAGATAAATGCGTATTACAGAAAATGCAAAGGAAATAAAAAGAATGACGTGAAAAAGGGTTATAAGATAAATAACAGTTATTTGAATGAAACATTGATGGAAAATGGAAATGACTGATGGGAAAACGTGTTTCCGCTTTAGCTGTAAACACTATGTCATAATTCATATCATAATATTTCATTTAATCTGCAAACAGTTTTGGGGTAACATATCACAAAAGTAAGCCTCCTAAATGTGCACACTGTCATTGTGTCCTTGGGCAAGACACTTCACCCTCCTCGCCTCCAGTGTCTGCGTACACTGGTGAGTGAATGAGTGTGAATGGGTGAGTGGATCTTTGCTGTAAAGCGCTTTAAGTGCCTAATGTAAGTGGGAAAGCGCTTTAAAAGTTGAGACCATTTGTTGATCATGTTTTATTAGAATATCTTTATTTATATAGCGCCTTCCACAGACGTACCATTACAGGTTGAACTGTCAGATCCCGTGTGGAGCTTCATGTGTGCCTTTAGATTACCTTTTGGGCAAATCTCTTCTCACAAACTGAACAGCTGAAAGGTCTCTCTCCTGTGTGACTTCTCACGTGTCCAGTTAGATTACTCTTTTTAGAGAATGTTTTATTACAGATTGAACAGCTGTATGGCCTCTCTCCTGCGTGAACTCCAAAGTGGTTTTGTAACATCTGTTCCGTCTCAAATCTCTGTTTACAGACCGAGCACTCTCCTGTGTGTGTTCTCGTGTGGCGAACAAGATGAGACTTCGAGGTAAATCCCTTCTCACAAACTGAACAGCTGTATGGTCTCTCCCCTGTGTGATTTTTCATATGTACAATTAAATAACTGTTTGGATGAAGGTTTTCTTGCAGACTGAGCAGCTGTATGGTCTCTCTCCTGTGTGCTTTTTCATATGTACAATTAAATTACTGTTTTGGATGAAGGTTTTCTTGCAGATTGTACAGCTGTAAGGTCTCTCTCCTGTGTGAACTCGAATGTGTCTTTGTAAAATCTGTTTTGTTCCAAATCTCTTTGGACAAACTGAGCACTGGTGCTTCTTCCTCTCGGCTCCATCAGCGGCTCCGGTGTGTTTCCTCACATGTTTTCGAAGACTAGTTTTATGGTTATATGTTTTCATACAAACTGAACAGCTGTAGGGTCTCTCTCCTGTGTGCACTCTGACATGCGTTTGTAAACTCTGTTCATTACAATGTGTTTTTTGACAAAAAGGGCACTGGTGCTTCTTCCTCTCAGCTCCTTCAGGTCCTGACAGGTCCTCCTCGTGGACAGAGGCACTGGTCTCTGGTGCAGACTTGTATTTGGGGAATAGACCGGTGCTTCTTGCAGCTGGAGGGCTGGATGGTTCCCAGTCGTCGTCATCGTCAGTGTCAGACGAGTGCTCAGTTTGTCCCTCAGACTCTGAACTGTCCTCTCCCTGCGTTTCCTTTTGGTGCGCAGTTTGTCTTTGTTGAAGCAGTGAGGACTCTTCGCTCTTCACACAGACAGCGCTGGACTCTGGGACAGACCTGAGAAATGATTAAAAACATAGATTTAAAAGTGTGATGTGAGTTAGGGATGGCCGATATTTGTTTTTTTATTATTTACTGAGCCGTAATGTCGTAGCGCACTTGAATGCAGCAGCAGTGTAGACGGGCTGCACTGACCTGACTGGGGCAACAGTTTATTCAAATTATCTGAAATAAACAGTGGCTCCTAAAATAAAGAAACTCCAGCATAAATTCACACGTCTCCAACAGAAAGTATGTTTTTACTCAGTTTAAACAAAGTGGACACTTGGACACCACAGAGACACAAGCTGCTGCTGTTACAAACTGGACTAAAACTGCCTCCAAGGACATTATTTGAGTCAGGATTAACATGAATCTTTTTCTGATGTCGCTACATCTGAGAGGTGAGTGTTGTAAAAGTTTCTCCTGCCGCCAGATTTATAACTTTGTTTGTTAGCGTAGCATAGCTTCTAACAGGCTAAAGGCTACAACACGTAAACATTGGCTTTCTGTCATGTAGGTTTACTACAGTGATGATAATGGCTGTATTCACGTTTACTGTGCCCACGTTTGTCATGTTAATGACCCGTGAAAATGAGGAGTTATGTCGCATTTTCGCGAATATTTAAGTAGACGCATTTGCATCGTTAGCGCATTATATGCAGATCAAAGCTCATGCTAATCTTGTAAATCTACTGTTTGCCTTTTGCCTGCTCTAAACCAACTCTAAATCTTCAGTCTGGCCTCATAAGTTCAGTATAAGATGCTGTTAAAGTGACATGATGCTATTTTTTGCAGTTCCAAAGCTTCATACAGAGCTGTCCTCAGAGAAGTCCATCAGATTTGTTTAAAGTTAAACATGTAACTTAAACAACATGCTAGGCTACATGTTTAGTAGCCTGTGTCCCAGTGTCACTGTTTCCCATTAATAGAGGACATGGGTGAAAGTATAATAATAAATAGGTCTGAGTAAATATTTAGCCAAAAACAAAATGACATTTCTCTCCAACATTGCATTTGATCTTTTTAATATTTTTCTAATAAAAGAGTTTGTTTCATCATAGTGTGTGAGACAGTGAGTCCCAGACATAAGACATTCCAATAATGGAACGACAATTTGCATTTGACTGAGCCTTTCTATTGATTTTTTAACAAAAATAAATATCGGCAAATCGGATATCGATATCGGCAGAACATTTTCATATCTTACCATCCCTAATGTGAGTATGTGTCAGTGAAATGTGAAAGTGTTGGAGCTTACACTGGCAGCTGCTCTTCCTCCTGTTTGACCCTCTGTTCCTCTTCTCCTCTTTAATCTGGCTCTGGAAACCTGCAGGCGTCTCTGGGGAATAAATAAAAAACAAACATGTAGATGAGACTCTTTAGCGCCACCTGCCCCACTCTAGTTTGTACTGCAGCGTAGGTTGGTTAATAGAGACACTACTGTAAAGTAACAATAACCCCTTTGCAAATAATACATGCGATAATCTCTGAATCTGCGTCACTTTATCAACCACTGCACTGCTAATACGGACATTTATATTATAGGCTTTTATTCTATTTTTACTGTTTATACTTTTTACCCCCTTAAAGTTTTTTGTAGTTGTATATTGTCTATAAAATGCCTCTATTTACTATTTAATTGTTTGCAGATTTCCTGTCTCTCCTGCACAGCCTGAGTGTTTCTGAGAGCTGAATGTAACAAGTATCGTTAGAGTCAGTAGTATCGTATCGGGAGCAGCTCCAGGTCTTTTGATCATCAGACTGGACTGAATTTAACCTCTTGAGCCTCACATTAACCGAACACTCCAGTTTGACTTTAACCAACTCAAAAACGTGACAACATAAGGAAGAATCTTGGAGGAAACAAAAAAGGGACAAACGAGGAGATGATGAAAGACTGTTGTGGAGCAGTTCTTATATTTGAAGAGTCTAGTGGCGCTAGGCTAGGGCAAGGCTAAAGCATGTCTATGGTATCAGTTAGCCTGCATTAAAAACAGTGTGACCCACTCCACAGTGCACCTGAGGTAAATCACTTATAACACCAGACTAACCATATAAATGTCTGTGTTAATAGAATAATGTTTGAAATATAACTGACCTTGTATCACATGAATTACCGCATTTTGAGGACTATTTTCTCGCAGATCACTCCGCGCTGCATTAGCTTACAGCCACGGGCTGATGCTGCTCAAATATAAGTTAATTTTAAATGATTCTATTAACACAGACATTTATATGGTTAGTCTGGTGTTATAAGTGATTTACCTCAGGTGCACTGTGGAGTGGGTCAGACTGTTTTTAATGCAGGCTAACTGATACCATAGAAATGCTTTAGCCTTGCTCTAGCCTAGCGCCACTAGACTCTTCAAATATAAGAACTGCATGAATTTAAGAAAAAAATATCTCCAGACATCAACAACACTGTGGATAACTAGGAAATGAGGCCCAATGTCAAAAATCCTGAAATATCCCTTTAACACTATTTCGTTTTACGCTTGTACAATGACAATAAAGCACTTCCTTTTACATTTGGGTAAAGCCGAACTGGAGAAAATGTGCTGATGAAGGCGGAGGTTAAGAGGTTAATGAATCTGCAGCATAATGATACTATATAAATATGTATCACTACAAAAACACTGTATCTGAGCAGTAACGACCAACACGAAACGGGGCAGCCCTACTGTAACTGTAAATGTAACTGTAACGCGAGATCGGAGCCCTACCAGAAACCTGCCCGTGTCCTTTTGTTTCCGTCACGTGTTCAGAAACGTCAAAGACAGAGAAATCAGAACTAAACAAGGATAGTTTTAAAGAGTCCGCAGCGGTTAGCTTAGCATTAGCTTCAGAAGACCTGCCTTTAAGAAGCACAAGCCTCTGTCTGCAGTTTAATGTTATTCCCGCTGCTGCGCCACAGATTAAGCTTTAAATATAAACTTTAGAGAAGAAAGATTAAAAAAACTCACCGCTCTGAGCAGCGTTAGGCCTTGGGACATCTTTACAAACTTTAGCTTTAGCTTCGAGCTAACCTTCCACCGGGCACTTCCGGTTTTTTGTGCGCATGCGCTTCCTCCCGCTGTAAACACCGTCCACATAAGTATTCAGAAAAAAAACATTTACACAAGAAACGATCCAAACTATTTATATATATATCTATTAAAAAATTAAATAAATATATAAATAAATACAGATTTATGCCAAGATGCAAAAATAAGTGTAAGGCAGCAATATATAAGAAAAAAATGAAAATAAGCGCATAATGTTTGGGGTTTTCCAATTTTATATTTTCCATGACATCTCGAATGGCCTTCATTTCTCAGAACAAGAATAAACTGTGGAGTTTCAAAAGGAAGTTTCCTTTTTCTGGCCATTTTGAGAATATAATCAAACAAATGCTGACGCTCCTGACAAGAACCAGGAAATACGACCACATTAGTCCAGTGCTCCGGTCTCTGCACTGGCTTCCTGTCACTCAGAGAATAGAATTTAAAACAGCTCTGCTTGTTACAAGTCTTTTCATGGTTTAGCACCAAAGTCCATCTCTGACATGTTAGAGCCGTATGAACCATCTCGGGCCCTGAGAACTTCAGGGAGGGGTCTCCTGGTGGTTCCCAGAGTCAATAATAAACACGGTGAGGCTGCGTTTCAGTTTCATGCAGCTAAAATCTGGAACAGTCTTCATGAGGATGTGAGACAGGCCTCAACTCTGACAATGTTCAAATCCAGGCTGAAAACAGCTCTTTTTACCCGTGCATATGAAAACTGAAAGTATTTTATCTGCACTCTTGCCTTTTACTGTCATGATTAACTTTATGTTGATGTTTTATTGATTGATTTATCTGTTTTCTTGTAATTTTATGCAACTGTGAAGCACTTTGAATTGCCTTGTGTATGAATTGTGCTCTACAAATAAACTTGCCTTGCAGCTAAAATGACATAAAGACAAAATGTAGTGATGACTGTAAAATAGATTTTATTGACAGACTCGAGACGTGTACAGACTTCCATAAAAGCCCGAGGCACATTTAAAATCAGCACAACGATGAACAACTGGACTGTTATTTGTGACGTTCATGGTGGTGATGTGTAGGTTGCATAAGTATCTTTAACTTCTTGCTATAGCCCAGGAACATCATAAGTGAAAAGATAAGTGATAGAAGCCACATGGAGGCGCTCTTCACAGAACTGTAGTGTGTGTTTCTAAATCGTTTTCAGACAAACTGAGCACTGACGCTTCTATTCCGCTCCGGAGTGTTGTTTGCTCATGTGCTTCTTAAATTATCCTTTGTAGATAATGTTTTGTTACAGACTGAACAGCTGTAAGACGTGCGCTCCGTGTGGGTCTTCATGTGCGTCTTCAGAGTACCTTTGAGGGCAAATCTCAGCTCACAGACTGAGCAGCTGTAAGGCCTCTCTCCTGAGTGAATTCTCATGTGTGTGTTCGATGACTCTTTTGGGAGAAGGTTTTATTACAGATTGAGCAGCTGAAAGGTTTCTCTCCTGTGTGAACTCGAACGTGGTTTTCTAAATCATTTGTGCTTCCGAATCTCTTCTTACAAACTGAGCACTCGCGGGCGCCCTCTCCTGTGTGAATGCTCATGTGTACAGTGAGATTACTCTTTTGGGAGAAGGTTTTATTACAGATTGAACAGCTGTATGGCTTCTCTCCTGTGTGTGTTCGAATGTGTCTTTGTAAAATCTGTTTGGTCCAAAATCTCTTTTTGCAAACTGAGCACTCGTGTTTCTTCTCGGGTCCATCCTGAGCGCCCTCCCCGGTGTGTGTCCTCATGTGGCGATCGAGACAAGACTTCGAGATAAAAGCCTTCTCACAGACTGAGCAGCTGTAAGGTCTCTCTCCTGTGTGAGCTCGGATGTGTCTTTGTAAAATCGGTTTTGTCCCGAATACCTTTTGACAAACTGAGCACTGGTGCTTCTTCCTCTCGGCTCCATCAGTGGCGCCGGTGCATTTCCTCACATGTTTTCGAAGAGTGCTTTTATGGTTATATGTTTTCATACAGACTGAGCAGCTGTAGGGTCTCTCTCCTGTGTGCACTCTGACGTGTGTTTGTAAACTCTGTTCATTAGAATGGGTTTTTTGACAAAAAGGGCACTGGTGCTTCTTCCCCTCGGCTCCTCCAGCTCCTGACAGGTCCTCCTCGTGGACAGAGGCGCTGGGCTCTGGTGCAGATGTGTTTTTAGGGAACAGACCGGTGCTTTTAACAGCTGGAGCGCTGGATGTTTCCCAGTCGTCGTCATCGTCAGTGTTGGACGAGTGCTCAGTTTGTCCCTCAGACTCTTCGCTCTTCACACGACAGTAATAAACTCTGGGATAGACCTGAAAATGATTAAAAACACAGATTTAAAAGTGTAAAGTGAGTGTGATGTGTTTAAAGTGTGGAGTTTACACTGGCAGCTGCTCTTCCTCCTGTTTGACGCTCGGTTCCTCTGGCTCCTCTTTAATCCGGGTCTGAACACCTGCAGGCGTCAAAGACATAAACAACAAATGTTTAGATGAGACTCGTTAGCGCCACCTGCCCTACACCTGGTTGGTTAATCTCTCACCCCCACCTGAGCCGAGGGCATTTTCTCCAGTTCGGCTTTAACCAAATGTAAACACTTCTCGACTGGAGTTTACAGCCAATAGGCCAGTGTTACGCCTCATTTGAAAGCTAAGACCCACAAAACGGATCTAAGCGCATCCGTTTCGTCGCATTGTGGCCGTGCTATCGTCACTTTTTCATCGCTTTCTGTCACTTCTTCTTTTTTTGACCTTTAAAGTCGGGTAAAGCCGAACTGGAGAAAATGTTCTGGTTAAGTTATCCTTTATTAACCCTCTGGGACCTTTTGTGGCCTTTGACATGTTCATTTTTATGGCATTTTTTCTGTGTTCAGTGGATGTTCCTCAAATTTGCCTCAGGATAATCATTTCTGGAGAAGTTCATTTTGGCTATTTCAGTTTTTTTACATTGCTTCCCAGAGCTGGGGCTGAAAAAAAATCACACTTAACTCCCTAAGGCCCAAAACATGGCCTCTACTTTCAACATCATAACATTTTTTGTACTTCCATATTTTTTTCTACTTTAAAAACTCAGAATCATAGAACTACTTCTGCTTGACACATATATACCAAATATTTGTAATTTTTTAAAATGATTTTTAACCCTTTATTGGCCAAAATGCACACAAAGTTCACCGTCATGCAAGTATTTTTCATTAAAAAAAAAAAAAAAAAAAAAAATCACACTTAGCTTAGGGTGCTAAGTGTGATTTTTTTTTTTTATGAAAATCCCTAATAAAAATAAAAACCTCATTAATTTGGAATATTTTTTATAAAGTTATGCAAGTTTTTGTGATTTCTAAACAGCAGTGAACTTCTGTGTGCATTTTGGCCAATAAAGGGTTAAAAATCATTTAAAATTACAAAATTTGGTATGTATGTGTCAAGCAGAAGTAGTTCTATGACGCTGAGCTTTTAAAGTATGAAAAAATATGAAAGTATAGTGATTTTATGGTTGTTAAAAGTAGAGGCCGCGTTTTGGGCCTTAGGGAGTTAAGTGTGATTTTTTTTAAAGGGAGCCCTGAGGATTAAACTCTGTAGAGAAAGGGGGGCTTAAGAGGCAGCAGGGGCAGTCGGTGAGTCGCTATTGCTCCTATGCCATTTTATGCCCTTGATTAAGCTGATGAGATATTTAACATTGAATATAAACAGCGCACTACAGTATCGGTTAATACATTAAGTCGTGCGTGTGTTTAAATGATAAATGAGAGGATCTGTGCCGCTGTGAGTCGATGCTCATGGTCCGGACGGTGCGTCTCCGTTATCACAGGACAGATCACCTTTTGGCAACAACCTCCTCGACCAGAGCCACCGGGACCGTTCTCCATCTTTTTTTTATTTATTTTTTTATTTATTGAAAACTATACAAAACAAACAAACAAGGCTCAGGTCTGCAAGGCTTCAGCTTTCAGTGTAAATAAAAATACAAAAAATAAATAAATCTTTACAGTGCAAATTCGTTACATCTTTGGTCTTCAGGGCTTTGGCATTGGTGCAATAATTAAACGAGGTCAAATAAGAGGACATTAGTGATTCAAATACAACAAGTTTGGGTTTTTGGTTGAGGTACTTACAGCTATGGATGATAGTTGGCCATTATTAATATTAAATTCAAAATAAAACATTTGGAGGTAGATTCTTTAAATAAATACCAAACAAAATATCTTTAAGGTTTAGTTGTAAATCTATAGTAAGTTTTCTATTCACAAACAGATTAATGTCTTTCCAAAATACTTGTGTGTAAGAACATTCCCAGAAAAGACGACTAATCGATTCTACAGTAACATGACACAATGAGCAAACAGGGTCAACATTTAAACGATATTTGGATATCACACTGGGAACATCTATGCAAAATCTTGAGGCGAATCTTATTGGTAACAACATTGTTTTGGTAATAATCACACAGAGTTCCATTCAATATCATTAAATAAATTGCTGGTTTCCTAATGGAGTCTCTAATACATTTGTTATTTGTTTTGACACTTAAAAAGGATCAGAATTAGCGGTATATAATTCGGATAAATCTATGGTAGGATTGTGAACATAGGTTGACATATCGTTCTCCATCTGTCGGCCTGTAGGAGGGATGATGGCGATCACGCAGGCAGGAGCCACTAGAGGGCAATGTTTACCCAAAAAGATGACACTAGCCTTTTTTTCTCACTTACAATATAGTTTATCCAAAAAATATACCCAATTACTTTCATCTTTCATTCAACACAGACTTTTTATCATTTGAGGGACACTGCAATTCATAATTCTGAAGATCCAGAACAAAGATGTTGAAGATGGAGATGACAGAGACAGTTCTCCCTCTCAACACTGAATGTCTATTCTTGAGAAAAAGACAAAAAGGATGATGCCTACTTTTATGAAAATTGGATTGACCCAAAGAAACTAAAAGCTTGTGATAAATATTTGATTAAGACCGAAATGATCTTCGAACCAGAGCCTGTTTATGTAGGAGCTTCTCGACTGGAGTTTACAGCCTTTAGTGTGAAGTCTCATTTAAACAAGATTCTGCTAAGCCAAACTGGACAAAATGTGCTCGGTTAAAGCGGGGGTTAAGAGGTTAAAAACAAATCTGCTTCGGCGAGATTTTACTTCTTTTCAAGGTTTTCCAGAACTTTCCGAGCGCGTTTTGTTGATGATTCTTCATTAAATCGTGTATTTCGAGTTCCTCTTCCAGATGTTCATTCTTGTAACGTTTGCAGTTCTTATTAAATACTTTATTATAAACATGAACCCACGTGGCTGCGGAAAGAACTAAACAAATGATATTTTTAAGAAGATTCCGCGATAAAAGGCAGCGGTTAGCTTAGCGTTAGCTTCAGAAGAAAAGCCTTTAAGAAGCACAAAGCTCTTTCTGTAGTTTTAATCTTTATCCTCCGCTTCTGCGCCACGGATTAAGCTTTAAATATAAACTTTAGAGACGAAAGATTTAAAGAAACTCACCCGCTTTGAGCCGCGTTAGGTCTTGGGACATTTTTTACAAACTTTAGCTTTAGCTTCGAGCTAACCAGGGCGCTTCCGGTTTGGTGTGTGCGCATGCGCCTCTTCCCGCTGTAAACCCCGCCCACAAAGGTGTTCAGAAAATATTATTTAAACATAATTTTCCTCCTGTACGAAGGAGCATTGTAGTCAGTAAAAAAAAAAAAAAAATTCTTAGTGGATTTTCTCGTAATTCTCGTAAGATATATTTTACGTTTTCCGAAGAAAAAAAAAAAAAAAAAGTTTTTTTAATTATTTTTTTTAATAATCCACTGATTATTCGGAAAACGGATTTTTTTTTTTTTTTACATTTTTCCGTCCGTGCATGTATTTCTTGTCTTGAGTCTTTAAGTCAGGCTGTTTACATGCAGTCTATCTGAATCCTATTGTCCTGCACAGAGGAAGGGCATCCAGAGATTTCTAACATTATATCATGTGTTAGGGCGGCTCTAACAGTGCGTTATGGACCCAGTGTTACTGAGAAGGTTAGATCAAGAACCACATCAGTCTTATTCATTCTTGAAGAGAAGGGTTTATTTTTCTTTTGTACATAAAATGTTTACCAATATTTTTACATTTAAGCCCTTTAGAAAAACATTCCCTTTCTTGTCTTTTGTAATGGACATCAGGACTCAATGTGTCTCAAGTGAAATCTAAATCACTAAAATAAAAAAAAATAAAAAACGAATTTGTAAAATCTTTATTTGAACCCTTTCACTCAAATTAAGTAAAAGAAATTAAAATATATACACTTTTTTTTGTGTCCAGTCTCCAGGAGGATCTAAAAACAATAAAACATCACTACAGATTTATGACACAGATGCTTCAGAGCAAAAGGCAGAAATATCTATATCAAGAAAACAATAGAAAATACAAACACTAAAACACATGCTAACATATAATGCATTATAATAATAATGCATTTTATTTCTAGACACTCAAGGTCACCTCACATCAGCAGGTAAATTATCAACAATTAAAAACAGTTAAAATACAATGTTAAAAACAGAATGTTATTTCATGGAGGCAGTAAGTGAGAGAGGAGGGTTTGGTTTACTGGAGACGTAGAGCTGGGCGTCGTCTGAAAATGTGACCAAGAGGGAGAAGGCAGATTAGGAACAGCAGGGGGCCGAGGACAGATCCCTGGGGAACACCTGAAAAGATTTGAGCTGGATGAACTGGGTGCAGTCGGAACCAGGAGAGCGGAGTGTTTGTGCTGCCAGTGGAGGAGAGTCTGTCCACAAGGATGGAGAGTGAATTCAGTCTATTTAAGTCCAACATCCAAATTAAATTCAATCAAATGCTTGTGAAAATAAAGAATAAATCAAACCTATAGTAGTTTTTTTTTTTTCTCAAAATGTGCCGGAGTTTTCCAGGGAACATATTTACAAAAAAAACTATTACAAATAAAGAGTTTGGACAAAAAAATAAAATAATAATATCTTGGCGCTAGTGATGGGACTTATGGCTCTTTGATGCTTTTTTTTTTTTTTAAATAAAGTCAATTCAGAGGGTATTTACTTTCTTAGCAAAAATGTCACTATTTCACACAACATCGATATTTCCCTCTATGGAGTTTGTTATCACAGAAAGGGGGAGAAAACAAAACAACACAAGTGAAAGAGGTGTTTTGCTTCAACGCGATCTCCTCTGTAACCGTGTTCATTATTTATGAAGCAGTGGGCGGGGCATCCCTGCTCGTGTACCGCGCTGTTCTCACTGGCTTTGACGCGCGTTTATCCTCATCTGCTCACATTTGCTACGCTTCATACGCACGGACGGCTTTGCTTACATTTCGAAGCGTCTACATAGGGTTAACATGGAAGTTGGAGGTGTGGTCGTGTTTGGTCTGTACGCACCTTTAGTTCTCAGGTCTGGGGAGGATGAGGCGGTTCCTGGAAGAGCGTCCGGTGAGGATCGTATCGGCGCTCTTATGCGTTTGCTCGTGGCGTGTCAACATATTCTGTCGAAAAAATGATTTCTCACAGATGGAACAGCTGAGAGGTCTGTCTCCCGTGTGCGTCCTCATGTGGACATTGAGATGATAACTTAGGACATATGTTTTCGGACAGATTGAGCAGCTGTAAGGCCTCTCTCCTGAGTGAATTCTCATATGTGCCGTTAGATTATTCTTCCTGGAGAAAGTTTTATTACAGATTGAACAGCTGTATGCTCCCTCTCCTGTGTGAACTCCTAAGTGGTTTTGTAACATGAGTTCCGTTCCAAATCTCTGTTTGCACACTGAGCACTCGTGGGCGCCCTCTCCTGGGTGTGTACTCATGTGGCGGACAAGATTAGCCTTACAGGTAAAAGTCTTCTGACAAACTGTGCAGCTGTATGGTCTCTCTCCTGTGTGATGTCTCATATGTACAATTAAATTACAGTTTTGGGTAAAGCTTTTGTTGCAGATGTAACAGCTGAAAGGTCTCTCTCCCGTGTGAATTCTCATATGTTCCGTTCGACCACTCTGTTGGGTGAATGTTCTATTACAGATTGAACAGCTGAAAGGTCTCTCTCCCGTGTGAATTCTCATGTGTTCCTTTCGAACACTCTTTTGGGTGAATGTTTTATTACAGATTGAACAGCTGAAAGGTCTCTCTCCCGTGTGAATTCTCATGTGTTCCGTTCGACCACTCTTTTGGGTGAATGTTTTATTACAGATTGAACAGCTGTAAGGTCTATCTCCTGTGTGAACTCTAATATGTTGATTTTGAATATTCTTTTGGGTGAATGTTTTATTACAGATTGAACAGCTGTAAGGTTTCTCTCCCGTGTGAATTCTCATATGTTCCGTTCGACCACTCTTTTGGGTGAATGTTTTATTACAGATTGAACAGCTGTAAGGTCTCTCTCCCGTGTGATATCTCATGTGTACAATTAAATGACTGTTTTTGACAAAGCTTTTCTTGCAGATTGAACAGCTGTAAGGTCTATCTCCTGTGTGAACTCGAAAGTGCCTTTCTAACATCTGTTTTGTCCCAAATCTCTTGTTACAAACTGAGCACTGGTGCTTCTTCCCCTCAGCTCCTTCAGCTCCTGGCAGGTCCTCCTCGTGGACAGAGGCGCTGGTCTCTGGTGCAGACTTGTATTTGGGGAATAAACCGGTGCTTCTTGTGGTTTGAGCGCTGGATGGTTCCCAGTCGTCGTCATTGTCAGTGTCAGACGAGTGCTCAGTTTGTCCCTGCGTTTCCTCTCGGTGCTCAGTTTGTCTCTGTTGAAGCAGTGAAGACTCTTCTCTCTTCACACAGACTGACTCTGGGACAGACCTGAAAATCATTAAAACACAGATTTAAAAGCGTAATGTGAGTATTTGTCATTGAAATGTGAAAGTGTTGGAGCCTACACTGGCAGCTGCTCTTCCTCCTGTTTGACGCTCTGTTCCTCTTCCTCCTGTTTGACGCTCTCTTCCTCTTCCTCCTCTTTAATCTGGGTCTGGACACCTGCAGGCGTCTCTGGGGAATACATAAAAACAAACATGTAGATGAGACTCATTAGAGATGCAACGATCCAGCTTATCCAGAGTATCTGCCGATATCCGATATTTACCAATACCAAGAGACTTTCTCAAAAGTGTCTTTCTCTGAGTAAAAAACTGAATTGACTCTTTTCCATTTTAAGATCAATAAAGCCATATTTTACTGTCATGATATTACAGATCAATTATATCTATTGATAAACTCTTGGATAAACATTAACAAGGACCAAGTTATGAATCTGTTGAGAGGAATCCTCCCAATGGGCTCAAAACCTTGTCTTCTAATGCACCACTCAGCATAGGAACATCATCTACCAAATCAGCTGTTAGGGCAACTGGGTGGGGGTTTGTTGATGGGGAGTTACTGCCCTCTTCAACTGGCCCGCTCTACACCCTGGCTTTTTAATGCACCTCACTATGCAGGGCTTACATCATACTTCACATATAACTCAAATAATAATAATAATAATAATGATAATTAAATACAAATGAAAATTATATTGAGGATGGTAATGACAACTGGGAAGTAGCAAGATCTCGGAGTATAATATGTATTAACATTTATAACATAAAAGTAACTCTGGGTAATGTTTGGCACGGGTAACAATCTGAAAGAAATATATTAATGATCTCATTTTGTTACTTGCTTTGTACTAGACATCGTACATGAAACAAGATCGTTGTTGTAGTTGTGCTTCGTTTCAATTAATTATAAACAGTTCAAATATTGTTTTGTAAGTTGGTCTGTGCTAATGTAGCTGCTTGAAATGTATCAAATTCTCTTTGGATGATGTTTTGTTCTTCCTGTACCATTGTGTGAAATGTTTTTTATTGCACTGAATTTGGGGGCAGGCGCTCATAAGCTTCAGCCCACTCCTTTTGAGCAGAATGTTTACTGCTCAAATAAACTAAACTAAGCCACTGGATGTTTCTACACTGATCCTCGGGTAAATGACCGGCTTTACATTAATATAAAACAACTCACATGAAGTGATCTGATCATTACAAATATGTCACATCAGTTATTTCAGCAGTGGCTGATTTTATTTTATTTGTACCATTGTTTCTGACAGCCTTGATTAGTGTTTGTTAGCATTAGCATGCTCCTGCTAGCTTTAGCATACTGATGCTAACTGCTGCATTTTGCGCGGCGATCAAAAATACATTTGCAGAGGTTAAAACTAACTCAGTGGTTAAATTCTTCTGGTCCTGAGCTTTACAGTGACATACAGCATGTCCATATTCACTTAGATTTAGGCGGTAAAAGTCCTGCTATTTTGTTATATTTTGGCGTTGGTGAGGCCATTTAAGTAAGTAAGTAAGTAAGTGCTTTATTGTCATTGTACAACTGTACAACGAAATAGTGTTCAGGTGTTAGTCCTGAGCTGCTGCGGCTGAGCCACTGTGTCAACCTGACCCGCATGACCTTGGAGGTCGGGGAAACTGTAGCACTAAGAAGAAACCTGGCTGCCCTCTGTCTCCTCTGATCCTCTGAAATGGTGCCGCGCCTCGTGGGTTTGTCCCTGTTTCAGAGCGTGGTGTCCTGCACTGGTCAGCTCCACCTCCTCCTTCCTCTTCCTCCCTCCGCTTCACAACAATCTTTCACCATCTCTCGTTTGTCCTTTTTTGTTTCCTGTAGTGTCTCTTGTGACGCCTGTGCTGCAGCTGTGGGGGCTCTTGGTGCCTCTTCAGTGTCTCAGAAGACATTTGTAGATCTCTCTAGTAATGGGTTTAGCTGATAAGCTAGCATTTTGTTTACCTTTAATTATACATTTTATTTTTATAAGAATATTTTTTTCTATCCTGTTCTTGTCATGGAATGTATTTTTGTTGCGACTGTTGTGTTTGCTGGATCTTTCCACCGTGTTACCATGAAAAGAGAATAAATAAATGAAAATATGTTCAATATGAATAATGAGTGTGAGCTGGAGATATTTTTAGATTTAATCTCAGACTTGAACCAAAGACGAGGAACAACATTGATTATATCATGTTTGTGATTTTATATATATATATATATATATATATATATATACAGTGAGGAAAATAAGTATTTGAACACCCTGCTATTTTGCAAGTTCTCCCACTTAGAAATCATGGAGGGGTCTGAAATTGTCATCGTAGGTGCATGTCCACTGTGAGAGACATAATCTAAAAAAAATAATCCAGAAATCACAATGTATGATTTTGTAACTATTTATTTGTATGATACAGCTGCAAATAAGTATTTGAACACCTGTCTATCAGCTAGAATTCTGACCCTCAAAGACCTGTTAGTCTGCCTTTAAAATGTCCACCTCCACTCCATTTATTATCCTACATTTAGATGCACCTGTTTGAGGTCTTTAGCTGCATAAAGACACCTGTCCACCCCATACAATCAGTAAGAATCCAACTACTAACATGGCCAAGACCAAAGAGCTGTCCAAAGACACTAGAGACAAAATTGTACACCTCCACAAGGTTGGAAAGGGCTACGGGGAAATTGCCAAGCAGCTTGGTGAAAAAAGGTCCACTGTTGGAGCAATCATTAGAAAATGGAAGAAGCTAAACATGACTGTCAATCTCCCTCGGACTGGGGCTCCATGCAAGATCTCACCTCGTGGGGTCTCAATGATCCTAAGAAAGGTGAGAAATCAGCCCAGAACTACACGGGGGGAGCTGGTCAATGACCTGAAAAGAGCTGGGACCACCGTTTCCAAGGTTACTGTTGGTAATACACTAAGACGTCATGGTTTGAAATCATGCATGGCACGGAAGGTTCCCCTGCTTAAACCAGCACATGTCAAGGCCCGTCTTAAGTTTGCCAATGACCATTTGGATGATCCAGAGGAGTCATGGGAGAAAGTCATGTGGTCAGATGAGACCAAAATGGAACGTTTTGGTCATAATTCCACTAAACGTGTTTGGAGGAAGAAGAATGATGAGTACCATCCCAAGAACACCATCCCTACTGTGAAGCATGGGGGTGGTAGCATCATGCTTTGGGGGTGTTTTTCTGCACATGGGACAGGGCGACTGCACTGTATTAAGGAGAGGATGACCGGGGCCATGTATTGCGAGATTTTGGGGAACAACCTCCTTCCCTCAGTTAGAGCATTGAAGATGGGTCGAGGCTGGGTCTTCCAACATGACAATGACCCGAAGCACACAGCCAGGATAACCAAGGAGTGGCTCTGTAAGAAGCATATCAAGGTTCTGGCGTGGCCTAGCCAGTCTCCAGACCTAAACCCAATAGAGAATCTTTGGAGGGAGCTCAAACTCCGTGTTTCTCAGCGACAGCCCAGAAACCTGACTGATCTAGAGAAGATCTGTGTGGAGGAGTGGGCCAAAATCCCTCCTGCAGTGTGTGCAAACCTGGTGAAAAACTACAGGAAACGTTTGACCTCTGTAATTGCAAACAAAGGCTACTGTACCAAATATTAACATTGATTTTCTCAGGTGTTCAAATACTTATTTGCAGCTGTATCATACAAATAAATAGTTAAAAAATCATACATTGTGATTTCTGGATTTTTTTTTTTAGATTATGTCTCTCACAGTGGACATGCACCTACGATGACAATTTCAGACCCCTCCATGATTTCTAAGTGGGAGAACTTGCAAAATAGCAGGGTGTTCAAATACTTATTTTCCTCACTGTATATATATATATATGTGTGTAGTATCTAAACAAAAAAATCTAAATGTAACATTTCCTCAATACAAAAACAAAGCAGCATTTCTAAAACAACATTAGTGTAAAATACAGTCAGTTGAATGGATCTCATGTTCGTGTCAAATGCTCAGTCTGGAGCTGCTGGAGCCTCGCGCTCAGAGAGGAAAACAGACTCTAGACATCACTGAAGTCCAAACTTTAGCCTGGACTCCTGTTGTTCTTCTGCTTTAGTTGCTTTTGTAATGCGCTCATACACATGTGGGAAAGGCCGACATTACGACGTATCGCCGCGCGCGTGATCCCATTGTTTATTTTTCACTCCACAAACCCAGCGTAACTTTATCTAACCATAAAACCAAAAATATGAGGCGGATCTTTCTCAAATAAGAAGTGGCTGAAAGCTAGAGATGTACTGACTACATTTATGGATTAGTTTGAGTTTGTAGAGATCTAGATTTTGTGTAAACAGCAGGTTCGTTCCTCGCGGACGGGCTGCAGATGTTTTACCTTTCCTTTCTCCCTCCGAACACATTCTCTTACTCTTTTCTCTTTCAGTCTTTGCGCTTCTCTATTCGTCTCTAATGTAGCAGAGCGGTGTATGTAGAGCTTGATAAACATGCAACCTTAAAAAAACGGGGAAAAACAAAACAAACGGCTTGTGAGACTCGGCTCTCATCGTTCACTTAAAAGAGCTGGCTCTTTGTACCGACAAAGTTGACTGAAGCGGTAAAACGCAGCGGTTAGCTTAGCGTTAGCTTCAGAAGACCTGCCTTTAAGAAGCACAAGCCTCTGTCTGCAGTTTAATGTTATTCCCGCCGCTGCGCCACCACGGATTAAGCTTTAAATATTAACTTTAGAGTTAAAGAAAGACGAAAGAAACTCACCCGCTCTGAGCAGCGTTAGGCCGTGGGACATTTTTACAAACTTTAGCTTTAGCTTCGAACTAACCAGGGCTCTTCCGGTTTGGTGTGTGCGCATGCGCTTCTTCCCGCTGTAAACTCCGCCCACAAAGATGTTCAGGAAAACATTCACACATGAAACGATCCAAACGGTTTAGATATGTATTTTTTGAAATAGATATATAACTACAGATTTATGGCACAGATGCTTAAGAGCAAAAATAAGTGCAAGGCAGCAATATATCAACAAAATACACAAACGCGGCACGGTAGCACAGCGGTTAGCGCTCGTGCTTCACAGCTAGAAGGTCCCGGGTTCGATTCCCACCTGGACGGGGCCTTTCTGTGTGGAGTTTGCATGTTCTCCCCGTGTCTGCGTAGGTTTCCTCCGGGTACTCCGGTTTCCCCTACCACTAAAAACATGTACAATAGGCCAGGATGAATGAGAGTGTGTTTGAGAGTGCACATGGGGGACGACGGACGCAAATTAGCCCAAGGCTACAATCCGGTGTGGCTTGTTTACATGCATGAGACCCATGTATGTTCATTAACATGCACTGTCCCGACCAAATAAACCAATAAATAAATGAACATATATTCAAGCCTAAATAAAACATTTAATTCAATCAGATGCATTAAAAAAAAAGGTTGATCGGATGATCCTTGAGGAACGCCGACAGGAACTGACACGATTGATCCACACAGGAGCTTTCGGTTCTGCAACACCTTCGATTTACAAACAATAAAAAGCTCATAATTTGTTTTATCCGAGTTTGATTTCTGTTTTTGAACAAACATGTAACATTATCCATAGAAAGAATAGACTCCTCCTCCTCACTCCTCCCCATTTACCATAATGACCACGTTCGAGGGGGAAATCATGGTGGATTTACAGACTCCTCCTCCCCAGCTCTGACGAAGCATGTTCCTAATAAGGGCATAAGGGCGGGGTCTTCACTGTAGACTCCGCCCTTGCGTGACGTGTAGCTCGTGCAGCTCCAATGCTAACAGTCCGACCTCATTAGATTTCTAAATGTTTTCTTTCGTGTCACATCTGTAACTCACATCTGTAACACGTCACACCAGGTCAAACACGTGTGAGTCGGCGTCACTTCATTCATTTATCTGCATTTATTAAAGAAACTCCAAACCATAAACAATAAGTGATTTTGACCTGAAATTAAATGTTAATGTAACTTAATATATTAACTCTTGTAAATGATATTAACGTCAGATTTATTAATAAAAAGATTTATTAGTAAAAATGTGTTTCTCATTTATGATAAACATATTTCACCTGTATCGACCCAGTGTCCTCTACAATGGACATAGCAAATTAAAAATCAATTTGTAAAATCTTTATTTGAACCCTTTCACTCAAATCAAGTCAAAGAAATTAAAACATATAAACCTTTATATTTGTCCAGTCTCCAGGAGGATCTAAAAACAGTAAAACATCACTACAGATTTATGACACAGATGCTTCAGAGAAACACATTCAAAAGTGGCAAAGTGAGATTAAAGATATGACATCCTGTGATTCTTATGTTGAAATCAAGCAAGACTATAATGTTGAGAAATACTTGCTTTGTGAAAATTTAAAATACCGGGTAAGTCATTTGTAACTTCCAAACAAATAATTCAAGGATTCCTAAGGTCATTGGACCAAAGGGCTGGAAAGAAATATGAGAAAATGTAATTTATGTGTCAATAATTGTGTTGGAGATGAATTACATGTCATATTAGAGAGTACAAACAATGAGATATTGGTTTTCAGAGAGACATATCTGTATTATTGTAATTATCCATCCATGTTCAAGTCGGTGCTGCTGTTTCAGTCAAAAAGCATCTGTAACCTTTGCGCCTTCTTAAAGAGGGTTCTCCCACTGTATCACTGAAGTGTGTAGTTTTGTTTTGTATATTACCTTGTCTGTCAGTAAGACATGTTTAAGTTTGTGCTCCATACCATGTATATGGTGAAGAGCAAAATAATAAATGAAATGAAAATGTGACCAAGATGGAGAAGGCAGATTAGGAACAGCAGGGGGCGAGGACAGATCCCTGGGGAACACTTGAAAAGATTTGAGCTGGATGAACTGGGTGCGGTCGGAACCAGGAGAGGGGAGTGTTTGTGCTGCCAGTGGAGGAGAGTCTGTCCACAAGGATGGAGTGAATTCAGTCTATTTAAGTCCAACATCCAATTCAATTCAGTCAAATTCTTGTGAAAATAAAGAATAAATCGAACCTATAGTCGTTTTTTTTTTGGTTTCAAAATGTGCCGGAGTTTTCCAGGGAACATAGTCTCTTTTATTCATATGCGATATTTACAAAAAAACTATTAGAAGTAAAGAGAAAAACACATTTGTGCAGTTATAACCATTTTTTGAGGGAATGGGGGAAAGTGAAGGAAAAGGAAATCTTTGACTGCACTTTTGCTCAGTGGCTTTACTACTATTTTACCAAAAGTAACTCGGCTACATTTCTGAAACAGTAATATTTAACACAAACATATTACATTTCTAATATAGAATATATTACCATCTTAAAGTAACTTGCCAAGACAAAAGAGAGCTTCAGTTAGTCGGCGTGTTTCCTGTCGGCCTGCACTCTTCGCGGGCTGCGCTCTTCGCTTTAGTTCTCAGGTCTGGGGAGGATGAGGCGGCTCCTGGAAGAGCGTCTGGTGAGGATCGTATCGGCGCTCTTTGGCGTGCTCTTATGCGTTTGCTCGTGGCGTGTCAACACATTCTTTCGAAAGAATGATTTTTCACAGATGGAGCAGCTGAAAGGTCTGTCTCCCGTGTGCGTCCTCATGTGGACATTGAGATTATAATTTTGGACAAATGTTTTCGGACAGATTGAGCAGCTGTATGGTCTCTTATTCGTGTGAACTCTAGTGTGTCTTTCTAAATCACTTTCAGACACGAAACTCCTTTGACAAACTGTGCACTTCTTCTTCACTCTGGGGTGTCGTGTGTTCATGTGCGTCTTTAAACTGGCCTCTGTTGATAATGTTTTATAACAGAGTGAACAGCTGTGAGGATTGCGTTCCATGTGGACCGTCATGTGTGCCTTGAGATGACCCTTTTGAGCAAAGCTCTTCTCACAAACCGAGCAGCTGTAAGGCCTCTCTCCTGAGTGAATTCTCATGTGTGCCGTTAGATTATTCTTCCTGGAGAAAGTTTTATTACAGATTGAACAGCTGTATGGTCTCTCTCCTGTGTGAACTCCTAAGTGGTTTTGTAACATGAGTTCCGTCCCAAATCTCAGTTTGCACACTGAGCACTCGTGGGCGCCCTCTCCTGGGTGTGTACTCATGTGGCGGACAAGATGAGCCTTACAGGTAAAAGTCTTCTGACAAACTCGGCAGCTGTATGGTTTCTCTCCTGTGTGATATCTCATATGTACAATTAAATTACTGTTTTGGATAAAGCTTTTGTTGCAGATGTAACAGCTGAAAGGTCTCTCTCCCGTGTGAATTCTCATATGTTCCGTTCGACTACTCTTTTGGGTGAATGTTTTATTACAGATTGAACAGCTGTAAGGTCTATCTCCTGTGTGAATTCTCATATGTTGCGATAGACTATTCTTTCTGGAGAATGTTTTATTACAGATTGGACAGCTGTATGGTCTCTCTCCTGTGTGAATTCGAAAGTGTCTTTCTAACATCTGTTTTGTCCCAAATCTCTTTAGACAACAATGGCACTGGTGCTTCTTCCTCTCGGCTCCAGCTCCTGACAGGTCCTCCTCGTGGACAGAGGCGCTGGTCTCTGGTGCAGGCCTGTATTTGGGGAATAAACCGGTGCTTCTTGTGGTTTGAGCGCTGGATGGTTCCCAGTCGTCGTCATTGTCAGTGTCAGACGAGTGCTCAGTTTGTCCCTGCGTTTCCTCTCTGTGCTCAGTTTGTCTCTGTTGAAGCAGTGAGGACTCTTCTCTCTTCACACAGACGGCGCTGGACTCTGGGACAGACCTGAAAATCATTAAAACACAGATTATATATATATATATATATATATATATATATATATATCAGGGTTTCCCACTAATACATTAGTCTGTGGCGGCCCGCCATAGTCTATTTTTATCCGCCACAATCTCATCTCCCCTCTCTTTCTCCGTCTCTCACCCAACATCTGCAGCAGAGGTGCAGGTTTAACAGGACAAATAAGGAGCAGTGAACAATGTCTCACTGTTTAAGTAGCCTATTATTATTATTACAAAAAATGAAGGCAGCTTCGCGTAGTTTTGTTTTCGCTTATAAACTAAAAGACCACATGGCTAATTTGCATAGTAAACCTCTTTACTGCGCTAATGTAGCTGTCACTATAATGAATTAAACCCGAACGAAATGGCGGACCTCAGTCTGAGTCCGGACCACGCGCCAACCCGTCCGAACCCGAAACTTGGATCCAAACTTTAGACCCGACGTGACTCCCTCAGTCCTGCAGCTGTGTCTGCGCTGTCTCCCCCTCGCTCTCTCTCTCTCTCTCTCCCGCTCCCGCTAAGATAATCCTGCGCTACGCTGAACAGAAACTGCAGCCTCTGAGCTCATTTTAAACTTTTAGAAACGGCTGCAGAATGATTTAAATACGGCTAAAGATTTAAAAGACGCTAGTCATCTAATGAAATATGCACGCGCGATAGTTACGCACAAACAGCGCGGCTGTTTCTCCATCGTTTAAAACAAAAGAGCAGCGAGCAGGACCAAACCAGGACTAAACCTGGACCAAACCAGGACTAAACCAGGACCAAACCTGGACTAAACCAGGACCAAACCAGGACTAAACCAGGACCAAACCAGGACTAAACAAGGACTTGGACTAAACAGGGCTCATTGTTGAACTGAGCAAAGAGGAGAAACACGGCATCAGGCTGAGGTTCTGAGTCTGTATCCGAGAGCTGCAGGGGCGGAGCTGAGAGAAGAATCAAGGGCCTGTGCCCTTGGAAAAAAACTGACCCATTACATTATTTAAAAAAAACAAAAACTGTACCCTATGTAAATTAACCAGAAATTATTCTTTTTACAGCAGCATACTAGCCAAAAATAGTTATTATTTTTTTGCTTAAAATGCACCAGAAACCGGAAAACATCTAAATTAAAAAAAATCTCCCGGGGGAGGGCCCCCGGACCCTCCGCAAGGTGGCGCTCTCTCCCACCACAGTCTCCTTGAAATCTGTGGGAAACACTGTATATTATATCTTTGCCTTTTGTACCCACTGATCCTAGTGTTGCCCCTGAATGCTCAGATGTTTTTAGTGACTGACTGTATTTCATTGCCTGAACTGTTAAAGGTTGTCCAGAGCTTAAAACCATCTAATTGTCCACTGGAAAACCTTCCAGCTAGACTGTTAAAGGATGTTTTTGACTCTGTTGGTCCTTGCATTTTGAATTTGGTAAATGCTTCTCCTAGCTTCTGCTTTTAAACAGGATATTGTCCAGCCTCTTTTGAAAAAACATAATTTGGATCCTTCTGTTTTATCTAATTATAGGCCAATTTCAAAGCTGCCTTTTCTGTCCAAAATTCTCGAAAAACTGTTTTTTGCTCAACTACAGTCGCACCTTAAATCTTCTGATATCTGTGAAAAATTCCAATCGGGTTTTAAATCTTTGCACAGAACAGAAACGGCTCTTTTAATTATCTTTTTTTAATTTCAGACTCTGGCCGTTCAGCAGTCCTTGTGCTTTTAGATCTAACAGGAGCCTTTGACACTGTTGACCATAATATTTTAATATCCCGTCTTGAATCATGTGTTGGGATGAGTGGCACAGTGCTTAAGTGGTTTAAGTCATATCTCACTGATGGGTGTTTTTCTGTAAACCTTGGTTCTTTTACCTCGCAGAAAGCCCCCCTAACCTGCGGGGTACCCCAAGGCTCAATTTTAGGACCAGTTCTATTTTCATTGTACATGCTGCCATTGGGCTCAAATTTTAGGAAATACAACATTCAGTTTCATTGCTTTGCAGATGATGTACAGATCTATTTGCCTTTGGACTTAAATCTAACTCGTCTACCGCCTTATTGACATGTCTTAAAGAGGTCAAAGACTGGATGTCACTGAATTTTCTCAATTTGAATGAGAAAAAGACTGAAATGTGTTTTTTTGGTGAGGCCGACCTCACTGGCAGTGCTTTGGTCCACTTGCGTCCCACTGCTGTTTATCCGCCTAAAGTCTTGGATTTCATATTGACAGTTCATTCCAGTTTGAAAAACAGATCAATGCAGTCGTCAAAACTAGTTTTTTCCAACTTAGGCTTCTAAGTAGGTGAAGCGCTACTTACCTCTAAACCAGTTTGAACAGGTTGTCCATGCATTGATCACGACTCGTTTGGATTATTGTAATTCTTTGTATTTTGGTCTAAAGCATCATCGATTCACAGACTCCAAATGGTCCAAAACGCGGCTGCTCACAGGAACCAAACGCATGAACATATTACACCTGTTCTGTCTTAGAATCGACTTCAAAATTCTATTACTTGTTTTTAAATCCATCCATGGACTGGCACCGCCTTATTTATCTGAATTGCTGTCTTTGCCCCTGTCAGAGCTCTGCGATCCTCGGGCCAAAGTTTAGCAGGCCCTACACTGTGGAACTCCCTCCCTGTGAACATTAGACAGGCTACTTCAGTTGAGAGTTTCAAAACTCTGTTAAAGACTTTTCTTTTACGCAGGCTTTTAACACAAGATGAGCTGAGCATTTTTCATATTTTTACAGTTTACATTTTTACTTTTCTTATCGTGTTATATTGTTGTGTTTTTTGTAGTTTTGTATATTGTACTGTGTCCCTGTACAGCACTTTGGGGCAGTGATGACTGTTTTGTAAATGTCCTTTATAAATAAACTTGACCTTGACATTTAAAAGCGTAATGTGAGTATGTGTCAGTGAAATGTGAAAGTGTTGGAGCCTACACTGGCAGCTGCTCTTCCTCCTGTTTGACGCTCGGTTCCTCTTCCTCCTCTTTAATCTGGGTCTGGACACCTGCAGGCGTCTCTGGGGAATACATAAAACAAACATGTAGATGAGACTCATTATAGATGCAAAGATCCAGCTTATCCAGAGTATCTGCCGATATCCGATACAATACCAAGAGACTTTCTCAAAAGTCTCTTTCTCTGAGTGAAAAAATAACTAGTTGATGTTGTGAACCGCTTTATAATCCTATACTGAGTGGTGCTTTAAAAAGACAAGATTTATGAGATTTGAGAGGGGGGCCCTACAACAGCTCCACATCTCACCTGCCCCAATTCTGTTTTATTTGTAATGACCAGCGGAAGCAGACCATAACAGCATTTTTAATGCTTGTAATTTATCTCACGTTCCTTTAAAGTGGGGTGACTATAGGGCTGGAAAGCGGAAGTGCGAGAATTTGCCAGATTTCCGTCCACGGATACAAACACACACGCTGGTTGTCCTGTACTGATATCGCGGACTTCATCGCTCTGATGGCTTTTTTCAGTGTTATTTTGGACACATTTCGTCACTGGGACGAAAACGTTTTGTGTGTTATGCTTGTTGCTGAACTGGTGAAAATGTGCTCGGTTAAGGTGGGGTTAAGAGGTTTTAACTAAAAGAAAAAGTAAAATAAACTCAAGTCTTTGGTATAAATTGTAAACTATTTTATCAACAACGGACCTACGTGCCTTAATGTGCTGGTGTTGGTCGTCTCCAGCTGGCGTTGATTGGCCTTTTGTGTTGAACTGCTAAGGCTAATCACTCGCTATGTCATGAAAGCATTTTGCACTATTCAATTCAGCCGACTCCTCGAACAGCTGGTTGTTTGTTTGTATCCGAGCGAAGAACCGGAAGTGCTTCTGGTACGAGACTTTTCAGCCCTATAGATTATATCAGCAATGATGTGGTATTTCACAAGTTCACAGTAATACAGATTACTTAAAGCAGTACTAAGTAACGCGTTTACCTTAATAAATCCTTTCCGTAGTCCCTCTGGGGGTAATACAAGTGTTAATGGGATGATTGGAGGGTCTTTCATCTCCCCCTGGTGTCTCTGGCCAGAAAACCATGCTTGCATGCTTTAATAGAATCACAAAGAAGAAGCTAACAGGCTAACGGGCAAAGCTAACTGCAGGCTAGCGCCACTTTGAACAGTATTTACAGCCAAGTTTGAGTGAAAAAAAATATTCCCATTGTATAACTGGATGTACAACACCCCTCTCTCCCTTCACCTTTTCTGTCAGCGTAGTATTTACTCTCCAAGACATTTAATAAGTTAAAAAATCGTAACTTGCTAAGACACCTGCAGTTGCGCTTATGGCCTCTAGGGGCAAGAGTTACTTAGTACTGCTTTAAGGAGTGACTGAGAGACAAGGTCACATGTCTTCAGCATACTTCTCAAACACACTTCTCTTATATTGTCTTTTGAATTGCTGTAGACTAGCTGCACCTTTAAGTCTTCATCTAAATGATTCCACAGATTTTCTCTCCGTGTAATACAATGACTTTTTAGGGTGGAATGGATACTTTGTACTTTCAGATTATGAGTTCCCCTTAGATCTAATCTTCCCTCTCTTTTACCAAACATTAATTGTATGTTACTAGGGAGCTGGTTATTTACAGCTTATATATCTGTGGCAGAGAATTGAGGTTTATGATGTCATCAAGTTTCATGTGTTGGATTTTAAGAACAGTATATTTGTATGGTCCCTAACCCCACTTTATGAACAATTCTGATGGCCTTCTTTTGAAGTCTATATAAAACCAGCAAATGACTATTGTAGGTATTTCCCCAGACCTCTGAGCAGTAGTTTATGTACGGTAGGATTAAGGAACAGTACAGGGTGAAGAGAGCCTTTTGGTCCAGAAAATACCTCGGATATGAGCAGTTGTAGGTCTTTGCTGGAGCCTAGTATAGTTGTGTCATCAGCAAATAATATACACTTTAACTTTGTTGAGACTTCACACAAATCATTGATGTAGAACAGAAACAATTTAAGTCCTAAAAGCGACCCCTGGGGACCCTGCATATTATATTCGACTGCAGCGCATTGTGCGTGCTGCTGAGAAGGTGATTGGGTGCGCGCTCCCATCTCTGCAGGACCTGTTCACCTCCAGGACCCGGAGGCGTGTGGGTCGGATCACAGCTGACCCTTCTCACCCTGGACATGGACTATTCACCCCTCTCCCCTCGGGCAGGAGGCTACGGTCTATCCAGACTCATACCTCCCACCACTTCCCCTCCGCCATCAGACTCATGAACAAAAACAAGACCCAATAACCCAGTTACAGACTCATGGATGTATCTGCACTGCACTGTGTGTCCACACTTAGACTCACTGCTATCACTTATCACTTAATCACTTTATCACTTTATATGCCTACATCTGTTAATACAATCCCGCTGTTGTTCAATGTCAAATTGTTGTTGCCTATATGTCATATGTCACTTTATTTTATCTTATTTATTTAATATTTTTCGCGCATGCCCCTAATAGCCTTATAGTTTTAAACTTTTTTATCTTAACTGTATTATATGTTCTATGTCGCACGTTTGCACCGAGAAAAATTCCTAGTTTGTGAACCTGTTCTCAAACCATGGCAATAAAACCCATTCTGATTCTGATTCTGATATTCCTCCGTCCTGATACATGTTCATTAATTTGTACGTACTGTTTCTTTCAGTCAAATATGACTTCAACCAATTGTTAGCGATCCCTCTATCCCGTTATTATTTAGTTTATTTAAAAGTATTTCATGATCTATAGTGTCAAAGGGTTTCTGGAGGTCTATGAATATACCCAAACAGTACAAATTATAGTCATATTGTTGGTGACTTCTTTGCTTAGACTGATTAATGCATGTGCAGTTGACCTGTTGCTTCTGAACCCACACTGACAGTCACTAAGTAAATTATGTTTATTCACAAAACTGTCCAGGTGGGCGGCAAAAAGTTTTTCCAGAATCTTAGATAGTTGAAGTATTGAGATCGGTCTATAATTTGTAAGATGATGATTATCTCCACTTTTATAGATTGACGACTTTGGCAATCTTCATGAGGTCGGGGAAAAGGATTGGTTACATATATGTGTTAAAGGCATAGATATGTTATGTATTACTTTTTAATCATGTTCATGTCAAAGTCGTTCCAATCAGTGGATTTTTTATTCTTGAAAGCTCGAACTATTTTAATTATTTCATTTTCATTTGTTGCCGTGAGAAAGGAGTGAACATTCACATTTTTGTGTTGAGAGACGTCACTGTTTGTTTTGGCTATTTTTGATGCCAGATGAGGCCCAATGGTGACAAAGTAATCATCATCAACACATTAACTACACTCTTCCCTTCTGTCATTTTCTCATCATTATTAACCATGTAGTCTGGGAAACTTAAAGCCTTTGAGTCTTTAGACATTGCATGATTTAAGACTTTCCATAATCCTTTCATATTATTTTTATTGACGTCAATCATATTTCTATAATAATTTCTTTTACAATTTTTTATTATACTAGTTAGTTTATTCTTATATTTTTTATATTTAGTTTCAGTTTCTAATGTTCGCTTCCTTATAAATATTTGATAAGGAGTTTTTCTTTTCTTTTTACATGCGTTCAATAACCCCCTCGTCATCCATGGGCCACAAGTATTTGTTTGTGTATATTTGCGCGTTAGTTCTGGACAATATTGATCATTACAAATGTTTGATTGTGTTGACAACATGAGTATATGTTATATTAACATCTCGTTCTCCAAGGACATTATTCCAGTCATGATCAGACAAACTCTGCTTGAAGGCGTTTATCAAGCGCACAGATGTTAATCTTACATTTTTTACTGTAATATTACCTTTGTTTTCTTACTTTTTAGTTGTATTTCAAATAGTGAGAAGACTGGCAAGTGGTCGCTAATGTCATTGATCAGTATAGCATTTGTCATATTGTTTAGGACGTTTGTGAAAATATTATCAATGTCGCACCGTGTGCAGTTAACCTAGTAAGGGGTAACTTGACAGACTGTACATGGTGTCCACACATTTTTCAGTGGGTTTATGCGATTTTGCTTTCAATAAGTCAATATTAAAATCCCCACAGACAAAAATATTATTTCAATACGTTTGTTAAAGACTTCAATGTCTGCACCCGGTGCTCGATACATACAAGAAACTAATATATTTTTCCTTTTTTCCAGAATTATCTTTATCTATCCAATTTTACATTGAAATGCTTGAGCACATACAAAGCAACTCCACCACCTAATTAATGTTTCTGTTTTGGTTGAACATTTGATAATCTTCAAGCTCAACATTCCCAAATTGATTTTCCTTTATCCATGTTTCAGCAAAATTTAAAGTAAGTTTATGCAGATATTCTTTTATGTGTCAAAATTAACATAGAAGCTACGACAGTTTAAATGTACTATTGGCATATTTTCTGGCTTATCTAATAATGAGATTTGATCATCATAATACTAGACACGAGAAATGTTGTGGTAAAAGCGCATATCAGGGTCCACATCATTGAGATGATTGTTTTTATAGTCTGAGTGAAAATATTTGTAGTTCAGACTCCTGAGTGTAACTTGTGTCTTCATTGTCTGATGAGGAAAAGTCAGTAGATTGTGTGTCTGTCATGTTGAATGATTAGGATTCCGTGGCCCCAAACCATTTTACAAAATTAGTACTAGCTCTAGGCTATGGGGCTCAGGCCATGAAATTCTGCTTAATAGTTTTGATGTATTTTTCAAGGATTTTTGATAGAAAGTATGGGTTTTTCCTCAACAGCTTTTATGGCATTTGACCCAGTGACCCCAAACCACTTTACAAGGGTAGGTGGAACCGAGCCATTAGACCCGGCCTGGAGCTGATGGGAGCGGGCTGAGGTGTTAGACCCGGCCTGGAGCTGTTGGGAGCGGGCTGGAGGTGTTAGACCCGGCCTGGAGCTGTTGGGAGCGGGCTGGAGGTGTTAGACCCGGCCTGGAGCTGTTGGGAGCGGGCTGGTTGACCTGGAGCTGTTGGGAGCGGGCTGGAGGTGTTAGACCCGGCCTGGAGCTGTTGGGAGCGGGCTGGAGGTGTTAGACCCGGCCTGGAGCTGTTTGGAGCGGGCTGGAGGTGTTAGACCCGGCCTGGAGCTGTTGGGAGCGGGCTGGAGGTGTTAGACCCGGCCTGGAGCTGTTTGGAGCGGGCTGGAGTTGTTATGGCCCGTTTCCACCAGCCCTACCCTACTCGGTTTGGTCCTTCTCTACAAAGCCTGGTTGCGTTTCCATTACTCTGTAGAATCTGATACTGCATCCATGGATATGGCTTTGCTTTTGGCTGTATCCATGGAAACACCCAGGCCAAGCGGCTACTAAAAACGTACCAGTGAACTGTAAAATGGGCTGGTGGAAACATTTAAAATCCAAATCCTTAAAAACACATGACAAACGGTGCCCCATAGCCCAGAGGTAGTACTAATTTTGTAAAGTGGTTTGGGGTCACTGGGTCACATGACCATAAACCTATTGAATAATATTCTTGTATTTTGAGGGAATTTTCACGGATAATGATTTTTCAAAAGTTTCAAAACCTGAAAACAAAAGCGTGTGGTGGACTAGGAGTATTTAAATATATTATTTTATTATTTAATAATAATTTAATAATTTATTTTTTTTATTTATATTATAAATATTATTGATTTTGCTGGTTCACGATTCTGAATATAGGCTTATAGAGTTTGGGAATGTGATGTCATATCGCTAAGCATTATGGGATTAGCAGCAATTGTAAACTAATGGAGATTTTAAAAAGGTAAAATACTGGAGTTATTGTTCACCTTAAAACACTTGGACACCACAGTGTGTTAAATGTATTTACCAGCAGTAACTCAGCAGCTGACAGAGTTGTTTCATGGCTATTTTCTCCTTTTTATACTGTTTTTAACTCATGTTAGTCAATGGAACTGTATGCTAACAGCTGCAAAGATGGCGCATCTCCATGGTCTGTGGAATTTCCCGAACTATTGAAAACATTTAACAGTAGGTATAAAATACAATAAAAGATTAAATGTGGTCGAAAATAAACCTACAGATTACATTTAGTCCATCTCCTTTCCATGAAATTATTTTTTTGTATCATATTATTGATTCACACCTAAACTAAACTTTTTAAACCAACACCTTTTTACAAAGAGAGTAATTCATAGACGGTCCCTAAATTCGAACGATCTGTTGGTGTTGGAGGCGAAAATCCAACGTCCAACGTGAAACCAACTTCAGGAGCGTGTTTTGTTGATTATTCTTCATTAAATCGTTTATTTCGATGTTCCTCTTCCAGATCTTCAATTTGCAGCACTCATTAAATGCGTTATTATTGAAATGAACCCTGTGGCTGCGGAAAGAACTAAACGAAGGATATTTTTAATTAGATTCCGCGATAAAACGCAGCGGTTAGCTTAGCGTTAGCTTCAGAAGACCTGCCTTTAAGAAGCACAAGCCTCTGTCTGCAGTTTTATGTTATTCCCGCCGCTGCGCCACCACGGATTAAACGTTAAATATTAACTTTAGAGTTAAAGAAAGACGAAAGAAACTCACCCGCTCTGAGCAGCGTTAGGCCGTGGGACATTTTTACAAACGTTAGCTTTAGCTTCGAGCTAACCAGGGCTCTTCCGGTTTGGTGTTCGCGCATGCGCTTCTTCCCGCTGTAAACTCCGCCCACAAAGGTGTCCAGATAAAACCATGGATCTATTATAATTAGATCCATGGTTTACAGCGGGAAGAAGCGCATGCGCGAACATAATAGATTGATAAAAATATAATAAAACATATGGTCAAGCAATAATTACCAGAAAAATAAATCTTGGAAAAAGAGTAACAACAAACGATGGAGACTGGTCATATCAGTTATGTCAGTTATAATTGGTATTTCCTAACATCAAGTGTAAACTTACTAAAAAAAACAACTACTTGGATTAATTTATTGAACTTTCTTGTATTTCTGCTTACCACGGTCTAGTCGTATGCAGGATGTTGTGATAACGTCATCCTTCACGACAAAATGTCTTATGGAAGAACTTCTTAACACAGAAGTCGTCTTGATGCTTGTATTATAGATATATAACTGTGTGAAATTGTCTATGGTGTAGTGTTTGTGCCGAATTTTAAACATAGGTTGTGTGTGAGATCATACTAATGAATTGTTTTATCATTTTATAGGT
Organism: Neogobius melanostomus; assembly: GCA_007210695.1. Taxonomy (NCBI): domain Eukaryota; kingdom Metazoa; phylum Chordata; class Actinopteri; order Gobiiformes; family Gobiidae; genus Neogobius; species Neogobius melanostomus. Next base: position 333,913 of record VHKM01000523.1, on the reverse strand, counting down.
TAATAATGATTGTTGTTGTTATTGTTATATATTGTTGGCAATCTACATCTTGCCCAGTTGAAAATTAGCTTTGGAGCTAAAACTGGCACATTTACAGTGATGTTAATTAATGTGCATTGTCTCTGTTCAAATAAATAATAAAATAAATAAATCACTCAAATAATGTACAGTCATCTTTATACCTTGTGACAATAAACGTTTGACATGGAATGTAGCTACTAGCTCTTACCATATCAAATGCTGCAAATTGTAAGGTTTATAATATAGACCTTACAGTCAACAATACAGTCAATCAGTGATATAGACTCTATATCACTGATTGACTGTATTGTTGAAACAGTAATTGTAATAGGAAAAAGTAACTCATAATCAGGTAGACGCTTGTGGTTGTGTTGCCTTTACATATTCTTATGGTAATTTTAACAATGTAATGTGAATTGTTACAGTTAGTGTCAGACGTTGTCAAAGTTTAGTTTAGGCTTACATCATACTTCACACATACTGTAACTCAACTAAACAAATAAATAAATAATAACAATAACAATAATACTTAAACTCAAATTAAATTATATTGAGGATGGTAATGACAGCTGGGAAGTAGCAAGATCTCTGAGTATAATAAGTATTAATGCATTACACTATGTAGGGCTTTCATAATACATTATACATGAAAAAACTAAAAAAATTAAAAAAAGAGGAACTTGTACCCAAATTAATATTATACTGAGGATGGTAATGACAACTGGGAAGTAGCAAGATCACGAAGTATAATATGTACTGCATAGTAACGTGCCTTTATAACATATGTTCTGCAAACGAGAAGTCAAATACAACTTGAGAGGTCAAATTAGTTTCAATAAACAATACTCCAGAACAACCTTAAAAAGCATGTGTCCCACGAGACGTGGTGTAGAAATTTGGGAAAATCTAGATCGAAGCATCAAACTCTGTACAAATCTGGCAGACTTTAAAAAGATCTACAAAGAATCCATATTCCTCAAATATGAACAGACATTGTGAGTGTTGTTGTATATTCTTTTGCTGTTGTTCTTTTTTATTTTTATTAATGCGCTTTATTATTTGCTGTTACCTTGCCATATGTTCCCTTGTTTATGATTTGTTTATGATTTGTTAAATTAAATGTTATTGTTTTTACTCTTGGGGTGGGCGCTTATAAGCCTTTGGCTTCGGCCCACTCCTTTAGAGCAGATTAACTGCTCAAACAAACAAATAAATAAATAAACATAGTGACTTCCGGTAATGTTACCACGGTTTGGCATTGGCAACATGCTTTGTACTAAACATCGTACATGAAACGAGATCGTGGTTGTCGTTGTGCTTTGTTTCTGTTTCTATATGAACATTTTAAACAATGCTTTGTAATTTGGTCTGTGTTAAAAAGGCCGTTTTGAAGTGTAACTGGTTCTCCTAATATGATGCTGCTAATTGTATGATTGATAATGTAATTGCAATAGGATAAAGTTATTATTATAGTTCTGTCATGTAATGTCTTTATGTAGATGCTATATTGTAAATGTTGTATTGATTTTGGGGGTGGGGCTTATAAGCTCTTGCTTCAGCCCACTCCTTTTAAGCAGAATGTTTACTGCTCAAATAAACTAATAAACTAAACTAAACTAGTCTCTTTGTCTGCACTTCCTGGATAAATCTCCGGCTCAAAGCGACAAATCGTCAGAGAATAAACCTGGTAAAGAGAGAGTTTGATCTGTTTTTTACTCTGATGTTACAACAGGAGAAAACGAGCTGTGAATGTGTGAACGGTCCTTGTTTTCTCCTGCAGCGTCTCGGCTGGACTGAACTGAATGTCTGTACGACCTCATGTGTTTATCGAGTGAACCCTTCAGAGCAAACGCTTTCTCACAGACGGAGCAGCTGTAAGGTCTCTCTCCCGTGTGGGTCGTCATGTGTGCGTCGAGGTTTCCCTTCTGTGTGAACGTTCTCTTGCAGTCTGCGCAGCTGTAAGGTCTCTCTCCCGTGTGGCGTCTGTTGTGTATTTGTAATTTCTGTTTCGTCCCAAACCTCTTCTGACAAACCGAGCACTCGTGGTTCTTCCCTTCAGCTCCGTCCTCCCCGTGGCTCCTCATGTGGTATCTGAGATTATTCTGATGGTGGAAGGATTTCTTACAGACGACACAGCTGTAAGGCTTCTCCCCCGTGTGAAGTCTGTTGTGCGTTTGTAAAGCGTCTTTCCTCGAAAATCTCTTTTGACAAACGAAACAGCTGAAAGGCTTCTCTCCTGTGTGGGTTTTCAGATGTTTCTCTAGATGATCACTTTGGGCAAATGTTTTCTCACAGGTTGAGCAGCTGTAAGGTCTCTCTCCTGTGTGGACTCTAACGTGTCTTTGTAAAACATGTTTATGCCCAAATCTCTTTTGACAAACGAAACAGCTGAAAGGCTTCTCTCCTGTGTGGGTTTTCAGATGTTTCTCTAGATGATCACTTTGGGCAAATGTTTTCTCACAGGTTGAGCAGCTGTAAGCTCTCTCTCCTGTGTGGACTCTGACGTGTCTTTGTAAAACATGTTTATGCCCAAATCTCTTTTGACAAACGGAGCACTGGTGCTTCTTCCCCTCAGCTCCTTCAGCTCCTGACAGGTCCTCCTCGTGGACAGAGGCGCTGGTCTCTGGTGCAGAACTGTATTTGGGGAACAGAACGGTGCTTTTTGCAGCAGAACAACCAAATGGTACCCAGTCGTCGTCATCGTCAGTGTCAGACGAGTGCTCAGTTTGTCCCTCACTCTCTGAACTGTCCTCTCCCTGCGTTTCCTCTCGGTGCTCAGTTTGTTGAAGCAGTGAGGACTCTTCGCTCTTCACACAGACAGCGCTGGACTCTGGGACAGACCTGAGAAATGATTAAAAACATAGATTTAAAAGTGAAATGTGTAGGGCGGGGCACCGTTTAACAACACCAGTCTGCTAACGAAAAAATAAAAGCAGGAACTGAAAAGAAATATGAAATCTTTATATTGAAGTTTTGATGCTGTTGGTCATTAAAATTTAAAAGAAATTAAAATAAAGTGACACACAAGTTGAAAAAAGGGGGGAAATTGAGAAAAAAGTGGAAACATTTGGGAAAGATTAAAAATGTTTGGGTGAAAAACTGGAACATTTGGGGCTAAATTGAGAAGAAAAAAAACACGTAGAAAACGATGGAAAAAATATGGAAAAATTGAGAGAAAAAATGTTTGGGGGAAAAACAAATAGAAAAATTGGGGAAATTTGGGGCAAAAAATAAAATTTTAGGAAGATTTGGGAAAACTGGGGAAAATTGTGGGAAATTTAGAGAAAAATAAGGAAGATTTGGGTGTTTTTTCTGCCCTTTTGTCGTTAAAGATAGTTTCTTTGTTTCTCCTCAAACAAATAATACAAATGCAAAGAAATTAAATGGAAGGAAAAGGAATAAATTAACATGATTCATCTATAGTTCTATATGATGAATATTTTAGTAAAGGTGTCAGAAAAAGTGAAGAAAAAAATTTAAAAAACGGTACCCAGCCCTAGTACTGTGAGTATTTGTCAGTGAAATGTGAAAGTGTTGGAGCCTACACTGGCAGCTGCTCTTCCTCCTGTTTGATAATAACTTCTATGACCTCCTCCTGTTTGACGCTCTGTTCCTCTGGCTCCTCTTTAATCCCCGGAGTCTCTGTGATTTCCTTCAGATCAGGGTCAGGACTCAGCGAGGACGACTGGACACCTGCAGGAGACAACGGGAACTGCTAGAATTATCCACTATTTCAAGGAGCAGAGCAGATCTTCAGTTCTGCTGCAGTCGTGACCGCTCACATGTTTGAACCCAGTGAATGTGGGAGGAGCTAAACTCGTAAACCCGTAATGACGCACAGTTTTGCAGTGATTAGGGTGATTTCCAAACTTAAAAACGCAGTAAATTCGGTAAACGTCACAGTTAGGCATCAAACAACATTAAGATGAGTTGAAATTTTTAATTGGTTTATACTTTGTAACTGAGATTCAGATTAGAAATACCCCCAATAATAATCTACTCTAGTCAAAGGAATTTTCATATTATCTTGCAGCAAACATTACATTAAACGCAACATCAAGCAATGGCTGTAGGATAAAAACTGTTTTAAAGTAATACATTTTTAGCAAATAAATTAATTTTTCCCTTTAACTTTTTGTTTTTCAATATACTATGTTTTGTTGACTTCTGCGCATCATTTCGGAACCATAAGAGATAAAGACTTAGAATCTGCTGATTTTTGTCTATCAAACGAGCTCCCTCTAAAGTACCGACTAAACATGAATGTCCTGAATAAATCAGCCCTATGCCCCTCATACAGCGCCCCCTGCTGCCACAGTTCAACACTGACACATTTAGAAAAACACAGATTAAACAAATATCAGCGGTGCATTCCGGCATCGCCTCTGGACCTTTCGTCACCAGCCAAGCCACCAACCACTGCTCCTCAGCTCAGCAGAGCCCCTCCCCGCACAGTAGTGTTGTTTAGATGCCACAGCAGTGTGCTGAAGGGGGCGTGTCGGAAAGCTTCTTAAAGAGACAGAGGCCTATTTCAAGACGTTCAGTACAGCCATTTTGAGAGAGCAATTTTATTCAAGGCAGTTATTTTAATTTACTGCATATACAGACCAACAGAAGGTTACGTCATCATTGTAGTATGCTATAGACTGGTGCTATGTGATTGAAAAAAAGCATAATACCCCCTCTTTAAGATACAGAGCTCTAATTCAGAAGTAGGATATCCAGGTTAAGTGTGTTGCTTTGGATCACATTGACCACAAAGACACCTAAGTGTCCCAGTTGTGCACAGAATTTTCTGAGCACAACTGGGACAAAACAATGGCTTAATGAGGAACCCATGGGGACCCAGGACTGTCCGACTGGGACGTGTGGACCAGCAGTGACCCATAATGTGCTCGTTTGGACCGATTTTAATGAACACGATCTCTCTCTGATAAGTTTGACCGTGATGTTTATTCTGCCTCCGCAGTTTAATCTTTAAACATTCACTTCACAGACGAAAACAAACACAGACTCACCCGTTTGGACTTTGGACATTTCCACAAACTGTTTTTAGCTTTAGCTTCGAGCTAACCGCACACGGAGTTCTTCCGGTGTCGTGTTTGCGCATGCGCCTCATCCGCCGTAAACTCCGCCCACAGAAAAGGTGAAACAAAACGCGATACTTTTCTTTTCTGATTGCTTTCTAGTTAACCTCTTAACCCCCGCCTTAACCGAGCGCATTTTTTTCCAGTTTGGCTTTACCCAAAACTAGAATCTTCTTGACTGGAGTTTACAGCCTATAGGCCTCATTTGAAAGCTAAGACCTACAAAACTCATATAAATTGATCTTTTCCATCTCATTTTTGTCACTTTTTCATCAAATTTTTTCCACATTTCATTGCTTTTTGTTGCACCTTTTTCAGGAAGCTTTTAAATTTGGGGTGAAGTTAAACTGTAGAAAATGCACTCGGTTCAGGCGGGGGTTAAGAGGTTAAAACGTGACAATGAAGTACAATAATATTAGGCCCTCAAAAATTGCTCAACATAACAAAAGAAAACTGGGAAAAATGTCTCGAGGGGAGTCTGTCAGCAGAAATAACTTTTACAAATCATAAGTTTACACTTGTTTTTCCATAAAGACACTCAACACCGGGACGAGATCACCTGAAAGATCTACTGCTAATATAACTCTGCTCCTCTGTTTCTGTCCAGCAGGGGGCAGTAGAAGACCGTGAATAAAGTTCAGGTCCGCGTGTGTCCTGCGCATGCTCAGAGTGGCCTTTACAACTGACATCTTGAACTAAAATGGTGAGTTTACTTTGTTCCTCTTTGTCTGGGTTTGGTTTGGCTTAATCCTAGTTTAGCACTAGTTCAGTCTGGTTTTAGTCCTAGTTCAGTCTGGTTTTAGTCCTAGTTTAGTTCTAGTTTAGTTCTAGTCCAGTCCTGGTGTTACAGGCCAAAGTCTGGACTGTACCCGGGGTTAAAGGCCCCAGTGTTGAGTGACACAAGAATTACTTTCCAACATATTTCAGAATTATTTTAGCCTCATCATGTTGTCACCCTTTGTTGTGCAGGACAGGCCATTCAAAAGCATTAGAAGTGATTGTTCCAACTTTAATACAGTACTTTGTTGCCAAATTAATGGTAATTAGGATTAGTTTGGTAAAGTCATCATGTTCATCCTAATCGCTCATTTATTCTCCACGTGCCTTGAGGATCCTCCTGCCAGTGTCTTTACAAAGTGATCGACTAAACTCGGATCATTCAGTGTTTAGTCATGTGTTTAAAATACGGCTCTCAAAGTTAAAGCTTTAACTCACGGTTCATCGAAATAAATAATTGATTATTAATTGCATCATATGTGTTGACCAAACACACTCTTGAAAGACAAAGCTACTTATTGTAATCCAGGGGTCTCCAGTCTTTAAAGGACCTGTATCCTGCTATTTTAGCCATTCCAAAGTAAAGTATAGGCATTTATATGATATATCACTATGGAGTACTCATTTTTGAGAGAAATATAAGTATTTTCTGGGGTTATTTTTCAAACCCGGAAGACAAGACGCTTCGATTCAGTTAACTCCGCCCCTCTCTCCGCTCACTGCAAAAAGTGAAGTTACTTCACATAATGCAGTTATAAGGAGTTGACATCATCGGGTGTTTACGTGATGGGATCGCGTTGGTTATAAAAGTGAATCCACTTTGATTCTGGCCAAGGTTCACCAAGCATCCATCAGGTTGGTTGATAAAGTCGCTGAATCCCAGAAAGAAATTCCAACTTCTGGCGAGTGCACTCTTCTTTAGGAAGGTTGAATAGTCCTGTTCCTCTCGTAGCCAAACGCGAACCCGTGACATTATCGTTGGGTAAGAAAAAAGAACAGGCGTGTCCAGAGTAGGTTAGAAAGAGCTCAGTCTTCACAAACATGACTTCTGATCGGATCCTCCGGGGAGCGTTTGTTTACTCTCCCGGGACAGCACAGACGCGTCAGAGACTTACTTTTTATTTTTTATTTTTTAATTTCTCTCTTACAACAAAAATAATGAAAAAGCTGTTTTATAAATTAAAATCAGGCCGTAAGGCATTACATTACATTACATTACATTTGGCCCTTCCTGTTTGACACAGTGTCACAACTCAGTGGTTTACGAGGAGAGGGCGGAGCAGCTGCTCAGAGAGCAGGATTCAGGAGGATTACTTAGAACTGCGTGAATGAAGCTAAAAACCGCTCTGGGGTGTTTTGAGAAGGAAATAGCAAAACAACATGGCTAAAAACTCCAAAAAGTCGATTTTGCATGATATAGCTCCTTTAATGCTCCCGAGCAGCCGTTTAAGAGACTAAAAAACATTCACAATCTTTCCTTTGTAGTCGAAGAGAAGAGAAGACGTTAAGGACTTATAAATAGCATTAAATAGGCTTCAAACTTGCATAAATGTGGCGTGAATACAAAGATCATGGTCTCCAGATAATGCTATGAACAGTAGGTGGCGCTGTGGTTTGTTCTTACTTCAGTCCCTCCCGTCTCCCAGTCGTCTCTGCAGGTGCACGCTCTGCGGCTCGGTCCCGGGGCGGAGCTGCTCTCGTCTCTCCGGGACTTCGTGGATCAGAGGCGTCTCCGCGCTCCGTTCGTGCTCACGTGCGTGGGCAGCGTCACCATGGCGACGCTGAGGCTCGCCAACGCCACGGCCGACAACGTCAACGAGGTCAGAGTCCGGGCTGGGTTCGCTGTCAATGTTTGTGAACACTTTTAGTTGACCTTACACAGAGAAAAGTTTGAATGAATGTGTATCACGATGTTGACGAGGGGCGCACTGTAAAATCTTCAGCTCCAGACGAAATGTGGGCTGTACATGGGCTGGACAGACACTCGTGGCCAGTGGCAAAGTTATGGTCCCTCCCCGAGCTTTTTCCTCCAACAGGCTGACAAAATCGACCCGAAACTTTTGGGTCAAGACCGGCCCATATTCAAAGCAACAGTTGAGGTTTAGTAATACAATAAGCCCTTGAACTAAACTAGTATAAACTACAAAACCGAGGAGAATAGCTGCATGTTGTTTCTGCCAAATTCAAGCCAACGCCTCAGAGCACTCACCATCTTTAATCGTGTCCTTTACAGCTTGGTGGAAAATTAAATTACTGAACAATCTTAAAATGCGTGTCCCGTTAAGGAGTTCCAAATGATCTCACTGTAGATTTAGGTCATGAAATGGTAAAACTCACCGCAGAGTTAGGAGGTGTGGAGTGAGAATAGAAGTCCGAAAAAGGCCAAACATTGTAAATCCTTTCAATGGAAACCAGAAGAAACTGTACTGATGACGAGTGGCGGAGGGCGAGTCACCTGACAACTCCCAACATGCACTTCTTTGCACACATTTCTCTAAAATGTATTAAAAAGTCCTGGAGGGTGTAACAATAAACTCTCTTCACTTACAGCTATAGTCAAATATGATGTGTAATGTTATATCTGAGTGGCCCATTGCTCATTATAAGAGATTATCTGGGAACTATAACTCAAGAAAGCGCCACCGGTGCGGGACATGGCCAACATTGAACTCGCCGGTGTTGTTTTTGTCATTTCATTAACGCACCTTTTTTTTAATGACAATAACGTAATGATGACAAGCTCTTATTTTGGCCCAATTTTTGCAATTTGTTTCCTTCATTTTTGCTCATTTTAATTACTAATATTTCCCCATTTTCTCCCAATATTGGCTAAATGTTTCTTTTACACAATTCTCCCACTTTACACACTCTGTTTTCTCGTGCTATATAGTACAGGTATCACGGGCTGATTCCGAAACCATTAAAGTATAGCCTCTAAGTCCTAACCCTCGCTCCTAATCCTTAACCTTTCATGGCTCAGCTGTTAGATCTCTATGCAGTTAGTGAACTAGAGCTTCAGCAGCATTTGCCCAATTCCACCGTCCTTACCCAGGGGAAGAGGAAGTGACATCACCAACAGCTGTTCTTCTTCTTCTGTAAGGATATTGGCAGGCAAACAAAAGCGCATACCGCCACCTACTGTATTGCATATGGAACAACATAGTGTCCAAATAAAGACATTTAAGGAAAAAAGAGAAACATCCAAATGATCCTTCACATTTCCCTTTATTTTATCTCAACAGCTGTTTCATAAAGCTACAGTATGCAAATAGCCATGTGGCTTAAGTTTCTACTAAATGAAGCAAAAGCACAAACTGCTTCATTTAGGCCATTTACTGAGGAGGCTCTTAAAACCATGTGACTGAGCTGTGGTGACGACAACATGTATGAAGTAACTTTTATAAAGTTTGGCTTGTGCAAAATCTTTTATATATTTTTTAATTACATATGCATCTGTCAATCAACAGTGGTTGTGCATGAAGAATCACTCGAGGTGGGGGCGAGGGGGGTCGGCGCAGTGTCTTATGGGATGGCACATAGCTCCTAATCGCCAGCATCAGAGGTCCCTATGCTAAAGTGGCTATGATACTTAGCATACAGGCCACTTTCCCTAACTCCTTCCTAACTGACAACCCAATTCGGACGCTTCTTATCATGGCGGACGCTGACGCACATCCGGTTTGGCGTAAGACCTCTTACCAATTTAACGGTTTCGGAATCAGCCCTCGTATCGGTATCGTAAACTAAGCACATTGTCTCCAGTTCAACATAACCCAAATTGAAAAACTTCTTGGACAAAAAAAACTCAAAACGTTGAAAAAGTGACGACACAGTCCACATGTTCACCCTGTCCTCTCTCTCTGCGTCAGGTGCTGGAGCTGAGCGGTCGCTTCGAGATCGTGTCGTTGGTCGGGACGCTGAACCCGGAGCCGCACCTGCACGTGTCTCTGTCGGACAGCAGGGGGCGCACCGTCGGGGGCCACGTCCTGGGGAACCTGCGGGTGTTCACCACGGCCGAGGTGGTCATCGGAGAGGCCCGGAGCTGCTGTTCACCCGAGACATGGACCCGAAGACCGGGTTCGAAGAGCTGGTGGTGCAGGCGCGGAGCAAGGAGGAGAAAACCGACTGAAACACCAGAAAACCACGAGTGAGAGGAGAAAAACCGACTGAAACACAAAAAACCACGAGCGAGGAGGAGAAAACCGACTGAAACACCAGAAAACCACGAGTGAGGAGAGAAAACCGACTGAAACACCAAAAACCACGAGTGAGGAGGAGAAAACCGACTGAGACACCAGAAAACCACGAGCGAGGAGGAGAAAACCACTGAACACCAGAAAAACGAGGAAGAGAAAACGACTGAAACCAGAAAACACGAGGAGGAGGAGAAAAACCGACTGAGACACCAGAAAACCACGAGCGAGGAGGAGAAAACGACTGAAACACAAGAAAACCACGAGAGAGGAGAAAACCGACTGAGACACAAAAACCACGAGTGAGGAGGAGAAAACCGACTGAAACACAAAAACCACGAGCGAGGAGGAGAAAACCGACTGAAACACAAGAAAACCACAGGAGGAGGAAAACCGACTGAGACACAGAAAACCACGAGTGAGGAGGAGAAAACCGACTGAGACACCAGAAAACCACGAGCGAGGAGGAGAAAACCGACTGAAACAGAGAAAACCACGAGCGAGAGGAGAAAACGACTGAAACACAAGAAAACCACGAGCGAGGAGGAGAAAACCGACTGAGACACCAGAAAACCACGAGTGAGGAGGAGAAAACCGACTGAAACACAAGAAAACCACGAGTGAGGAGGAGAAAACCGACTGAGACACAAGAAAACCACGAGTGAGGAGGAGAAAACCGACTGACACCAGAAAACCACGAGCGAGGAGGAGAAAACCGACTGAAACAGGAGAAAACCACGAGCGAGGAGGAGAAAACCGACTGAACACAGAAAACCACGGGAGGAGGTGAGACACCAGAAAACCACGAGCGAGGAGGAGAAAACCGACTGAGACACCAGAAACCACGAGCGAGGAGGAGAAAACCGACTGAAACACAAGAAAACCACGAGCGAGGAGGAGAAAACCGACTGAGACACCAGAAACCACGAGCGAGGAGGAGAAAACCGACTGAGACACCAGAAAACCACGAGCGAGGAGGAGAAAACCGACTGAGACACCAGAAAACCACGAGTGAGGAGGAGAAAACCGACTGAACACCAGAAAACCACGAGTGAGGGAGAAAACCGACTGAAACACCAGAAAACCATGAGCGAGGAGGAGAAACGACTGAGACACCAGAAAACCACGAGCGAGGAGGAGAAAACCGACTGAGACACCAGAAAACCACGGCAAAATATCCTCATAACAAACTAACAACTGTGATTATTTTTTAAAGTCAAAATTATTATTAATATTTACATTATTAAAATGTAACGCTTTTGTATCAGTTACCTGACCCTGTGGGAGAGTATTTCAGTAATGTGATGCTGAACATGAAAAGTGCTGATAAACTCGTCCCTGTTAAAGGAACAGGCCAGTGTTTTTCCATACTGAGATAAGTTCTTACCTGAGCTTAGACGAGTTGATGCATAAGTGTCTAGTCTTTACACGTGTGCTCAGTCACACAAACAGACCAAAGCTGTTTAGCCTCTCCTCCTCTCCTCTATGCGGCCAAACGAAGTTAGAAGCGACCAAGCTCTTCCACGTTTCCCCTATTTAAATACAGTTATGTGAGCCTTTACACGATCCAAGTCTATTACTAGTGGTGGGCCGAGATACAAATCCCACGAGAACGAGACGAGATTTTTACATAATTTGCAATAATAAATCATATTTTGCAATTATGTTTCCTTTGTATGGAGCCATTGTATTGTATGTAACAAAATGAACAAACTAATAACCAATATCATCAGGCTCTATTTGTGTGCATACAGTTTAATATTAGAACTAGGCTAATACATTTGGCTCTTTTGACAAGTGTATTCTGATTAAATTTCCAAATTATTAATAATAATTAGATATAATTTGAAGCTTAAACGTTGATTTCAGGTGGATGAGGAGACAGGTTTAGATTTAGTATCTAAACAGTCTGTGCCGGACACTGACGCACAGGAGGCTTTAAACATTAAACAGAGAGTGATTCTACTGTAGTTAGACTGACTTCTTTCTTAAATGACCCGCTGTAATCATCCCTTCATATTCTCGCCTGCCCTCTCCCTCGTCGTCTGCACGCGCATGTCACATCCGCGTTGTTTTGCTTTTCCGTGCGCGGTAGATGCGCGTGTACAATCACAAAATAGTCGACGGATCTACCCGGACTCGCCGCGGCGTGCAGCGGTAAAACGTAGCTTCCAACAGCAGAGCCTTTAGTTCGTAAATGAAAGAGAAAGTAATGAGGCGCGAGTGAATCTGCAGCGGCCCCAGTCTGCAGGTTTGAACACAGAGGCAGTGGTTCAAAAAACGTCAAATCATTATTATAGTACACATTATTAGAGAGCTATTGCCTAAATATTCCCATGAGTCCTATGAGCAGTCTACAGGAAGAAGGTTTATATCTACATTTCGGCCTCTAAAAATAAAAATAATAAAAGAAGAAAAAATATTACGAGATAATTTTACATTGTGACGGGAAATCTCGTGGCAATGTGATCTCGGCCCATCCACTAGTTACACAAAATAAACATGTTGATTTTCTAAGCGGATAAAAAGAGGAACTATATTGCAAGGCATAATAACACCTTAGGAGCACTTCGACGTCCGCGCAGTAAAGTGAAGATATTACTGCGCGGACGTCAAAATGCTCCTAAGGTGTTATTACTTGGATCGTGTATTTTAAATAGGGGAACCTGGAAGAGCTCGGTCGCTTCTAACTTCACCCCCGTTTGGCCCCATAGAGGAGGAGAGGCTAATGCTAACGACATCTGAGCGCACGCGTAAAGACCAGACAGGTACGCATCAACTCGTCTAAGCTCAGGTAAGAACATATCTATGGAAAACAGTGGCCTGTTCCTTTAAGAATTAAGTCTTAGAAAAAGTTAAGAATGATTTTGGAAAACAAAGTGAAATTTGAATTTTTACAGCTTATTTCACCAATATATTTTATTCAAAAACTCGAGATCTAAAATCTCTCTGAGCAAATCTTTATAACCAATATGTCACAAAATAAAACCACACCTTTAAACCTGGCTCTGAACATTATTCAGATGTCTCTACATTTATATTTCTCCCATTCACTCGGTGTTAAACAGTGAACTGAATGTAGGAAAGGCGACTTAGCGGCTTAGATTTGCTTAAACCGCGGCCTGTGGCGATAATCCTCGAGTCAGTGCTGTGTGTGTGGGCTCCCGGGGGCCTCTCGTCCCCCCCTCGTCCCCCTCGGTCTCCGGGGGCCGCAGTTTAGATCCATTTAACTCACATTGATCCGCTATTAGAGACGGGACCACCCCCGAAATCAAACCGCGCTCAGAGACTCAGAGACCCGCCCCGTGTTACACCGAGGAGGAGGAAATATAACACTTACAATAAATATATCAACGTTTAATGCTCGGGTTTTGTTTTGTCCTAAAGCAAACTGAAGGCTGCAGGTGAAGAGGGGGAATAATAATGTAGAGAAACTTGAAACTTTTGCTGAACAATTATGAGATTGGGGTCTTTTTGGTTCAAAGCTGAATAAATCAGGTTTGGGATTAGACATTAAAAAATCCCTCTGAATGAAACTTCTAAATATGTTACACTGCAAAAGAAAAAGATTGTATAGTGCCTTTAAAGTGGTACTAAGTAACGTGTTTACCTTAATAAATCCTTTCCGTTGTCCCTCTGGGGGTAATACAAGTGTTAATGGGATGATTGGAGGGTCTTTCATCTCTCCCTGGTGTCTCTGGCCAGAAAACCATGCTTGCAACTTGCCTGCCACCGGGTCAGAGCAACCAATACACACTAATGGAACCGCGAAGAAGAAGCTAACAGGCTAACGGGCAAAGCTAACTGCGGGCTAGCGCCACTTAAACAGTATTTACAGCCTAGTTTGAGTGAAAACAAATATTTCCATTGTATAACTGGATGTACAATACCTCTCTCTCCCTTTGTCTTTTCTGTCAGCGTAGTAGTTACTCTCACGGACACCTGCAGTTGCGCTTCTGGCCTCTAGGGGCAAGAGTTACTTAGTACTGCTTTAAAGTGCATATGACAGATTTAAATGTTTTTGAAAATATGACTTAATTATCATTTTATTTAAGTGAAGCACCTCTTAACCCTCGCCTTCACCAGTTCAGCTTTACCCAAATCTAAAAGCTTATAGCCTACGCCTCATTCGAAAGCTTTTTGTGGCTCATCTGTGTTTTTTTTCTTTGGTTAGGTTTGTCACTTTTTCATCGCCTTTTTGTCACGTTTTCGTAGCTCTGTTGTTGCTTTTTCATCCTCGCTTTTGCTATTTTGACGCTTTTTTCAAGAAGCCTTTAGATTCGGGTAAAGCCAAACTGGAGAAAATGTGCTCGGTTCAGGTGGAGGTTAAGATTAAGAGGTTAATGAAGAAATGTTATTCTCATTTTTAAGCCACTGACAGGAAGTGACATAGATGGAGGTAAAGTGCCACAGAAACAGACAGCAGTGCGTCATACAAGGGGGTGTGGCCTCGCTGAGGGGGAGAAACCTCTCATGGGAAGAAGATCTTTATTTTTCACAGCGCCTTTCACAGACATGCTCACAAAGCGCTTTACATGATCGATTCAGGCTGACTAAATATATGTATTACACACTGGTAAAGTCAAGCCAAAATCGCGTAATGTTTCTTCATTAGAAGTGTAAAAACGGCACTCGTTAGCATCGCCTCGCTAACTTTAGCATACTTCCTGGTTAGCATTGTTGTATTTATGGCTGTTGCTCCTCTCATGTCTCTGTATTTTTATTTAGTCAAAAAATATCTTCATAACTCAGAGTTTGTTAAAGTGATGGAGAAATGGGAGAAAGTTCTACTTTTTCTCTTCTTTATTTTCCCTCTGGCTGCTTTGAACATTTGCAGCATTTGCAACGGTCTGTATCTAATTTACAACAGTCTGACTCATTTCCCATTGACATAACATGGTCGGCAACAGTTCAGAATCTTAGTTTAGTTTAGTTTATTTATTTGAGCGGTTGACCTGCTCACAGGGAGTGGGCCGAAGCCAAAGGCTTATAAGCGCCCACCCCAAAAATAAAAACAATAGCGTTTACATTTAACATTTACAGGGCAGCAAATCATAAACAAAGGAACATAGGGCAAAGTAACAAATAATGAAGAACAATAAAAAAACAGCAAATAAAGAAACAACAAAAGAATGTGCTACAACTCATATCTAAGAAATATAAACTCTTTGTAAACTTTTTTTAAATGTACCAGGTTATTACGAAGTTTGATGTTTGATCTAGATTATTCCATATTTCTACACCACGTCTCAGATGCTTTTCATGGTTGTTCTGGAGTATTGTTTATCGAAGCTCATCTTATCTCTCAGGTTGTATTTGACTTCTCGTTTGCAGAACATATTTTGTAAACTCTCAGGAAGTGACTTTTGTGAGGCTTTGAACATGATTTGAGCCATCTTAAATTCAATAAGGTCCTCACATTTCAATCTTTATCTATGTCACTTCCTGTCAGTTTAAAGTGAAACTACAAACAGGGCCGTCCCGCCTTCGCTCTGCCTGATCCCGTCAGACCATGGAAGCTAAGCAGGAAGGGCCTGGTCAGTACTTGGAGACCGTTTGGAAACACCAGGAAGTCTGGGTGAATGTTGTGAGTGAGTGGTTGGAGGTCGCCTCGCTTCCGTCCGTCTACCCCAGGGCAGCTGTGGCTACAACAGTAGCTTACCACCACCAAGTCTGGAGTGAATGAATAATGACGACAGTGTAGCGCTTTGAGAAACTTGGTAATACATACAGGCTTATAAGGAATCATCATTATTATCACAAAAATGGTCAAACTAAAGAAAATTCTTCAATTTTAGAAAAATCCTAAATATAAATACAATTGTCATATGCACTTAACCTTCTTAGCCTCCGCCTGAACAGAGTGCTTTACCCAAATCTAAAAGCCAGGAACAGTGTAACGCCTCATTTGAAAGCTAAGGCGACAAAACTGACCGAAACTTTTTAGTCCCGTTATCGCCGCGTTTTTGTCCATTTCTGTTGCTTTTTCATCATTATTTTTTGTCGCCTCTGCTTGTGTAACAGAGTGTAAAGGTTAGGTTAAATTCTGGTAATAGGATTAGAGCGCCACTGCGTGGTGCAGCATGAGATAGCACGCAGAGTGTGACAACAGTCGGGACTGTATGTATGTCTTATTGTGATGTTTAGTGTACCTGGCAGTGTGTGTAGCCCATGTACGTCTTTTATTTTGGTTGTCCGTCCCAACGCTTGGCACTTCCGGTTTGCCGGTATATATGGTAGACTCCGCCTCTTCCTCTGTTCCTGAACATCTGATGAGAAAGGTTAGCTGCATATTATATCCAGAGGCATCTTGTTACTAATAATATAATTAGGAGGTTTTTGCTTTGTCCTTTATGTTATCATGTTGTTTTATCGTCACCCATGTTATTATTTAGTGCTATCACACTCAGCACAGAGGACCCAAATGCGATGCTCAGTTACTTTATTTCCCGTGGTCACAAACAAGGATATATAACAGAAAACTCCCACAAAAATCTGCACAAGGACAAAGAACAGAAAAAACAGTCAAGAACAAAAAATGGTATGATTACCTGCACAAAGACAATCTGACAAAGACAAAGGGGAAGATACAGGCTATATATGCTAAAGGGGGCGGGGAGGGCAATTACACACAGGTGTCACACATTAGGGGAGAGTCAGGTAATCACACAGGCGGGGAAACAGGAAGGAAGTCTGAAACGAGAAACAAAGATTTCAAAATAAACAGATCATCATAACACAGAAAAGAACTTAACCAGACATGACATACTTACGTGTTTTCTGTTCCCTTTTTATGTTCTTAGGCCGCGTTGGGCATATGAGTTGGGCTAACGCCACATTTTTGATTTCCTCTGCCAGGAATAAATGGCTTCTGGGCGTTGCCCTACCCCAACTTCAGCAAAGTCTCTCTTTATGGGTCAGAGCACAACACAACGCAGAGCTTAACAACATAGGTCACACTTGTGACCCACTGAAAATGGTTCCGTGACCCTCTTTATC
The DNA here is from genome assembly GCA_007210695.1 of Neogobius melanostomus. Classification (NCBI taxonomy): domain Eukaryota; kingdom Metazoa; phylum Chordata; class Actinopteri; order Gobiiformes; family Gobiidae; genus Neogobius; species Neogobius melanostomus. The sequence goes on along the minus strand of VHKM01000523.1, from coordinate 316,836 downwards.
CAAGTACGGTTAAAAAGACAATGTAATTTCTCAGTCATCCAGGTAATTAATTAACTCAAAAAAGAGGGATAAATCAACACAACTGGACTTACTGGTTAAAGTACCGGTACCCAGCCATAAGCCTCTCGCTTGTCCGTTCAGCCGCTGACGGCACTTTATGACCTTTTCTGTGCTGAAAGAAGAGGCTGGAAAAGTTTAAAGGCGGATTCAGAGCGAGTGAAGTAAAGTCATTAAAGCGGAGTAAACACATTTGATCCCTCAGATCTCCCCCTCTCCCCTCTCCCCTCTCTGATGCTCCGGCCGCTCTCCTGTCCCTCTCAGGTGAGAGTATTCCTCCTGACCCGGGCCTCGTTACCTCCTCCTCTCGGGTGGGCGAGCGCGAGGCGTGTGCCCGTCGCCCTAACGACGCTTGGATGTCGCGCTAACGAGCCCTGCCCAGTCGATTTGCCGGGTAAAGGCGGCTCAGGCCCCCCGCTGCGGAGCGTCCTTTCATCCGCCCGCGGACGCTGCAGAAGCCGGAGAAAGGGCCGGGGCTAATGGCGCCGCTCGTGTTTGAATTACGCAGCGGGGGCGCGGATCAACAGCGCTCTCACCGCGCGGGAGGAGAAAGCAAAGTCCACGCGAGTTTGCCTCCGCCGCGCACGAAGCTGCTGCTAATTCAAAAGCGCAATCGTATTAGCATTTCATTACCATCGCCTCCTTTTCGGGGCTCGTTGTTTCTGCGTGATCGATTACCCTCCGGATCCCGGTCCGTGCTCCGTGTTCCGCCGCTCATCGCTCGCTCTCACCGGCCGCGCGGACTCATTATGAAGTTTCAGGATTGTCTTCAAACAGAACAGTTGTTTCTGTTGTGACACAAACCTCCCGGACTTCTGCAGCTTATTATCTCTAATGATGTGTTTACATGTGCTGTTAGAACTCTCTCATCGGGAGAAACTTTCCGCGGAGCAGCGCATTTGTGAGGCAGAACCGCGGCCGACTTTGTCAAAGCGCGGTTTGGATTAGCACTTTTTGGACTCGTGGAAAAGCTCGTAGCTCCGTGTTTATTTTATTTTATTTATTTATTTAAAGGGACAATGCATATTAATGAACATATAAATGTAAATATGCCAGAATTAGCCAATGGCTACTTTCCATCTGTAGTCCCTGGCAGATCAAGAAAATACAAAGACCAATATACAACCATCCATCCATCCATCCATTTTCTTCCACTTGTCCGTTGCCGGGTCGTGGGGGCAGTTGGAGCTGCCCAAATCACATAGCACCAGCCCCCATGGCTCCTTCTGCAGGTGGTGGGTCCACGGAAGGACGGCCTCACAGTTCAAACCGGGCCTGTTGGTCTCTCCTAGGGGGCTACCAGTGTACGCAGACACTGGAGGCAATGTGGGTGAAGTGTCTTGCCCAAGGACACAACGACAATGTGCACCTTCAGGAGGCGGGATTCGAACCCCTGACCTTCCGATCATGAGACGACCCGCTCTACCATCTGCGCCACTGTCGCCCCTCTGTTCTTTTAATGCATTTGTTAAACCCTCGGTCACCAACCTTAGCGTCACTATTGACAATAACTTTAACCAGACAAGCAAATAAATACGGTCGTCAAATCTGGCTTTTATCACCTCAGGCTTTTATCCAAGAGTGAAACCTTTTTGATCCCGAAAGGCCTTTGAGCTGGCCGGCCTTTTATTTGTTCTAGACTTACACTTTGCACTTTCCTGCTCACAGTTGATCCAAAGCTCTGCAGTGTGTCTCCCTTATAACTGGGCACAAGAAACACGAGCGCGTCACCCTGATCTCAGCCTCAGTCCGTTTTAAGATTGAATTGTTTGTTTTAAAGCTTTGAATGGACTGGCCCCACAGTATATCATAGACCTGATTCAGATTCACAAACCAGCGCGTGCTCTGTGGGCCGAGGGCTCCAGCTCGTGGTTCCTAAGACAAAGCGTAAAACTCGAGGAGACGGGGCCTTCTCTCTGGAACGCTCTGCCCCTCCACGTCCGAATGTTTTTGTCACATTTTGTCACAGGAGAGGATGGACTCGATGATGGCCGTGTAGAACTGCATCAGCATCCTGGTCGGCAGCTTAAGTTTCTTCAGCTGCCGCAGGAAGAACATCCTCTGCTGGGCCTTCTGGATGAGGGAGCTGATGGTCGGCTCCCATTTGAGCTTGTCCTGGGTGATGGTGAAGGAGTCCACGATGGAGATGGGGCTGGGAGAGTCTGTCAGGGCGAGGGGGGTTTCCTGAAGTCCACGATCATCTCCACTGTCTTCTGTGCGTTCAGCCTCACCTCTCTCCTGTAGGCGGACTCATCGAGAGGTTAATCGGCCTTTCTATCAATCACAATAAGCAAAGTCTATTTCAAGTCAACAGTTAAAGCTTTCACTTAAAGGGATATTTCAGGATTTTTGACATTGGGCCTCATTTCCTAGTTATCCAGAGTGTTGTTGATGTCTGGAGATATTTTGTTCTTAAATTCATGCAGTTCTTATATTTGAAGAGTCTAGTGGCGCTAGGCTAATGCTAGGCTAGTGCATGTCTATGGTATCAGTTAGCCTGCATTAAAAACAGTGTGACCCACTCCACAGTGCACCTGAGGTAAATCACTTATAACACCAGACTAACCATATAAATGTCTGTGTTAATAGAATTATTTAAAATAACTTATATTTGAGCAGCATCAGCTTCGTGGCTCTAAGCTAACGCAGCGGCGGAGTGATCTGCGAGAAAATAGTCCCTCAAAATGCGGTAATTCATGTGATACAAGGTCAGTTATATTTCAAACATTATTCTATTAACACAGACATTTATATGGTTAGTCTGGTGTTATAAGTGATTTACCTCAGGTGCACTGTGGAGTGGGTCACACTGTTTTTAATGCAGGCTAACTGATACCATAGAAATGCTTTAGCCTTGCCCTAGCCTAGCGCCACTAAGCTCTTCAAATATAATCCTCTCTTCCGTCTCCGTGAACCTTCATCGAGTGGTTTTGAAGTTTTCTCCGACGCCTTTTCAAAACATAAACCTGTGTGTCTCCGTGTGTCCTCGCGCTGTGGCTCGGGTGTCGCCCCCGATTGTAAAAAGAAGATGAAAGTGCACGTGCTGAGGGGGGAGCGTTGGCTCGCGCGCAGCTGGAGGCCGGAGCGCGCCGCCCTTAATGAAGCCGCACGCGCCACGGCTCCAGCGCGCGCCGGCCTCTCTTCAAATACGGCATAACGAGCGTCTCTGCCCCTGAAGCCCGTCAGAACAATACACAGCTTTATAGTTTTCTGTCAATAAACGCTCAATTAGGACGGTTTCATCCGCTCAAACTGTTCCTCTGCTTTCTGTCCGTAAATGTTTCTTAACCCTAAACTTGAGCTTGAGGTCTGATTGGAAAATGGCCGGTGCTTCATTTGTAGGGGAGACCGGGGTCAGTTATAACGCTCTCTCTGATCACACACAGCACATTTCTGAGGTAAGAAACTTCTGCTCACTTTGTGTTTTAGGCTTTTAAATGAGCTAATAAGGTCACAGGCTTATATTATTAAAGGGGGGTATTATGTAAAATGGACTTTTTCAAGCTTTATATCATGTTATTATGTCATTCCCTCATTAAACACATGCCTGGAGTGTTGCCTTGGCTCATTCACATATTTTTGAGTAATCAGTAAAAACTTAGACGGCAGCCATTTTAGGTGTAGCTATGCCTCAGTCCTCCTAGGAACGCCCCCACCTCCTGGAGACGCCTCTGGACCTTTCGTCACCAGCCAAGCCACCAACCACTGCTCCTCAGCTCAGCAGAGCCCCCTCCCCGCACAGTAGTGTTGTTTAAATGCCACAGCAGTGTGCTGAAGGGGCGTGTCGGAAAGCTTCTTAAAGAGACAGAGGCCTATTTCAAGACGTTCAGTACAGCCATTTTGAGAGAGCAATTTTATTCAAGGCAGTTATTTTAATTTACTGCATATACAGACCAACAGAAGGTTACGTCATCATTGTAGTATGCCAGGGGTCACAAATTAAATTTCACCAAGGTCCGAAATGAAAAAAATGGTCAAGCAAAGGTCCGGAACATACGGGGTTAATTCACGGTTATATCAGGATTTTTAAGCCTTTTTTTAAATCTATTTCTGTGATTTGAAAATAATGCAATGCAATTGAATCATCTTATTGTTTTTTTCTTCTCTAAAGTTTTGGCTCAGCAGAATGCATAGGCTACTGTAGCCTATTATACACAATGTGCACATAATATATGACAGTGATGTGTTTCTTTGCTCAGTTCAACACACTGAGCCCTGTTTAGTCCAGGTTTAGTCCTGGCATAGTCCTGGCTTAGTCCAGGTTTAGTCCTGGTTCAGACCTGCGCTATTTTCGCATTACGATCGCGCGTGCATATTTAATTAGGGCGTCCTCCGCTTTTGTTTTTAGCAAGCCATATTTCAGTCATTCCGAAACCGTTTCTAAAAATGTAAAAAGTATCATGAAGCTAAGATGTAGGACTTTCTCTTTCTGTTCGTCTGGGCTGTAGTTTACCGCTCTGCTGCAGTCAGAGAGGGAGAGGAAGGGAGGGAGGGAGAGAGAGAGCGCGCAGACGGAGCTGCTCGTCTGAGGGAATTCACGGTCGGGTCCAAAGTTCGTATCCAAGGTTCGGGTCCGGAATGGCTGGCGCATGGGTCCGGATCCGGACCGAGGTCCGCCGTTTAGTGACCTCTGTAGTATGCTATAGACTGGTGCTATGTGATTGAAAAAAGCACAATACCCCCTCTTTAAAGATACACTGTGTAATATTTTGGACTATACTGTTGCCATCAGTAGGGGTGGGGCATATCGTTATCGTGATATCATTTTTATATCGTTATATAATTTTCATTCTTTTCCCCCCCCCATTTATTTCAGGCAATGGGCAACAAAAAAAAGAATATACAGTATGTAAACAAGATGATCCATTTCTACCTGAAAGGGAGTGGGAAGAAGATCATTTATTTAATCCCACCCCCAGTTCCCCATTCAGAGATTAATACATTCAGCTTCACCGTTACTTTGTTCAAGGATTATTATACAAATGTTATTATCATGGTGGAATTAACAATAATTATGACATTGTAACAAAAGTTATACCAACAATGTAAAGAGAATAAACAATACCAACAATGGTAATGGACAATAGACCAATAATGGTAAAAGACTATTTAAACCAACGATGCTAAGGAAACATTGAGCACTTGTTAACACTATGAGACAACAGCAATTTAAATTAAAGACCCTCATCTCTATATTTTGACCAGACCTGATGTTTATATAACAGTTTGAATCGATGGACAGTTTGGCATTGCTTGTGTTGTAAGTCCAGTTTCTTCCAGAGTTTCACTCCGCATACAGACACACAGAAACGTATGTTCCGCTCAGCTCCATCAGAGCAGCATAAACACGAGGACAGGAGCTTCAAAAGTCAAATCAAAGGAAGTAAACTGCTGAGTAGATCATATTTGTGAGGAAATGAGTGTGGCGTTAAAAAAGAAAGAATCAAATATCTTTGCATTCATCTTCCCAATCAGCGTAAGGCTTGAAATTCTGAAGTCAAATATATCGTTATCGTGATATTTCTTTTTTATATCGCGATAGTGATTTTACATGTTTTAGGAGAGCTGAGCCGCTCACAGCAAAGGCTCATGTTTGTTAAGGTATTTTGAAAATATCTGTCATCAAATAAATGCTTGTATTTTATTAATTGGGTAAAATTCTACGCAGTGTGGCTTTAAGACAATATTAAAATACAAATTTCTATTTCTAAGCTATAGCGCTAATACAGTTAAACAAAATAAACAGTTTACATTAAGGACAATGTTGTTGTTTTAACCGTTTTAACACATCTAATGCCTGATTTTAATCATTTATAGCAGAGTGCGGAAAAGAATGTTATTTTCTTTCATATATTTTTGTATTTATTTTCAAGCTCTTGTTAAGTTAAAGTTCTTAAATGGTCTCTTGTAAAGTGTTTTTCCCAAAGTGCTTTACCTGAAGGATCCACTGATCCACTCACTCTCATTCATACACAGATGTAAAGCTCATTTTAAATCTTCAATCTGCCTTTTGTTCACATGGAGACACAAAACACACATAAACACACACACACACACACACACACAAACACACACACACACACAAACACACATCATGTTATGAATGTCTTTGTGATGATTCTAAGGTGTGTCTGTTTTTATACTGTTACATCTGACCCTGTGTGTGTTACAACTGCTGTAACTACTGGGTATCAGTCTGGTATCAAAAAAATAAAAGTATCGAAAAAATGAAAGTATCGAAAATAAAAGTATCGAAAAAATAAAGTACCAAAAAATTTAAAGTATCGAAAAAATGAAAGTATCGAAAATAAAAGTATCGAAAAATAAAAGTATCGAAAAAATGAAAGTACCAAAAAATTGAAAGTATCGAAAAAATGAAAGTATCGAAAAAATGAAAGTATCGAAAGCAGGAACCGAAAAGAAATATAAAATCTTTATATTCAAGCTCTGATGCTGTTGGTCATCAACATTTAAAAGAACTAAAAAACTGACACACAAGTGAAAAATAATGTGAAAAAAAAAATTCGGGAACATTTTTAAAATGTTAAAAATATTTGTGGTGAAATTGAAAAAGAAAAAAACTTTGGGAAAAATTGGGAAAAACAAGTGAATAAATTGGGGTAAATTTGGGGACAATATTTTTTTCAATAGAAAAAATTGAAAAATTTGGGGCAAAAATAATTTACATTTTGGGAAAATTTGGGGAAAACACATTAAAAAATAGGGGGAAATTTAGGGGAAAAAATTGGGAATATTTGGGGGGAAAATTTGAAAAACTTGTGGCGCATTGAATTGCCTTGTGTATGAAATGCGCGGTATAAATAAAATTGCCTTGCCTTGCCTCTCCTTGTAAAGTGTTTTTTCCGCCCTTTTGTCGTTAAAGGAAGTTTCTTGGTTGTTTCACCTCAAACAAATGATACAAATGCAAAAGAAAAGGAATAAATGAACATTATTAATCTGTTTTATGATTCTACATGACAAATATTTTAGTATCGGTTGTAACAAAGGCATTTCCTGACTTGACTCCATCTCATTGTTCATGTTTCAGGATTATATTCGGTTCAGTCTGTAGCCGATAAAAGTGACCACGCAATTTTCCTCGTGGATCAACAAAGTCCGTCCGAGTCTTCAGTGTTTTTTGATCATCTGTAAAAGAGAAAAACGTGCGAGAGTTTAAATTGAAATCAGAGTTTAGCCTCGTTATTTGTCAAAGAATAACACACAGGATATAGTGAGGCCTGAACATTCAAATAGCTATAACATTATGTATTTATTCGGTTAATTTGATCATGTTCAGCTAAAACTAATTGGCAGCATTTGTTCCTTTGGGCTTTTACGAACATAAAATAGACATTACACCTTTAAGTCTGGATTTCCGTGTCTTCAGATGCTGTTGAAGAGTAAATGTTGAAGAGTTCGGTCCTTAAGCGGATCCACTGCTGCTGCTCGTCTTCACCACCAGGAGGCAGTGTTCACCTACAAGATTCAGCTCCAAAACCCAAACTCTCAGCCTCGTCAACAAACACACGCGAGGTCTTCACAGTCAGAGAGATGACGACACAGTTTAAAAACGTAAAGGATTTGGGGTCAAATTGAACTGAATCAATTCACCATTTTAAGATAAGCTTTTATTGATCTCTTTACATCAGCGCTCAACAATGCTCAGGCTGTGATTATGGCTCAGCTGGTAAGACCCCAAATTAATAATCTCATAAAATTTGAATATTGTGAAAATGGACTGTAAGCCATAATCATCAACATTATAACAAATAAAGGCTTGACCATGTGTCACTTTGCATGTAATGAGTCTATATCATATATTAGTTTCACATTTTAAGATGAATTACAGAAATAAATGAACTTTTGAACCATATTCTAATTTTCCGAGTTTCACCTGTAGTAAATAGGGCTTATCTTGTATACAATAAGACGACAGCTACAGTGTTGATGCAAAACAACTTCCTGCAGTTAAATACAGATACAACTGAGATGGTCGTCTTGAAGCTCTTTCACTGGCACCGAAAAGTCAAGTTAGAAATCTTGGGGTAATCCTGGACTCAGACCTGAATTTTAACGTCATATTAAAGGATCTGTATCAGTAAAGTATAGGCATTTATATGATATATTGTACCTCTATCACTATGGAGTACTCATTTTTGAGAGAAATATAAGTATTTTCTGGGGTAGACAAGATGCTTTGATTCAGTTAACTCCGCCCCTCTCTCCGCTCATTCCACATTTACAGTATTATAAATATAAATATCGCTGCAAAAAGTGAAGTTACTTCATATAATGCAGTTATAAGGAGTTGACATGTGCAACAGTTTCATAAATGGCTAACACACACGCTAATACACACGCTAATACACATGCTAACACACACGCTAACACACATGCTAACACACACGCTAACACACACGCTAACACACAGGCTAACACACACGCTAACACACACGTTAACACACACGCTAACACGCACGCTAACACGCACGCTAACACGCACGCTAACACACATGCTAACACACACGCTAACACGCACGCTAACACGCACGCTAACACGCAGGCTAACACACACGCTAACACACACGCTAACACACACGCTAACACACACGCTAACAGTCGTTTTGATTGACTCACCGCTTCCCCATCGGGTTATGGGACTCGCGTTGGTTATAAAAGTGAATCCACTTTGATTCTGGCCGAGGTTCACCAAGCATCCATCAGGTTGGTTGATAAAGTCGCTGAATCCCAGAAAGAAATTCCAACTTCTGGCGAGTGCACTCTTCTTTAGGAAGGTTGAATAGTCCTGTTCCTCTCGTAGCCAAACGCGAACCCGTGACATTATCGTTCGGTAAGAAAAAAGAACAGGCGTGTCCAGAGTAGGTTAGAAAGAGCTCAGTCTTCACAAACATGACTTCTGTTCGGATCCTCCGGGGGTGCGTTTGTTTACTCTCCCGGGACAGCACAGACACGTCGGAGAGTTTTTTCTCTCTTACAACAAAAATAATTAAAAAGCTGTTTTATAAATAAAAATCAGGCCGTAAGGCATTACATTACAGACGTAGAGCACTTCCGTTCCTTTGTGACGACACAACTGAACAGCTCAGTGGTTTACCAGGAGAGGGCGGAGCAGCTGCTCAGAGAGCAGGATTCAGGAGGATTACTGAGAACTGTGTGAATGAAGCCAAAAACCGCTCTGGGTGTTTCTGAGAAGGAAATAGCAAAACAACATGGCTAAAAACTCCAAAAGTCGATTTGCATGATATAGGACCTTTAATGCTGTTGAGATCTCCCCACAGTGGTTCAGTGATATTAAGGTCAGACTGAGATGGAACTTACGGGACCTTCACTTTATTCTGCTCGAGCCACATCAGAGAAACACCTGCATGTTTCACAGTAGGTAATAGGTATGGTGACCATAGACCTTTACGCCATCATTGGCCTTGTTGACAACAAACAAGTTCACCAAACCTACTGTGAAATATGGAGCTGGTTCACTGAGCAGTGGCTACTTTTACGCAAAGACTCAAGTAACTCTGTCGTTGGAGGAGTTGACCTGGAGAATCAGCAAAGATGATATTTTAAAGAAAATGAATATTTAAGCTTCAGTAGATAAATATATTCTATAATGTCACTGGACCAAAATGATGAAATAAATGAGCCTAAAAACCAAGTGTTAAAGGAGTGAGTTCTGTCTGATCCTGAGCCCCCGCTCGTCCTCAGAGCTCGGCCCTGACTCCACCTCCATCTGATCCAGCCTCATCAGGTTCAGACGCTCCGTCGCTCAGACCAGAGCGGAGCTGGGTTAGACTCGCTTTAGTCCAGGTTTAGTCTCACAGCTTTAGGCCCATTTCAGTCCTGGTTCAGTCTCGCTTTAGTTCGGGTTTAGTCCTACTTTAGTCTTTGTTTGGTCGCACTTTAAACGTGTTTTAAACCCACTATAGTCCCGTCTTAGTCCTTCACTCTAGTCCATGCTCCAGTCCTGCTTCAGTCTCGCTCCAGTCCTTGGCTCCAGTCCTGCTTCAGTCCTGCTTTAGTCCCAGTTTAGTCCTTGGCTCCAGTCCTGCTTCAGTCCTGCTTCAGTCCTGTGTGATGTCGAGGTCGGGCTTCTTGGTGCGTGACCTGTTGGACTTACCGCGCTCAGAGCCCAGTCCGGACGCCGGCGCCTCCAGAGCCTCGGAGCGACCGGGACCAGGACCGGAGCGGAGCCGGACGAACGAGCCCCGGGACGAGGCCCCGCGGGCGGACACGGCTCGGTGCGGCGCCCCCTGGAGCCACGCGACGCCGGAGCTGCACTTCTCAGGTACGAAATCCTTCACCGGGAAACAGACGTTTGGATAATCTGCCACGAAATACAAACATTTAGGAAATATTTAGGCTTTTAATCGAGAACTGTCATTATTTCCATGAACCCACTGAACTGTACCACATTTATCTGCCCCTAAACCCTTTTGATCAACACTGAAATATTTATCATGTAGAACCATAAAATCAAACCACATTTTATTGTTGAAAAAAACTGTTTTCCCCCCCCTGTTTTTCCTAATTTTACTCAAATTTGTATCTATTTTTCTTTTACCTGTTTTTTTGATTGATTGATTGATTGATATTTTTATTCTGAGCTACACAACACAGGCACAAAAGCCAGAAAAAAATAAATAAAAAATAACATTCTAGCTTGAAAAGGAGTGCGAAGAAGACAAGACTGGAGCGAAGGACTAAGGCGGGACTAAAGTAAGACTGAAGCAGGACTAGACCAGGACTAGACCGACACTATAGTGGGGTTAAAGCACGTTTAAAGTGTGACCAAACAAGGACTAAAGTAGAACTATCCCAAAAGTTTAATTTTTTGCCGCCGAAATTTTCCCAGTTTTATTCCACATTTTCCCCCAAATTAACCCCATGTTTCCACTTATTTCTCCCCCATATTTTTCTCCAAAGTTGTCTATGTTTTTTCTCCACTTGTGTGTCACTCTTTCATTTCTTCTATCGTCTTTCTATTGAAATCTTGACTATAAAGATTTCATATTTATTCTCGGTTCCTCTCTTACACTCTTATCTTTTCAATAATATTTGTGTAACAGTGCCCAGCCCGAGTCGCCGCGTTGTCCTCACTCTTTCATTGTATTTTTATGTTGCGTTTAAGGCGGGGGTTAAGAGGTTAAACAGTAAATAATCAGAGCTGGGGATGGAGTAATAATCTGCCATTCGTGCCTTAACCACTCTGTACTTTCTCTACAAACTAAATCTACTTTTGTTTTTGTGGCATTAGTTTGGCGTCTTTGCTGTATTTCCTGGTTAGTTTATGCACACGTTCTTCCTTATTTCCCCCACATTTCCCTTTTGTCACGACCTTGTAGACGATAACCTGATTATAAAGTGATTTTTCTTCTGTTATTTACGGCGGCGCGGACACAAACGCTCATTATCGTCGCGCCTTTATCCGAAATCACGCGGGATTACGGCCCGTGCGTGTGGTCCCACCACGGCCTCCCGCGGCTCCGGCCTCGAGGAAAGACGTTATTTCTTACGCTGCATTAGAGACGGAAAAGCACCGCGGAAAAGCGCTCAGATAAACAAACAAAGCGTTTTTGGGGAGACAGTTTGTGAGCGATCCGAGCGAGACGTTTCAGATGAAATGAGGCGGATAAAAAGCTCTGAGCCGCTTTCTCCTACGCCTCCCGCGGCTCCAGCTTTTGTGCAGGATCTTTTCAGACGCGCCGCGGGACTTTTGGGGTCGGATATCGATACTGATATGAAGGAGTTTGGCCGATTTTTAAAGTAATTTAATTTGATGTTTTGTTTGTTTAATCTCTCAAATAGTTAAACATTTATTATAGTAAAGGTTTCAACCATAGAAATATATAGAAATGTATCTAACAGAGCTCGACTGATGTGGGTTTTTCTGATGCCAATATTTTTAAAATGTCTGGTTATAATCCTGTGTGTGAAGCTTCTAAATGTGCAGGGCCGTTTCAAGATATTTGGGGCAAATAGGCAAAACTAAGAAGTGAGGCCCCAAGTCCTCCCTCGGGAAATTTTAAATTCACATGGGATTCCTTATATTCTGGTGCATTTTAAGAGTCATGAATGACTCTGCAGTGGCTACACAAAGTGGCCACTACAGTGTAGTAAAGGACACCGTGTCTTTAATGAGGCATTTTTTGTCAACAAGGCAGAAACAAGGTAAAAAAATAAAAAATAATTATTCATATTATTATCATTCTTTAGAACTGTCTTCTCTTATATGCAGAGTAGTGTTTTTTTCTTGAACTATACAATTTATGTTGAGTTAAAAGAAAGGTATTAAAATGGTGTACAACACAAACTATTTTAAGAACAAATGAAGAGGTTTAGTAACGCTTGCAGACTTTAGCTCGCACAAAAGCAGTGACCAAATCCTCCATGTTCTATAACCTCCTAATGTTGCGCTCTGTTGATATAAGTGCCAGTCCTGTCAGTCTTTCTTGGCTCATGGATGATCTGAGGTAAGACTTTATCAGTTTCAAAGCTGAAAAGCTTCTCTCTGCAGAAGCTACAGTGACAGGAAGTGTCAGAAGGAAAGAACTTCACGTCCCATAATGCCACAGACATTGGGGCCCCCTTCAGCTGGGGGCCCAAGGCAGCTGCCTACCTTACCTACCCCATTGCTCTGTAAATGTGTCAGTATTAAACTGAGACAGCAGGGGCGCTGTATGAGGGGCTTAGGGCTGATTTATTCAGGACATTCATGTTTAGTCTATTCTTTAGAGCGAGCTCGCCAAAAATCAGCAGATTCCAAAACAAATAAATGTCTCTCATGATTCCAAAATCATACGCTAGTCTGTAACATAAAACATATAAAATAGCTGCACAAACTTGTGACAGATTTTCACCGCGATATTTCTCCGCCCTGAGGCTGAGGAAGTTAGGAGGCTCATTATAAAGCTCAGACTGAGCCCTTTCCAAAGCAAAAAACTGGAAGTCGCTATCAGTCACTCTCGTTCCGGAGGTATCGGCCTTTTTAGGGCTGGGCGATATATCGATATTTAAGATATATTTTTGAATGAGATATGGAATTAATATCGGGATATTTCAAATTCAGATAAGCCATTAAGAAACAGCTAATCTAATCTAATTTAAAACAAAACAAAAAAGCACTTTATTTTGTTATCACTATATATAAATGCTGCCCTCAGAAAAAGATTGACCTATTTAATTTTCTAGGCTATTTTATTTAAGACATTTATTTATTTAAATGTGCACCTTATGGAGCTTTGTTATACAGTGTTTACAGTATGTTTACATCTATAGTGAGTTTTCAATCAAACTATTTGTATTTGACTTTGACTTAACATTTAATTTCACAGCTCTCACTTTACAGAAAAAATATCGGGATATATATCGTATATCGATATTCAACCTAAATATATCGGGATATGACTTTTGGTCCATATCGCCCAGCCCTAGGCCTTTTTATCGCCAATATCGGCCGATATTAAAAAATATCTATATATAATGGCCTGATACATATCGGTAAAACACTGCCTCATCACAAAATATGCCTGTGTCACTTTAACTTTAACTCGCTGTCTCTCAATGTTTAGTTTTTAGTAACAAACACGGACATTTGTGTTTGATTCTTTAATGTGTGTTTGATTCTTAATGTGTGTTTGATTCTTTAATGTGTGTTTGATTCTTTAATGTGTGTTTGATTCTTTAACATGTGTTTGATTCTTTAACATGTGGCTTTCATAATAATAGTGAAACAGAGTTACAGGTTTAGGCTATAGTGAAGCCTGACAGTCTGTTATTATTCTGTTGTGTTATCCTCTCTCTCTCTCTGTTTACCCCCCGCAGTGCGTACCCTCCCGGTGAAGCCGGCCTCAGACCAGGCCCAGGCCTCGTGTGCTCAGTCGGGTCAGACGCCTCCGGCCGGGGGCGTAAGAGGCGCGTGCTGTTCTCCAAAGCGCAGACGTTTGAGCTGGAGCGACGCTTCAAACAGCAGCGGTACCTGTCGGCCCCGGAGCGCGAGGCGCTGGCGGGAAACATCCAGCTGACGCCAAATCAGGTGAAGATCTGGTTCCAGAACCATCGGTACAAACTGAAGAGGGCGCGGTCCGAGCGGGGCCTCGAGGCGCTGCAGCTGCTGCCCATGCGCCGCCTCCACATGCCCCTAATTAAGCCCTTGACCGCATGCTACCTCTGTGTTGTCCACACTGCTGCCATACGAGCAGCTCGCACACCTGTACCACTGGAGCTGGTGACACACCTGTACCACACCTGAACCACTGGAGCGTGACCACCTGTACCTCACAGTACACGAGCGGACAACCTTACCACAATACACCCTGTCCACTGGAGCTGGTGACCACCTGTACCTACATTCACACCTGTACCACTGAGCTGGTGACCACCTGTACCCACTTCCCACCATACACACCGTACCTCACCTGTACCACTGGAGCTGGACCACCCTCACATTACCACCTGACGGTGACGCACCTTACCTCACAGTACCACACCTGTACCACACCTGACCTCACCTGTACCACTGAGCTGGTGACGCACCTGACCTCACATGTACCACACCGTACCACCGTACCACCCCTCCTACCACCCTACCACACCTACTCACCTTACCACTGAGCTGGTGACGCACCGTACCTCACATGACCACACCTGACCACCTGTACCCACGACCACACCTGTACCACACCGTACCTCACATGTACCACAGCTGTACAACTACCTCACAGTACCACTGGAGCTGTGACGCACCTGTACTCACATACCACACCCTGTAGCTGTGACGCACCTGTACCTCACATGTACCACCTGTACCAACACCTGTACCCTCACATACACTGGAGCGGTGACGACTGTACCTCAACATGTACCACACCTTACCACACTGTACCCTCACATGTACAACGACTGGTGACCACCTGCACCACACCTGTACATCGAGCTGGTGACCACCTGTACCTCACAGTACCACGGAGCTGTACCACCTGTAACCTCACATGTACCACTGGGACTGGTAGCACCCTGTACCACATGTACCACTGGAGCTGCGACACCTGTACCTCACATGTAACACGGAGCGTTGAAAGCACCGTACTCACATTACCACGAGCTGGACTCACCTTACCTCACATAGCACAACCTTACCACCTTACTACTGGAAGCTGGTGACGCACCTGTACCACTGGAGCTGGTGACTCACCTGTACCACCTGGTACCAACTGGAGCTGTGACTCACCTGTACCCACCTGTACCACACTGGGTACATCCACTGTACAACACCTTACCACTGGAGCGGGACCACCGTACCACACCTACCACGGACGGTGACACACCTGTACCACTGACTGGGACTCACCGTACCACGGACTGGTGACACACCCTTACACTGGAGCTGTACACACTGTACCACTGGAGCTGGTGACATCGAAACCGTACCTCACATGTACCACCACCGACCCTGTACCACACCTGTACCTCACATGTACCACGTGGAGCTGTGAATACCTGTACACAGCCTGTACCACTGGAGCTGGTGACGCACCTGTACTCACATGTACCCTGGACTGGTGAACTCACCTTAACCAACCTTACCACGACTGTGACCTCACCCTTAACCGACACCTTACCACGGACTGGGAACACACAGACCACTGGAGCTGTGACGCACCGTAACCTCACCTGTACCCACCTGTACTCACCTGTACCACTGACGGTACCACCGTACCAACTAGGGAGCTGGTGACCAACCTGTACCACACTTACCACGAGCTGGTACTCACCGTACCACACCTGTACCACTGGAGGGTGACACACCTGTACCATGAGCTGGACACACCTGTACCAATGGAGCTGTGACCCAACACCTTAACCACTGGGAGAGTGACTCACATGTACCACTGGAGGCTGTGACTCACTGTACCACTGGAGCGGTGACTCACCTTACCACACCTCGTACCCAAACGAGCGGTACCACCTGTACCACTGGTACGGGTGACACACCTTGTACCACTGAGCGGTACCAACAATGTACCACTGGAGCTGGGACTCACCTGTACCACTGGAGCTGCGTGACTCACCTTACCACACTGTACACTGAGCGGTGGACTCACCTGTACACGGAGCTGCTGACCACCTACCACACCTGTACCACTGGAAGTCTGGTACTCACATGTACCACTGGGAGCTGTGACTCACCTGTCCACGAGCTGACACCACCTGTACCCTCACCTGTACCTCAAACCGTACCACGGACCTGTGACTCACCTGAGCCACTGAGCTGGTGACACACTGACCACTGGAGCTGGGACCACCTGTACCAACTGGAGCGTGACACACCGTACCTCACCGTACCAACTGAATGGGGACACAACACCTACCACGGAGCGGGTACTCACTGTACCAACTGGACTGGTGACTCACCTGACCACACCTGTTACCACTGGACTGGTGAACACCTTAACCACGACTGGTGACTCACCCTGTAACCACTTGACCTGGTGACACAACCTACATCACCTACCACGACTGTACATCACCTGTACCACTGGAGCTGGTGACCACCTTACCACGGAGCGGGACGCACCGTACCACGGAGCTGGTACTCCCTGTACCACTGGAGCTGGTGACCACCTGTACCACACTGGAGCTGGTGACGCACTGTACACCACTGGAGCTGGTGACTGACCTGACCTCACTGGAGCTGGTGACCCTCCCATGTACCAACACTTACCACTGGAGCTGTGACTCACCTGTACCACTGGACTGGTGATCACTGTACCCAACCTGTACCACTGGAGCTGGACACACCTGTACCACTGGAGCGGTGACTCACCTGTACCACGTGGAGCTGGTGACGCACCTGTACTCACCTTACCACACCTGTACCTCACCTGTACCACTGGAGCTGTGACTCACCTTACCACTGGAGCTGGTGACACCCTGTACCACACCTACACTGGAGCTGGTGACTCACTGTACCACTGGAGCTGGTGACTCACCTGTACCACACCTGTACCACTGAGCTGGACTCACCTGACCACACCTGTACCACTGACTGGTACTCACCTGTACCACACCTTACCACTGGAGCTGTACGCTCGAGCCATGGACTGAAAACTGTACAAATGTAACTTTTACTCAATACATCACGTGACTGAAGTCTGTGTTTCTATGCCTGTGTTAAATGTATCATATTTATTCATGACCTTTGAATGTATCAATAATATTTATTTATATCTGAATGTTTAACTTGGAGATTTATGATGTGCAGAAATATTACTGTTTTTGTCGAATAAAACGGAGTCAGAATTACTCACTTTGTCATTTATCAAATTAAAATAAAATGCAGGCTACTAGTTACCATAGACATGCACTAGCCTAGCACTAGCCTAGCACTAGCCTAGCACTAGCCTAGCGCCACTAAACTCTTCAAATATAAGGACTGCATGAATAAAAAATATATATATCTCCAGAAATCAACAACACTCTGGATAACTAGGAAATGAGGCCCTATGTCACAGAGAGACAGAGAGGATAATCACTGCAGAGCGTTGTCCAGCAGGGGGCGGTAGAAGCCGTAAAATCAGAAAATATATCTGCAGGATTTAGTCACAGAGACGCTGGAGGTGAATAGGGGAAAAAATTAATGTAGAGATATCGATGCGAAACCTGTGCTGTAGATTACTGACATAAATATGAGATAATAATGTATTGTACGTTTTCTGTCATTTTATGTTTTCATATAAAAATCCATTAAAAAAAATGTGTGACATATTATCGGAGGGATTTTGGATCTTGCTTAGTTGCTTAGTAGAAGAAGAAAAAAGAGTAAAAATCTGTAAATGTCTCCTTGTTTTAGGGGTTTAGACTAAAATGAAAACCTCATTTGGAGAAAACGGCCCTAAAGTTTAGTCCCTTTGTCTGCACATCTGTGTATATTTCTCTCGTCTTTAGCCGCTGCTGTCTCCCACAAAGGAAATGACCATATTTGGATTACAGCGTCATCATGGTCACAGGCTTTCGTGCTACACGTGGATACCAAACTTGTCAGTATTTATGAATGAATAAGCGTGGGAAACTGTAATGAGCGGTAACTGATTTCCTTCAAAATAAACCAGAGCGCTGCAGTTCCCCAGCCGTCCAGTCGGTGGTGCCCTCTCACTTCTGCTTTTTTTAAACCCTGGTTAATGACATCACCACAGCTATGGAAACACAAACTCCTTCCTATGAATTTCTTTACTCATAGCTCATTTTATTAAATACATTTAACAATTTTGTCACAGTCTCATATGTGTGACGTCATAACAGCCACAGAAAATGAGTGTCTGTGTCTGCAATGTTTCACGTTCCATCTTTTGTTACAACAATACTGGAACAAATTTACTAAATTATCTGGACATTATAGTTTTAGTCTCATGAAAAACTTTTAATTTAGTTTTAGTCCAATTTTAGTCGTCAGAAATATCACTTGACTAAAATTAAGACTAAATATTTTAGTTGACGAAATGAACACTGGCATGGACCTCATGGGAGGCAAATATTAAAGCACAATTCTCCAGCAGATGGCGCCCTGGCTTTATCGTCCAGCCCTGTTTGGTCGATCAAGGAAGAGGTGCAGCCATACTGTTCACAGGAAACAGAAACAGAAAGTTCAGCGTCTTCTGTGTTTACGAGTAGCATTGCAAAATTCCAGGGAATTTCAACATGGAAGATTTTCCAGCTGGTGTCGCCGCAGGTCCCTCCAGAACAGCTGGAGGAGCGGGTTGTAATCCAGAGTCTATACCAATGGCCGCTGCCTGCTCTGCTTTGTGACCGCGACACTAGGGCCGCCATTGCTGTAGTACCTCCATATAGCCGCTAGTCCCCCATTGGAAAGCATTGCACTTTATACACCTTAAACCACTTTAAAGCCTGGTTTGTAATTTTCCTAAACTTTCTACAGTTAGATATTCCTCCTGTGATAACACTGGGTTAGTTACGGTTAAAGAAACCAGGCGGGTTTTCGTAAAAAACATGGTTGAAATCTTGCATAATTAATGAGGGCCGGACTTTGATCGACAGGCCGTTAGCATTAGAGCTAAAGGCGTGGCTACGACCGAACTACACGCCCCGCGAAGACGGAGTCTACAGTGAAGATCCCGCCCTTATGCCCTTTTTAGGAACATGCTCCGTCAGAGCTGGGAGGAGGAGCCTGTAAATCCGCCATGATTTCGCCCTGGAACGTGGTCATTATGGTAAACGGGGCGGAGTGAGGAGGAGTCTATGCTCTGTTTACTACATTGAACAACAAACTTTTTTTTTTGGAAGACGTTAGTTAAAGCAGTACAAAGTAACTCGTGCCCCTAGAGGCCATAAGCGCAACTGCAGGTGTTGTAGCATGTTGCGATTTTTTTAACTTATTAAATGTCCGTGAGAGTAAATACTACGCTGACAGAAAAGACAAAGGGACAGAGGATATTGTTCATCCAATTACACAATGGAGATCATTTTTTCACTCAAACTTGGCTGTAAATACTGTTTAAGTGGCGCTAGCCCGCAGTTAGCTTTGTCCGTTAGCCTGTTAGCTTCTTCTTCGTGATTCCATTAGTGTGTATTGGTGACTCCGGCCCGGTGGCAGCCAAGTTGCAAATGTGGTTTTCTGGCCAGAGACACCAGGGGGAGATGAAAGACCCTCCAATCATCCCATTAACACTTGTATTACCCCCAGAGGGACTACGGGAAGGATTTATTAACGTAAACAAGTTACTTAGTGCTGCTTTAAGGCGCGGCCGCCTAAACAACCCTGCAGGAAACCCTGCGTTAGCCATCGTTATTATCATTAGACGCATAAACATTTGATTTGATAGTTTTACACTGAAATGTTTGTCTCAGCAGAAATGAAAAGTGTCAGAGAAATCATTTTTGTGACGTCTGACTCCACAAAAGACTGTGCAGTATTACAATATTATATTGTTTTTAAAGTCTATCAAATGAGATGAAAAAGTGATTAAAAAAGACGAGAACAGTGACAAAAAAAATCCATCTTTGAAAGCTACGAAATACTTTTTTCCCATTGAAAGTTTCTGGAAATGTATCAGGAATGTTCCCCCGTTTACGACCTGATCTGTACGAGCAGAGAGAAACCTGAAGGCCCCGATGCAGCTGCTTCCCCTTCGCTCTTAATCTGAGCAAACAAACTGGGATTAGCGCGGATTACACGGAGCGCGGCGTTTGTTTACGTCTGGATTACACACAATTACAATCAACACTTCAGAGACAGAGAGGGAGGCAGAGAGAGGCGTTCAGGGACAGTAGGAACCTAAGCCTTTGACAGAATAAACTCTTCTGACGAGAACAGATCGAATCACATCTCATTTATGTTTTTACACTTTCCCTCAAACGTAACTGAGCTTTAACTCAAAAACAGCCCAAACTGCGGCGCTCCCTCTTTCATTGTAGTTATTAAGTGTCACATTTAACTAATGAATTGTTCATAATGAATTAAGCGCTAACTCATCATTTATTAAAGTGACAGTCTGTAAGTTTGCAAAGTGAGGAGAGAGAGTGCAATTTGAAAGTGAACAATCAAACTCCTCCCCCTCTTTAACCACAAAGCCCTAGATTGCAAAATGAGGAGAGCAGGGACAAACTAGACTCTGATTAGTTGCTGAGATCCGGGAAGAAAGGACTTTACAAAAATAATATATATAATATATAATAATACTTACTTTACATCAAAATGCAAGACCAGGACGATTTAGCACATTTTATAATTTCTTTAGAAATATTTTGACTTCCAGACTATCACTTTAAGCATGAATAAGGCTTAATTCCTGCCTGGGCATGTGGACCAGGTCGTCGAGGCACCTGCCTTCGACTGCCTCCCTGCACCCGACCCCTACGGTCTGCGGGCGGTGCGTCCACAGGAGGGCGGGCCCACGTCGTCCCTTTGGGCTGAGCCCGGCCGGGCCCCGTGGGCAAAGGCCCGACCACCAGATGCTCGCATTCGAGCCCCAACCCCAGGCCTGGCTCCAGGTCCCACCCTCACCTGTGGTCATGAGATCTGGGTAATGACCGAAAGGACGAGATCACAGACACAAGTGGCTGAAATGAGTTTCAGAGGAGCTCAGTTACCCGGGAGGTGCTCGGGGTAGAGTCGCTGCTCCTTCACGTCGAAAGGAGCCAGCTGAGGTGGCTAGGGCATCTGTTCCGGATGCCTCCTGATCGCCTCCCTCGGGAGGTGCTCCAGGCATGTCCTATTGGGAGGAGGCCTCGTGGAAGGCCCATGACACGCTGGTGGGACTATGTCTCCGAGCTGGCCTGGTGTCGCCTCGGGGTCCCCCCAGAACAGCTGGAGGAGGTGTGGGTGGATCGGGAAGTCTGGGCATCTCTGCTGAGACGCTGCCTCCGCGACCCGGCCCCGAATAAAGAGCAAGAAAATGGATGGATGGAATTCCTGCCTGATTTATGGAGCTTTGAAACCCCAGAAAACAAGCAGAAATTTGAATTTTTACAGATTTTTTTTTACCACATTTATTTCCAAACTATACAAGAAAAAAAAATCCCTCTGAGCAAATCTTTGAGACTAATATGTCACAGAATAAAACCACACATTTAAACCTGGCTCTGAACATTATTCTGCAGCGTCTCTCCTTAACCTCTAAACCCCGTCTGGGTACCGTTACATTTTTATTTTTGATACCTATAATTAAAGATTAATAATTTTAATTTCTTCCTTTTCCTTCCATTTCATTTCTTTTGCATTTGTATCATTTGTTTGAGGTGATCAAAGAAACGTCCTATAACGACAAAAGGGCAGAAAAACACTTCACTAGTTTCTCACACTTTTTCCCAAAAATTTCTGTATTTAAAAAAATAATTATTCACAAATCCCCCAATTTTCCCAATTTTTTTAACAGTTTTTTCTCCCAGTTTTCCCCAAATAAATGTTTTCAATTTTTCCTAAGTTTTCCAAGTGTTATTTTTCATTTTTTTTCAATTTCACCCCAAAATGTCTTTTTTCAACTTATGTGTCACTTTTAAATTTCTTTTAAATGTTGATGACCAACAGTCTCAAAATTTGAATAAAAGACTTTATATTTCTTTTCTGTACCTGCTTTCGATACTTTTATTTTCGATACCAGTAGTATTGTTTAACAGTACCCAGCCCTAGTTTTACCCAAATCTAAAAGCCTTTAGAGTTTACAGCCTCTAGGCCAGAGTAACGCCTCATTTGAAAGCTAAGACCTACAAAACTGATCGTAACTTTTCACATGTTTTAAGCATTTCTGTCGTGTTTTAGTTAGAGGTCGACCGATATGCTCGGCCGATATTTTTGGCCGATTTTTCCAAATGTCTGGTCTATAATCCTGTAAAAACAAATACTTGTCCGCTCCAGCACTGGCCGATTTTATTGTATTACTTTAGGCGATCCAATCATCGTTTCTGTCCCAGCTTTGATTAGTTGTCGTTAGCATTAGCATATCGTTACTAGCGGCGGCCTTTTGCGCGGCGATCAAAAATACAATAGTGGAGGTTAAAACTAACTCAGCGATTGAATTCTCCAGATTCTGAGCTTCATAATGACCTGCAGCATGTCCAGACTCACAGAGGTTTAGTCAAACTCGTGTTTAACAAACTTGAAGCTGAACAGTTTTCATTGCGATGTTTCTCACCCCCCCTGAGGCCTGGGGAGTTCTGGGAGGACTCGTTTTAAAGCCCTGACTTTGCTCTTTCCAATGCAACGGAAAGTCTCTATCATTTTTGGTCCCGGAAATATCGGGAAATATTGTAAAATCAGAGGATCAGAGGAATAGTGTCAAAACCAGACTTAGAGAGACTCATCCAGGCATTTGTCTCCAGCAGGTTAGACTACTGTAACGGCTGCTCACTGGCCTTTCTAAACCAGCTGTTAGAGCTGCAGAACATCCAGAACGCTGCTGCTCGAGTCCTGACAAGAACAAGGAAATACGACCACATTAGTCCAGTGCTCCGGTCTCTGCACTGGCTTCCTGTCACTCAGAGAATAGAATTTAAAACAGCTCTGCTTGTGTACAAGTCTTTTCATGGTTTAGCACCAAAGTCCATCTCTGACATGTTAGAGCCGTATGAACCATCTCGGGCCCTGAGAACTTCAGGGAGGGGTCTCCTGGTGATTCCCAGAGTCAATAATAAACACGGTGAGGCTGCGTTTCAGTTTCATGCAGCTAAAATCTGGAACAGTCTTCATGAGGATGTGAGACAGGCCTCAACTCTGACAATGTTCAAATCCAGGCTGAAAACAGCTCTTTTTACCCGTGCATATGAAAACTGAAAGTATTTTATCTGCACTCTTGCCTTTTACTGTCATTGATTAACTTTATGATGATGTTTTATTTGATTTGATCTGTTTTCTTGTAATTTTATGCAACTGTGAAGCACTTTGAATTGCCTTGTGTATGAATTGTGCTCTACAAATAAACTTGCCTTGCAGCTAAAATCCCCAAATATCAGCCCGATATATCTAGTTTTTGTAGCTTTGGTCACTTTTTCATCTAATTGTTGTCACTTTTTTGTGGCTCTTTCATAGAGTTATTGTTGCTTTTCCGGCACGTTTTAGTTTTGCCTCTTTTTTTTTTGCCGTTAGATTCGGGTAATATTCGCTCGGTCCTGGGCTGTGGTAGATTTACTTTGTCGACAGAAACGTCCCAAACCGAAGCTCCGCCCCTCGCCGCGTCCTCGAGGAAAAGGCCAAAACCGCGGCTCATTTCCAGAGACGCAGAGACAGACGCCGCGGGAGGGAGACGCCGGCCCACTGGGTTTATGCAGGTAACGCATAAACCTCACACTTTCTAACACATTTCATCCAAGTTTCTACAGGAACGACGGGAAGTTGGATATTTTTTTACAAGGAAACCGGTGGATTTTCTAAAACCTTCAGCAAAACATATAACTTAACATGGAGTAAAAAGACTTAAAAAATGTATAAATGAGTGAAAAAGTGTAGTATTGCCAAAGGAACAGGCGCCTTTTTTCCTATAATTCTGCTTCGTTTTGTCGCGTTTCAAGTGGAAAGAACATCCTTTCTCATGCAAAAGCTCATTTATTTCATTGTAAACGGTGCAGAGGCTGGAGCTCGTTCAATCAGTCCTGTTTTACGGCATCCGGGACGAGAAATCCTCTTCATTCAAGCCACGTCTAGTCGCATTTAAAATCGCCTCGTTATACGTCGTTCATCTAAAACACATTCGTTCAACAATAACGGAACTTTCTTTGAATTTTCTCACCGCTTTATATACATTTTTTTTAAATCATTACCGTCGATGAAATGCAGGTTTAAACCCAGTTCGGATCAATTTGATGCTTTTCAAGGCCCTGATTTTGGCGCTTTTCACTCAATGACTTCACGCTTTGTTCATTTAAAGACTTAATACCTGTAGCGGGATAATTTCGCTTTGTCCTTCAACATTTCGCACTGAAGCCTTTTTATCGATTGTGAACTCACAGCTCGTTTGTTGTCGTTACCGTGACGCTGTTGTAGTAGTGTACTTCGGAAAAGGTCTGTTTAAAATTGGCGGAAAGTAACAAGTTGTAAAAACTACAAATTTTAGCCACTTTTACTTGATTTGTTTTTATGACAGATTTCTCACAATGGAGAAATTCACTTTCAGCTCTCAAGAAAAAAACACTCTGGGTGTGCAGAACAGACAGGAAATGTGCAAACAATTAAATAGAAGTAGCTTATATACACTAAAATCGATATCTCAGTATTTGTGGGAACTTTCGTGATAATATGATGACAAGATATGTTTGCAAACCATCAGAAATATGTAAAAACGTAGCCGACAAACATTTGTTACTCAAAAAGATGAGACAGACTTCAACATTTTCCGCCTATTTTCTAACCATTTCCCCTCAATTCTCTCCCTTGTTTCCCCCATTTTCGGGGGCCATTTTCCCCCCAATTTTCCTACCATTTTGCCCCAATTCTTCCCCCTATTTTACACTTTTTCCCCAAAAAATCTTTACCCTCATTTCCCCCCCAAAAAAAGAAAGAATCGTAACTGGTTCAATACAATTAACAACAGCCCGATTCTGTGAAAATACCGCACATTCAAAAAGCTTAAAAAGTCTGCGCCAAATACTCTTCCTTTTTACTCATAAAGCATATTTGAAAGACTTTTTAAGTAACCTTAATGTGTTGCTCCTGTGTCTGCACTTTTACTTCATAAAAATGAGTTGCCACTTCTTCCACTGCTTAAAATGCGCGCGCCGCTTCTTCATTGTCTGTAAACAAATACAATGTACAGGGTCGGTTAAAAACACAAGAATGTATAAAAATCTCGGAGGAAGTTTTTACACTTAAACTAAGAAAAAACATCAACAGCAAATGTGTTTCAAGTAAATTAAGCTTGTGTCTAATTTTGAGAGTGATGAGATCTGTTTTCCTAATTTAGAGGCAGTATCATTTGTTAGGATCAAGTCAGATTTAATGTTATTTTAATGCCATTTTAAAGCCCCAATACTACATTTTAATGCAGCAAACCCAGAAAAGAAATCAGCACGTATTTTGCAATCATTTCATCAAACAGAGGAATGAGAATTGAACAAAACGGGCAACTTTTGAGCAAACACATGTGGTATATTTCAGCAAAAACTGCAAAGGAAAATGTTTTAGACCATAGTTTAGATATTTACTGTTAACTTACATTGTAAAAATTTAGATTTGGGTAAAGCCGAACTGGAGAAAATGTAAGCGCTGGTGGGGGTTAAGAGGTTAAAAGAAACCAGCCTGAGAGACAGATTTCTTGAAATTAGTTACTCGAATTAAGGCCATTAATTTATTTCAAGTAAATTGTAGTTAGAAATGAGAGTCTCCTGTAAATAAACTCGCCTTGTTTTAAACCGTCCCGCAGCCCGACGGGTGGATGATGTCGTTCAGCCCCAAACTCTCCACTCCCTTCTCGGTGTCGGACATCCTCAGCCCGATGGAGGACTGCTACCGCCGCTTCGCGCACGACCCCGCCGGCGTGGGGGCCATGGGCACCGGCCTGAGCGCCTACCGAGCCCAGGTCACTGTCGCCCAGCCCGGGGTCCAGCCTCAGTCTCAGCCTCAGCAGCCGCCGCTTCCTCCTCACCTCCACCATCACCACCACCACCACCATCACCACCACCTGCCGCACTCGGAGCTCCAGCACCCGGGCCCCGGCGCCCCCGCCGCCGCCCCGCAGGCCTCCTCCGCGACTCCAGCGGCCTCGGGCTTCCACCTCTCCCCCAGGATGAGCCACCACCTCCCCGCGGGGATGAACCAGCTGTCCGCCGCCGTGGGGGAGCTGCCGTACCCGGACACAGTGAGGGGGGGAGCGGCCTGGTACCACGGCGGCCCGGAGCCCAGATACCCCGCCAGTAAGAACATTAATAACTTATTACATTTTTACATTTAATTAAACTTAACCCGCCAGGAGGAACGTGAAGACCTTAATACATATTTACATATTCACAAACAATTAAAAACACTTTGGAAATAACTTAAATCAACTAAAGCTAACGGGCTCTTTTTATCATAAGTTATTACGGTCCATTTTCGCGCTGCTTGAAAAGTTAGCTTAATGCTACAAACAAATAAAGTGGCGCTAAAAATAAAATAAAAATAAAATAAACTATTAATTAATTAATTAGTAGTATTTTTGTTTGTTTATTTATTTACTCTTTAAATAAATATTTGTTAATTTTTTTTTTTTATGCAATGTGAAATATTTATATCAACCGGAAATCAGTTTGTTCGCGTTTGTAGTGTTTACAAAAGCGATGGGCTGCTAAAAACGCGGCTTCAGCTGTTTATTAAGTACAGCAAAATCATTATAAGACTGTTTACTCACTGTGTAAAAATAATACTTACACATTACTTACATTTTTAATTTTTTTCAGGACTTGCTTTATTTTTTGTATTGCATTCACTTTGTTTGAGAAAAGGGCAAATTAAAAATGTATAAAATTGGGATTATTGTTTCGAAATGTGATGCAATTATCTCTGCCAGATTCTTCTCGAATTTTCAGCAAATTAGGTAAAATAACTAAGGCATAAAAGGACTAAAAAGTGAAACGTATCACATAATTTCAAAACAAGCAGAAAACACTTGGAATTACGTGGATTTTTTATTTTAAAGTCCTTCATACCTTTTTGTAATCATTTCAATGTTAGTCATACTTCACTTTAGCCTTTATATTTATTTCCACTTTGTTGAAGGAAAAAGTTGGGGGCAAAGAATCAATGTACACACACTGCTTACTCAATGGAACTCTCCTGAAGTACATTTATTATTACACCTTTGTCTATTTGTCGTTGGTGGGGCTGTTACTGTTACTCTTACCGTCCTCACCAGTTCAGCTTTAGCCTAATCTAAAAGCTTCTCGACTGGAGCTTACAGCCTATAAGACCAGTGTTATCCTCCTGACTACCAGTAGTTCAAATTTGTCCTCTGTGGAGGACATTTGTAAACCTGAATATCTCTTACCCACTCCATACTACTGCATTAACTCCCTTTGGTATCTACAGAGGACATTTAGGGCTTTTCAATGATACCAAATATGAAGGGGTGGGGCTTTGGGTTTTTTACTTCCTCATTCAGGAAAATGGCGTCCGTCTCTGCAAGCACATTTTACGGGAAGAGGAAAAGTAAGTGCATAATACATTTTATTGAACAAATTTTGGCTTAAAATGTTGTTGGCTTATTTTATATAAGTCTCTTAAGAACACATCAAAGCATTTTCTAAATTATTTTAGGTCTATTTTAGTATAGTATTTAAGTATTTAAAAAATGTCCTCTGTAGTGGACATATGTAGTTATTTCCTCCAATTTGTTCTGTTTTTTTTTAAATGAAAGAAAGGGAGTCATTCTCAGAAGCAGAGAGAATTTTACTGCGAATTGTTGATGGAAACTCAGATATTGAGTTGTCTGATGAAGATGTGGTGCACACAGAACAATCTCTCTCTAAATGTGGAGAAGACAAAAGAGATTGTTGTGGACTTTTGAAGAGCACGGGTCCAGCATGCTCCTCTAACAATCAACGGTGCTGCAGTGGAGAGGGTGACCAGCACTAACTTCCTGGGTGTGAGCATCACAGAGAACCTTTCCTGGACCATGCACACTACATCACTGGTCAAGAAAAGTAATCAGCGTCTCTACTTTCTCTGCAAGTTAAGAAGAGCCAGAGTCCCAGCCTCCATTATGTGCAACTTCTACAGAGGGACTATAGAGCATCCAGACCAGCTCCATCACTGTGTGGTTCTTCTACAGAGGGACTATAGAGAGCATCCTGACCAGCTCCATCACTGTGTGGTTCTTCTACAGAGGGACTATAGAGAGCATCCTGACCAGCTCCATCACTGTGTGGTTCTTCTACATAGGGACTATAGAGAGCATCCTGACCAGCTCCATCACTGTGTGGCTCTTCTACAGGAGGGACTATAGAGAGCATCCTGACCAGCTCCATCACTGTGTGGTTCTTCTACAGAGGGACTATAGAGAGCATCCTGACCAGCTCCATCACTGTGTGGTTCTTCTACAGAGGGACTATAGAGAGCATCCTGACCAGCTCCATCACTGTGTGGTTCTTCTACAGAGGGACTATAGAGAGCATCCTGACCAGCTCCATCACTGTGTGGTTCTTCTACAGAGGGATTATAGAGAGCATCCTGACCAGCTCCATCACTGTGTGGTTCTTCTACAGAGGGATTATAGAGAGCATCCTGACCAGCTCCATCACTGTGTGGTTCTTCTACAGAGGGACTATAGAGAGCATCCTGACCAGCTCCATCACTGTGTGGTTCTTCTACAGAGGGACTATAGAGAGCATCCTGACCAGCTCCATCACTGTGTGGTTCTTCTACAGAGGGATTATAGAGAGCATCCTGACCAGCTCCATCACTGTGTGGTTCTTCTACAGAGGGATTATAGAGAGCATCCTGACCAGCTCCATCACTGTGTGGTTCTTCTACAGAGGGATTATAGAGAGCATCCTGACCAGCTCCATCACTGTGTGGTTCTTCTACAGAGGGATTATAGAGAGCATCCTGACCAGCTCCATCACTGTGTGACTCTTCTACAGAGGGACTATAGAGAGCGTCCTGACCAGCTCCATCACTGTGTGGTTCTTCTACAGAGGGACTATAGAGAGCATCCTGACCAGCTCCATCACTGTGTGGTTCTTCTACAGAGGGACTATAGAGAGCATCCTGACCAGCTCCATCACTGTGTGGTTTGTATTTCCTTTGGGGCTGACTAGTTGCCATCAAGGTTCCGTTTCACATGTATGGCGTTCCGATGTCCACTGTAGTGGACACATGATATCTTAAAATAAAAACTTAAAAAAACAAAAAAATGTTTTCAGTATTTCATTTACCTTTCAAAGAATGGGGAATTAAAAAAAAAAGATGATTAGACAATTTTTTTTCTCCTGGTAGTCAGGAGGTTATGCCTCATCTGAAAGCTAAGACCTACAAAACTTATCTAAGATTTTCCTTGCGTTGTCACTAGGACTGGGCCATATGGACCAAAAGTCATATCCCGATATATTTTGGTTGAATATCAATATACGATATATATCCCGATATTTTTTTCCGCAAAGTGAGAGCTGTGACATGAAATGTTAAGTCAAAGCCAAATATGAGATAAATGTAAACATAAACACTGTATAACAAAGGTGCACATTTAAATAAAAAACATCTTAATAAAAATAGCCTAGAAAATAAAATAAGGCAGCATTTATATATAAAGAGATTACAAAATAAAGTGCTCCGTTTAAGAATAAGATACACTTCAAAAAAAAATCCTCTTGAGATTACCTGTATCTTTTTCTTTAATAGTTTATCTGAATTTGAAATATCCCGATGTACACGATATGGTCTAATTCCATATCTCATTTAAAAATATATCGATATATCTTAAATATCGATATATCGCCCAGCCCTAGTTGTCACTTTTTTGTCATATTTTCATCCTCATTTACAACATTTTTTCTAAGAAGCTTTTAGATTTGGGTAAAGGCGATGTAGTGGGTTTACAGAGGTTAAAGAACTCTCCTCTGTCAGTCTCCAGGTTCATGGGCCCGTCTCCCGCCTCCGTCCAGGGGATGATGCCTCTGAGCGGGATGGACGGCTCGGGGAAGGTCCTGGCTCTTCACGCCGCCCCCGGAGGAAACGGCGCGTGCTCTTCTCGCAGGCGCAGGTGCACGAGCTGCAGCGGCGCTTCAAGCAGCAGCGTTACCTGTCGGCGCCCGAGCGCGAGCACCTGGCCGGACTCATCCACCTCACGCCCAACCAGGTGAAGATCTGGTTCCAGAACCACCGCTACAAACTCAAGCGCCAGGCCAAGGACAAGAGCGGGCCGGAGCCGAGCGAGGACACGCCCAAAAAGAGCGTCCCGGAGGAGGAGCTGGAGGCGCTGTCCCCAAGCCCGCCGCCGCCGTTCGAGCTGCACATGACGCACACGGACACGACGCTGATAGAGACATACAACAACGTGATCGGGACCAACCTACTGTACGGGAGGACGTGGTAGGACCGGGACACAGACCGGGACAAGAGGCTGGGACACAGGCCGCTAAAGACGCTGAGGATTCCAAGTTTTCTTAAGGAGGGGGGCATTATGCAAAATCGACTTTTCAGAGCTTTTGTTACAATGTTGTTCTCATCACAAACAGACCTGGAGCCGTTTCTTTGAGTAATCTTTGTAGCGGCTCCTCCTGAGCTCCTACGTATCCAGGAAGTGCTCCTACGTATCTAGGAAGTGCTCCTATGTAACTAGGAAGTGCTCCTACTTATCCAGGAAGTGCTCCTACATATCCAGGAAGTGCTCCTACGTATCCAGGAAGTGCTCCTACATATCCAGGAAGTGCTCCTATGTATCCAGGAAGTGCTCCTACGTATCTAGGAAGTGCTCCTACGTATCCAGGAAGTGCTTTCCTCACGGTCTCCTCAGCTCTTACTAAACTAACGCTGCGTTCCAGTTGCTAATTACAACCTGTAAACCGGGGGAAGGCAAGTTTGCGTCGTGGAGGGCCGATTTTAATCATAAAACATTGTATTTTCCACAAGTTTTTATTGGACAAGCAGAAGATTTGCCTTTAAGAGATTGA
This sequence comes from Neogobius melanostomus, assembly GCA_007210695.1. Classification (NCBI taxonomy): domain Eukaryota; kingdom Metazoa; phylum Chordata; class Actinopteri; order Gobiiformes; family Gobiidae; genus Neogobius; species Neogobius melanostomus. The sequence goes on along the minus strand of VHKM01000523.1, from coordinate 285,678 downwards.
AACAACCCAATAACATTGATTTTAACAGACTTCGGTGTGTTTCCATGCATTTTCAGTTCCTTACAGGCTCACCATTCACTTTCTGGTCCCGGCCCACCAGTTGAGAACCACTGTTTTACATTATATATGACAAAATGGGGTGTTCTGCCAGGAAATTTTAAAAATACTGGTACTATTTCTCGCGTTTTTAAAGTGCTTTAACAGGTATTTGATCCCTTATTTGGATAATATTACTTCTCAATATCATCTTAGGGGCCAGAGGTTCTGTGCTGGAGGGCCGGATTTGGCCCCTGGGCCTGACGTTGCTTACCCCTGCTGTAAACTCTGAGAGAATCAAGTGATCCGAGGAGAGGGGGGGGGGGGAGGGGCTTATGGGGAGATCTGTGAAATGTCTTGGATCAATATTGCAATTTTGAACCAGCAAAGTGTAATACGGTGATAAAGATGTGTTTGAGATTATTACAAATACCAAGGCTGGGTACCTTTATTTTTTTTTCTTCGACACCGGTACTTTGGTACCCTTTTCGATACCTATACTAAAATACTGTACGTGTCATCCAGAACAATAATGCTCATTTATTCATTTGAGCTGAAATTTCCCTACTGGTTTACATTTTTGAAACCAGTAAGACCTAAACTTTTTATTTAACCGATACAATACTGGTATCGTTTATTAGTCCCGAGCCAAATACCTGCAGAAAGAATACCCGCTCTTTAAAGTGCGTACGACACATTGGAAAACAATTTTGCTAAAATAAAATGGCCCAGTTTTCTTTAGTTTGGCCATTTTTGTGACGATTATAGTTTCACTTCCTTATTGGACACTGACAGGAAGTGACATATAAAGTGAAATTTTGAACTGTTGCCGTGCCGACTATGTTAACGGGAAATGAGTCAAACTGCTCTGAACTTTACCTCTATGTCACTTCCTGTCAGCGGCTTAAAAATAAAAATTACTTTTCTGCCCAACATTTGCTGCTTCACAGATGTTCTCCGTCTAAATAAGTCATATTTTTAAAACCATTCAAACCCGTCATTATGTTCTTAACCCCCGCCTTTACCAAGTGCATTTACTCCAGTTCAGCTTTAAACAAATCTAAAAGCTTACAGTTTATAGGCCAGGCCTCATTTGAAAGCTAAGACTCACAAAACTGATCTGAACGGATCTTTATCCTTGTGTTGTCACAACCTTTTTTGTTGCTCTTCTGTGGCGTTCTCGTAACTTTTTCGAAAAGAAATATGAAATCTTTATATTCAGGTTTTGATGCTGGTCATTAACATTTAAAAGAAATAAAAAGTGACACGAGTGGAGAAAAAAAAAAAAAAAAAAAGATGGAAAATGGTGGTAAATTTGGGGCAAAATTGAGAAAAAAAACTGATAAACACGTAGAAAACGTTGGGGAAAAAAGTGGATAAATTTGGGGGGAAAATGAAAAAAAATTGGAAAGTGTTTTTTTTTTGCCCTTTTGTCGTTAAAGTTTCTTTGTTGTTTCACCTCAAACAAATGATACAAATGCAAAAGAAATTAAATTAAATATTTCAGTAAAAGTATCGTTACAGTACGAGTATTGTGGCTTTTTTGTAACTTTTTCTAAAACATTTGTCACTTTTGTCTCTTTTATTGTTTTAAGTTTTCATCCTCGTTCTCGGCTCATTTTTTGATGCTTTTTTCAAGAAGCTTTTAGATTTGGGTAAAGCCAAACTAGAGAAAACGTGCTCGGTTCAGGTTTAGAGATTTAAGGTCCGGATTAAAAACAAAACCGCACACAGTAAAAGGTGTCGCTACGGCAACAGAAGCGTCTCTAAACTCATGTGAGCAGGGACTGGAGTCACATTCATCGTTCTGAATATCGTCTCCACTCTTGGACGCCTTTATGGGACAGTCATGGGACAGTCATGTGACCTCAGTTCATCAGTGCTGAGAGAGAAGACGCTGGACTTTGGGACAGTTTTTGTTACAGAAATATGAACCATAAACCGAGTCCGAAAATCAGTGTTTTGACCGTTACGGAACTTTTTTAACTTGCTGCTAAACCACATGACGGTTATTTGTTAAAAAAACACAGATCATTTGTCCTCCATTTTGAATAAACTTGTTTTGCAAATAAAAACCCTTGTGCTTTTGTGTGAACGAGTCCGAAACAAACTGAATAAAAAGAATAAAACAGTCAGGCAGTGCGTCAGACACAGACGTTTATTTTAACTCATGGAGCACTTTGGAGTTTCCTCTCAAAAACAAAGTCTGAGACGTGGATTAAAACACAGCGTTCACTGCCGTTAAAAAATAGAAAGAATAAATCATTTTACACAGACTGGGAAAAAAAACAAGCCCGTAAACCCCCCGCGGGACCCGAGGATCTTCAGTTCCAACGTCTGGACTGAGGCGGCGCCGGGTAACCGCCGCGACCGGAGCCGTGGCCCTGGAACAGAAGAGGAGCCGGTCAGACGAGACTCAGAGTTTAGAGGAAAAGGGCTCACAGCTTATAAAAAACCCAAATTCCAAACCTCATAAGATTAGAATATTACATGAAATTACTTTAAAAAAAATAAAAGATTTTAAACAAAGAAATGTGGGCCCTCGGAAAACTATATGACGGCTTTAATGCGGTTGCGTGGCGTGGATGCTCTCAGCCTGTGGCTCTGCTGAGGTGTTATGGAAGACCAGGATGCTTCAGAGGAATCTGACATCTGAAGCCCATGTCCAGGTCTGTGTGTGGAGGCTCTTGATGCTCTGACTCCAGCCTCAGTCACTCCTCGTGAAGGTCCCCCACACTTTTGAATGGCCTTTTCCTGACAGTCCTCTCCAGACTGAGCTCATCCTGCGGCTTCTGCACCTTTTTCTTCCACACTTTTCCTTCCACTTTACTTTCTATGAATGTGCTTTGATACAGCACTTTGAGAACATCCAACTTCTTTTGTCAGTGATGGTTTTCTGCACAACTGTCAGGTCAGCAGTCTGAACCCATGATGGAGAATTCTACTGAACCACTGAGACCATTTAAAGTCTCAGGGAGCCTTTGCAGGTGTTTTGGATTCATGAGCTGATGAAAGGAGACACTTTGAGCTACAATATAGTCCCTTTTCACAATATTCTAATCTTCTGAGGTTTTAAATTTGGGTTTTTACAAACTGAGTCAAAATCATCAACATTATAACAAAGGCTTGACATTTGTCACTTTGCATGTCATCATGAGTCTATATATTAGTTTCACATTTTAAGTTGAATTACAGAAATAAATGCAAGTGTAAAATGTGTTTAACTTCAACGCCTAAAATGTCACAGATGGGTCAAGTGTTTGGGGAATATTCTGACACATTAATAAGTCGTTTGAACCTCCCTCTCTCACCTGTGGTCCCCCCTCTCTCACCTGTGGTCCCCCTCTCTCACCTGTGGTCCCCCTCGCCCCCCTCTGTACGCCTGGTCGTACTGGGGCTGGTTGTACTGCTGCTGGTATCCTCCGTGAGACTGCCCCCTGTTGGCGTTCTGCTGGAAGGCGCTGTGCTGGTTCTGCGAAGCCCGGTCCCAGCCGTGACCCCCCCTCCTCCTCCTCCTCCGTAAGACGGCCTGAGAGACAAGACACATTTTGAGTGAGATTTTGTGAGTTGGAGTCTCTAAAGTGTGGAGTCTTATGGAGCGACTAAAGTGCAGATGTTGTTAAAGGGATATTTCAGGATTTTTGACATAGGGCCTCATTTCCTAGTTATCCAGAATGTTGTTGATGTCTGGAGATATTTTTTTCTTAAATTCATGCAGTTCTTATATTTGAAGAGTCTAGTGGCGCTAGGCTAATGCATTTCTATGGTATCGGTTAGCCTGCAATAAAAACTGAGGTAAATCACTTATAACACCAGACTAACCATATAAATGTCTGTGTTAATAGAATCATTTAAAATAACTTATATTTGAGCAGCATCAGCTTCGTGGCTGTAAGCTAACACAGCGGCGGAGTGATCTGCGAGAAAATAGTCCCTCAAAATGCGGTAATTCATGTGATACAAGGTCAGTTATATTTCAAACATGATTCTATTAACACAGACATTTATATGGTTAGTCTGGTGTTATAAGTGATTTACCTCAGGTGCACTGTGGAGTGGGTCAGACTGTTTTTAATGCAGGCTAACTGATACCATAGACATGCACTAGCCTTGCCCTAGCCTAGCGCCACTAGACTCTTCAACTATAAGAACTGCATGAATTTAAGAAAAATTATCTCCAGACATCAACAACACTCTGGATAACTAGGAAATGAGGCCCAATGTCAAAAATCCTGAAATATCCCTTTAAAGTTTAGTCCCTTTGTCTGCACATGCGCCCTGTGTATATTCCTCCCGTCTTTAGCCGCTGCTGTCTCCCACAAAGGAAATGACCATATTTGGATTACAGCGTCATCTCGGTCACAGCCTTTCGTGCTACACATGATACCAAACATGTCAGTATTTGGGAATGAATAAGCGTGGGAAAGACCAGAGACAGACAGACATTTTCCAAAGTTCTCCCAGACTCTACCAGAGTTACTTCCTGGATAAATCTCAGTCTCAAAGCGACAAAAGCTATTAAAATAAACACCTTAAAGAGAGAGTTTGGTCTGTTTTTGACTCTGACCGAGTTAAAACTAAGATGTTACAGAGAAAACTCAGTCCAGTTGCGTTTGGATCATGAACCGTCTCCTAAAACCTTCGACTTTACCGCAGTGACGTTTGGAGTCGTCTTCTGTCGAGTTTAACATTTCAAAGCCGTCCCTGACCACCCTGACTGTGACCGGGGCCTCGAGGGTTAATCCCAGGCCACGGCGAAACCGCATTCAGAAAAAAAATACAATTACTCTTCCCCTTTAAGCACGAGGGCTTCCCCTTTAAGGGCGGCCTGGAAACGTACGCTAACGCCGCGCTAATGGAGTTTGAGAAGAGGCAGGAGTTTATGAAGTTTACGGAGCTCTCACTGCGGAATCCGGACCATCTGAGTCCACAGACCGCGGGAACTTTGACCACAGTGGCACAGTGGTTAGTAAGGCCCACACGGACATATTGCAAATATCTCCGGAACAAAGGGTTTTTACATCAGAAAGAGGAGTTAGAGCTTTAAGGCGAGAAGCTGCAGGTAAAAATACAGATTTTTCTCGCAGTGCTCAATGTAGTTTTCTCCATAGCATCTCAGTTTTAACTCAGTCAGAGTAAAAAAACAGATCAAACTCTCTTTACGATGTTTATTTGAGGACGATTTATCCAGGAAGTGACTCCAACATGGCTGGTCTTCCCCACGCTTATTCATTCAATAATACTGACACATTTGGTATCCATGTGTAGCAGGAAAGGCTGTGACCGAGATGACGCTGTGATCCAAATATGGTCATTTCCTTTGTGGGAGACAGTCTGGAACAATTTTGGAAAAAGTAGGAACATTTCAGAACGATTTGGAAGGTTTTTTCACAGACAGATTAATGGAGCTTTGAACCACAAAAACAAAGAGAAATCCCAACTTCCTCTGAGCAAATCTTTGAAGAACCACACATTTAAACCTGGCTCTGTCCACTAGTCAGATTTGGTTGATGAAAATATCTGCAATTTTTTTTACATTTTTATGCATAAAACGCCTCATTTTTTTATCTGAAAACATAAAATGACAAAATTTGCAATACATTTTTTCCGTCATATTTATATCAGTAATGTTCAGTATAAGTTTCACATCGATCTGCCTTAATTACATTATTATACTGAGGTAAATTATTATCGTTTCTTCTTGGTTTTGTGTCGATCCCTTAAACCTTAAATCGATGACGCCTGTGGTAAGTGTTCGGGACAAGGCTGTTTTAGGACGTATAAAGTATAAATATTCCAGTCGTCCAGAAATTATTCAAACGTCGTAGAGATTTTTTAAATATATGGTCGACTGGATTGATGGAGTTGAGGACGTCTCGCTTCCATTTCCAGAGCCGTGTTTGCGACGCGTCCGTCCCGCTTCAGTCGTGTCTATTAAAGTCCCGTTAAGTGAAGCAGTTTGCTCAGTGTAATGAGGCCGCACTAATGCACTCAGGCTCCTTCAGACTGTGCCCTAATCACAGCCCGTCTCCTTTAACCCCCTCTCACTCCCCCCCTTTCTCCCCCGATACCCCCTCCCTCGTCTGCCCAGGCCTTCAGCGGATCGTCATGGAGCCACGGCTTAAAGCGAGACGCTGCAGGTGAAGACAGAAAAGATTTCAATGTGGAGAAAGTGCGTTGCAAGTTTTCATATAAAAATAAGGCGATTAATGCGTAAAAATTGCTAAAATTTCAGCAACAAAAGCTCAAAAATAATGTACAGAACCAGGTTTAAATGGGTAATTTAATTTTGTGACGTATTAGTTCCAAAGATTTGCTCAGATCTGGTTTAGTTTTTGAATAAACTACTGACAGAAGCAAGTCAAATTCTTAAGATTTGCAAACATTTCATCAAACGGAGAAAAGAGACTTGGAAAAACATGGCAACTTTTACGCACAAAAAAATTGTGGTAAATTTCATCCAAAACTGTAACTGAATGTTTTGAACCATAATTTCTGTATTTGACGATATTGTACAGTAAGGATTGTTGAGCAATGTCTTCAATTTCCAATAAATTTGGATTTAATGCCAGTTTAAATCCAGTTTAGTGCTTTTTAATGACATTTAAGGCCTTGATTTTGGCACAATTCATAATGCGTTTTAATGCCCCCAGAGAAACCCTGTTATTAGTGAAAAAAAATCTGTACAAATTTAAATTCCTCTTGTTTTTTTGGTGACAAAGCTCAATAGTTCTGTCAGGAATTAGATCTGTAAAAATCCTTGTGTGAAAAACCTTCCAAAGCCACAAAATATCAGAGAATAAACGTCGTAAAGACAGTTTGGGCTTAAAGATAAAATGCTAATTAAAACATGCAGCTGAAGGTGTTCTGAATGACAAATCTAGTATTTTCAATGACTCTGTAGTATAAAAGTTTGCTTTACTGAACACCGGAACCAAAATTAATGCGTTTCAATGACGCTTAAGGCCTGTGTGTGACGTTGGGACTCCGTAAGGGACAGTCTTGGGTCCGCTCCTCTTTGTCTGAGCTCCACACTCACCTCTGATACGACGGCTGCTGATACAGAGGAGGAGCTCCCAGCAAACTTGTCTGAGGAGACTCTGAAACACAAAGAGACAAAGACTTACTGGGACGTTGTCATGACATTATTCCGGTAACAGTAAAAGTTGTGTTGCTTCTTGGGACTGTTTTGGCCGAAAGACTCATTCTCAAAGAGTTGAAAACATCTGCACCGAGCTCCAGGAAATGGCTAAATGAGCTTGTGAATGTAATAAAATCGTGTAATGAATGTACAATTACCAGTTAAAATTGGCAATGAAACTATTGAAAGAGTCTATGAACATACATTTCTTGGTGTAACACTCGATCATAAAATCAGCTGGAAACCTCACATCATAAAAATTAAAACTAAAGTTGCAAAGATTTTAGCACTAATGAATAAATTTAATCATTGACAACAAAGCTCTATATACTATATTCTGTTCACTTATCCTTCCCCATGTAACATATTGTGTAGAGATCTGGGGAAATGTGTATAAAAGTAATCTTGACCCATTGTTTAAAGTTCAGAAAAAGGCAATAAGAATAATCCATTTAGCTGGATACCGTGATCACACTAATCCATTATTCTTTAAATCAAAAACAATGAAATGTGAGGACCTTACTGAATTTAAGATGCTCAATCATGTTCAAAGACTCACAAAAGTCACTTCCTGAGAGTTTACAAAATATGTTCTGCAAACGAGAAGTTAAATACAACCTGAGAGATAAGATGAGCTTCGATAAACAAAACTCCAGAACAACCATGAAAAGCATCTGAGACGTGGTGTAGAAATATGGAGGAATATGGAGGAATTTAGATGAAAGCATCAAAGTTTGTAAAAACCTGCCACATTCTAAAAAGGTTTACAAGAATCTATATATTTTAAATACGAACACATTTTGTGAGTGTTGTAGTATATTCTTTTGCTGTTATTATTGTCCCTTATTATTTGTTGTTACCTTGCCTTATGTTCCCTTGTTTATGATTTATCTTAAACAAATAAAAAAATAATAGACACGATTTTGACAAACATACTTGCGATTATTCTGACAAATATTGCGATTTATTTGATACATTTAAAAGCATAAATGATTAAAATGATGAGTGAGGAAGTCACTTTTAGACCTCAAACATATTCTTGCTCAAATTGCCCGACATTAGAACAAAACAATAATCTACTTTCAAAAGTGTCCGTTTTTATGTGGACAGCGCCCTCTTCTGGAGGAGTATCCCCGGCATTCAGAGTAACCTCTGGGGAACAGCCACGTGACTAAAATAAGTCCGGGATGGACTAAACACTTTAGAATCTGCTTTATGTAAACTCTAACTTTTCTGTTGCAGCTGAACCTGAGGCTCGACTATTCTGATCGGTGACATCACTCAAATACAGAGGCAGAAGAAAGAAAACCTCAGCCTCTTGGAGGTTATTGTGGTAATAAAAACCTCGATTGTGAATCGATAAATAAATCTTGCAGCAAATATGAACAAATGGGAAGTAACCTGGACTCCTCTACTGAAATATATGTAATCATAACTTATAATTAGGTCTTTATTATCTCTCTAAGTTGGTACATAATCATTAGTGTTGTATTTCTTGGTGTTATTACTAAAAGATTAATAATAAAATACTTTGCAGCTTCAAAAACAAGAAAAGTCCCCTCTGTATGGCAACATGACGGGGACAAACCTTGATCCTTGTGGTGAGCCAGTGACATTGACCGAGCGCCACCTACTGTTCAAAGACTGTGCTTTATTAGGCTTTTGGACAAATGGAGCCTTTATAGAAATGCAGTGGAGCAGAAAGTGTTATTTATCTTTCAAATGTAAAGAAGCAGCACTTTTATAAATAAATGATTGGTTTGTTTTTGTATCGCGTCCGTTCCGTCTTCCCTGAGTGGACAAACTGAGGAAGAGCTGAACGACTCACAAACTAAACATTAAAGTGATTTCTCCAGTGGAAGAAGAGCGAGCAGCAGATTGGTGACGATTCTCCGCTAAAGCCCGATGACTGCGAGTCCCGAGTTCGGGGTAATCCCGGGTGTTAGCGCCGGAGCAGACGCCGCATTAAGATTCACGTCACAAAAACGGAGCTTTGTGCGAGACTCAAGTGGCTCCGACAGAACCACTCGAGAGGTTTCCCGAGCGACCAGCTGCAGCTCGCGCTCCACAATCAGAAAAAACACACACAAGAAAATACACTGACAAACAACTCCACGTCTCGGGGATTTCTCTCCCAGCGAGTTCCAGATCATAATGTTTGGATTTTCAATGAAGTTGTGCAGTAAAATAGACATTGTTTTCCATCAGACTCTTATTTAATGCCAGTTTTAATACAATATAATGCTTTTTAATCCCCGTTTATTTACTGTCGATCTTCACAAAGTACTTTTAGATCTCCCATCCACGTATCGACCAGGCCCTTCCTGCTGAGCTTCAGCTCTGATGGGATCAGGCAAAGCAAAGGAGCTATGACCACATTCTTGTTTCTCTTTTGTGGCTTTTTAAAGGATCTGTATCCTGCTATTTTAGCCAAACCAAAGTAAACTATAGGCATTTATATGCCTATAAATATGCCTATAAACCCAGGAGGCGCTGCACCGTTTCAGAGGATCAGAGACCGAGGGCAGCCAGCCAGGTTTCTTCCCCGACCTCCAAAATCATGCTGGTCAGGTTGACACACAGTGGCAGCGCAGCTCAGCCACAGCAGCTCAGGACTAACACCTGAACAGTATTTCGTTGTACACTTGTACAATGACAAAGCACTTACTTATATGATAGTGTATCTCTACCACTATGGAGCACTCATTTTTGTGATAAATATAAGTATTTTCGGGAGGTATTTTCTAACCTGGAAGACGCTTAAATTCAGTTAACTCCGCCCCCTCTCCCCGAGTTTTGCAGCCGATGCAACTTAAGCAGTTGTAGAAATATAAATGTCACTACAAAAGTAAAGTTACTTCACAATTCCAGTTATAAGGAGCTGCTTCATAAATGGCTAACACGGGTTTTGATTGACTCACCGGCCGCTCTGGCCGCTCCATCATCGCTGGTTATAAGAGTTTAATCCACTTTGATTCTGGCCACGGTTCAGTGAAGTGACCGTCACAGACAAACACTATTCTGGCTGATAGTCGCTGAACCCCGGAAAGAAATTCCAACTTCTGGCGAGTGGCCTCGTCTTTAGGAAGGTTGAATAAAGTCCTGTCCTCTCGGACCCAAACGCACATTTCGCCATGACATCATCGTTAGGTAAGAAAAAAGAACAGTCCAGAGTCGTAACGACATGGTTAAAAACTCGGTGATATAGGACCTTTAATACTTTTTTGTAGCGTTTTCATCCTCGTTTTTGTTGCCATTTTTGACGCTTTTTTCAAGAAGCTTTTAGATTTGGGTGATACTGGAGAACATGTGCTCGGCTCAGGTGGGGGTTAAGAGATTAATGCACAAATACTACATTTAATGAAACGAATGCAAGAAATCTGTGCATATTTTATAGGGCTGGAACAAAATATCATTTTGCAATTATATCACAATACTTTTTGTGACGATGCCAAGTATCAATACTTTATCAAAGTGCCCAGTTTGAAATAAATATATTATCAAAATTACACACAGTTTGTATCGTGATCCAGTACGTATCAGATTGTGACAAAAGTAAATCACAGCACTAACATTCCATCCATCAATGTTGGAACGAGGGGAACATTTTAATATTCAGAAGCAGCAACTTTTGAGCAAAAAAGTGCAGATGAATGTGTTTTGACAAACCTGTGCAGTAAAAAGTCGAGTAATGTCATTATTGTATAAGAAATGTAGATTTAAGGCCAGTTTAAACCCAGTTTAATGCTTTTTAATGAGCCTTCATTTTAGCACAATCCATTCACTGACTTAGTGCTTCTTAAAGCCCTGGTTTATGAGTTTTCGTCATCTACGTAAATTAGTTTGTTGAAATACAAATACTTTTTACTGAATCTGGACCAAAACCTTTTGAGTTTTGCCGTTTAAATCAAACCACAACAAAAGCTTCAGAAAAGAGCTGTATGAAAACTTCCAGGAGCTAAATCCGCGTCTGAAACAGTTTCTGAAAAGTTTCCAAATGAGCCTTAATGAAACATGCGGCTGTGGGACGAGGCACAAAGGGCCGGCGTCCGAGGGGTTCAGAGGGGGACCACCCACCGGGACGTAATTAAAGACCTGCAGCTGAAAGGGACAAAAGGAGACAAACATCGTCCCGCAACGACACCAAAGCAGCTGCTCCACGACGCCACAAAGAAGCGTTTAAGGCCAGACAGACGCTGCAGGTGAATCAGAGACTTAAACAGTTAGAAGCTTCTGCTGGAGATTACCCACAGAAATATGATGAGAGGCATTATAGGAGTAAACTGTCCAAAATTGTTGATATTTTGCATTGAAGAAATGTAAATAACGGATCAGAGGAGGCAGAAAGTCAAACTGAATGCTTTTTAAATGCCATTTTAATGCTTAAATACAATGTTTAATGTCACATATGCAAAAAAATGCATTTGTAAACATTAGGATTTTAAAATTGAGATTTCCCGTCACAATGTAAAGTAATCTTGTGATATTTTTAATAGGCTGCAATTTAGATACAGACTGACTTAATGTAGACTCTTGCTTATAGGGCTTACGGTAATATTTAGGCAATAGTTATCTAACTTTATATGCTGATTAGCAGTTAAAAAAGAAAAATAACTTTGATAAGTTTTAAAATTCAATTGCTGTGGTTCCGCCGTGTTTAAACCTGCGGATTCACGTCCGTGCCTCGATACTTTATTTTTTCATTACGAATCGAAGCTCCGCTGTTGGAAGCTACGATTCACTAGTTACACTGGTTACACTAGTGATGTACTAATGTTTGGCATTGGTAACAGTTTGTAAGAATATATTAATGATAATTTGTTACTTGCTCTGTACTAGACATTGTACAAGAAATGAAACGGCTGTTGTGTTTTGTATCTAAAATAGTGCCTTGTAAGTTTGGTCTGTGTCTAAACAGCCGATTTGGTGATGTATTGTATTTGACTGGATATAGATATTGTGAGTGTTGTCGTACATTCTTTTGCTGTTGTTTCTTTATTATTGTTCTTTATTATTTGTTGTTACCTTGCCCTATGTTCCTTGCTTTGATTGTTAAATGAAAATGTTTTTATTTGGGGTGGGCGCTTATAAGCCTTTTGCTTCGGCCCACTCCTTTTGAGCAGACTAACTGCTCAAATAAACTAAACTGCTGCCACGGCGAGTCCGGGTGGATCCGTCTTCTTTTTAAAAAATATATATATACAGTATATATATGAAAAAAACCTTGCAACCCAATGTAATAACGCTACATAATTCCACGAATATGAACAAATGGGAAGTAACCTGGACTCCTCTACTGAAATATATGGAATCATAACTTATCATAATTAGGTCTTTATTTTCTCTGTATGTTGGTAACAGATAATCATTGGTAGTGTTGTATTCCTTGGTGTTATTAATAAAAGAATAATATAATTGCAGTTTCATGCAACATGATGGGGACAAACCTCGATCCTTGTGGTGAGCCAGTGACACTGACCGAGCGCCACCTACTGTTCAAAGACAGTGCTTTATTAGGCTTTTGCACAAATGAGCCTTTATAGAAATGTAGTGGAGCAGAAAGTGTTATTTATCTTTCAAATGATTGGTCTTTTTTATATATATGAAAAGTGAAGGCATTACTGCACAGACGTCGAAGTGCACCTTAGGTGTTATTACGCCTCACAATATAGTTCCCCTTTTTATCCACTTAGAAAATCAACATGTTTGATTTTGTGTAACTAGACTTGGATCGTGTAACTACTCACGTAACTGTATTTAAATCGGGGAAACGTGGAAGAGCTTGGTCGCTTCTAAGTTCACCCCTGTTTGGCCCCATAGGAGGAGAAGCTAAATGCTAACAGTGTTTTCGTGTGACTGAGACCAGACAGTTACGCATCAACTCGTCTAAGCTCAGGTAAGAACAGATCTCAGTCTGCAAAAACTAAACATTATGTTTTCACCTGCAGCGTCTGGGCATAAAACGATGTAAAATGGACGCATTTAGTTTCAGTTTTAATGGGTCGGCTCCGACTCTGTAAATGTCCTGAATCTGCCCCTGAGCCGGTGGGTAATTTAAGTTTGAAAGAGCGTCCGGACGATTAAAGTCGCCGGGTCTGAAGAGGTTAAAGATATTTCAGCTCAGACAAAAGGCTGTGGAGGCAGGAGCGGATTCAGAAAAAGAAACGAGAGAGTTCAGTCCCACAGAAAAGGACACGAGCACTTCAGATTCCAGCCATAGAGGAGACTAATCAGAGAGAGGAGGGGGAAGTGTCATATAGAGACGGGTTTAGTTCCAGATTGACCACTGAGGACATAGAACTATTCAAGCTATTTGAGCTTATAATTATCGGGCCTAATTTTCGTCCAAAAAATTATTTATCGGCTGATCGATTGAAACACAAACGTGGCACAGAAGGAGACTCGTGGGGAAATGTTCCATTCATGCACGGATCAAACCCAGAGGCCAGAGTCCAACAGAGACCGGACACTTTTCCGGAATTATCCCGTCACTAAATGGCTCCACAACTGGTCATTTTAAGAAATTTCCAAAATCCTGAACCTACGTCTTTAAAAGCAAATGTACTTTTTAAATCAGGGAAAGGCGGTAATGAGAGCGGGTCGTCCTAATCAGAGCGAGGCTGCGGCTGATTACAGCGGGAATTATCCTCCGCAGGCCACATTAACACAGTTTAACAGATTCACTGCAGCTCATTACTCGCTCCAAAGACCATAATACGAGAAGCACAGCCATCTGAAACCGTTTAGTCATCAACACTTCCTCATCTGAGGCTCTGGGAGGAAACTCTACTGTCGTGTTCACTGTAATTATAACAAAACAATAAACTGAGCCTTTGTGAAGATGTGCAGCTTCATGTGGCGCAGTTTAAACTTTACAAAGCTGTATGTTGTGACTCACGGCGGTAGAGCGGCTGCTGCTGCTGCTGCTGAGGATGATGATGGTGACCTCTGTAGCCCTGGTGGTAGTTTCCAGGAGGAGGAGCGTTGCTGTACTGACCTCCTCCACTGGGGTTCCTGCCCAGAGTGTGACTGCAACAGGACAGACAAGAGGAGGCTCAGAATCCAGTCACTTACAAAGAACCATCAGGGAAAACATGCAGACATTCATTTCCAAAACTACGTCTCTCCCGCTGAGTCTTATCGGCCGCGGCGAGACAAATTAGGGGGGGGGTGGGGGGGTCGCCAGATCATGTAGATAAAATATACATATTTTTATTAGCATATAATATAATATTTTATTACAGCATGTGTGTGCAATTTTACCAGAGTGACATTATTTGTTCGTAATTTGATGAATTTTATTTCTTTGTTTTTTAAGAATTACGTAGCTAATGTTCCCATTTCTCACGGTGTGACCCAGGCGGGGGGGGGGGTCACAAACCCCTTTTACTGTTATAATGGGGGTCGCGGCTCCAAAAGGTTGAGAATCACTGCTCTAGAGCAGGGGTTCCCAAACTTTTTTGGCTGGGACCCCAAAATTGACACATATACATCTCGGGACCCCCATTGCATAAAGTTATTGCCTCTTATGCTACTTTAGGCCAGAAAAACATCAGGTTAATATGTATTTAAACTGTTTATTTTGAATAATAATGGATTTGACTAATTATAGGCTGTTTTACACTCAAACATATGCTAAAAACAGTAGAATTTTCTTTTTGTTTCATCTTGAAATCATCTGGGGACCCCCACCCTAGGCCTCGCGACCCCTGAGGGGTCCCGATCACTTTGGGAACCACTGCTCTAGAGGACGGGACTCTGCCCTGATACCATACTGGTATCGTTTAAGAACTACTGGTGTTGAAAACATAACAGTATCAAGGTACCAAAAAAATCTTTAGATCGAAGTTTGATGCTGTTGACAAAACGAGACAAAACGTGGAGGGAGATTTGGGAAAAGAAAAAATTAAAAAATTGCCATGTGCCTTGATTGGCGGAGGTGGGAGAAGTTTAGTTTAGTTTATTGGTTTATTTGGTAGGGACAGTGCAAGTTAATGAACAAGCCGGATTGTAGCCTTGGGCTAATTTCCATCCAGAAGGGGGCTGGACTTACTTGAGCCCCCTGTGCCTTGATTGGCGGAGGTGGGAGAAGGGGGTGGGACTTACTTGAGCGCCCTGTGCCCTAATTGGCTGAGGTGGGAGAAACAGGCGGGACTTACTTGAGCGCCCTCTGCCCTGATTGGCCGAGGTGGGCCGGTTGTCTGTTGGCGTTGAAGCCCAGCTGAGGTCTCCAGCCCTGGCGGCCGCTGCGCTCGAAGTCCTCGGGCTTCAGGACGTTACTGGGGAGCCTGAGGACACAAACCGCTGTTAGAAAACACACTTTCAGAAATATGGGCTGAAAAGTTGTGGGAAAAACGCTGAAAGTGACTCACTTTGCTCCCGGGAGAAGGACGGCCTTAACACGAACCCGTCTGCGTACGCCGGGTCTTTGAACTCCACTCTGAAAACACACACACTTTTAAAATCACTTATTTTAAATAGATACTGCAAGCTCTTTCGCTTCAGATTCTTTGCAATACTCAGGGTTTGAGTGTCTAACGATACCTTCTTGAAAAAAGGGTCAAATCAAGAAGAAAATCAGAATGAAAACGCAAAAAAAGTGACAACACCAAGGAATAAGATCCATTTACATCAGTCTTGTAGGTCTTAGCTTTCAAATGAGGTGTCACTCTAGCCTATAGTCTGTAAACTCTTACTTTTAGATATGGGTAAAGCTGAACTGGAGAAAATGCACTCTGTTAAGGCGGGGGTTAAGAGATTAAAGCCATTTCAGGCAGCAATTTCATCCATTTCAGTCAACGTAAAGGGATATTTCAGGATTTTTGACATTGGGCCTCATTTCCTAGTTATCCAGAGTGTTGTTGATGTCTGGAGATATTTTTTTCTTAAATTTATGCAGTTCTTATATTTGAAGAGTCTAGTGGCGCTAGGCTAATGCTAGGCTAGTGCATATCTATGGTATCAGTTAGCCTGCATTAAAAACAGTCTGACCCACTCCACAGTGCACCTGAGGTAAATCACTTATACCAGACTAACCATATAAATGTCTGTTAATAGAATAATGTTTGAAATATAACTGACCTTGTATCACATGAATTACCGCATTTTCAGGGACTATTTTCTCGCAGATCACTCCGCCGCTGCGTTAGCTTACAGCCACGAAGCTGATGCTGCTCAATATAAGTTATTTTAAATGATTCTATTAACACAGACATTTATATGGTTAGTCTGGTGTTATAAGTGATTTACCTCAGGTGCACTGTGGAGTGGGTCACACTGTTTTTAATGCAGGCTAACTGATACCATAGACATGCTTTAGCCTTGCATTAGCCTAGCGCCACTAGACTCTTCAATATAAGAACTGCATGAATTTAAGAAAAAAATATCTCCAGACATCAACAACACTCTGGATAACTAGGAAATGAGGCCCAATGTCAAAAACTCTGAAATATCCCTTTAATGACTTTTAATGCTCCGTGGAAGAGGTGAATGACGTGTTATACTGTATGTTTTTATCCGAGGCCTCCAGTTTAGAACAAATAGAGCCAGTTATTTTACACGGACAGCATTGTGACACCCAGTCCAGGACCGTCCCGACTGATTTCTTTAAAAGACAAACCTTCCCACCTCTGGACGCTGCTGGGGAAGTGATAATTACAGACGGGAGTTTCGACTGAATGGAGCGGAGCCTGAACTCGCAGCTGTGGATGAAATTATATCTGTGGAAATGAAACTGATTCTCCCCAATCACAAAATCTGCAGCTGCACGACTTTTAATCATCCGCACCATCAGCGCAGCGCGACGGGGAAAACGCTCGCAACTTCCCAAACTCCAAAAACAACCAGCAGCAGGTTTAGGCAGAAGCACAAACTTTTGGGAATTTAACTTTTGCAAATGAGACCAACTTAAACCCTGAATGAAGTTTAAAAAAAAATTTGATTACTGAGAGTGGCTAACGTTAGCTTAGCGGCCCATTCATTCCTGTGGCGTAGCTTAGCATGACCGCTCCCATTCGTTTACATGTAGCAATTAGCATTAGATATTAAGCCGATTTGATACCAAAGCCAAAAGTGCAGTTACATGTTTACGCTTTGCACTGGAGGCTTTTAACCTCTGATCCCCACTTTAACAAAGCACATTTTCAGTTTGGCTTTACCCAAATCTAAAAGCTTCTTGAAAAAAGCATCAAAACGAGATGAAAACAAGGCTGAAAAAGCAACAAAACAGTGACAAAAAACGAGATAAATGCGAGGATGAAAAAGCAATATTCAAAGTGACGACAACAATGCAAGGAAAAAGGTCTGTTTCACATGAGGCATAACTACATTAACTACGGTCCAGGTTAGGTCCTGATCCAGCCCGGGTTTTAGCCCCAAAGTACCACTCACAGCGACTCCAGCTGACACTGTGGCTCCGCCGGCTCCAGCACAGGAGCGGCCCTCACGAGAACAGAAGTGCACGTGGGTTCACACGCCTGGTGCTAAGTGATAAGTCGCCCTATATTTAGGAGGTACGACGACTCTCCCAGTGAAGTGGATGCTTTAAACACACTAGTGCCCCCGTGTCATGGGTAATGGAAAATGTTTTACATTTACGACGTTACGCTCATGTACAGGTGATAAACGAGTCCAGATAAGTTGTGAGCAGCGTTAGTTTCGTCGACCAAATTTTAGTCTTAATTTTAGTCAAAGTTATATTTTGTGACTAAAACAAAATTAAACGTTTTTCATGAGACTAAAACTGTGACTAAAATGTCCAGATATTTTAGTCGACTAAAATACGACTAAATAAAAATGAAAAGGAGAGACTAAATCATCCAAACTTCTATTGACCGTCTGAAAGAGCCTCAGATCATGTAAATCCCTGAGCTTTGTTCATGTGGAGCAGCTCCATGAAGCAGAGGAGCTGATTAAATATGATTATATGAAGATTATAAATGCAAAGTCGACTACATTTGTCTTAAATTTAGTCGACTAAATTGACTTGCAATTTTAGTCGACTAAACTAGACTAAAATTGAATTACATTTGTCAAAAGACTAAAACTAAATTAAAATATGTGGTCAAAATTAACACTGGTTGTGAGCAGACAGATTTTATTTTGAATACACCGGATCTTCTTTATCACCAGACCTGACTTCCTGTTTTCTTGTGTTTCCCGTTAACTTGACCCGCGAGACTCCGGCAAAAATAGACTTCCTGCGAATTCTTTCCGTTGCCTCGGTAACCGGACCCAGACTTCGCGGAGCAGTGCGAGTGTGCAGCATTGGTTTTATTGACTTTCTAAGATCGCAGAGGCCGTACCGGACTTTAAACGGATTAAGATGAGCCGGGCGTTTCTCTGGCTCTCCAGTCAAGAAACGTTTAAGATTTGGGTAAAGCTGAACTGAACAACTCATTAGCTGCTGGTCATAAGTCTAAGAGGAGAGTGGTTTGGCCAGGCTGAGGAGCCAAAGTGAGACGTACCCGATGGCGAAGTTGTGTGTGATGTCTCTGAGCATGGGGATGGGAGACTCCACCGGCCTGTAGAGAGAACAATACTTTAATACTTTAATCCACAGTATTGGTGTATCAGAGTGAACCCTGAGGTCGTACTTGTCGGGCAGGATGGGGCAGGCGTCCAGGCTCAGTTTGCCCTGGATCCCGTGGCACAGCTCGGGAGGGATGTCCGTGGCCTGGAACCACAGCAGTCAGGGTTATGTTGTGTCTTTAAATGTAGCGCTCAGAAGGAAAAGTGCTATTCGTGTCTTTACCTCCTTCGTCTCCGTGCGGTAAAGCTCGTGGATGAAGTCGAAGAGCGGGTGAGATTTCCCCAGGAACAAGATGTCGCTGCCCAAACCGTTTCTCTTCACTGGAACGAAACAAAACATTAAAACTAAAGACTAGGGCTGGGTACCGTTAAACCATACTGGTATTTAAGGCGTAGCTTCTACAGGTATCGAAATAATAACAAGTATTGAAAGCAGAAAGGAACAAGTTGAATTTCTTTTTTCTTAAATAAAAAAAAATTGAGAAAACAAGTGGAAGAATTGGGTTAAATTTGGGGAAATTTGGAAAATAAATGGGAAAAACACGCAAAGTAGGTGTCACGATTTCAATTTTTTGAGTCACGATTATTGTGAAAGAAATATTGCGATTTTACGATTATCGACCGAATGAAAGGAAAGAACTGATATTTCTAATGCTTTAAGATGGTTTTGCATTAAAATAAATAGGCCTACATTGAATAATACAAAACAATGTCAACTTTACTTCTTTATAATGACCATAATTATCACAATTATTTGACTATATATTATTAGGCCACAGTCTAGGCTGGGTTTCCTGTTCTCTAAGTTCTGCTGCTGCTTCATTATTTGTCAGATGTTTTGATGAACAGAGAATGAAACGTGTTTACAAAATGACTAAGGAGACTCTTTTGAACAGCTGATTTCCACATGTGCGCGGTTTCACTTTCCTTTCTGTTACACTGAAGCAGAGCGGAGCGCGTTAGCTTTTTCTTTACATCCTGAGCCAGTCGTGGCTATTTCCCAACATCTGGACAACTTTTTATAGAATTCTGCAGTTCGTTACCTTGACCTGGACATTTACAGTGAAGGATTATCTCCAAGATGTTGTTTATATTCGACGTAGCCGATATCAGGGTTTGCATAACGGATGTTCCATCGACAACAACAACGCCTTGGTCATGTTTTGGATCCTAAAGAGGTCCCACTCTGCTGACTTCTATCGTTTTTGGGTGGATACAACACTGGAGGAGAGCGTCCTTCTGCCTTGCTCAACTACCGCTGAGTTTACGCTGTTTATGACGCAGCGGCTCGTGCGTCAGCGTGAAACATTCCGCGGTAAAACCGTGGCTTCTGAAATTCTTACGGATAACCTACCGCCTCCTTTTATAATCGTGGTAATCGTAAAACCGGTTTCATCTTGACGTCCCCACGCAAAGAAATGGGAAATTTTGTGGGAATTGTAAAAAAAAAAAAAAAAAAAAAAAAGTTTTTCTGCCCGTTTGTCGTTAAAGGAAGTTTCTTGGTTGTTTTACTTTAATAAAACAAATGTAAAAGATATTCAATGGAACAAAAGGAATAAATGAACATTATTTATCTGCTCATGGCTCTATATGGCAAATAATTTACCATACAGTAGGCATCGAAAACCAAGTATCGTTAGAGTACTGGTAACGGGACCCAGCCCCAACTAAGGACTCCAGAAAGACAAGTCAATATTTAAAACACTTCACCTTCTTCCTGAGAGAGATCTGGATACACGTCGGCCAAAGCGGCTCTGAGTCGACGCTCGTCCACAAACGGCAGCAGCGCCACTCCTGAAAACACAAGGACATGAAGACCTCGGGAAACAAGGGAAACATCTCCTTAAAAACAATTCATCAGACAATCTCCTCTCTGAAACGTGCTCCAGACCTTGCCAGGCGTATTTCTTCCCGTTCAGGTCGATGGCGAAGTCGTCGGGATAAAAGTCGATAATGGAAGAGTCCTGTGGGAAAACACAAGACGTCAAAGTTAACGCTTTTAATGCCATTTTATTCATATTTAAAGAGTTTTAACCCAAACAGAAGAATGTGGGGAAACTTCAAAACCTTAAAAGTTCATAGAAGCTAAAAATAGATTTCCACAAAGCATCATGGGGTGTAGAGCGAGACAAGAGAGAGAGAAGTGCTCACTTTGCCTGGGAGTCGTTTCCATTCGTTCAAACATTAAGGAACTAAGCTCTGAAATCAACTTTTTTAGGTCAATTTGAATTTTTTTAATCATTTCTATTTGCTAAATGCCAGAAGAATGAGAGAGATAATCCTACACGGTTTTATATTACTTTTTACAAAGCCAAAACTTTACATACAGTTCATTAATATTTGGCAGCATTGCCTTTAAACTGTATATTTTGGGTCAATGTTTTGGATTTCCTTCCACAAGCTTCTCACAATAGTTGGATGAGTTTGGTCCATTCCTCCAAACTGACACACATTTAGGCCACCTTGCGTGCCTATGCCTTTTCAGCTCTGCCCATACATTTAAACTGGACTGAGATCAGGACTTTGTGATGTCACTTCAAAACATTGACTTTGTAACCAGTTTGGCTTTGGGTCATTGTTCATTATGAAGACCCATCTGTCCAAGCGTTAACTTCCTCTTGAGATGTTGCTCCACTATTTCCACATAGAGTTCTTTCTTCATGATGTCATCTATTTAGTGAAGTGCACCAGTCCCTCCCACAGCAAAACAGCCCCACAGCATGATGCTGCCCCCCGTATTTCACAGTTGGGATGGTGTTCTCAGGCTTTTTCCTCCAAACGTGACCATGGTCATTATGGACAAACAGACACAGGATATGTCTCCAAACATTAAAGTCTTTATCCTTGTGTTTGTTTTGGAGTCAGAGCTTCTTCCTGGCAGAGTTCCCTTTCAGCCCATGTCGGTACAGGACTCGTTTCACCTGGATAATGACAAACTCTTACCAGGTCTTTGTTCTTGGGTTGATCTTCACATTTCAGACTCTGGGACAGAGAACCCTCCTTCCTTTCTGATCTGTATGATGACTGGACATTTACATCATTGTTTTAACCAATGAACCTGAACCTTCAAGTGCCTTTATTACACCCAAGGATGAACAACTTATGCTGCGTCATCTGGGCTTTCCCAAATGTGTAAAAGGTGTAGTAATCTTAGTGCATCGTGCAGTTACCGGGCTGTTCATGAGGCCTCCAGGCTCCGGCAGGAATTCCCACTGGCCGCGGAAACACCTCATCAGCTCTCCAGAGGCTTGAACTGGACCGTACAGAAACGTGAGCGACGCAAGAGAGACATGAGGAAAAAACTCATGCCAGGCAGGGACTACAAGACTCACCTGTTTGGTCCCCGTTTCAAGTCCGTGAACATGTCTTTGAGTCTTTGAATCGAGGCGAACGGAGGTATGGAGGGAAACTCCACGATGCGCAGCCCTAGGAAACGAGGCGAACCAGGTTTTAAGCTCAGTTATATGGTGTAAGAAGAGACTAGACATTTGGACTTGAATGGCTTAAGACCCTTAACTGCTCGACATCAGTACTCATCAGTCTACATCAGCTGGAGTGCAGGAAGTGATTTCAAGAGAAATAAGATTAAACTAAACTACTTCTTAAGTGTAAACTACGACTGAAACTGGGTCCTTATGTGGCTTAAGAGCAAGAACAAGAATACATTGAGCATAAAAATAAGATTTATTGATATTTCCAAAAAACATTTTAGACTTGTTATCGTTACTATGCACAGCTCAAATGGAATAGATAGGAACGAGTTCCGCCTCCAGCTAAGCCGGAACTTTTACAAACAATTTTGCTAAAACACAGTTAACACGATTATATTTCAGATTTTAAATTATTCCCAGTTCTTTAGTTGACCATTTTGTGATGTTAGTTTCACTTCCTTAATTGACAACCACAGTAAGTAGACATCGAAGAAGAGTAAACAATTAATCTTTTGCAAGTAACCATGTTTTTAAGTCAATGGGAAATGAATGAGACAAACTGCTATGGAATGTTCCCTTCTTGTATTCACTTCCTGTCAGCAGGCTTAAAAATCAAATTAGATAAGACCTTTTCTGCCCAACATTCTTCATTAAAATTGCGTGCTCACTTGAAAAATAAATGATAACTATGCAACTGATGTAATCATCTAAATAAGTCTTATTTCAAAGCAAGTTCTATAAGCACTTTAAAAGGGTCTATAGTCCGCCAGAAAACACTGTCTCATCGTTTCTGAAGCAGGATACATTATACATTGTTAAAGAGCTCTAAAAAAAAAATAATTTTGGCATTAGACATTACTCTAACTTCACTAAAACTAGGGGGGGTGGGGGGGGGGCCTGCGAAATGACAAAATGATATCTCAATATTTTGGACTTTCTCGATCCTGGCAGAGATTCATTTTGCAAACCATCGACAATGTGAAAATATGCATGTGACATTTTTTTTTCATCGCTTTGTGCTAAAAAGAAAAGATTATTGTCCTGAAACAGATTACAAATTATGCAAAGAAAGAAACATGTTTCACTCTTTTTCTCTCATTTCCCCCATTTCTTTTCGCTTTTATCTCCATTCTTTGTTACTGGAGATACCCAAATCCCGTCCCTAATCATTGGAGTTAGTCTACTTTGAATTTGTAGGATGATCCACTTCAGCTTGGTCAGCGTTGCAGACTTGTGTGCTGGACTACCTTCCAGGTCCTAATACTTTGTCCTCCGTGCTCCTCTGCGTCTTCTTGCTCCGAGAGCTTTACTGTGGCTTTAGCTCAAACTTTCACAGTAAATTGCCAAATCCAGCACGCTCTGAACCGCACGCGGACGTAATTAGCCTCCAGGACAGAAATCCCACAAACGCCGAACAGTTAAAAATCATCACTTAAAACTGGTCATTTACCAAAGAAATAAACGTCTGAAATGGCATGTATGCAAAGTATCTCCTGACAAAGCTCTTGAAAAGATTGTATATCGTAATCTAATTTTGTCAGCATTAAGAGATATATGATTTTGACATGGAAACTAGAAAATGCAGGGCCCAGAGTGTTGTTGATGTCTGGAATATATTTGTTCTTAAATTCATTGCATTCTTATATTAAGATCTTAGTGCGCTAGGCTAATGCTAGCTAGTCATGTTCTATGTATCAGTTAGCCTGCCATTAAATAACGCTGAACACTCCACAGTGCACCTGAGGTAAATCACTTATAACACCAGACTAACCATATAAATGCTGTGTTATAGAATTCGATTGTTTGAAATATAGACCTTGTATCACAAATTACTGGCATTTTGAGGGACTTATTTTCGCAGATCACTCCGCCGCTGCGTTTACTTACATCACGAAGCTGTTGTGCTCAAATATTAATTATTTAAATGATTTTTAACACAGATGCACTTTATATGGTTATCTGTGATAATAATGATTTACCTCAGGTGCACGTGGAGTGGTAGACTGTTTTTAATTCAGGTTAACTATACCATGAACTTGCTTTAGCCTTCCTAGCCCTAGCGCACTAGACTCTTCAAAATCAAGACTCATGAATTAAGAAAAAATATCTCCAGACAATCAACAACACTCTGATAATAGGAAATGAGGCCCTTATATAACCTTTGACGTAATTATCTGTACGCTGACGTGTAATCACGCCGTTCCCTCCCTGACCCTGAGCCTTATGACCCCTGATCTGTCTCTGTTCGTTAAATCATTGCAGAGACCGCGTTCCACGAGCGCGTGCGGCTCTTTTCATGTAAACACCGCATTTCCATGAATGACCTCTCCAGGGCACTCTGGGAAATAAAGGTTGGTTAAGGTACGACCTTCCGACCTCTCGTGTTCATGAATTAAAATGGCCGAGCTGAAAAAACCTCTACTAAAGGGGACAAAACGTCGTCTGTGTGAGGTTAATTTCGGTTTTGTATTCTGACACATATGTTGTATTTATTACGTTTGCCGATCACATTTCAAATCCAGCAAATGCCCGAACATGTCGTGTCGGCTCCTGGTCTTCCCACTAGGGCTGTCGACGGTTACCGGCGTATCAGTTAAACCCCTGTAAAGTGTGACTGATAATAATTTACCTCTTGTTTTTGGGAAAACTATATTATCTCGTGGATTCGCCCCCAGCGTTTAGCAAACTGACCTCACGTCTGCATCTCTGAAGGCACTCTCGTAGCTCCAAAACAGAAACTTTTCTCTAGCTGAATCATGTCCGAGAGCGACAGCGCTCAGACGTTCTCTCACCTCAAACAGACAGAGTCTATCTGTATGATTTTGTATTTTAACTATATTCATGCAAAATCGGAAGCTTTTTGAGCTATAGCCATTGTTATTGCTATTCCTTATCAAAAACCACCCCAGACGTTTTTGGTTCATTTCACGCATTCTCATTAATCCTTCCTGAATCCGCTCTCTGAGCAGCTGTACACCCTGTCCTGCGTAAACGACTAGCTGTCGTTTGTGTCGTCACGCGGAACGGAATCTATACGTCTAATTTAATGCCCTTCCGGCTTCTATTTTTATTTATAAACAGCTTTTTTTTTTTTGAAAAAAAACAAAAAAAACTAAAAAAAAACGTAGCAACCTTCCGAAGCCTCTGTGCTTCCCACTACGCTAATTTCAAGCGCACCCACGCTGGACAGCCATGGATTCCGAGCATAATGTGTTTTAAGACAAGCTCTTTTCTAAACTACTCTGGAACCGCCTGCTCTTTTTCTTACCGATAATGCACGATGCTCGTTGCTGACGATAGAACAGTACTTACCTTCCTAATAGAAGAGGCATCGCCAGAAAGTTGAATTTCTTTCGTTAACTACTACATATCAACAACCTGTGGATGGTTGGTGACTGGCAGAATCAAATTGATTAACTTTTATAACTTTTAAAACAACGGATCTCAGGAGTCCAAATCTGGCTGAGTCAATTCAAAACGCATGTTAGCGTGTGTGTTAGCATGTGTGTTAGCATGTGTGTAGCCATTTATGAAACTGCTTTGCACATGTCAACTCTTATAACTGCATTATGTGAAGTAACTTCACTTTTTGCAGCGATATTTATATTTATAATACTGCAAATGTGGAATGAGCAGAGAGAGGGGCGAGTTAACTGAATCGAAGCGTCTTATCTTCCGGGTAGGGAAATACCCCCAAAATACTTATATTTCTCTCAAAAATGAGTACTCCATAGTGATAGAGGTACAATATATCATATATATGCCTATACTTTACTTTGGAATGGCTAAAATAGCATGATACAGATCCTTTAAGAAAGCTGAAGGACAGTTGATAGAAGACAGTTATCCTGTTTGCTAAAGGCAGCGATACTTCGACCCTCATGACTCACCTGTGTGACCGTCACCACAACTCTATAGCCAATGCAAGTAAGCTAACGTTGCGTTTTAGCAGCCGCAGCGCCACTGCCAGCATATAAGCCATGTCCGGATACCTCCTTATTGAAATGGCACAATGCGTTACAGGCTCCTGGAGGGCAGATTAAAGTTGGTCTCCAATGCAATAGATTCACTCTCGCCGCATTATTATGAATTTACAATGATTACTGTCTGATGGCATTTTCCAAATCTGCAGAAGCGAAAGCAACTGAGAACATATTCCTGATATAGAGGGTTTTTATCTAGTTAAAAAATATTTGTTTTATTATTATTTTTTTCGTAAACACATTTATGGCACTCTAAATGTAATACCCTCGAAACGATCGGCTTTGTCTATATTTTTAATATAATAAAAACTGTTTCAGTTTGTGTAGGACGATCAATGCTTTCTGAACTTAACACACATTAAAAAAATACCGATAATACCAAAAAAACGTGATAATTTGGTCACAATAACCGTGAGGTAAAATGTTTCATACCGTGACATCCCTATTCCCACGCTTATTCATTCACAAATACTGAGTGTTGGTATCCACGTGTAGCAGGAAAGGCTGTGACCGACAGTGTAATCCAAATATGGTCATTTCCTTTGTGGGAGTCAGCGGCGCTAAAGACAGGAGAATATACACAGGGCGCATGTGCAGACAAGGGACTAAACTTTAGGGCCGTTTTCTTTACACTGTTAGTGCTGCACATTTTAGCAATTTTGCTTTAGGTTAACTCAGACAAACTTGAATCTGTTGCAGCTGAACCTGAGGTCAGAGGCTCCACTAATCTGATCAGTGACATCACTCAAATACAGAACCTCAGCCTCTCGGGGTTATTGCCAGTCGTCAAAATCTTGTTTTCACCAATATCAGAGTATTCAAAGATCCAAATCCCTCTGAGCAAATCTTTTCAACTATATATCAACTAAATAAAGCCACACATTTAAATCTGGCTGTGTGGTTTAGTCTTTGGTTGGCGCTCACGGCTCCGGAGCAGGACCCGTCTGGGCTTCAGGGATTTACTCCATCAGGCCCAGTCCTCAGGGACCGCCACTTCAGTCCGTTTATTAACCACGCAGGCGCTCAGAGCAGAGTCAGACCATGCAGGCGTTCACTGACTGGTTCAGTTTCGGAAATGGCTGCACAAAATGGATCAAAACAAGTTATATTCCATAACAGTCTGGGTTTTTTCAGACGTTTGGTGTTGTAGTCGAGGCCTGGCGTCTCTGCTGTGTGAGACGCATGTGTGTAATCGGGCGGGTTTTGGCGCCGCAGCGTGAATGAGCGAGATCGGGTCGAGAACACGCCTCGGACCGCGAGGGAACGGCTAAAATATTCACCCGCAGAACAGACCCCAGAGAAGGGCTTAAGCAAATCCTGCAGGCGCTCCAGTCAAGAGGCTGCGCTAAGACGGGCAGAGGAGGAGGGGAGAGGAGGAAGACTGGCAGAGGAGGGAGGGAAGGAGGGAGAGGAGGAGGGGGTGAATGAGGAATAAGGGAAGGAGGGAGAGAAGGAGGGAGGGAAGGAGGGAGAGAAGGAAGGAGGGAGGAGTAGGGAAAGTAGTAAGGAGGAGGAAGGGACAGAATCGATGAGACTTTTTTCTAAACCAGAGATGAAGCTCATTTTGTCAAGGCTTAAATCACGGATTATTCTGAACACAGATTTTTAAACAGCTCCAGATCGCCAACGGCAACCGTCGCCGAGAGAAACAGGAAAGTTACTGCTGTAAAATAATGAGTCATCTTAAGACTTGTTAGTTCAGGTGGGAATGTTAATAAAGTTTATTCACCTGGTAGTAGTAGCGCAGTACCAGTATTGTAGTAGAATTTACCTGGTAGTAGTTAGCGCAGTAACAGTATTGCAGTAGTATTTACCTGGTAGTAGTAGCGCAGTACCAGTATTGCAGTAGTATTTACCTGGTAGTAGTAGCGCAGTAACAGTATTGCAGTAGTATTTACCTGGTAGTAGTAGCGCAGTAACAGTATTGCAGTAGTTTTACCTGGTAGTAGTAGCGCAGTAACAGTATTGCAGTAGTATCGTTTACCCTGAGTAGTTAGGTAAGCGCAGTAACAGTATTGCAGTAGTATTACCTGGTAGTAGTAGCGCAGTAACAGTATTGCAGTAGTATTTACCTGGTAGTAGTAGCGCAGTAACAGTATTGTAGTTTATTATTTACTTGAGTTTTTTGTAGTTAGCGCAGTACAGTATTGCAGTGTATTTGTAATAGTACATAGTAGTAGTATTACCTGGTAGTAGTAGCGCAGTAACAGTATTGCAGTAGTATTTACCTGGTAGTAGTAGCGCAGTACCAGTATTGCAGTAGTATTTACCTGGTAGTAGTAGCGCAGTAACAGTATTGCAGTAGTATTACCTGGTAGTAGTAGCGCAGTACCAGTATTGCATGTATTACCTGTAGTAGTAGCGCAGTAACAGTATTGCAGTAGTATTTACCTGGTAGTATAGCGCAGTACCAGTATTGCAGTAGTATTTACCTGTAGTAGTAGCGCAGTACCAGTATTGCAGTAGTATTTACTGGTGTAGTAGCGCAGTACCACAGCCCCTCCACGTACGACCGACCACCTTCTTCTTGAACTCGTCGTCGAGACGTCGACGTCGAACTTGGTTTTGTAATAGCGCTGCTTCCAGCCCTCCTCCCACAACTGCAACAGCACGAGATAAGAACTGAAGCACACACCGTTCTTCTTCCCTGCTGACCTCTGATTGTATAACATACAAGACCCTTTTCTCAAAGCGCAGGGTCATTCCCTTTGGTCAGAGAGAGAAAGTACGTACCGGACGTTGTCTTCCGGCTCTGGTTCACTGTCGCTGTCGTCCGCTTTCCGCTTCACTCCTCTGGGATCTGAGGACGGCCCTGCAGACGACTGAACACACACACACAAACACACACACACACACACAACACAAACAAACAAACACATTAGACCGGTCAGACTGATCTGTTCATGTTTGCACTGTTCATATGAAATGACACTCACATTTCCTCCGTTTTTCATCATGGCCTTCAGCGACTGAGCTGCGTCCTGAGGAAACCACAGGCAGCACGTTATCATTTAGAGCAGGGGTGCCCAAAGTGGGGCCCGCGGGCCACAATTCCTTTGGCCCGCCAGAGTGTGACCTACTTTAGCGCCGCATCTGGTTAATACCAACTCTCTCCCATTCATTCTTAATGGTAAATATGGATGCAGTACACTTTTTGGCCACCAGCGTCAAAATGGGGGCGCTGTTTCACTCCTTTCGCAAAGTTGTGGTGTCTTGGTGTTTATCACAGAGCGCTGTAGCACATTAACTTTCACAGTTTTCTAACATTTATTGCAAAGGTTGTTTACATCGGCAAAGGCACGAGTTAAAATAGACTTACAAAAGATTGATGTTGAACTGACACTTTCAAAATGATCTAATATGGCACTTTCTTGAGTTAACAAATGAATTGCAATTGTTCTGTTCTACTAAAACTAGGCTTTTTGCCATAGTTAACAGTTGTTTTAATGTAGCATGTTATTTCATAGATAGAATCAAATGCAAATGTATAGCCTACAATAAACTAACTATTATTATTTGCAGTTATACGTGTTTGACATCGCCCGCGACCCACAGGCACTTTTTCATTTTGGCCCTTGGAGACAAAAAGTTTGGGCCCCTTGATTTAGAGAGTAGACTTTATAAAGTTAGCACGTTAGCAATACCAGCGCTAGAGCGGGATATCGGTATATTCTCTTTCCCTCGAGACACGGACAGTGAGATAAAGTTCGTCTTTTGTCCTGTGACATGAAAAAGGGCGTGGCCTAAATCCTGAATGAACTACTCGAGGCTGCGTGTGATGTTAAAGTAGGCGTGGGAACCTCTGGGTACCTCACGATTCGATACGCGATACATGGCTTACGATAATGATAATCTCACGATACGCCGATAATGCGATAATCGATATATTGCACAAAATAACCTACGATACAACACGATGAAAAAAAAAAACATGACACTTTTAACCTTTATTTTAACATCATTTACATTTCTTACTTTCCATGTGCTTTTGTTGACCTCTTTCTGTGTGAATAAATGATCCTGACTTACACAATCTCCCGTTACTTTCAAAAATTCTGGAGCGTGCCATCATAACTCAACTCCACCAACATCTCCACTCCTCCCATCTTTTCGAAAAATTTCAATCCGGATTCCGTTCACACCACAGCACAGAAACAGCATTTCTTAAAGTTACAAATGATCTCCTCCTCGCCGCTGACTCTGGTTCCATATCCATCCTCCTCCTCCTCGACCTCTCCGCAGCTTTTGACACAATAAACCATACCATCCTCCTCCACCGTCTACAATCAATCGGCATCTCCGGCACAGCACTCCTCTGGTTCACCTCATACCTCTCCGACCGTCACCACTTTGTCTCTGTCAACAACTGCAACTCCCACACTTCCCCTGTCACCCACGGTGTCCCCAAGGTTCCGTGCTCGGCCCCTCCTCTTTACCATCTACATGCTTCCCTCGGTCGGATCATCCGCCACCATGGACTCAACTTTCACTGCTACGCCGACGATACCCAACTCTACATCTCCACCAAATCCATCACCCCGGTTATCCTCTCCACCATCACTGACTGCATCTCCAACATCAAAACCTGGATGGACAATAACTTTCTCAAACTCAACAGCAATAAAACTGAACTACTCATCACCGGCCCAAATCTCTCCTCTGTCCAGAACTTTACCCTCCTCATCGACGGTCACAATGTCACCCCTCCCCCTCTGTACGCAACCTCGGCATCATAATGGACTCCACCCTCTCATACCAAACACACATTAACCACATCACTAGTACATCCTTCCGCCTCCGCCCTCCCTTACCCAGTCAACAGCTGAAATCCTCATCCACGCATTCATCACTTCCAGACTCGACTCCTGCAATAGCCTCCTCTATGGACTTCCCGCACTCATCTCCAAAAACTGCAATACATCCAGAACTCTGCTGCCCGCCTCCTCACCCACACCCGGTCCAGAGAACACATCACCCCGTCCTCCAACAGCTCCACTGGCTCCCCGTTCAATATCGGATTCAGTACAAGCTCCTCCTCCTCACCTACAAGTCCTCCATAACCTGGTCCCGCACTACCTCTCTGAGCTCCTGCAACAACACCAGCCCACCTGCCACCTCCGCTCAGCCGGCACCAACCGCCTCACCCCTATCATCCGCACTAACCGCCGGACCCTGGGGGACCGAGCCTTTGCCATCGCCGCCCCCACCCTTTGGAACTCACTCCCACAGCCCATTAGAACTCTGACTCCCTACCTACCTTCAAATCAGTACTCAAAACCCACCTGTTCAAACTAGCTTTTCCGTAAACCCTTTTTTGTTTTGTTTTTCCCCATGTAAAGCATCTTTGAGTGTCCAAAAAGCGCTATACAAGTTCGATGTATTATTATTATTATTATTACACACTGAAGACGGGTCTGTGGATTTCTCAGAGGCATCACTTAATTTACATTAAAATAGAAACCACAGTCCTATTTCAAAAGGAATAAATCCACCCAAATTAATCTTTTTTATAATTATCATTAAAGTAATTTATTTGTGTGAGTGCTTAAAATTGCCCTCTATTGATCATTATTGGCCTCCATTAAATGCTGCTCATTAATATGCATGACGTCACCAAACATATCGATATCTGAATACAAAGTATTGTATCGTCCAGCAAAATATCGTGATATATCGGAAAATCGATATATCGTCACACTCTTAATGTAAAGAGGAGGAGAGAGAAGTATTCATCAGGAAGTATTCATCGTAGTGAAGCTTAAACCGTCGACTGGACTGGGTTTGTTTGAGTCGAGGACGTTTCACTTCTCCTCACAGAAGCTTCTTCTTAGCGCCTCACAGGAGGGAACAGTTTTGGAGTCTTGTATGAGGCCGTTCTAGCTCGGGTGCAGTGTCACATTCTGACCACAAGAGCGACTCAACTAAACCCAGTCCAGATTTAAGCCTCACTGCGACTTCGTGCTCGTTCAGACGACGCCTCTTTTTCTCCGAGTTAAACCTGCTCTCGTCATTTCCCATGAGTTAGAAGAAGAGTCTTAAAATAACGCAAAGATTTTGAACGAGCTGCTCAGAAAATGTATCAAACTGGCTATTGATTTGTGCAAGACATCGCTGATCCTTTTCGAGACAGGAGCTACCATCAGCTGGATTCTCACATTCTGAATCCGTGTCCTTTGTGCAGCTCTTTGTGCAGCTGGTGGGACTCTCACCTTGTTGTGGTGCTCCATGGCCTGCACCCTCATGTTGAAGGCCTGGTTGCGAGGGTTGTGCACGGCGTCCGGTCTCCCGCCGCGGCCCAGAGCCTGCGGCGCGAACTGCCCCGAGGTCATGTAGGCCGGCCGGTCCTTCTCCATCTGCGACGGGACAGAAGCACGTTACCGCGGTGATACGGGCCGTGTCCACGCAGCAGAGAGGACAAATACTCACCTTCATCCTCTTCTTTTCTCCTTCATCCGTCGCTTGAAGCCTTCCTGCAAAACACACAAACTCTTACAGTCGACCAAGTATCTGCAGACTTCAGTCAGTTTCAGTCTCGATAAGGCTCTTCCTGTAGTTTTAGTTTGACTCTCGGAGTAAAGGAAAGCACCGACTAGGGTTGGATACTCTTAAAATGATACTAGTCTGGTATCGGAAAAAATAAATAAAAAGAACCAAGGAGAGATAGAAAATATTTATATTCTAGTTTTTATGCTGTTGGTCATACAAATAAAACATTTTAAAAAGTGGAAAAAAGTACAAAAAAAAGAATGAATAAAACATGTAAAAAAAAAGGGGAAATTTAGGAGAAAAAAATGGGAAACTGTTCAAAATGGGGGAAAAACTGAAAAACTTGGAAAGTGTTTTTTCTGCCCTTTTGTCGGAAGTTTCTTGGTCGTTTCACCTCAAACAAATGATAAAAATGCAACAAAAAAATGAATAAATTAAAATTAGGAAATCTGCTTTATGGTTCTATATGGCTAATAATTTAGAATAGGTATCAGAAACTTATCGTTCAGGCATCGGTATCGAAAACCAAGTATCGTTAAGTATCGGTATCAGCCCTCCGTCTGACACAGGGAAAAGTGAAACTCACGTCGTCCTCTTTGCGTTTCCTGAAGATGTTGTCCTCGGCCACGCCCACCGCCTGCATGATCAGCTCCACTCGCTCCAGGTTCACGTAGCCGTTCTGCGTCAGGTAACCCTGCAGTACAAGTACACAGTAAGTACAGGGCAAGTACACAATAAGCTCAATGCCCATCGTGACTGCGCATGTGTGAGTCAATCCATACAAACCACTCCGCCATTGAAATGTGTGAGTTCAGGTAGCGGAGCGTGAACACTGAAGTATATTGAGCCATAACTAGGGATGGGTACCGAACCCCGGTATCATAACGGCCCCGGGGCCACGTGTGTCGGTCCACCCGGACCGATAAGCTCCAGCCTTAACGGTCTTCTTAACGGGGCTGCTGCGCACAAATAATCACTCTGCCCTCATGGATGCGTTCGCTGCATCGGATCTGTTCATCCCCGCTACCCCACACGAGAGCGCACGGTGTCGGCCCATCCCCGCTCTGCCACTGCCCTGTCTCCCCTCTGCAGCCGTGTGCAGTGAGACAGGTGCGCGCGGGAAAGACACGCGGTGTTACGAGCTGCTACCGCTAACCCGCGGTAAAAAAGCTCAACGTAACGACTTCGTATTGAACAGACAGACAAGCAACTCGCACTTTTCTTCTTTCACAAATGCCCAAACTAAAGAGTTTCGGGTGAAGTCTATTTGCCCACTAACGGCGTACAGAGTGGCGTGTACGTGCACATGCGTGCGCGCTCCCACGTGCACGTCAGCGCAAGCCGGTGTCGACCCCACTGGACACAAGCTGAGAGGCTGAACAGTTCATTATTTTACTGCACTAAGTTTTCATTTGGACTCAGTCCCCAGAGCTACAGCCAAATCTAACCAACAGCCTTGATTTACTAGACAACAATAATGATTTAAAAAAAAAAAAGCGACGTAGGTGAAGTATTTTAACTCTCATATATTAAGTGTATGCGCAAAGTGGAAATGAAATGTAGAGTAATAAATAAATAATATAGACCAAGGATTAATGCCTACGTATACGGTAGTCTCAATCTACCTATATACAGTATATTTTTCTATTAAAGTACCGATAAGAGTACCGTTAAAGTACCGGATCGATAAGGAGTATCGATAAGAGTAGTAGTATCGATAAATCCTTAACGATACCCATCCCTAGCCATAACCGTGAACTATAAGGCTTACGGGCATTGGTTTACAGACTATAAGTCTCAAGTGACATTTCTTGCAAATATTTAAGTTGTGAATATGTTGAAAGGGAAAAGTCAGGGCGGCGGCTCCGTAGGCAGGAGCGGACCATCGCGGACAGGGGAACGACAGGACCTGGGATCAGCCCGACACAGACACCCTCACTTTTTAAATCATTTGAATTCGTCTTGTAATTACAGGGAAAGTTCCAAAACGGTGTTGATGTTAAATATAGTGGGTACATTTCCATCTGTCAGATTAGCGACCGATTAGCTCTGTTGTTCCATCAGATCACTTGTAAAAAATAAAATAAAGTACATTTAGATGCAGAGCCTATGTGTGTATGTGGATCTGTCAATTACAATTAAGAAAAAGATTGTCTACTGTCCACCTCCTTATTGACACAAAAAGAGATTCTATGTTTTTATTTCTCATTTCAGTTTAAATGTTGTGAATATCGGCGACATGAGGCCACAGTTTCAGACCCTGGACTTTGTCCAACAGTCGCCTTCAAGGGTCACAAATGTTTTTCTCACATAGTTATTCCATAGTTATTCCAACTATATGAACAAGGACTGGTCGTCACTTTTGAAGCATCTCTTCGTATGAATGGCAGTTTGGTTTCTGTCTATCTCCGTACGCAGCCCTGGTGTAAAAATAGACTTTAAGCTAATATTGTAACAGGCTCCATGGCCACGACAAAAACGCTTTAAATCATCAACTTTCCAGCCGTTAAAACGCTCCAAATCAGAGCTTTCTTCTGCTTTACGCAAACTATCATTATTGTTTGGCCAAAGACATTCCATTACCCATAATGCACCGGGCGAGCTTAGATGGGCCTTGGCTTATAACTACACAGTAAGAACAGAGTAATAACACTGTACTTACACCTGCAGGAATAAATTAAATGGATATTTTCAGCTTAAACCATCCGCACAGAAGCAGCAGAGACTTGGATCAAACTCACCCCGGTCTTGTGAACCACGTCTTTGTAGATGTTCACCAGCCGGTCGATGGCGCCCTCTCTGTAAGAACAGGGGAACTGCAGCGTGAGTCATCAGTGGAGGAAAAGATAAAGTCGTGTCTGAAGTGCGTTAACGACCTGATTTCTAACGAGGGCAGATGTGGCAGGAAGTCGTTGCCCACGAAGAAGCACATGAAAACCCAGTCGTCCACGCTGCGCTCGAAGTCAAAGGGGAAGGGCAGACTGGCCATGGTCAGCTCCCGGGTCAGGTACTGAGGAGAGACGTTTGCACATTAATCATCATCACACATCATTACAGATCACCGTGTAATGAGAGAGGGATTCAGGCCTGACCTCGCGGAGAACGCAGAGGCGGATGAAGATGAACTCCTGCTCAGACACTGGCATCGAGTCTGCGAACTCATCGTGCTGAAAACACACAAGTCAATATGAGCGAAAACTGTTCCAGTCTCTGAAACTAACAAGTAACATTTAGAAGGAAACAAAAGGTGTTTCTTTCCACTACGAAATGACACGATGTCCTGCTTCTCGCGGGCCGTCCCCGACACTCCTTTACTGTAGTAGTAATAGTAATAGTAGTAGTAGTAATAATAGTAGTAGTAGTTAGTTACCTGTCCCTGCTTCTCGCGGGACGCCCCGGTACACTCTTTACTGTAGTTGTAGTAGTGGTAGTAATAATAGTAGCAGTAGTAGTTGGTTACCTGTCCCTCCTTTACTGTAGTAGTAGTAGTAGCAGTAGCAGTAGTAGTAGTAGTAGCAGTAGTAGCAGTAGCAGTAGCAGTAGTAGGTTACCTGTCCCTGCTCCTCGCGGGCCGCCCCGGTACACTCGTTTACTGTAGTAGTAATAGTAATAGTAGTTGTTAGTTAGTTACCTCTCCCTGCTTCTCGCGGGCCGCCCCAGTACACTCCTTTACTGTAGTAGTAGTAGCAGTAATAGTAGTAATAGTAGTAATAGTTAGTTACCTCTCCCTGCTTCTCGCGGGTCGCCCCGGTACACTCGTTTACTGTAGTAGTAGTAGTAGTAGTAGTAATAATAGTAGTAGTAGTAAGTTAGTTACCTCTCCCTGCTTCTCGCGGGCCGCCCCGGTACACTCCTTCAGCTCGTGGCCATCTGTCCACACAGGGCGCAGGGCCGTGGTTTGTTGGGCTTGAACTCCTCTCGGATGATGGTGAAGTTGGGCTCGTGAGTGGCCAGGCCCAGCATGATCAGATCAGCTGGACATTTAGAGAAAACAAGTTACTGTGGGGCAGAGCTGGGAGAGACTGATACAAGCCATCTCTCTGTATTTGTGGGACTTTCTCCACAATGATCTTCCTTTTTCCTGTCAATCTAAGTGTATGACTATAGGCAGATAGGTTCTATTTCTACATGGTTATACTGAGCATGTACAGGGTATTTTTGTTATAGTAGGGCCGAGCGATATTGAAATGTGTCTATTTTTGTATAATCAGAATGAAAGAGAGATGTGCCCTGGTACAAGTCTTAAGTACCATATGGTGTATTTATTTTGTATGACCGTAAATGATCAATCCTTTGACACTTTGTACGATCATAAATGATTTATATTAATACATAAGCACAGACTCATGCATTAGTTTCTTGCATGAGTGAAGCTGAAAGTTTATGTGATGTTACTTGAATGAGAGACAAGGGGTAGGTTTATTATACAGTCTTGTTTTTTGTGTTTTTCCTCTGTAAAAAAAAGCCTGAAATACTTTTCTGCTCAAATGAATAAATAAATGAACGATGATGAAGCGATAATTTGATAAACCATCAGAAATATGCAACAACGTGCTGCAAACTTCTTTACATTTCTTTGTCGCTCAAAAGATAATTGTCCTTAAAGTTCATATGACACATTAGACACAATTTTTGCTAAAACACAGTTAACACGATTATATTTAAGATTTTGCTAAAGATTATTCCCAGTTTTCTTTAGTTTGACCATTTTTGTGATGTTTATGTTTTCACTTCCTTATTGGACACCGACAGGAAGTGACATCGAAGAAGGTAAACAATTGCCGTGCAACCATGTTAAGTCAATGGGAAATGAATGAGTCAAACTGCTATGGAATGTTTCCTTCTTTTATGTCACTTCCTGTCAGCAGCTTAAAAATTCAAATAAAATAACTTTTCTGCCCAACATTTCTTCATTAAATTGCTGCTTCACTGAAATAATGATAACTATGCAACTGATGTAATCCATCTAAATAAGTCATATTTTCAAGAGCATTAAAATCTGTCATATGCACTTTAACGGGCTACAAAAGTGCAGAGAAACACTTAAACATTTTTTTCAAATGTCTTTAAAAAAAATCGCAATTTTCCGTTTTCCCCCCCCCCCCGTTTCCTTCCCTATTTAAAAAAATAATAATTTTCCCCTCAAAATCGCCCTAATTTTTTCCCTATTTTCTTCTTACTTCCCCCGTTTTTGTACCAAAGCTATTTTTTTTCTCCACATTTTCCCCTTTTTAAACCAAATTTTGCACCCAATATTCCCCATTTATTTTGTACAAATGCGTGGAAGGCGGTGAAGCGGTTAAAGGCGCCCTCACCGTCAGCTCCGCAGAGGCAGTGGTGAGTGTTGGGGTCGTGGTTTGGCTGAGCTGGAATCACACACACAGGGATTACGTTATTATTATAACTGTGCGTCGCTTTTACTTTAGCGTTTGTGGATGACGCACCTCTCTGACGGCGGATGTAGTCCATGATCTTGTGCTCTCCTTCACCGGGACCTGGCGTCGGACAGAAACACCTGCAAACCCACAGCAGCTTTTAGAGACTCTATTCCAGTACTTTAACCATACCAATACTAACATATTTGTCATATAGAA
Organism: Neogobius melanostomus; assembly: GCA_007210695.1. NCBI lineage: Eukaryota > Metazoa > Chordata > Actinopteri > Gobiiformes > Gobiidae > Neogobius > Neogobius melanostomus. Next base: position 247,478 of record VHKM01000523.1, on the reverse strand, counting down.
CCATAAGACAGATTAATAATGTTCATTTATTCCTTTTGCATTTGCTTGAGCTGAAACAACTAAGAAACTTCCTTTAAAACAAAAAGGCAGAAAAAACAGTTTCCGAGTTTGTCTTATTATTTCCCCAGATTTTTTCCCCCCAAAACAACATTTTAAAAAACTTGGGAATTTGGGTGAAAAAACACTAAGAAAAATTGGGGGGAAAACGCAGAAAAAAATCTGGAAAACTTTTGAAAATTTCGGGAAAATCACGTAAACAAAAGTGGAACATTTAGTAAGGAAACTGGAAAAAATGTGGGATTTTTTTGGGGGGGGGGGGCCCTAGCAGCGAATGCACGAATGAAGCGACAGACTCACGGTGATGTTCTTCCAGCCCGGGTCGTTGCTGAGGCGATCGGCGACGTAGTAACGCAGACAGTGGGCCAAGTTATCCATGAACTCTGTGCCCTGAAAGCATCCACACACAGGTTAGTCTCTGAGGCGAAGAAACAAACCTCCAAAGTAACGAGAAGTATGTTTAAGTCTTACTGGAGTGATGCAGTTACTGTCGAAGCGCTCTTTGATTTCTTCTGGAGGAAGATAACCACCTGAAAGACAAGAACGTTTACTCTGCAGGTTGTTCAGATTACTATTAAAGAGTCACATCACATGAGGCAGTCACATTACATTTGGACCTGATGAATTAGACTTTATGCCTGACCTGTTCAATCACTGTAAACAAAGACAGAATATATTGTCAAATGGGGAGGTCTGAAGGAGAAATTATTTTAAATATGCAATTTCCTCTGTTCAAGTGATTTTTAGATGTAATATTTTGACTGCCCTCTAGTGGACGTCTCAGGCCAATATTTGGGTATATAATAAGCCCGATGCCCATCTCGACTGCGCATGTGTGGGTCAATCAGCTCCTAATTTCAGCCCAAACAAACCACACCTCCATTGAAATGTGTGAGTTCAGGTAGCGGAGCGTGAACACTGAAGTATATTGAGCCATAACCGTGAACTATAAGGCTTACGGGCATTGGTTTACAGACTATAAGTCTCAAGGGACATTTCTTGCAAATATTTAAGTTGTGAATATGTTGAAAGTGAAAAGTCAGGGCGGCTCCGTAGGCAGGAGCGGACCATCACGGACAGGGGAACGACAGGACCTGGGATCAGCCCGACACAGACACCCTCACTTTTTAAATCATTTGAATTCGTCTTGTAATCACAGGGAAAAGTTCCAAAACGGTGTTGATGTTAAATATAGTGGGTAAATTTCCGTCTGTCAGATTAGCGACTGATTAGCTCTGTTGTTCCATCAGATCACTCGTAAAAAAAATAAAAATAAAGTACATTTAGAGGCAGAGCCTATGTGTGTATGTGGATCTCTCTGGTCACAATTAAGAAAAAGATTTCGTCTACTGTCCACCTCCTTATTGACAAAAAAGAGGATTCTATGTTTTTATTTCTCATTTCAGTTTAAATGTTGTGAATATCGGCGACATGAGGCCACAGTTTCAGACCCTGGACTTTGTCCAACAGTCGCTTCAAGGGTCACAAATGTTTTTCTCACATAGTTATTCCATAGTTATTCCAACTATATGAACAAGGACTGGTCGTCACTTTTGAAGCATCTCTTCGTATGAATGGCAGTTTGGTTTCTGACTATCTATCTATCTAGGCTTTACCCAAATCCAAAAGCTGCTTCCAGCCTATTGGCCAGTGCCTCATTTGAAAGCCAAGACTCGCAAAACGAATCTTAACAGATCTTTTCCCCATGTTGTCGTCACTTTTTTTTGTTGTGTTTTCATCACTATTTAGACACTTTTTATCAAGAAGCTTTCATTTGTGTAATGCTAAAGTGGAGAAAGTCTGCTCAGTTATGGTGGAGGTTAAGAGGTTAACCAGGAAAGTCCCACTGAGATCAGGAATCTCATTTCCAGGGGAGTCCTGGCCTCAGAGGGGAACCTATTATACATGTTTAGTGAGAGACTTGTTTTTTTTTAATCTGTTGATTTGTGTCTTTAAAACAAGCTCCCTCTGAAGGACTAAACATGAAAGTCCTATCCCTCTAATACAGCGCCCCTGGTGTATTAGAGGGATAGCTTCACACACAGGATCATAGACTAAACATGGGGAAACAGCTTAGAGAAGAAGGTGAGTGTAAACATGAGTCTTCACCTCTCTGAATGACCTCCTCTCTCATACGTGTCTTCTCTTCCACCAGTTCCACTCCTTCCTTCGACGCCCGGAACCTCCTGGACCTCTGCTGGTTCATCTTGGCTCTCGGGGCCTACGACACAAACCACAGTGTTTAAAAAAGTCACAGGGGAAAGGCGCGTCGTGAGGTCAAAGAGCTTCGTACCACGCCGTCGATGGCCATGTAGAGAACTCGTCTGGGCCTCACGATGTTGAACAGGCGGTCGATGTACTCGAAAATGGCCACCATCATCTCGTCTTCATTCTTCGGGGCCGGTCTGAGGAGGAGATGGTGTGACATGGTTAAAACCAGAGCTAAATCAATCAAACAATCGAGTAACAGGACACGTACTTGTCCTCTGGGTGGGTGCAGGGGTGGATGATGCCGTTCATGTCCAGGTACAGGTTATCGAACTCCACCTCGTTCGGGTTCGGGCGTGTCGTGTCCACGGGAACACGCACCCCATTGCACTCCTTCCCCTAAGAAAAACAAACAATAGAATCAACGAAACAGCAACACAATATATACAAAAACAAACACTTATCAGGGGACAGTATTGTTCTATCGAGCTATTGTGGGCATCAGAAGAATCTCACAAACTTACCGGTAAATTACATCTGTTAATCAACAAGCTTTAGAGGAACTTATACATTTCCCAGTAAAGCTCAACTCAATGGTTCTCAAAGTCTTTCTAGTGATGTGACGTTCATGACCGAGTGGCTCTTTAGGTGAACAGTTTGAACCGGATCTCAACCAGAACTCCCCTGAACGAACACAAGAATCAGCCCAACAACAGAGCAGGCCACACAAGTGAAACCTTTTACACTTAAAAGGAGCTAAACCTGATTTTACCTCTAGAAATGAAATTCAGTTTACTTTGTCCTCCGCTAGAATATTGTCAACTCAAACGTTTGTGGGGAAACAGTGTGCATCAAATTATAAATCATTCGTATCAATTTTATGAACATTCAGGCTATTTTTCTAGCATTTTTGTAAAAGTGACTCTGCAAGTTGTGAAATGTGCCTATACATGCATTTTAGTCACGTGACTTTTGTTATTATGGCAGCCATTTTTAATACCGAAGTAGAATTATGCTGTACTACAACATGTAATAATATCTCTACTCAGGACAACTGACCGACAGTGGCATTTTTATTTACTCGTAATCATTGCTGAAGAAGATAATAGTAAAAACACGGCCCCAGAGAAGCATATTAATCTGCAGAAACCAGTGAGTCAGTGTTTAAGCTGCTCAAAACGTTAGCATGCTACCGGTTAGAATTTAGCTTCAACAGCTCAGCTCTGACCTCTCCAAGGGAAAGCCCTGAACCACAGACATCTAGCCTTGGATACAACATGTGACAGAGGTCAGAGCTGAGCTGTTACTGTAGTATTTCCTCAGTGTTCATAGATGTGAGACACACATGTGTTTATCGTGTTGAAGTCATTGACAGTTGCTAAACGGTAGCATGCTAACATCTTGAGCAGCTTAAACACTGACTCAGACTGAGACTCTATTGACATGACAACTGTAAAAATGACAGAAAGGTTTTCCATTTCCTCTTTGATGAGTTAATTTAGTCTGACAAATGAAGCAGATCTTTAGTGTAGCTCGACAAACAGAGCTGCTACGCCTGTGTCACATTTGCTGGTTATATCATATAAATGTGCGTCTCTGGTTCCGTGTTTTTACTGTTCCCTTCATGAGCAATGATTACGAGTCCATAAAAATGCCACCGTCAATCAGTTGTCTTTCATTTTCATCCTGACTAGAGATATTGTTACCCGTTGTAGTACTGCATAATTCTACTTCGGTATTCAAAATAGCCGTTGGAACTATGCGTGATGTCATCGGAAACGCATGTATAAACTTGTCCCTGTAAAGAATGTGGATGCTACAAATATATTAGGAAAGTTACGAATAAGTTTGGACCATTGCATTGTTTTGCAATTTAAAAAAAAAAAAAAAATCAGGTATGGGGCCTTTAAGTAAAAGCTAAATGCACTAAAAATGTTTGTCAGACAGTAGCTGCCTTTTAGTAACACGTTTTTCAAAGCGTAAATATCAGTCCCATTGTGATTTCAGATGATTTAAATCAATTATTAAAGTGCATCTTTAATATTATCATTATATCTAGTCGTTTCCAAGCTAGACAATCCCTAGTGCAAGACAGTTCACTGACAATGGCAATAAAATGTGTTCTGAATAACATCAGTCACTTGTTATTTTCAGATTTAACGGCCGCGAAATGTAATTAACACAGAGTTAAAGCAAATGAGACTTAGATTTAGTAGGCAACAGCTGAAACCCTGAAAGTTAAGAAAAGCACCGGTTAAATGTAGCTTTTGCCCTCATTAGGGCTTGAAAAGTGTAAGTGCGACTCAAATGTGCCGCTGCCATTGTTTGCTAACGGCGCTAATGCTAACAGCTAAAGGCTAGCGTCTAACGGCTGAGTACCTTCTCCTCCACGCAGTGCACGATGATGGACGGATACTTTCGGCTGAGCCATCGGAAAAAGGCCGGGACTCCCATCTGCAGGCTCCGGCGGCTTTAAAAACAGGAAAAACCTTAAAGTGCGTGGGTAAAACAACACGAGCGAGGAGGCTGAAGGCTCGGAGGCAGAGGCCGGGGCAGAGGGGATTGTTTCCGGGGGATAAAGGCGGCGAGGGGACCGTCACAGCGACGCGCGGCGCTTCAGGACAGAGTTGGTACTGCAGCCGGAAGCATAAACGGAATTTAAAAGGGCAGATAAAAGTTATTGGATCAATGGTATGGAAACTTATTACATTGTTATAAAAACAATTTTTTGAAAGCACTTATACAGACATTAGCCTGTTATTATTGTCGTTGTTATTATAGATATGAACTATTAGAAATCACTTGTTCGATTCGTGACCAGTAAAAAGTACAAATTATAGGTACTTTTACTTTACTTAAGTACATTTTATGATGAATACTTTCACCTCACTACATTTTAGAGCCTCTATCTGTACTTTCTACTCCACTACATTATTAAATTAGGTTAAAAGTAATAGTATTGTATTTTCAACGTGACCTCTCTACGATGAACTGGTTTAGTCCCTGTTTAGACCTGGTTTAGTTCCTGTTTTTGACCTGAGTTTGTGGTTTTTTAGTTTGATTCAAATGATTTAAAAAAAAATCCTGCGCATTAACGTCGTAAATACTTTTAATTTTTACTTATAAAGTACATTTTTACAATGCAAACCTTTATACTTTTTAAAATGTTATCAGGTACTTTTACTTTTATTAAGTATATTTTCGGTCCTGTATCTGCACTTTTAATTAAGTAATAATATTGAGTACTTCTTCCACGGTTTAAAAACAGATAATTCAATGTACCGTCTAAATCAGAGCCAAAAAAAAGTCTGAAATCAGAGCCATAATACGCGGTGTTACGGCGCCATCTGCTGCTCGAACCATTTTCAGTTCACGATATTGATAAACATTGACTGAATAATTTTAAACATTTTCACTTTTTATTATCCTGTAGTAATCTATTAACGCACAGCATGTTTTATATTTACTTCAAGTGTTTGGTTTATTTTTGTTTTTGTTTTATAACCTTCGTACCCCGGAAGTAAACAGACGTAAACGCTCGCACAAGGACAACGCCGATAAAAACATCTTCCTCTCGTTTAATCTCGATTTTTACTTTATATTCTTTATTTTTATCACAAAAGAAGCTCGTGTCGTTCGCAGCTGAAGCCGGTGCAAAGGTAAAATCATCGAGACAAAAAGTATTACCAAAAATCTGCGTAAAAGTAAAAATATTGTTTAAACCTACTGCTAATATTTAAAGGTTGTTTTGCATGAATTCGGCATTATTGTTTAACAGTAACCCGTTTACATTAATATACTATTTGAATTCAACTAAAGACAAACATGGGATAAAAAATAAAAGAAGGAATGTTGGGAAGAAAAGTTCATTTTATTTGAATGGTTTAAGTTAATGACAGGAAGTGACATAGACAGAGGTAAATGCTGCGTCAGAAGTCGGAAACCTCATTAGACACACAACATAGTTAACACCATTATATTTAAGATTTTGCTAAAGATTGTTCCCAGTTTTCTTTAGTTTGACCATTTTTGTGATGTTTATAGTTTCGCTTCCTTATTGGACACTGACAGGAAGTGACATAGATGGAGGCAAACAATATTAAACTGTTGCCGTGCCGACCATGTTATATCAATGGGAAATGAGTCGAACTGCTCTGAACTTTACCTCTATCTATGTCACTTCCTGACAGCGGCTTAAAAATTCAAATAAAAATAAGTTTTACTTAATTATGCAACTGATGTTATCCTTCTAAATGAGTCTTATTTTCAAAAGCATTAAAACCTACAACAACAAAGTGACACAAAAAAGCCACAAAACACACGACTAAGGAGTGATGATAAAGCAACAAAAAAGACGAAAACACGACAAAAGAGCGACAAAAACGTGCCAGAAAAGCGACAACATAATTTAAAAAGTGACAAAAACACAAGAAAAACGCTTGAAAAATGTGACAAAAACATAGGTCTTAGCTTTCAAATGAGGCTGGCCTGGACTATAGTAAACTCCATTGAGAAGCTTTTAGATTTGGGTAAAGCCGAACTGGAGAAAATGCACTCGTGTTTAATGTGTCACACGCACTTTAAATATAGTTTGATAGATGTGTGAAAAAGCCCTGTTGTTGCCGCTGCTCAGATGCGCCCCCTGGAGTCGGTGTCGAAGCGTTTGCTGAAGGCGGTGATCGCGCTGGAGCTGCTCGGCGTGTTCGGAGCTTACGGCCTGTTCCAGTGGATGAACTCCAGCCGAGGTCCTTCCTCCTCCTCCTTCCTCCTCCTCTTCATCGTCTCCTCATTGTGTCGCTTAAATCTGCTTTTTATTTACAGATTTCCGGAGCAAAATGAACCAGCGTTTGCCCTCAGTGTTAGAAAGTGAGTGTTGGAAACTCTGAGCAGGTTTAAAAAGGGGAAAATGTAAATACAATCAGCAAAAACATGGAGTTGAAGGTGTTTTTTAATTAGGTTGGGTACAATATAAACCATACCAGTCTGAGATCTGTTATACAAGTATCGAAAGCAGGTACTGAAAATAAATGTTAAATCTTTATGTTCAAGCTTTGATGCTGTTGGTCATCGAACCATTTTGAAAAAAGTGGAAAAATGTGGGGGAAATGTGGAAAAAGAAAAAAAAACAGTGGGATAATCTGGGGCAAAAATGGGGAACCTTTGGGGGAAATTTAGAAAAAAATAAAGTGTAAAAATTGGAAGAAAAAACAGTGGGAAAAATGGGGGAGTGGGGAATCTGGGGCAAAATTGAAAAAAAAAAAGCACAAAAAAAAAAGAGTGGAATATGTTTTGAAAAAATAGAAAATTTGGGGGAAATTTTGAAAAAAAAGTGAAAAAATTGAATACGAAAAAAATAGAAAAATTAAATTTTGGGAAAAAATGTTAAATGGGGGAATAAAGTAAGAAAACTTGTAAAGTGTTTTTTTTTCCTTTTTGTTGTTAAAGGAAGTTTCTTGGTTGTTTCACCTCAAATGATAAAAATGCAAAAGAAATGGAAGGAAAAGGAATAAATGAACATTTATTAATCTGTTTTCTTGTTCTATATGACCAATATTTACATATCGAAAACCAAGTATCGTTAAAGTACCAGTATCACAGTCCAGCCCTAGTTCTGAACCATATTGTCATTGAATTTATAGCCTGAAAAATGAAGAAATGTAAAATACTGTTGTAGTTTCATCATAATCCCAGTGGAAGTGCAGGAAGTGTGCGCTCTCTGCTCGTCTCTGATTGGTGCTTCGTGTCGTTGCAGTGTATTATCTGTCAATGAGTGGGCGGGAGTCCACGGCATCAGAGAGAGCGACCGCGATGCCTGGAGCAAACAGCAGTGAGGACGGACACAGGCGAGTTCACACACACATATCTGGCTTTTCTCTGATTGGTTAATACGCTCGTCAATCACGGCCATCAGGAAGTGGAAGAAAATAAGTATAAAGAGTTGAAAAAGCGTGTGGTCTGGCTGGACTTCAGAATAAAATGTGTCCAAAACCAGGTCCAGTCTTTATTTATCGACTTTCTCACAATAAAAACGTTACAAATCTTTTAACACATGGTATTTACAGCCTCATAAAGCTTCAGCAGTCGTCTGTACTTGGCTGATTAAGAGTGAAGAGTCTGTGTTTGTTTTCCGCAGTCGGAGTCGTCACTTCCTGAACTTCCTGTTTCCTGTGGGGAAGGGCCGTCTCTTCTTCTTGTTGAACGTGGTTTTCTTGCGGCGCAGAGTTTTGGCGTCGCGGCCGTGGATCCAGTCGTCGCGCTGACACTCCCACTTCAGCTGCTTCAGACCTGCCGGAAACAGAACATGGACTCAGGCACGGAAACACGGGAAACTAAAGAAACACCACACTATGGAACACAGGAACTCATTCATTGGTTTCTATTCTCACGAGCTGCACTGATGAGACGCTGCAGCTGAACAGGGGAAAAACTTAAATGAGATGTCAACGTGAAACTTCTGCTGTAGAGACATAAATATGAGGAGAAAATGTGTTTAAGTTTTATGTCATTTCACATAATGGACAAACACAGATTTAAACGTGTGGGTTTATTTTGTGACGTATCAGTAACAAAGATTTGACCTTCAATCATAAGTGAAAAAAATCTGTAAAAACTAAAAATTTGTCCTTGTTTTTTGTGTTCAAAGCTCAATAAATCAGGCTGGGAATTAGATATTTAAAAATACCTCTGAAAAACAATATTGTTAGATCCAAGACTGTAAAGTTCTGTAGGAGCGACTCGTTGCAAAAGTGGAACTCCTAAAGTTTTGTAAAGTGTGAGACACATTTCTCTGCTCTTTCCGTACTGAAAAATACCAATTATAGCGTAACCTCGGGGAGCCTTCAGGACACGTGGATGTAAAATATGTCAGTATATGTAAATGAATGCACGAGGGCAAGACAGCTTTACCAGCGATGTTGTAGATACTTCCCTTTAAAACTAGGGCTGGGTTCTGTTAAACAATATCAGTCTGGTATAAAAAAAAAGTATTGAAAGCAGGAACTGAAAAGAAATATGAAATCTTTATATTCAAGTTTTGATGCTGTTGATCAACATTTAAAAGAAACAAAAAAAAAATTTGAAAAAATTGTACATTTGGGGCGAAATTGAGGGGGGAAAATGAAAAAAACACACAGAAAACATTGGAAAAAATGTGGGGTAAATTTGGGAAAAAATGCGTAAAAATACGGGGAACATTGAGTGAAATTTATGGGGGAAAAATTGGGAAAAGTCAAATTTTGGGGGGGAAATTTGTGAAGTGTTCTTTCTGCCCTTTTGTCAAAGTTTCTTTGTTGTTTCTCCTAATAAATGATACAAATGTAAAATTAAATGGAAGGAAAAGGAATAAATTAACATTATTAATCGGTTTGTTTCTATATGACAAATATTTCAGTAAAAGTGTCGTTAAAGTACCGGTACCAAAGCCCTAGGTAAAACATCATAGGATAAGAATCGTACGAGTGAACCAGGCTTACGCTCGTGGGAAGGGGAGACTCAGGCCTCACTGCACGACTTACGACTTCACTTACAAATAATGATCAGGAGAAACATTTGGACATTTCTCTCCCATCGAGTTGGAAACTGAACTGACGACTGTAGAAATGTTGTGTTTTCGTCTAGATTTTAAAGCCTTTTGTGTTTGTTCTGAGCTTCACCTGCTTTGTCCGTGTTCCTCATGGCGTCCGCTCCGATGCCGTCGAATTTAGAGCCGGCGTTTTCGTCCAGCAGAGATCCAAACTACGACAGAGAAACAGTCAGAGATCCGAACTACGACAGAGAGACAGTCAGAGATCTGAACTACGACAGAGAAACAGTCAGAGATCCGAACTACGACAGAGAGACAGTCAGAGATCTGAACTACGACAGAGAGACAGTCAGAGATCTGAACTACGACAGAGAAACAGTCAGAGATCTGAACTACGACAGAGAGACAGTCAGAGATCTGAACTACGACAGAGAAACAGTCAGAGATCTGAACTACGACAGAGAGACAGTCAGAGATCTGAACTACGACAGAGAAACAGTCAGAGATCCGAACTACGACAGAGAGACAGTCAGAGATCTGAACTACGACAGAGAAACAGTCAGAGATCTGAACTACGACAGAGAGACAGTCAGAGATCCGAACTACGACAGAGAGACAGTCAGAGATCTGAACTACGACAGAGAAACAGTCAGAGATCTGAACTACGACAGAGAGACAGTCAGAGATCTGAACTACGACAGAGAAAACAGTCAGAGATCTGAACTACGACAGAGAAACAGTCAGAGATCTGAACTACGACAGAGAAACAGTCAGAGATCTGAACTACGACAGAGAAACAGTCAGAGATCTGAACTACGACAGAGAAACAGTCAGAGATCTGAACTACGACAGAGAAACAGTCAGAGATCTGAACTACGACAGAGAAACAGTCAGAGATCTGAACAGAAACAGTCAGAGATCTGAACTACGACAGAGAAACAGTCAGAGATCTGAACTACGACAGAGAAACAGTCAGAGATCTGAACTACGACAGAGAGACAGTCAGAGATCTGAACTACGACAGAGAAACAGTCAGAGATCTGAACTACGACAGAGAGACAGTCAGAGATCTGAACTACGACAGAGAGACAGTCAGAGATCTGAACTACAACAGAGAGACAGTCAGAGATCTGAACTACGACAGAGAGACAGTCAGAGATCTGAACTACGACAGAGAGACAGTCAGAGATCTGAACTACGACAGAGAAACAGTCAGAGATCTGAACTACGACAGAGAAACAGTCAGAGATCTGAACTACGACAGAGAGACAGTCAGAGATCGAACTACGACAGAGAGACAGTCAGAGATCTGAACTACGACAGAGAGACAGTCAGAGATCTGAACTACGACAGAGAGACAGTCAGAGATCTGAACTACGACAGAGAGACAGTCAGAGATCTGAACTAGGGATGCACCGATCCGCTTTTTTGAGCTCCCGATCCCATATTTTGACACTTCATCTGGGCGATACCGATCCGATAGTCTTTTTGTATTATTATATTTTTATATAATATATATCATTATATATTATAGCCTATGGATATTACAGTACTTACCAGTTTTTTTTAATAAACATGCAAGAGGTTTTGGCTTTAGCCTTGAATTTTAAATGAGAAAGTTTTTCAGAAGCAGGTGTTGGCGGCAGGTTAACGATAGTAGACAAATTAATTTATATCCTCCTGTGTGATGTGGATGTTGTTCTGTTATGACTGATTGTACAGTTTATGTGATTTTATTTTGGCAGCATCTGAATTCTGTTTTGAAATGTGTCTTGTAAACCTATGAGGGCTGGGCACTTACTTATGTGCAAGACACAATAATAAGAATAAATCAAATCAAATAAAGCAAATCAGTATCCTAGCTTAGCGATAGCATGAAGGCTGTGAATCTGTGGTCTTGGATCTGCAGCGGCTCCAGTCTGTAAACTGTCAGGATGGAGCCGCTGCAGATCCAGGACCACAGATTCACGGCCGTCTTGTATCAGACCCGTCCAGTCATCAAATGCGATCCAATCCGATACTCTTAAAATGCCCGGGTCGGATACCGATACTGAATATCGGATTGGCACATCCCTAATCCAAACTACGACAGAGAGACGGTGACTCTCACGAAAAGACTCAAAGTGAAACTAAATCTGGACTCACCTCTTCAGCCGACGCGAACACGGCCGAGTCGCTCTTCCCTTTCTTCTTCTTCTTCGCCGCCTTCACTCCTGAAACACTACACGCGTTAACATCCACATTCACACTTTAACAGGTACTTTTTCTAATAAAACTACCTGAATCTGCAGAAAAGTCCAGTTCCTCCGACACTTTCCTCTTGTTGTTCTTCTGTGGGCGACTCGGCTCCGGCTCGTCCTCTGAGTCTGACACAAAACACTTCATTATTTCATCTGAATTAACATTTAGAATAAAGCAGAATAAACAAACTCACCTCCGAAATCATCATCCTCAAGCTCCGGCACTGAACACAAAACACATTTACAAATCAACAAATCGACATTTCAACGCCTGCAGTTAGGCTTAAATATGAAAAAAATTATTATACAACAAATATGGTCCAGAACACCCTGGCTTTGTTGAACATATTTACATTTTTAAATTAAAAGTACATGACAGGTAGGATTTGTGCCAAAACTCATTCATTAATGTCCAGAGACGTGAGGCAAAGGTTTTATAGACTCCAATATAAAGTCAATGAAACTACAGGAAAATTAAACTGTCTCTGGTAATTGTATAAATGTTACTTTTTTGGCTGAGTTTCCAAAGAAAAGAGTCGATCTCAGACTTCAGTGATGTTGATATATTGTGGCTTCTTGCGATACAGATGTTGCATCACCTACTATTGCGATACGATATTTGTTGTGATATATTACGACTACTTACTACTAACGGATTATCATCAGAAAAAGAACTTGTATTTATAAAGTCTATTTCTTTCATAATGACCGCTCGTCACTGTTTTTTATGCGGATCTTACCTTCTTCATCATCATCATCATCTCCGGCCGGGTCCATGAAGGCCCCGCCCTCCTCCTCAAACTCCTCCCCGAAGTCTTCCTCGTCCAGACTCAGCTCCACCTCCTCATCGTCCAGGTCCAGGTCTGAGTCCTGGTCCGAGTCCGAGTCCTTGGGGCCCGCAGACCGCGCTTTAGGACCCACACTCCTGAAACAGACACGGCGTTAGACCCGGGGAAGGAAACCACCACGTCCATCCTACATGAAGGTTCTGGAGTCATCGTCTGTACTCTGTATGTGATTGTAAAAGGTAAACAAACCCATGATGTGTATTTATGAGAGAATCTGCTGTAAAAGCACGGGGCAAAATCTGCACCGGGATGAAAGCTGTGATAAATGATCAGAGGTGGGCGGTACTACAGCTTTAACCAGTATTTAGATTCTGTCGCACATTTTTAATAAAAATATAAAATTACAGAAAATTCATATTAATGTCATTATCCACAGCAGTACAGGTGCTCGTCATATTACTAGAATATAATGAAAAAGTTCATTTATTTAAAATGTGAAACTAATATGATACAGACTCATTACAAAGTGACATATGTCAAACCTTTGTTATAATTTGGATGATTATGGCTTACAGTCCATTTTCATAATATTCTAATTTTATGAGATTTTTACAAGCTGAGCCATAATCATTAAAATGATAACAAATAAAGGCTATACATATTTCACTTTGTGTGTAATGAGTCTGTCATATATTAGTTTCCCAGTTTAAGTTGAAGTGAATGCACTCATGATGTTCTAATTATATGACGAGCACCCGTATAAAGTGATGTTGTGCTTCATGTTTGTCCTGGTCCTTTGTGTCTCTGACTCACCCGGCGAAGTCCAGCTCGTCCTCCTTCAGCTGAGCGTAATACGAGTCGCCTTCACACGAGTCTGAGGAGAAACCAGATAAACGTCACCTTCACTCGTCTCTAACTTTATTATTTATTAAATCAGAAACGTTTCTGACCCAGGAGCCGCTCGAACTCGTCGTCGTCCACGTCCTCGATGCTCTCGGTGTCGCCTTCAGGGCGAGGCCGGCGCCCGCTCGGCTGCTGCCGCCGCTTCACAAAGTAACTGACAGAAAACATTAGTGCTGATAAATACAGAGGAGACGGTGAGGAGGACGTCTGCTCTGGTTATGTGGACATTATGTTATAAGCTTTACTTTGGTGGTTGGAACCTGGAAGGAAGATTTTTTAATAAAACCTGGACTTATGATTAGACCCCCCCCCCCATTTAAAACTAAATAACGGCTGTCAGTAAATATATTTTAAATATAGAAAGATTCTTTTTTAATACACATCATTAAGATTAATCTTGTTATCATGAGCATCAATCAGTCTGTTATTATTGTACCTTTCATGAATAAATGTGGAGTATATTATGTGTTATTCAAGCACTTTGATACAAGTAATGCTATATGGGCTGTGATGATGATGATGATGGATAAAAGTAACACTAACATGGTAATAAGGTATAAGAAATAAAAATTATACACTTGTTATAAAGTGTAACATACTGTGAATGTTGACTTAATGTAATGCATTGTTGCATTTGTTGTAAATATGTAAACAACTTAATTGTTTAGTAAGATAATAAGAACTAAACATTGTTATTGTTGCAACCACATTATTATTTAAGTAAATGAACGGGGCTGGGAGTCAATAAGCCTGTCTTCTTCCAACTCCTTTTCGAGCTAGAATGTTTTTTTAAATTATTTTTTTTATTTCGCTTTTGGGCCAGCTCGAAATAAAATATTCAAATAAAAAATATATATATTGTTTTTAGTTAAAGTGCATCAACAAACTCAAACTAGCAAAGGCGATCACTGTAAAAAACTGAGCTCACTGTGCAGTTTGTAACAAACAGTTTGAAACATCCAAATTATAAATACTAAACATTTCTGATCCGAGTTGATTTAACAACTCCATTTTTAAATCAAGTGGATGTTGTGCCCAGCCCTCGCTCGAAGGTCCCGGGTTCGATGGCCGGCCTTTCTGTGCAGTTTGCATGTCCTCTTCACTAAAACATGTACAATAGGTTCCCCTCAGAGATTCCCATCTCTGTGGAACTTTCCTGGTTAAATAACCGGAGGATATTACCAACCGCTCGCTCTCACATACACCCTATTATACATGTTTTAGTGGTAGGGCAAACCTACAGGACACAGGAGAACGTTTAAACTCCATTAGTGAAGAGTCTCGGCTCTCACTTCCCAGAGTAAAGCTTTAAAGTCTCACCGGTGAAAGAAAACCTGGTCCACTGGAATCTGACTCTCGTCTTTCAGCACAAACTCCTCACAGTTCACTGAAACAACAGAAACATCGTTTACAAACACTTTCTCCAACGAGAGACTTTATACCCGACCAGACCTGGCAGAGACTCGGCTTTGTTCTTCTTCGGCTGCAGCTTCACAGAGTCTGAGCCCTGACGCTGTTTGGGGTTCCTGAAGACGAATCTGTCCAAGAAGCGGATCAGAGTGAAGTCCTGCAGAGGGTCACCGCTGTACGAGATACTGTCGCCCTGGAAACGACACACACACCTGGTTAGGCTCAGTTAGACCTGGGTTTGATTTAGTCCTTTCGTTTTCTCACCTGGAGGATGGTTTTGGCAAAGAGAGAAACCGACGGGTGGAAGTGATCGGCCAACTGTGAACAACAACATCAGATTAAACCTCTGCATAAGAGCCAGACTAACCACTGAGCCTAAACCATAAGAGCCAGACTAACACTGAGTCTAAACTATAAGAGCCAGACTAACCACTGAGTCTAAACTATAAGAGCAACTAACCACTGATCTAAACCATAAGAGCCAGACTAACCACTGAGTCTAAACCATAAGAGCCAGACTAACCACTGAGCCTAAACATAAGAGCCAGACTAACCACTGAGTCTAAACTATAAGAGCCAGACTAACCACTGAGCCTAAACCATAAGAGCCAGACTAACCACTGAGTCTAAACTATAAGAGCCAGACTAACCACTGAGCCTAAACTATAAGAGCCAGACTAACCACTGAGTCTAAACTATAAGAGCCAGACTAACCACTGAGCCTAAACCATAAGAGCCAGATTAACCACTGAGCCTAAACCATAAGAGCCAGACTAACCACTGAGCCTAAACCATAAGAGCCAGACTAACCACTGAGCCTAAACCATAAGAGCCAGACTAACCACTGAGTCTAAACCATAAGAGCCAGACTAACCACTGAGTCTAAACCATAAGAGCCAGACTAACCACTGAGTCTAAACCATAAGAGCCAGACTAACCACTGAGTCTAAACCATAAGAGCCAGACTAACCACTGAGTCTAAACCATAAGAGCCAGACTAACCACTGAGTCTAAACCATAAGAGCCAGACTAACCACTGAGCCTAAACCATAAGAGCCAGACTAACCACTGAGCCTAAACCATAAGAGCCAGACTAACCACTGAGTCTAAACTATAAGAGCCAGACTAACCACTGAGCCTAAACTATAAGAGCCAGACTAACCACTGAGCCTAAACTATAAGAGCCAGACTAACCACTGAGTCTCACCGTGTGCAGCTCCCAGAGCGAGGAGCGGTCGGCGCCGCAGAACAGAGGGTTCCGGTGCAGAGGGTCGTAGGCCTGGGAACTTTTCCCTCCTGAACAGAAGAAAGAGTCGTTAATGAGGCGCTCGGCGTCTGCAGGACGGGGCACCGGGATTTTTGTGATATAGAAACATAAACAGATTAATAATGTTAATTTATTCCTTTTCCTTCAATTTAATTTCTTTTTGTGTCATTTGTTTGAGGTGAAACTTCCTTTAACTTGTTTTTCTCGAAGTTTTTTACGTGTTTTTGTTTTGTTTTTTATCTCAATTCGGCCCCAAATGTTTCCAGTTTTCCCCTAAAATTGTAATTAATTTTCCCTTTTATTCAATTATTTTTCAACTTGTGTTTTTTTTTTATTTCTTAGGTTTGTTTTTGTAGTTTTGAACCATCAACTGCATCAAAACTGCATCAAAACTTGAATATATAAAGATATATAAAGATTTCATATTTCTTTTCGGTTCCTGCTTTGGTATTGTTTAACGGTTCCCAGCCTGAGGCGTCTGCAGAGTCTTACCCTCCATGTTGTGGTGGTGTACCCATGATCCACTGGGCCGCTCCTCTTTCAGCTCATCCTGAGGTTTGTCCACGAGCCGCTCCTCGCCGTCAGCGCCATCTACAGGAGCGAGAGGGGACATGAATGAATATATGACGCAAGACGCTGCAGGTGAAACAGGAAACATTCACTTTTATAAACATGGTAAAGAAAGAGTTTGGGCTGACGTCACCTCTCTGTCCGGGCCCTCCTTGGTCTCCATGGCGCCCTCGTCTGGATCGTCCTCTTCGTCGGCAGGTCTTTGAACGTCTCTTCGTCCTCGTCCTGAACAAAGTCAAAACCGTGTTATTCACAGATCTGAGCGATATCGACAAAAACGAACATCTCAATATTTCTCGATAACGACGATGAAGATATTTTTGCAAACATCAGAAATATGAGAAAACGAGCTGCAACGTGTTTAGATTTAGAAGAGTTTGTGCTCAAATAGATAATTGTCTTGAACAAACTACAAAGAAACACACTTTCCCGAATTTCCCCTCAATTCCTTCTCAATTTGCCAAATTTTTCCTAATATTCCTCCCATATCCTACCATTTCTTTTACCCAATTTACCTCCAATTCTATCAATTTCCACATTTTTTCAATTTATTTCCTAATTTTCCTCCAATAATTTCCCATTCTTTCCCAATTTCCCCACATTCTTTCCTCTTCCCCATATTTCCAAATTTTAATGAAATGTTTCCCACATTTCCTGGAGATAAACTGTATATTGTAAATCTTCCAAGCAGCGGTTTCGATATAATCTCGTTCTATCAGCTTTCGTCCCTCACCTCCTGGTCCTTCAGGAATCCCCTCAGCGCCGGCTTGTTCTTCAGTACCTCGGACAGCAGGAAGAGGGCGCCGCAGGTGAAGCTGGGGCCCTGCTCCGCGCTGACCTGCAGGAGGCGCTTCACGAAGGCTTTGACCCGACGCAGGACGGAGTCGGCTTTAAGAGATTTATACAGGAGGTTCAGGAACATGCTCTGACGCGACGAGCACGACAGGCCGGGGTCCAGCAGCTTCCTACGGAGATAAAACATCAACAACGGGGGTCAGCAGAGACAAAACATCAACAACAGGGTCAGCAGAGGCAAGAGGCATTCATCTCTTAACCCCCACCTTAACCAAGCACATTTTCTCCAGTTATACCCAAATCTAAAAGATACTCACCTGCAGAGCTTACAGCCTATAGGCCAGAGTATTGTCTCATTTGAAAGACCTGGTTCTGGTTGATTTTTTGTGATTAAGCCACAAAAATGTGACCAAAACATGTCAAAAAAGCAGGAAAAATTAGTTTTTCTTAGCTTTCAAATGAGGTGTTACACTCTGGCCATAGACAAAATAATAATAGGCTCCGTCTCCTCACTCCTCCCCGTTTCCCTTTTGAACCACGTTCAAAAGGGAATCCATGGTGGATTTACAGACTTCTCCTACAATGAGAGACTGGGGCTGATTCCGAAACCGTTAAATTGGTAAGAGGTCTTACACCAAACCGGATGTGCGTCAGTGTCCGCCATGATAAGAAGCGTCCGAATTGGGCTGTCAGTTAGGAAGGAGTTACGGAAAGGAGCCTCCATCTACTATCATAGCCACTTTAGCATAGGACCTCTGATGCTAACTATCATAGCCGCTTTAGCATAGGACCTCTGATGCTAACTATCATAGCCACTTTAGCATAGGGACCTCTGATGCTAACTATCATAGCCACTTTAGCATAGGGACCTCTGATGCTAACTATCATAGCCACTTTAGCATAGGGATCTCTGATGCTAACTGTCATAGCCACTTTAGCATAGGGACCTCTGATGCTAACTATCATAGCCACTTTAGCATAGGGACCTCTGATGCTAACTATTATAGCCACTTTAGCATAGGGACCTCTGATGCTAACTCACTGGCGATTAGGAGCTATGTGCCATCCCATAAGCCACTGCGCCAATCTCCCCACCCCCCTCGCCCCCACCCTCGAGTGATTAATGCGCAACCACTGTTGATTGACAGGTGCACATTTAATAATAAAAATAAGATTCTGCACAAGCCAAACTTTATAAAAGTGACTTCATACATGTTGTCGTCCCCACAGCTCAGTCACAGGGTTTTAAAGAGCCTCCTCAGTAAATGGACTAAATGAAGCAGTTTGTGCTTTTGCTTCTTTTAGTAGAAACTTAAGCCACATGGCTAATTTGCATACTGTAGCTTTATGAAACAGCTGCTGAGATAAAATAAAGGGAAATGTGAAGGATCATTTGGATGTTTCTTTTTTTTTTGCCTTAAATGTCTTTATTTGGACACTATGTTGTTGTTGGACAATATACAGTAGGGGGCGGTATGCGCTTTTGTTTGGCCTGCACTAAACTTTAAAGAAGAAGAAGAACAGCAGCTGTTGGTGATGTCACTTCCCCTTCCCCTGGGTAAGGACGGTGGAATTGGGCAAATGCTGCTGAAGCTCTAGGAGTCTGAGGCATTTGCAGAGTCTACAGAGAAGAGCGGGACCGTCACTGTAGACTCGGCCCTCGCGTGACGTGTAGTTCGGTCGTAGCCGCGCCATTAGCTCTAATGCTAACGGCTTGTCAATCAAAGTCTGGCCCTCATTACTGAATGAGATTTCTAAACCGTTTCTTACAAAAACCATCGTTAAAGTCTCGCCATGTGCCTCCTCACCTGTAGAGGGCGCCGTAATATCTGTCACTCACCTGTAGAGGGCGCCGTCGTAGTATCTGTCGGACACGCTCTGGGTCGAGTCCATGACCTGGAACAGCAGCATCAGCGCCTGCACTGCGGTGTTGAACTTCACGGCGTGCACCACGGAGAACAGCTCCCCCATGTGGCCGCGCACGGCCTCGTCTCCCGCGGGGGCGAAGGGATACGCGCGGTTTACGCCGCTCAGCAACGCGCTCAGCATCTTACTCTGCACCTGCCGGCGCTTCACGCACAGACTGAAGAACGAGAAGTAGATCCCGATGAGGCGCGCAGCCAGATCACCATCGTCCCGGCTCAGGATCACCTGCAGGGGGCGCAAACGGGACAGGTTACATACATTTCCTCCTCATTCTTTTCCAAATGTTCCCACATTATCCCCCATCATTCTCCAGTTTTCCTCACATTTTTTAAATGTTTTGGAATGTGCTGGAATCAAAGCTAAGGGCGGAACAACCGTTTTATCATAGAAGCAGAAATTAGTAGTCGCCTGTACCGGGCTAAAGCAGACAGTTAAAGGAACAGGCCACGGTTTTTCCATACTGAGATATGTTCTTACCACGCACAAAGACCAAAGATGTTGTTAGCATTTAGCCTCTGCCAGCATATTCATAGCTCCAAACAGGGATGAAGTTAGAAGTGACTTAGCTCTTCCACGTTTCCCCTATTTAAATACAGTTACACAATCCAAGTCTAGTCACACAAAATCAAACATTTTCTAAGCGGATAAAAAGGGAACTATATTGTGAGGCGTAATAACACCTTCGACTTTACTGCCTCTTTTAATCCGCTTAGAAAATCGACATGTTTGATTTTGTGTAACTAGACTTGGATCGTGTAACTTTTCACGTAACTGTATTTAAATAGCTTGGTCACTTCTAACTTCACCCCCGTTTGGAGCTATACCTTTGCTGGGAGAGGCTAAATGCTAACAACATTAGCGTGACTGAGCACGCAAAGACCAGACAGGTACGCATCAACTCATCTAAGCTCAGGTAAGAACAGATCTCAGTGTGGAAGAACAGTGGCCTGTTCCTTTAAGGCTGGTTCATACTTCATAAGACACACAGAAGGCAGCGTGATGTAAACGAGGAAATGAACGTGAGGCATCGCTCTCAGTGCTGCTGTAATAAACCACGCCTCAGTCGACCTCTTTTTATAAGCCACGCCCTCTCACCAGTGCCGTCATGTAAGATAACCTTATACCTGGCTGAGGTGAGTAGTCGTCTGTACCTGGCTGAGGCAGAGGTGAGTAGTCGTGAGATGTGAGCTTCTATGTTTATTCTGTATATATTTATGAACTATTGTAAGTATAACATAACCTGTCAGGGACCGCGGGTGGAAATTAGCATTTTTGCTTTAACCTGGCACATGAACCTCTTCTTTTTTAGACTAATGTTGTTTGTGCATTGTCCCTGATTAAATAATAAAGTAAATTAAATTAAGTCTGTACCTGGCTGAGGAAGCAGACGGCGTAATACTGGGCCTTGACTCCGATGTTGGGTCTGAACAGCAGCCGCTCCACTTCTCCACAGACCACGCCCTTCATGTTGGGGTGCCTGTGCAGCAGCGTCTCCAGCAGATACGACGCTTTAGCCGCCAGCTTGTACTCCGGGTCTCCCAGTTTATTGACCATCTGCGTGAGCAGCGCCTTCTCCTGCTCGGGCCGGCCGCTCAGCAGCTCGAAGGCCGACGTCAGAGCCTTGGTTTTGTTGGTGAGGACGGTGTCGTGAGCCACCGCCTCCAGCGCCGTCACGAACTCCGCCACCAGGTTCTTCAGCTGGTGCTCGAACAGCCACAGCACGAGCCGCCGGTCCCTGGAGTCCCGGTTCCCGCTCGCTCGCTCCTCCAGCTCCTCAAACGGGTGCTGAGAGAACGCTCGCAGTTTACGGTTCTCAGGGAGGAGATCCGACAGAAGCAGCTCTCGGATCGTGTCGATCGCCATCAGACCCATACGCCGACTGCCTTTCTTCTTCACCTGAGGAGCAGAGCAGAACATTAAACTATACACAAGCTGAAGAATTAGTCATCATAGGGTGTGAATCGCCTAGTCTCAGGCGATACGATACGATATATCCCGATACAAGGGTCACGATACGATATATCCCGATATTGAAGATTTAGACGATTATTGCGATTATTTTTTTACAACTACTCAGTAAACTAGTCCACCTTCATTAGATTTGTATCAAATACATTTGATCGATCTAATGATATAAATGCTTTTCACTAATGTGCTTGTGACTGTGTGTTTATGGTGATTATGTAACTTTGAAAGGAAAACAGATTTCTTGGAAACCTAGTAATGAAACTAATTACTGGGGATGCACGTTTTCTAGTATTTCTATAGTTGGGAGTCCTTGGCGATCAGTAACTATTATGGGTTTCATCCATTAAAATATACAATAACTCAGACGGGGCATTTAAAATCTTATCTGCTCCACAACGGGTGTCACTCGTAGATCAGGACATAATGACAACACGGGCATCACTGCGACTATAGCGTCATCTCTTCCAAATATTTTTGTTAGCAGTAGCACAAACGAAGCACAGGGAAACTAAATACAGCAGGCTCTTTTTAAACTTGTGTCGTAGTACTGCAGAGACACAGGTTTAACATGAGTTAACAATTTTGTAATCTGTCTGTAAAGCACTTTGTGATACCTTTCGGTATGAAAAGCGCAGACGCACAGACAGACAGACAGACAGACAGACAGACAGACAGACAGACAGACAGGACAGGAACCTGTGTGTTTGGTGTGGAAGCTCCGTCGGTCGTAGACGCGTCTGTGGAGGTGAAGCCAGTTTTGGCCGAGTGCGTTTGTGAAATTGGCGTCTCTTGTCACTGCACGAGGAGCGCTGTGATTGGCCGAGTGTTACCGTCTGGATTTTCGAATTGAGCTGTGTCTTTGTGTTATTAAACTCTCTAATAGGGATGTACTGATCCGATATTCAGTATCGGTATCGGTAGCCGAACCGGGCATTTTGAGAGTATCGGATTGGATCGGATTTGATGACTGGACGGGTCCGATACAAGACGGCCGTGAATCTGTGGTCCTGGAGCTGCAGCAGCTCCAGCCTGCAGGTAACTGCAGCGCAGCACAGTGGTAAACCAGATCCAGGACCACAGATTCACGGCCTTCATGCTATCACTAAGTTAGGCTACTGATTTGCTGTTTGCAAAGAAGGCCTTAGAGGCTGAAATGCTTTGGGGCTATGTTTGTCCATTTAGACATGCCATAAAAATTAAGGCATTTTAACTTCACACTTGTTTTTCTGTTTTTTGAACTACTTTCCCTGCTCCAAAGAGAACCTCTGGTTTTTAATTACATTCTGTGGATGTCCAGGAAGCGTTTTCCCTTTCTCTTTTGATATACTGATTTGCTTTATTTGATTTATTCTTATTATTGTGTCTTGCACATAAGTAAGTGCCCAGCCCTCATAGGTTTACAAGACACATTTAAAAACAGAGTTCAGATGGCTGCCAAAATAAAATCACAGAAACTGTACAATCAATCATAACAGAACAACATCCACATCACACAGGAGGATATAAATTAATTTGTCTACTATCGTTAACCTGCCGCTAACACCTGCTTCTGAAAAACTTTCTAATTTAAAATCCAAAGCTAAAGCCAAAACCTCTTTCATGTTTATAAAAAAAACCTGGTAAAACGACTGTAATATCCATAGGCTATAATATATAATGATATATATTATATAAAAATATAATAATACAGAAAGGCTCGGGATCGGTATCGGCCAGATGAAGTGTCAAAATATCGGATCGGGAGCTGAAAAAGCGGATCGGTGCATCCCTACTCTCTACACTAGCCGGAGAAACAGGCCTCTCTGAGAAAACGATTTACACGTCAGGGACAAACGCCACACGCCGTTTGGGACGGGACGGTAATGAAAGGTCACGATTAGGGCTCAAAATAAAAGACCGCGTTGTATCGTGAATAAATTCTCAGTTCTGAGCTTTGTCCGTGTAAAGAGGACCTCGTTTAAACATGTATGCAGATGACCTCACCATGGCGACGAGGTTCCCCAGGTGCTCCAGCGAGTGCACGGGCGAGTCCTGGATGAGCACGGTCATGGCGGCGAGTCGATCTGCCAGGACTCCGGCCGACACCACGGTCTTCATCCAGCCGGCGTTGGCCCCGCGCTGCAGACTCTTCTTACTGCGGTAAAGCTCCGCCTCGTTCTCCAGGAGCTGCTGAGCCAGAGCCTTGTACTTGGACACGAGTCCCGCCTCCTGAGCCTCGCCGAACTCCAACGCGTAATCCTGATGGAACCACTTCCCCCGGGGCGGATCAACAGGACGCTGCGCTTCGTGAACTCGAACACCGGCTTCAGCTTCTTGGAGTCTTTGGGTTTACGGGTTTCCGAGGCCGACGACGTTTCTCCATTTGTTTTATTCGGGACAGTTTTACCCTTTTCACTTTTTCTTTCGCCGGTTTCTCCGTTTGGTTTTCAGAGTTTGGGGCTTTTTTCTCCTTTGCCTCTTTCACTTTCGGAGACTCCTCTTCTTCAAGAATAATCTGCAACAGCATGAAAACAGTTTAACCCCATAAAACTATGCATGAAGTTTTAAAACAGTGTAATATAACTGTGATCAAGCCAAGTCAAAAAAAGCAACAAAAAAACGTGATGAAAACACAGCAAAAGAATGAAAACGTGACAGTCATAACGAGGAAGAAGCTTAGATCAGTTGTGTAGGCTTAGCTTTCAAATGCGGCTTACTCTGGCCTATAGGCTGTGAACTCCAGTCCAGAAGCTTTAAGAATTAGGTAAAGCTGGAGGAAATGCACTGGTTAGCAGGGTTAAAGGGATATTTCAGGATTTTTGACATGGGCCTCATTTCCTAGTTATCCAGAGTGTTGTTGATGTCTGGAGATATTTTTCTTTCATGCGTTCTTATTTGAAGTCTATGCCTAGCTAGCAAGCTCATTCATGTACCTGCATACAGTCTGAACAATCATAGAATCATTATAAAATATAGCTTATATTATATTTGAGCAGCATCAGCTTCGTGGCTGTAAGCTAACGCAGCGGCGGAGTGATCTGCGAGAAAATAGTCCCTCAAAATGCGGTAATTCATGTGATACAAGGTCAGTTATATTTCAAACATGATTCTATTAACACAGACATTTATATGGTTAGTCTGGTGTTATAAGTGATTTACCTCAGGTGCACTGTGGAGTGGGTCAGACTGTTTTTAATGCAGGCTAACTGATACCATAGAAATGCTTTAGCCTTGCCCTAGCCTAGCGCCACTAGACTCTTCAAATATAAGAACTGCATGAATTTAAGAAAAAATATCTCCAGACATCAACAACACTCTGGATAACTAGGAAATGAGGCCCAATGTCAAAAATCCTGAAATATCCCTTTGAAAATAATAATATTGTTTATAAAGTTATTTTTAGTTGTTTTCCTCATTTGTTTGTTCTGGGACTGACAGGGATTTTATGTCGCTGTTGTAAAGACATCTTTTTATCTGGTACAGTTATAGTTTTTGGTTTGCGTCACCTGTTGCCCGGAGAGCGCTCGGATTCCCAGTTTGGCGATGAACTTCTCCAGCTCTCCCTCCTCCAGGTCGTCGATGGCGCCTTTCTTCCCTCCGTCCAGCAGCTCGTTCGACTCGTCCAGAGTGGCCAGCATCACGAAGTCGGCCTGGAAGGAAACAGAGGAGAGGGTCAGACGGAGATAACTAACCGTCTACTTTGGCCAAAACTGTCTATATGTTCAGTGACAGCATCGGAAAATAAAGCAAAGTTTACATTAATGGGTTTATTTTGATGAAATATGACGCAGTTTGGATCAAAACTCAATAAATCAGACAGGAATTGAAAGATCCGCTTGAATAACATTGTAAATACAAGACTGGAAGGTTTTAGGAGATACTTTAGTAGAGATATTTATGGACAGATCTATGCAGAAAAGTTGAATGGGTGCAATAATTAAGTACCATATTATGTATTTTGTGTTTTCTAATACTTTATTATCTCCACTTAAACATTTAATTTTCTTAGAAGTAAACCACGTTAGGCTCCATATTCTCCACAAAACCTGATCTTTCCACTACTTAACACATTACAATTTAATAACAACGGGACATAATGATGTTAAACTCCTTCTGCCTCTTCTGTGTGTATAAATCGTGACATTTGTGGAGTTGTTTTATCACGTGTTTCTCACTTGTGTCCCTCCGAGCCTCAGAACTTCATCCAGATTAAACTCCTCCTGCTCTTTAACTCCTCCGTTTTGCGCCTCGCCCTCGGACTCTCCGTCTGCCCCGCTGTGGTGCCGTCCCCGGGTCCATGTCGTCGCCTCTGTCCGCGGCGGAGAGGCCCATTTTGGACGCTTTATTTATTTTTCTGCTTGTGTTTCGCTGCCATGCTTTTTCCTCCCTCGGCAGCGTGTGATGACGTGCCCCGGAAGTGCATCACAGTCAATGGGCGTTCCGTCAAATGAATACAAAGTAAATAAACGGGTTTTTTATTTATTTTATTTTTTTACAGTTACTTAAGTAAAAAAAAAAAAAAAATACTACATTCACTCACTTTTGTTCATGGATCCCAAAGTGAATTAAATAAATGAATACACTTATTCAATCAAATTAATTTTAACGCATTTTAGTCCATTATTTCCTCTTTTTATTTTTGTCCTCTACTTAAAAAAGTACTTTCAAACTATTTTTTATTCATTTTATTCTACGTAAAATAAAATATTTTTTATTAGTTAATTGATAAGTAATTAAAAAAAACAATTAAAAATACACTATTTAAACCCATAATAAAGCATCTAAAAAATGTTCAAAATACTGACTTCAATCAAACGAAGTAAAATAATAACCTTATATTTTATTTAGAAAAGCCAACTTCCGGTCCGTGGCGTTAGCTTTGTGCTACTGTTAGCTTTGTTTTCCGCTCAAACCCACCGACTTCATTGCATTTTCAGAACACATATAGCTGTTAGAAATAGTTCGTTTTCTCGCCATAATTGTGTCCAGTTTTCCGCAGTTTAGTTTGCGTTTTGTTGTAAATCCAGACCGATGCTAGCGTGTAGCTAATGTCACATGGGTGAAGCGCAGAGGTGACAGCTGAATGTAAATAAAGGAGAATGAGGCTGTTTCTGGGATTCAAAACTCGATATTTAGTCACTAAAGCCTTCAGTCCTTCTGCAGCAGGTGAGAACTATTATAATATTGATTTTTGTTAAGCATAATAACATGTTGTAGTCGTTATTACCTGATATTCATGGGTTATTGCAGAAAATTTGACTAACAGGGCACTAAAAGTTGGTTAGAAAAGCCTAGTTTTGTTTTAGTGCTTGTTTGTCTGAGCAACGTCAAAGCTTACATGAAGTTAAAGGTTTAATCCTCCAAAAGATTAAAATATTGAATTGTTTTGCTTGTGTACGGTGGTTCTCCCCTTTTTTCAATAGAATTCTACTTTGTACAATGAAGAAAAGTTTATTCGAGGCTTTTACAGTATTTAGTGTCTAAATTCAGGCCTACTAGTGTAATATAATGTGAATAAATGGGTACAAGAATGTTGAAACTGGAGGCCTAAGGATAATATCTGCATGTGCAAATGAATGGATTGTGTTGTTGCTGTGGCAGCGCGATGGCCCCGCCCCCTGTGCACCTGTTCACCTGCGGAGAAGCCCCGCCCCTCGATGCTGAAACACCTGACGTCGAAGATCAAAGCCACGGGCCCCATCTCTGTGGCGGAGTACATGAGGGAGGTGCTCACCAACCCGGTCACGGTGAGGACAGCGCCGCTTCATTCATTTCTATGTGACGTCATAAGGGCGGGAAATAAAAGCATGTTTTGTTCAAGAGCTGGTGTATTTGTCTCCTGCATTGGATCCATCCTTTAGCCTTTGGAAATTACCAGCTGGAGAGGCTCAGTCCTCTGATGTAAAGTCAATGTTTGTCCGATCTGTTGCAGGGTTACTACGTGAGGAACAACATGCTGGGTGCAGAGGGAGACTTCATCACTTCACCGGAGATCAGTCAGATGTTCGGAGAGGTCAGACTTTCACAAACTCACCATCAAGGATCTACAGTTGTCAATATTAATATAACACGCTTGTAACATGGCTATATCAATATAACACGCTTGTAACATGGCTATATCAATATAACACGCCTGTAACATGGCTTGGTGGGTACAGTCTGCGCAGGGCGGCTCTAAACACGGCCACACTCCCGGGAGGAGCCACTGTGAGGCAGCGCTTCAATCTGACTGAACATACACGGGTTTAAAGAATAATCTTATCTAATTTATTAGCTCTTAAGTTCTTAAAACACTTTTATGTAAGTAAATGTGCCTGTAGGCCAACGTTCTCTAGACAGTTGACGATGCACGGAGAGAAAAAAGCCCTGTAAATCCAGTGTGCTGATGGCGCTTCAACTGTGCAAAGAATTAGATCTTAACTGTTTTTGATAGAAATATTCAACTTTTTAAATATTTAGGCCTTCATCAAAACACTCTGTTATGTCAGTCACTGATGTAAGTTTAATATTGTATGTAGCCCATTTGTTTTTCTTCCATTTTTGGCCAATTCATTTGCTTTTCCAACCGGCCCAAAAAATTTTTATTCTATTTTGTTATATTCTTTGTCCCGTCAGCTGATCGCGTGTGGATCGTCAGTGAGTGGATGGCGGCGGGGCGTCCGCAGAGCTGCAGATCGTGGAGCTGGGTCCAGGCAAAGGCTCTTTGACCCAGGACGTGCTCAGAGTGAGACTCGGCCACAGTGCTCTAAAGGCTGGAGGTAAAGTGCGGTGGTAAACCCTCTCGTCCTCTCAGGTGATTGGTCAGCTGCGGCAGATGATGGGCGCGGCCTCGGTGTCCGTTCACCTGGTGGAGGTGAGCCCCGTCCTGAGCGCGCTGCAGGCCCAGGCGCTGACGGGAGGAGAGGGTCACGTGATGGCGGAGGGGGAGGAGCTTGTGTATCGCCGTGGAAACACCGCAGACGGCGTCCCGGTGTGGTGGTACCGGCATGTGCAGGACGTGCCCTCAGGCTTCAGCATCATCGTGGCCCAGGAG
Organism: Neogobius melanostomus; assembly: GCA_007210695.1. Taxonomy (NCBI): domain Eukaryota; kingdom Metazoa; phylum Chordata; class Actinopteri; order Gobiiformes; family Gobiidae; genus Neogobius; species Neogobius melanostomus. Next base: position 218,812 of record VHKM01000523.1, on the reverse strand, counting down.
TTCTTCGACGCTCTGCCCATTCACAAGTTCCAGGTACGACACTTTTCACCAATAAACACGGAGGGAGATCATGTTTTTACTGAAGAGTCTGTGTCGGTTTAAAGAAAACTCCCAGAGGATGGAGGGAAGTTCTCGTCGACATCGACCCAGAGCGAGACGGTCAGCTGAGGTTCGTCCTGTCGCCCAACGCCACCCTGGCCTCCACTACGCTCATACAGGTACGAATACTACGGATACTATTACTACTACTACTACTAATATTATGAATACTACCACTCTGGCCTCTGGGACAAAATATCAGATCCTATCAAAATGCTGCAATACCCGGTATCAATACTTTATCAAGTACTTGTGTTTGACATTTTATCATCACTCCTTTATTTTTCAGTAACAGTTCCAGCACTTTGATACATTTGTGTAAAGGCTAAACTAGGGCCTGTGTTCCAGCGCGGCGAGCGCGGGAGCACGTGGAGGTCTGCGCAGAGGGAGGCGTCGTCCTTCAGCACATCTCCAGAAGGATCTCCGAGTCGGGCGGAGCCGCTCTGATCGCAGACTACGGCCACGACGGCACCAAGACGGACACTTCAGGGTAAACTCTCGAATATCGGCTCCTCTCCGTCAGAGTCTGACCCCGCTCTGTTCCAGGGATTCAAAGATCACCAGCTCCACGACGTCCTGGCGGCGCCCGGGTCAGCTGACCTCACCGCGGACGTGGACTTCAGTTACCTGCGCAGGTGTGCGGGGGGCGTGGCCTGTGTGGGGCCTGTCAGTCAGAGCAGCTTCCTCCGAAACATGGGCATCGAGGCGCGGCTCCAGGTCAGTCACAGGAGGCAGTAAGAGGAGATGCAGGTGGTTAATGTAGTTTCCTCCTTAAAGGGATATTTCAGGATTTTTGACATGGGCCTCATTTCCTGTTATCCAGAGTGTTGTTGATGTCTGGAGATATTTTTTTCTTAAATTCATGCAGTTCTTATATTTGAAGAGTCTAGTGGCGCTAGGCTAGGGCAAGGCTAAAGCATTTCTATGGTATCAGTTAGCCTGCATTAAAAACAGTCTGACCCACTCCACAGTGCACCTGAGGTAAATCACTTATAACACCAGACTAACCATATAAATGTCTGTGCTAATAGAATAATGTTTGAAATATAACTGACCTTGTATCACATGAATTACCGCATTTTGAGGGACATTTTCTCGCAGATCACTCCGCCGCTGCGTTAACTTACAGCCACGAAGCTGATGCTGCTCAAATATAAGTTATTTTAAATGATTCTATTAACACAGACATTTATATGTTAGTCTGGTGTTATAAGTGATTTACCTCAGGTGCACTGTGGAGTGGGTCAGACTGTTTTTAATGCAGGCTAACTGATACCATAGAAATGCTTTAGCCTTGCCCTAGCCTAGCGCCACTAGACTCTTCAAATATAAGAACTGCATGAATTTAAGAAAAAATATCTCCAGACATCAACAACACTCTGGATAACTAGGAAATGAGGCCCAATGTCAAACATCCTGAAATATCCCTTTAAGGTAAAAAACAGCCCAAACTCTCTCTTTCCGATGTTTATTCTCTGACATGTTGTCGGTTTGAGCCGGAGATTTATCCAGGAAGTGACTCCAACATGGCTGTGTCACTCTCTGGTCTTTCCCACGCTTATTCATTCATAAATACTGACATGTTTGGTATCCACGTGTAGCACGAAGATGACGCTGTAACCAATATGGTCACTTGTGGGTTATTTCCTCCAGGTTTTGTTGCGCAGCAGCGCGGGCGACGCCTCTCGTGCTCAGCTCCTCCGCTCGTACCACATGCTCACCGACCCGCAGCAGATGGGGGAGAGGTTCCAGTTCTTCGGGATCCTGCCCCTGAGCCGCGTCCAGGAACCCAGGCCTCAGAGCGGACTGACCCTGGAGAAGAACCGCCGGCCCGCCCCGCTACCTGTGGCCGGGTTCAGCGAGCTCACGTACAGCTGACGCGGAGAGAGTTCAGCACCGCCTCCTCGCTCGTTTATGGTTCATATCTCTGTAACAGCTGGACTTATCCACATGAAACAAAAACTGTCCCAAAGTCCAGCGTCTTCTCTCTCAGCACAGATGAACTAGGTCACATGACTGTCTCATAAAGTGGAGACAAAAGGACTTTCAGCAGGAGATGAATGTGGCAGGTTAGTCTGTCACATCAGAATAAAGATCAGTGAAACACTTAGACATTTCTTTGTGTCTCTCCACTTATTTCTATTTTGCTTTGAATGGGGGGGAACAGGCTCAGAATAATGTCACACAAAACAAGTTTAAAATCCATTTTATTCCGATCTCAACATCATGAATAAATACATAAATAAATAATATGTCTTTTCTTTAACGTCCCTGAGTCAGAGCTTCTTCTTCAGACTGTCCTATTGTCACGACCCGGGGCGGGTCCTGGTGGAGCAGAACTCCTCCCAGCGCTGGTCGTCGCTCTCGTGGGTCAGGTATCTTTGCCCAAACCTGCGCTCGAACTCCCGCAGGTCCAGCCACGTGTCGTAGTCCTGAAACGACAACAACACGGGTTAAAGCGAGGATTTCCCTCTGGCTGCGGAGGAATCATGTTTGTCTGCTCGGCGGTCGCTATAAACAAGCTCTACATGGGTCTCATGCAGAGCTACAGACTGCAAACTATTCTCACGATAAAACACGATTGTCCCGCGACCAACAGAATTATCATTTCATCAGAGCAGCTCGTGATGGTCGTTCATCTCCGTACACCAGTGTTAATTTTGGCAACATATTTTAATTTAGTTTTAGTCTTTTGACAAAAATGCAATTTTAGTCTAGATTTAGTCGACTAAAATTGCAAGTAAATTTAGTCGACTAAATTTAAGACAAATTGAGTCGACTTTGCATTTATAATATTCATTCTAATCATATTTAATCAGCTCCTCTGCTTCATGGAGCTGCTCCACATGAACAAAGCTCAGAGCTGTTCCTTTGGCAGAGGATTTACATGATCTGAGGCTCTTTCAGACGGTCAATAGAAGTTTGGATGATTTTAGTCTCCCCATTTTTATTTAGTCTTATTTTAGTCGACTAAAATATCTGGACATTTTAGTCATAGTTTTAGTCTCATGAAAAACTTTTAATTTAGTTTTAGTCCAACTTTAGTCGTCAAAGTGATAAAAATTAAGACTAATTATAACGTCTTTACATTTTTGACATAAATATGAAGCGGATGTTCATCATGGAGCTGAATAATTTAGAGAGAGAGAGTGAGAGAGCGCCTCATTTATTTGAGAAGATTCAAACTAAGTATTAAATATTAAAATTGCAAATTGAATCGCAATATCTGTCAGTGAAGTCAATCAGAAAGCAGTAGGTTTTTTGGTCTGATCCTGTACCTGGAGCCAGGGGTGGCTGAGGGTTTTGTCGACGCTGAGTCTCTTCCTCATCTTCACCTGCAGCAGGTTGGAGATCAGGTCGATGGCTGGAGAAAACACAATGAAACCATTATTTTCACTTCATTTGTCAGACAAAGTATTTGATCCTTTAAAGGGAAGAACGACTCAGTATCAGACATGACTGCAGTCGTACCGGGCCGGGACACCTCCTTCCAGGGTTTGGTGGGGAACATGAACGCCGCGTTGTGGATCTGCTCCGTGATGTCCTCGTCCTCGTTGAAGGGGAAGGTCCCGCTCAGGCTCACGTACAGGATGACGCCGACGCTCCACAGGTCCAGGGAGCGGTTATAGCCCCGGCTCCGCAGCACCTCGGGCGGGAGGTACGCGGGCGTCCCGACCACGGAGCGGCGGAACGAGCGCTCGCCGATGATCTTCGCGAAGCCAAAGTCACACAGTTTAACCTGCAGAGAACCATACAGCTGATCAGTTTGTATAGACTAAAGACACAATCATACAGCTGATCAGTTTATATAGAACCAAATCCACAGAGGACCATACAGCTGATCAGATTATATAGAACCAAAGACACATCATACAGCTGATCAGTTTATAGACCCAAAGATACAGAGACCATACAGCGATCAGTTTATATAGAACCAAAGACACAGAGGACAATACAGCTGATCAGTTTGTATAGACCAAAGACACAGAGACCCATACAGCTGATCAGTTTATATAGAACCAAAGACACAATGGTCCATACAGCTATTCACAAATGTTTGACCTTTCGCAACAAGCCAAAAGAGTTACGACGGCAGAATGCGCTCAGGCTGGATTCGAACCATCGACCCTCTGATCAGTGGTCAGAGGTGGTACCTGTGGTAGGCGGTCGGCCGACGTCAGCAGCACGTTTTCAGGTTTCAGATCACAGTGAACGATGTTTTTACTGTGGAGGTGTTTCAGCGCCACCAGGATCTGCAGGAAAACACAACGAGGTGCAGGTGTAGGCAACAAAATAAACAATAAACAACAGAAAAAACTGGGTGAAAAATGTGACACAACTTTGTTCATCAAACTCATTTAAGCAGAACATTTGAAAAAGGCACATGAGCGGTGCGTTCACTGACCTGCGTGAGGAGGAACTTGGTGGTGCGTTCAGGCAGCCGTCCTTTCTCGCTGGACAGGATCAGCTCTAACATGTCGCCCTGAAGCTTCTCCATCACCACAAAGATCTTCTCCTGAGTCTCGAACATGGACTGAAGCGTCACCACTCCGGGATGACGCACCGTCTGAGGAGCAGCACAGACCCACAATCACTGGACTAATGGACCCTTTAATACGTTTGTGAACATTCCAGGCTTAGCTGGAGGCGGAAGCTCGATTCCTACTCCTTATCTTTGTATAATGTGTTTTAATGTTGACTAGTTCTCAGAATTGCAAGACAAATTTACCTACGGGTACAAATAAAGTGACCTAACCTATCTATACGTTTGTTAAGTGTGACGTCATGACTTCCGCTTCCGGGTCCTGGCAGACGGGCAAATATGCGAGAAAAAAAACATTAAAAACTCTAAAACAAACATCAATATTTCTGAAACTCAACACAGAGTTACTGAAGCTACTTATTTCTCAGACTCATCAGCCAAAAAGGCCGCACCTACTGCTAAAAAAGTAATATTTACTAAAGTCGCTACTTCTTGGGTTAGCGAAGCTGCTGCGCCGTTAGCATTTATCCCGCTAACCCGGATGTACCGATTTTGGTAAATATTACTTTTATAGCAGTAGGTACCGCATGTTGGCTGATGGGCCTGATAAATAAGTATGTTTAGTAACTCTGTGTTGAGTTTCAGAAATATTGATTGTGGTATTAAAGAGTTTTTTGTAGTTTCTCGCACATCTGCGGACCCGGAAGTAGAGCTGTGACGTCACCACTTAACAAACCTATTCCTATCTATTTCCATTGTAGCTGTTGTCATAGTAACGATAAACAAATGTCTAACTGTTTTTGGAAATATCAGATCAATCTTATTTTATCGTCTCAAATGTCATTCCTCTTGTTCTTGCTCCTTAAGCCACAACAGGACCACATGTTTCAGTTGTAGTTTTACACTTAAAATCGCTAGTTTTAGTTTAATCTCATTTCTCTCGATCACTTCTGCTCCAGCTGATGTCACTGATGATGTCAGCAGTTAAAGGGTCTATACATACCGGTACTTTAACTGTACTTTTCACTGATACCTACACTAAAGTGTCTGTCATATAGAACCATAAAACAGATGAATAATGTTCCCCTTTCCCTTCCGTTGAATTTCTTTTACTTTTGTATCATTTATTTGAGGTGAAACCAAGAACAACAAAAGGGCAGAAAAAACACTTCCTATTTTTAACACATTTTTCCCACATTAAAAAAAGTCAACTTTCCCCACCAATTTTTGCCCAAAATGTTTCAACTTTTTCAACTCAATTTTCTTCCCCACCTTTTCACTTTTTTTCCTTTTACATTTTTTTTACCCATCCCCCTAATTTACCCCATTTTACCTTTTTTGGTCCACTTTTTTCCCAATGTTTCAAGGTTTTTCAAAATGTTTCCAATTTCTTTCAAATTTTAAACTGTTTTTATTTTATTTTTAATGTTGCACAATTTTTGTATTTTTTTTTCTTCAACTTTTCACTTATTGTTTTATTTTTTATTTTATTTTGATGACCAACAGCGTAAGAACTTGAATCTAAAGATTCTTTTTTTTTCGGTACCTGCTTTCGATACTGTTATTTTTCCAATACTAGTTGAACCTAAACGTTTTCTGTTTTAACAGTACCCAGCCCTACAATGCACACTCTTTGACCAGTAGGTGGCGCTGTCCAGATGTGTCCAGATCATTTCACACAGGTCCCTGTCCTACATGTCATTAAAGGTCCTGGGACGTCACCTGCAGGATGGCCACCTCGTTCTTCAGCTGGCTCTCCTCCGTGTTGGGGAAGCGCAGTTTGTCGATGATCTTGATGGCCACGTCTCGGCCTGTTTTCCGGTGTTTTCCTGCTCACACACACACACACACACACACACACACACACACGGCGCCTCAGTCTCTCCTCCTGAACGGCTCATTCATAAGTTTCTAACACGTTTAAACCTGAACGTCTGACCTCCGTAAACGACGCCGAACTGCCCCGACCCCAGCACCTCGTCCGTGAAGATCTGGAACACGGCGCTGATGTCCTGCAGATGTAAACGTGGACTTTAGTGGATTATTTCTCACACGGTTTGCATAAATCCAGCATGTTTGATTTATTTATCTGTGGATAAACTCTAAAGTGTGTCAGAGATGGACTCACCTGGTTCTCCTGGACCTGGGCGTCGGACACTGAGAGGCTGTGCTCCTCTGAAGGACAACACACATTCAGTCAATACTAGGGCAGGGCGATATGGCCTAAAATCTATATCACGATATAAAAAGAAATATCACATAACGATATATTTGACGATATAACTAACAATGGACAATTACTTCAAAATCCCAGCCTTACGTCTATTGGGAAGATTAATTCAGTGATATTTATTCTTTTTTTTTTTACAGTATACCATTCTCGCAAATATGATCTACTCAAGCAGTTTACATCCTTCATTTCATTTCACTGTTTAAGCACCTGCTCCGTGTTCTACAGTCAGTGTTATGCTGCTCTGATGGAGCTGAGCGTAACATAAATTATATCGTGTCCACAACGATATCAATAATGACACGATATCAAAAATGCATATCACGATAACGATATGCGATACGATATGGCCACCCTAGTCAATACACACAGCTTCAATTTAATACTGTGAGGAAGTTTGGGTTTTGTCAGGATTCTCCGGGTTTGGTCCTGATTTAGGATCTTTGAATGTAGCTTTGACCAAGTGTGTTGTTGTCGCTCACGTGTAATAAACGACACTAGTCTGGTATCGGGAAAAAATCGAAACATCTAATTATCTTTTACAGTGGAAATGGGAATGACAATAATAATGGGTCGTGTTGACTATGTAATACTTATTATAACTAAATCAATAGTCAGTTAATAGAATGGTGACTGGTGTTTATAAGTAATGATTGAAAATGGTTATTATGTGAACGGGAAAGATACGATACGATACGATATACTTTATAATCCGAAGGTAATTCAGTTTATCAGCTGCACAGACAAGTCATACATAAAACATCAGATTAAAAAGCTAGAGAAAATTTCAATAAATAAAACAGTGCAGAGAATAAATATAAAAGTACTATAAAAACCATCATTCCCATTAGTCCCTCCCCCCCCACGGATTTGTTATAAAGCTGATCGCTCTGGGCAAGAAAGATTTCCTAAGCCTATCCTTAACAAGAAGGAACAAGAAAAAGAAATAAAGTACAAATTGTAAATAAAAAGAAAAAGATTTTTTATATATATATATATATATATTGGGTAAACTGCATACATTTCTAGCTTCGTGTTATGTCTTTTTACTTTGGAAGTCTTGTAAACATCCTGTGATTTTATTCTTGTAAAACATGAAATGTTTTTCTTTAACAATGTTGTTATATGTAAAGTTAATGCGGACAATTGTAATTGTACAATTAGGAATTTGTAAAGTGTTATATTGTATGTAAACATGAGTTGTTGTATCACTGTATCCGGAATGTAAATTAATTTTGAATATGGGGGTAGGCACTTATAAGCTTTCTTGCTTCAGCCTACTCCTTTTGAGTTTTTTGTTATTTTATTTATTTTTGCACTGTAATAATGTTAATAATCACTCAAATAAATCCAATCAATCTTTAGAGTTTTGATGCTGTTGCTCCAGGGAATTTTTTTCTCCAATTTCGTTTTTTTTTTTTACTTTTTCTCTATTTTTTCCATTCTTTAATTTATTATTATTATTTCCCTTTTTTACCCAATTTTTCATCAACAAATGTTTTACTTTTTTTTCTCTCACAATTTCTCGAAATGTTCCCAATTTTTCCCAAATTATTCCACATTCCTTGACATTGGAGATGAATCTGATATTGTAAATGTGCAGATCTTCCAAACATTATTGTTCTGTTTTCTGGTTCTAGACGACAAATCGTTCAGGTATCGGTATCGAAAAAACGTAACGGTCCCGGCCCTAATCACGTATTTAGATTAACTCTAGTCGACTGATGTTTCTGTTTGTGTTTCTGTGCAGAACAGTAACGAACACAGTCCCAGTTTAGTCAATAACAGATCAATACAGTCATTCTGTTTATATGTAACGTGTCGGGGTTAAAGGTTCAGTATCTCACTGTTCAGTGCAAGTGCATCACAGCTGCTACAAAAGTGATAAATGACATACTTGTTGCTCTTGATAAAAAGCAATATTGTGCTTCCCTTTTTATTGATCTGTCAAAGGCTTTGACACTGTGGATCATGCTGTTTTAAAGCAAAGGCTTCTTTGTTTGTGACTGTCTAATCATGTTGTTTCTTGGTTCGCAAATTATTTGAGTCACAGGACCCAGTGTATTAAATGTGACGGTCTGTGTTCTGAATTTTTGAATGTCCACAATGGGGTGCCACAGGGTTCAATATTAGGACCCCTTCTGTTCATCATGTATATTAATGAATTAGGACAAAATGCTAATATGCATTTTTACGCTGATGACACAATTTACTGTTTTGGATTGAACCCTGTTAAAGCTGTAGAATCTCTGCAGAAAGCTTTTGATGTGGTCCAGCACACACTTCTGCAGCTAAAACTGGTCCTCAACGCTGAAAAGACCAAACTAATGTTGTTTCAAACACTAAGAAGGTTCCTCAAACGATCCCCTTAGTGTCCACTCTTGAGGGAAATGTCATAGAGGTGGTTCACACGCACAAATACCTCGGTATATTGCTTGATGACTCCCTGACTTTCAAGCCCCACATAGACAATCTTGTGAAAAAACTTTATTGTTATATCAAGTAAGTAACATTTATGCATTTCCTGTAGTTTTGTTGACTTTGGCGTCTATAGAACATGAGATTCACTGTTTGCAGAGACTCACTGTGCGGCTGCTCCGGACCTCGGCTCTCGGTGATGGGTTTCAGGGCCTGCCTGAGGGCCCGCTCCCAGCTCCGGAGCTCAGAGTCTGCTCCTGGGGCTGATCCTGGAGCTGATCCTGGGTCTGATCCCGAGACCTCCACGATGAAGTAAACCACGGACGATAACACCAGAGAGAAGCCCTGCCTGGACTCAGAGTCCGGCCGCCCACTCACGGCCTCGTCACAGTCTGGAGTCTGGTCCTGGTGCTGGTCCTGGTCCTGATCATTATTTAAGTCTTGGTTTAGGTCTTGATTCTGGTCTTTGTCATTGTTTGAGTCTTGTTCCTGGCCCTGGTCTTGGTCATTGTTCTGGTCTTTGTCTTTGTCATTGTTTGAATCTTGTTCCTGGTCCTGGTCTTTGTCATTGTTCTGGCCCTGGTCTCGGTCATTGTTCTGGCCCTGGTCCTGGTCTCTGTCCTTGTTTGAGTCTTGGTTTAGGTCTTGATTCTGGTCTTTGTCTTGTTTCTGGCCTTGGTTCTGGCCCTGGTCCTTGTCTTGGTCATTGTTCTGGCCCTGGTCTCGGTCATTGTTTGAGTCTTGGTTCTGGTCCTGGTCCACTGATGACTCCACCCTCAGGATCTCAGACAGAGGCAGCTCCTGCAGAGTCAGAACATTTGAGTCTCAGAAAGAGCCTGACGAGGATTCCAGGTCTGATCATTTAAAACGATGACAGGACTCAGGGACTAATCTAAAAGAAGTTCTTAGACTCAGAGCGATGTCTGTGGAGATGGAGGATAAACGGACAGACCTTGTAGAACTTGGAGTCGGTCTGGTTCTGGTACAGAGTGAGGCTCTTGGCGTCCAGTCTCCAGAAGTGTCTCTTCCTCTGCCACAAACACAAACGTCATAATAACCTTTAATTCCCTTTATGAACATCACTGCACTGGAAAAATCACCGTCTAACGTCTTAAATCACATGAATGAAGGTTCTTTATGTTGAATTTGTGTCGATATGAACTATTGCCGATGGAACGAGCATAAGCTATCAATTATTTTTCACTCAAATGATACAAAATAATGTGAATGAAGAAAAGATTTACTTGTTCCAACGGCAATAAGAGGTTCAGGGATCTTGAAATTACACCCAAGGATGAACCAGACTTCCAAGGTCACATTGTCATCTGGGCTTTAACAAACTGTTTAAAGGCTTAGTAATCTTAGTGTATATTTATTTATTTATTTACAAAACGTCAGAGGTGGGAGTAAGTCACTAAATGCAAGTCTCGAGTCAAGTCCAAGTCGTTAAGGTCCAAGTCCCAAGCAAGTCCAAGTCGATTGGTCATGGGGTCAAGTCAAGTCAAGTCAAGTCATAGCTTTTGCCAAGTCAAGTCAAGTCAAGTCAAGTCTTTCTTTAGCCGGCAAGTCACCTCAAGTCGCAAACGTCAGCGTTAAGCCTAATTCTTCTTTTCAAAATGTGTTTAATCTACTTTAAAATATAAAGTGCTTTCTCAAGATTTTGCAATTTTGAAAATGTAGGCTAAAATCAAACTTTTTAAAATATAATGGATTTGGATTTAAAGTCTAATTAATATTTAATCACCACAAAATGTAATATATATATTTATTTGAAATGCTCTAGTCTATGTACAAAATTACTGGGACAGCATTTTAAGGAAGGGAGCCCGGGGGGCCTACTTAAAAAAAATTGAAACAGACTCTTTTAAATATGAGCTGCTTTTCCCTGCAGTCTGAAAGATAAATATAACATTATATTTTAATTTTTGTTAGTTGCTGGCAGTTTTTCTGTCAGTGGTTCCCCTGGAATGCCCCAGTCCCTGTATACTCGGATTCGCCCCTGCTTAAAGTCAATTCCGTGCAGCCTTCAATCCCGCTGTCACTGGGCTCTGTGTGGCTGCGGAAAATAGCCTCTAAATGCTATAACTTTCATGAGAACGCCTTAAAACACCGAAAAGCCCCCAAGATTTCTGTCATTAATCCAACTGTTACCATCGTCGTTCTGGAGGGCGCCTGTATACGCACCGTAGCTTCAGTCATTGTTTCGAACGTTTTCCTGTCCTTAATAAATGTCTATGAATCTTCACCTCTTCACTCACTGTAGAAAACTTTTAATGCATTCAAAGAAACACACGTATTTCCTCCTGCCTTTTCGCGCTGTCTTGATTAGAAGCGCTCTGTCGGAAGCCGAAAAAGCATGTGGCTATTACCATATGTAAACATAGATGCGCCGCTTTTACGCGATGAATCCTGTTCTTTCAACAGTTTCACTCAAATAAATAATAACTATAAAGTCACAGAAAGTCATTCAGAGTCATTGGCCTCAAGTCCAAGTTAAGTCTCAAGTCACAAACAGGCAAGTCTAAGTCAAGTCAAGTCTTTCTGGAGCTTTGGTCAAGTAAGTCTCAAGTCCCGAAAATAGCGACTGGAGTCTGACTCGAGTCAAGTCATTTGACTCGAGTCTCTCACCTCTGCAAAACGTGATGATTTTATGTCATTCATTTTGTCGACATTAGAGTCCGTTTTGTAAAAAGGGAATCCCCAGAAGCGTAAAGCTTATGGATAAGGAGCCACAGTTAAAATAACATAAAATCAGTGCTTAATTTGATCCCCCGTTTGGGGGAATGCATTCCCCCAATTTTCAGTTTTTCAGGGTAAAGGATCCGGGAAATATTTAGGAGGATCCGGCAAAGATTTGATCTGATATAATGGTGTTTAATGAGAGTGTTCCGGCAAATGTTTTGGCCTGTTCCCTGAATTCATCACATCAGACTAAAAGTGTTCCTGAAACTACTAATTTACAAATTAAGCACGGCATAAAATATACAAAAGACAGAATTACAAATGAAAACAAAAATACCCGTTTACAATCACCTCCCAACAGGATTACATCTGCAGAAAAGGAAGCTTTGAATTCATTCAGTCTCTACATCATATTATTCAAATGAGATTTACAAAGTTGCATGGATGGTTAAAAAGCTTTTTAAATATGTTTAAAGAATATGATTCTTTTAGAGAACTATCGATCTCATTCCAGATCTTGGGGCCTTAAACTTCTGACTTTGTAAAAAGGTCATTAAAGAATTTTCTCATTCTTCTGGCATTTAGCAAATATAAATAATTTAGAACATTTTAATTGACCTACAAAAGTAAAGGTTAATTCTGGTTTCATGTCAGACAGTGAGGAAAAAAATGTGTTTATAATGTGTATGTAAACATCTGGTTCCAGCTGTAGCTCCGCCCACAAAGAACATGGAAAACAAAGAGGAAAAGAACTTCAAAACTGCTTTAACAAACACTGAGTTGTGGTTATTCCATAATGCATAATGATAATAATAATAATTATAATTATAATTATAATTATAATTATAATTATAATAATAATTATAATGATGATGATGATGATGATGATGATATTAATGATAATAATAATGACAGTTGTTACCAGGTTGTCGGAGCTGGTGTAGTGGACCAGCCAGCCCTCCTTCACGGCGGCCGAGCTGCGGCGTTTGGTCTGACGCACCGACTGCACCACTCGCATCAGGGGGATGTTCCCGCTCACCGGGCTGAAACAGGTCACGGTCAAACTGAGTCGAGTTCATTTCACAGGAAAGACCATTTTAATGACGCTTTTCAGTCAAGAGTATTATATCTGCAGAATATTAAAGGTAGAGGGAACTTGGAGGGTAAAGGAACAACTCAGGGGGCACAGAAGGTTTCAGACGGTTTCATTTTGGTGTTTTCAGTGAACTCATACAGTAAATATTGCTAGTTTGAATCTAATTTAATGCTTTTTCTTGATATTTAAGGCCTTGATTTTCCCAACATTCATTTAACGACTTCTAAGGCCCAGTGTGAATCCCGTCATGACGCAGCGACTGAACGTTTACCTTTCACATGGTCGTCAGAGTTGGATTCCAGACCGGATCACGTCACGTTTAGTTATTTATTTTTAGCCCTTTTGTGATGAGTAATCGATAATTAATTAGCCTCCAGTCATTTTAATAGATGTGTGTGGCCTTTTACAGCAACACAACACTGACCCTAAAGCGGCTCTACAACGATACGAGGCGGAGCTAACGCTGTAGGTCAGAGCTCTACAAACATGTTCTGGAACTAAAGCGTTGGATTCTTGTGTTGGTTTAGCGCTTCATTCTTTAATGTGTTTTTAAAGTTTATCTCCAATGTCAAGAAATGGGGGAAAAATAAGGGAAAAAGTGAAAAGAAATGGGGGAAATAGTGAGGGAAAAATGGGGAAATTGGAGGAAACATTTTTAAAAATTTGAGAAAACATGGGAACTAAAATTGGGGAAAATAAGACAAAATAGTGAAAAAAAATGTGGAAAAGGTGGGGAAAGTGAAAAACTCCTCATGTCACTCTTGGTCTGCAGCTCTGCTCTGACCTGTCCGTGTCCCGGTCGCCGTGGCCTCTCTCTGGACTCCGTTGGGCCGAGTCTGAGTTCTCCTCCGTCAGGACCAGCCCCAGGACTGAGTCCGGGCTCAGCAGGTCGGACTCTGACGGAGAGAGAGAGGTCAGGGGAATCACAGCGACAGGTGATAAACAGGTGGGAATGTGTGGGCGGGGCTTAGACTCACGTCCGCTCGGCTCCTCCCCCTGACAGTCCCTCGGAGCGTACGCCGCACATTTCTTATGGCAGTTGAACTTACAGTCTGAAATACAGGGACCAGTTTCTCTGTCATTTATTTTTGTTTTAGTCCAGCTTTGGTCGACTAAAATTCCTTCTTTTACTCGACCGAATATCTGCAGACTTTACTCACAGTTTGAGTCTTGTTAGCAACATTTCATGTGGTTTAGTCTAATTTTCAGTCAGCAAAATTATGACTTTGACCAAAATGATGATCAGGCGACAAAATTAACACTATTCATTTCCCCCCAAAAACAATATCCTGCTATTTTAGCCATTCCAAAGTAAAGTATAGGCATTTATATGATATATTGTACCTCTATCACTATGGAGTACTCATTTTTGAGAGAAATATAAGTATTTTCTGGGGGTAGACGCTTCGATTCAGTTAACTCCGCCCCTCTCTCCGCTCATTCCATTCCATAAATATAAATATCACTGCAAAAAGTGAAGTTACTTCACATAATGCAGTTATAAGGAGTTCACATGTGCAACAGTTTCATGAATGGCTAACACACACGCTAACACACACGCTAACACACATGCTAACACGCGTTTTGATTGACTCGCCGCTCAGCCTGGCCTCCTCATCATCGGGTGTTTACATTATCGGACTCGCGTTGGTTATAAAAGTGAATCCACTTTGATTCTGGCCAAGGTTCTCCAAGCATCCATCAGGTTGGTTGATAAAGTCGCTGAATCCCAGAAAGAAATTCCAACTTCTGGCGAGTGCACTCTTCTTTAGGAAGGTCGAATAGTCCTGTTCCTCTCGTAGCCAAACGCGAACCCGTGACATTATCGTTGGGTAAGAAAAAGAACAGGCGTGTCCAGAGTAGGTTAGAAAGAGCTCAGTCTTCAAAAACATGACTTCTGTTCGGATCCTCCGGGGGTGCGTTTGTTTACTCTCCCGGGACAGCACAGACGCGTCGGAGACTTCTTTTTTAATTTTTTCCCCCCTTTATTTCTCTCTTACAACAGAAATAATGAAAAAGCTGTTTGATAAATTAGAATCAGGCCGTAAGGCATTACATTACAGACGTCTGGCCCTTCCTGTTTGACACTATGACGTAAAATACGATACGACATTGATTTTGCATGATATAGAACCTTTAAACGATCACTCTGATAAGTTCACGTTTGTTTCAACATGTCATAAAGAAAGCCTGAGTTTTGTTTTATAAACTCTACAGTAGAATAAGTGTGTGGTGTACCGCGGCACTGCAGGCCCTGGCGGAACAGCCCCCTCAGCAGGCGTTTGCAGAGCGGGCAGACGGTCGGTCGTGTGAAGGTGTGGACCGAGAAGGTGTGAGGGACGTTCAGCCTCCGCTCTGCCACCAGGGGGAGCTGTGGAGAGAGACAGGATAACAAAGATCTCCCTCTGTCAGGACGGAGACGTGTGAATATTTCCTAATATCTCATATTGTTTTACTGAGAGTGATGTATTTGTTTATTATTGATGTGAAGCTGCTGCTGTCGCTGACCCACTTCTCAGCGGAAAACCATCGATCCCCCTCCAGCTGTTACATCATGACCCCGCCCCCTCTTTACCTCTGCTCCCGGCGCCGTGTGTCTGCAGTCGGTGAGGCGCCCGCTGAAGCCCAGGTCCGGCCTCCCCCCTGAGGTCCCGGAGGTCCCGGAGGTCAGGCTGAGCGCGGAGAACCTCCTCCTCCGCTCGCCGCTGCAGGTGTTGGGGATCTTAAAGACGCAGCGCTTGTGGTAGTTCAGTCCACAGCTGGAACAGAGGAGGGGAACAGTGAGCAGTGGGGTCTCACAGGGGGTGTTCTGTCCCCAGTGTTATTTAACCTTAGATGAACTGTCGACTAAACTCAGAGCCTGTAACACTGGTCTCTGGAGGTATTGTTCTAAATCATCTTTTGTTTGTGAAGGATTTAGTCGGCTTTACCCAAATCTAAAAGCTTCTCGCATGGAGAGCTTGGCCAGAGTAACGCCTACAAAGACCTACAAAACTAATTGTGACTTTCTTTATCGAATTGTTGCCGCATTTTAATCACATTTTTGAAATGTTTGTGTCGTGTTTTTTTGTGTGTGTTTGTGTGTGTGTGTGTGTGTGTGTGTGTGTGTGTGTGTTATTGTTGCATTTTCATCCTCGTTTTTGTCGCTATTTTGACGCTTTTTTCAAGAAGCTTTTAGATTTGGGTAAAGCCAAACTGAAGAAAATGTGCTCAGTTAAAGATGGGAGTTAAGAGGTTAAAGGGATATTTCGGGATTTTTGACATTGGGCCTCATTTCCTAGTTATCCAGAGTGTTGTTGATGTCTGGAGATATTTTTTTCTTAAATTCATGCAGTTCTTATATTTGAAGAGTCTAGTGGCGCTAGGCTAGGGCAAGGCTAAAGCATTTCTATGGTATCAGTTAGCCTGCATTAAAAACAGTGTGACCCACTCCACAGTGCACCTGAGGTAAATCACTTATAACACCAGACTAACCATATAAATGTCTGTGTTAATAGAATCATTTAAAATAACTTATATTTGAGCAGCATCAGCTTCGTGGCTGTAAGCTAACGCAGCGGCGGAGTGATCTGTGAGAAAATAGTCCCTCAAAATGCGGTAATTCATGTGATACAAGGTCAGTTATATTTCAAACATGATTCTATTAACACAGACATTTATATGGTTAGTCTGGTGTTATAAGTGATTTACCTCAGGTGCACTGTGGAGTGGGTCAGACTGTTTTTAATGCAGGCTAACTGATACCATAGAAATGCTTTAGCCTTGCCCTAGCCTAGCGCCACTAGACTCTTCAAATATAAGAATTGCATGAATTTAAGAAAAAATATCTCCAGACATCAACAACACTCTGGATAACTAGGAAATGAGGCTCAATGTCAAAAATACTGAAATATCCCTTTAACCGAGCACATTTTCTCCAGTTTGGCTTTACCCAAATCTAAAGCTTCTTGAACAAAGCGTCAAAATAGCCACAAAAATGAAGATGAAAATGCAACAAAACATGATAAAAAAGTAACAAAAGAGTGACATTACAGAGACAAAACTGCGGCGACAATGTGACAAAAGTTTTGTAGGTCTGTAAGCTCCATTGAGAAGCTTTTAGATTTGGGTAAAGCTGAACTGTAGAAAATGTGCTTGGTTTTCATTGTGATGATATTTCTGTGCTGTCCCAGGCCTTACCCTCACACTTGAGCCCCTGCCGGACCAGGCCCCACAGCATCTGCCCGCAGTGGTCGCAGAAGGCGGGCGCTCTGTAGGAGTGGACCATGAGGACGTGAGGGCGGGTCCCGGGTTCCGACGCTGACGCTGAGCACAGACATTTGAGTTATCAGTCAGAGACAAACCCGGAGCTCCCCCAGGACTCACCGGGCAGCACCACCTCCAGCGTGTCCCCCTGCTGGAGCTGCTGGGGACTGCGGAGCTTCTGGAGCAGGTTCTCAGAGCTCGCGTCGTGTCTGAACAACAGGATCCTCTCCTTCAAACCCCAAGCTCCACAGTCGGGGAACTAAAGAGGACGAGACGAGTCGTCAGGGAGCTGTGAACCAACCTTTAACCCACTGCCAGGGAGTCACATGACACCAGTGTAGGTTCATCAATAATGGACTGACACTGTGTGCACAGTTGACACAATGTACAGTTTAGAAGCTTCATACACAGGATTATAGTCCAGACGTTTTTAAAAATCACAGTTCGGGATCCCCCTGCTCTAGTGTTTTTCAGGTCTTTTACATAACGTTGGGAGGAGAGTCTAATGCAGCGCTAAGTGTGGATTATAACTGCATTAACAGATCTGCCGCTTGATCTTTTCAAGTTCACACTAAAGTACAGTCAGAAAGTTCAGGAACTGCAGCGTCAGAGGCAGAGCTGACGGTCGGATAATAATAATAATAATAATAATAATAATAATAATAATGCATCAGTTTTATATTGCGCTTTTTTGGACACTCAAAGACACTTAAATTGCATTATTCATTCACTCCATACTCGGTGGTGATAAGATACTATTGTAACTAGTCTGCGCCATCGGCCCCTCCGACCACCACCAACCACTCACACAGGGCTTTTCCACCAAGGTGCTGGTTCAGAGCTGGTGCTGGTGCCGGGTTGGTTCCGTACTGACTTGGTTTTCCACCAATTGAGAGTTGGCATTCTGCCTATTGCCATAGCAACACTTTGGGAAGTCAACTGTCACATAAAACATGGATAGTAACTTCTCACTACAGCCATTTCAGGTTATAAAATACCACACAAATAAGTTTATGTTCCTGTCACAGCAGCCGTTAACATTTTGATTTCTTCTTTCTAACTGCTTCCTCTTGTTTTAGCTGGAGCTAAAGAGCATAAAGCAAAACAACAGTTAGTTTCCTCCACTGCTCTGTTTTGGCTTCTCCAGGAAGTTATAAGCACAAACTAACTAATATTGGTTGTTTGTCGGAAGAGAAAGCCACGCCCCCATTCGCTGACATCACTGGTGCTCGTTTCTTGGTCCAGCTTTTAACTGGTTCCCAACTGGCACCAGTTTTTGGAACCAAGAGCCAACGTTTTTTCAGTGGAAAACAAAAGAACCGGTTCTGAAACAGGAACCGGCCCGGAACCAGCACCAGCACCAGCTTGGTGGAAAAGGGCTATCATAGCCAGCTCTCAATTTGGTGGAAAACCAAGTCAGTACAGCACCAGCACCAGCTCTGAACCAGCACCTTGGTGGAAAAGCCCTGTCACTCACTCCATTCGCCAGGCTTCCTGGTGTTACTAAACGGTCTCCCATCCAAGTACTGACCAGGCCCTTCCTGCTTAGCTTCCAAAGTCTGACGGGATCGGGCAGAGCGAAGCCGGTATGAACACAGCACATCATTTCTGTATCAGACACGATGGAAAATGTTTTCCATTTGACATGATTGGATTCACAAACCTGCCACATTATTCTTATTCTACTGACCAACATCACACTCATGATTTTGAATATTGTTCCCACTTTCGGACGCCTTCATGAGACAGTCATGTGACCTTAGTTCATACTGAGAGAGAAGACGCTTTGTGATAGTTTTTGTTTCATGTCAGGTCGGCTTTTTGACCGTTCATTCTAGAGTTACATTTTTGCATTGCTCGTGCAACAACTTATGAACGAATCACCTTTCCGTTTCAATTTTACGGCCTGATAAACACTTTTAGCAGAGCGGCTCAGGACCGCCACAGATTACTGGCTTTAACGATGTGGAGGACAGTTTGGGGTTTAAACTCTATCCAGGAATGAAACGCTGACGCTGTTGAAGAAAGAAACAGCTAAATTTATCAGGATTAACCCGAGGATTAACCCAAAAGTGAATGAAATACTGCTCCAGGTCTGACTTTGACGAGGAAACGTTAGAAAAAGGTTTAAAGAGAGAAAAAGTAAAGTTCAATTCTAAACTTTTTCCATGTGTGATGGTCTACACATTATTATTGTAACTGAATCAGATTGGTGTTAAGCCGCCGGATCCTGTCGCTGCCTTTGTCACATAACGGCTTTTAAAGGATTAGCGCCGCAGGAAGGAAACAGGAGCGGCGTTTTCTGTCCATAATCTGACAGAACCGGAGAGCCTCTAACCACTCTGCCACTAAAGACTAAACCCACAGATCCTTCACGTCCAAGATTTAAGTCTTGTTCTGGCCTGGATTTCCCGGTTTTCAGTTCTGAGGGAGCGTTCATCTAGAACCGAGGTGCCACAAGGATCAATACTTGTCCCTTCATTGTTTTCCTTGCACATGCTCCCACTTGGATCCATTGCTCTCACGATTCTCAGTCGTTATGAGTGAACCACCAGTCGTTCAGCCCAAACAAACCACACTGCCATTGAAATGTGTGAGTTCAGGTAGCGGAGCGTGAACACTGAAGTATATTGAGCCATAACCGTGAACTATAAGGCTTACATTGGTTTACAGACTATAAGTCTCAAGTGACATTTCTTGCAAATATTAAAGTTGTCAATATGTTGAAAGGGAAAGTCAGGGCGGCTCCGTAGGCAGGAGCGGACCATCGCGGACAGGGGAACGACAGGACCTGGGATCAGCCCGACACAGACACCCTCACTTTTTAAATCATTTGAATTTGTCTTGTAATCACAGGGAAAAGTTCCAAAACGGTGTTGATGTTAAATATAGTGGCTACATTTCCGTCTGTCAGATTAGCGACTGATTAGCTCTGTTGTTCCATCAGATCACTCGTAAAAAAATAATAAAATAAAGTACATTTAGAGGCAGAGCCTATGTGTGTATGTGGATCTCTCTGGTCACAATTAAGAAAAAGATTTCGTCTACTGTCCACCTCCTTATTGACAAAAAAAGATGGATTCTATGTTTTTATTTCTCATTCCAGTTTAAATGTTGTGAATATCGGCGACATGAGGCCACAGTTTCAGACCCTGGACTTTGTCCAACAGTCGCCTTCAAGGGTCACAAATGTTTTTCTCACATAGTTATTCCATAGTTATTCCAACTATATGAACAAGGACTGGTCGTCACTTTTGAAGCATCTCTTCGTATGAATGGCAGTTTGGTTTCTGTCTATCTCCGTACGCAGCCCTGGTGTAAAAATAGACTTTAAGCTAATATTGTAACAGGCTCCATGGCCACGACAAAAACACTTTAAATCATCAACTTTCCAGCGGTTAAAACGCTCCAAATCAGAGCTTTCTTCATTGCTTTACGCAAACTATCAATATTGTTTGGTGGCCACAAGACATTCCATTACCCATAATGCAACGGGCCAGCCCAGATGGGCATTGGGCTTATATACTAAGAAGGTACAGTATATATTGTTATTTGTGATGTGACTTTTTGTAATTGAATGTATTTATTTAGTGCTAATAGCGCTCCCATCAATAAACATAACTGTACAAACATGAACGTGGCTAACTATAGTTTTGACTCCACTCTAAAGGCTAAATAAAGCACTGTAAAGGAACTGACATCCTTTCCCTGCCATTATTAAGTTTTTATTCCACGGCTTTTCAGCGGCCTTTAGCAGCAGTAGCATTAACCGGACTGGAGCCGCTGCAGATCCACCTTGTTCAGGTGGATCCGCCAAACAAGTCACTGAATCGGATCCTGTCAAAGGCCCGATATCAGGAACCGATACGATAATAAATCAAAACCTGAAGTGTTTTGAAGCGTGTTTTGTCACAGAAGCTCCACTCACCGTCTGCTGGACCACAGTGCAGACCTTCTCCCTCACGGCGTCCAGGTTCAGCTCGCCATGCTCCAGAGTCACATGACCTCTGCTCAGGCCCATCTGCACCGTGAAGGACACGCCCCCTCGCCGCTGGGGGCGTGCACGTGGTGGTGAGAGGAGCTGCGCAGGTCAGCGGGGGCGCGCACGTGAGGCGAGCCCGGGTCCGACAGCTGTTTGGTCAACGACGACGGCCGCGAGACGCCATTAGAGACCGACATCCCGGCGACGAGACGGACTTCAATGAAATATAATAACATCAAATAAAAGACTCCAGGAACAAGAGGGATAACTACATGAAAACTATATCAAATAAATAATAAATATAAATAAAGTAAAATCATATCAAATAGAATACAGTCAAATTAAATGAACTCAATTAAATACTAAAATACAGTTTAAAAAATAAAGTACAATAAATTATAATACACCCCTCCTGGAGCCTCCACCTTAACGTGGTGGAGGGGTTTGAGCCCGAATGATCCTGGAGCTCTGTTGTCGGGGCTTGGTGCCCCTGGTAGGGTCTCCCATGGCAAACAGGTCCTAGGTGACGGGTCAGACAAAGAGCGGTTCAGAAGCCCCTTATGAGAGACCAACAGGCCCGGTTAGAACCATGAGGCCGTCCTTCTGTGGACCCACCACCTGCAGGAGGAGCCATAGGGGCTGGTGCAGCTCCAACAGCTGCCCCCACGACCCGGCAACGGACAAGTGGAAGAAGATGGACCTGTTTGCCCTGGGAGACCCTACCAGGGGCACGAAGCCCCGACAACAGAGCTCCTAGGATCAGTCGGGGCACAGCTGTGGATCCCCTCCCCTCCTCTCCTTGATCTGGGATGATTGAGTATTTTGTTCTTTAAATGATATTTTTATTACCAATTTTATATGAATTTGCACTAATTGTCGTCAGCTGCATCTGCATGAGGGACAATAAGTCAGTTCATCCAGTTCAATAATGTGGTAAATGAGTCTTTAATAGAGTAGCGACGGTTCCTGATCTGACGGTGCTTTGTGTCGGGTTAGGCTGATGATTGAAAAACCCTCAGGCAGAAAAAGGGAATTTCCTTCTGAAACAGTTTGTTCTTGTTCTGAGAAACGAGATTTCACGGAAAACATTTGTAAACTCATCTGAACTCTGGAAACTCCTTTGACGGTGTAGTTTATCACACAGTACTTTTTCCTAACAGTACTCTTAATACTCTGGGTTACTCTTTCCTCCGTGAGTAAATCTGTCAATTACAAAAGCATCATGTGACAGACGGAAAGTTGTTCTCACTAAAATATGTAAACACACTCTCAAACAGTGACTCCATACTCACAGTATTTTCACCAAGTACTTTTTTACTTCTACTTGGGTAAAATTAAGGAAATGTTAATCTGATTTGAGGAAATAGTTTTTCACTCACCTCTGCACAAAAGTTTCAAAAAATAAAAGCAACAAAAACGATTAATAAAAATAATAATAATAATGAGAAAAAAATCTAAATAGAAAATAAATTGGGGGAAAAAAGTGACAAAAATGTAAATTAAAATTCAATGAAAAAATTATTCTCGAGGGGAAAAAGTTGACACACATTTAAGCTGGCTCGGTCCATTATTC
Source organism: Neogobius melanostomus (assembly GCA_007210695.1). NCBI lineage: Eukaryota > Metazoa > Chordata > Actinopteri > Gobiiformes > Gobiidae > Neogobius > Neogobius melanostomus. The sequence goes on along the minus strand of VHKM01000523.1, from coordinate 196,004 downwards.
AGATGACTTTTGTGAGGTTTATCTCAGACTCGCGGTCCTCCCGGAGAGGATCTATGAGCTCCTCTTCCTCCGCTCTGTCCCGCTCACTGAGGGTCTGCACAGAATCATCCATCAGAGCTTTATCAGGAGGGGGCGGAGTCTGACCCCTTCAACACGAGCCTGCAGACCGGAGCCGCTGCAGAGACAGGACAACAGCAGACTCATGTGATGGTTGGTTCACTTTGCATTATATTGATACATAGTTCCAGCGCGTCCCGGTCCCCTTTTACAGATCCAAAAATCACCCTCGATTTTACTGTAAAGCACTTTGGTCACTGTTAATATTCCTCCAATTGATTCCTGCCTGTTAAGATTTCTGCCTTTTAGTTCCTGATTTACTATTTTCTATTGTAGTATTATCCTCCTTACTTAAAGCAGTACCAAGTAACTCTTGCCCCTAGAGGCCATAAGCGCAACTGCAGGTGTCGTAGCAAGTTACGATTTTTTTAACTTATTAATTGTCCGTGAGAGTAAATACTACGCTGACAGAAAAGACAAAGAGACAGAGGGATATTGTTCATCCAGTTATACAATGGAAATATTTTTTTTCACTCAAACTTGGCTGTAAATACTGTTTAAGTGGCGCTAGCCCGCAGTTAGCTGTGCCCGTTAGCCTGTTAGCTTCTTCTTCGTCATTGTGTTAGTGTGTATTGGTGACTCCAACCCGGTGGCAGTCAAGTTGTAATTGTGGTTTTCTGGCCAGAGACACCAGGGGGCGATGAAAGACCCCCAATCATCCCATTAACACTTGTATTACCCCCAGAGGGACTACGGAAAGGATTTATTTAGGTAAACACATTACTTAGTACTGCTTTAAGATGATTACCTCAGAAATAACCTGTGCCTGGTCAGCCCCACTCTCTGGGGAAGTTCCACATGTTAAACCTGCATGCACCACCAAGTTTCTACTCAGTTAAATTAAAGGAGAGTCTTACTCACCAGAAGATGTCTTTCGTGGGTCTTTTTATTGATAGATTTGTGAAAGGAAAAGCCCCTTGATCAATCTATTGCCTGGGTGGTGAATTTTCTACAGGCCCCGGTTTTGGAGACAAGCGTCGGGTCTCGTGATCAGATACTGTATGGTCTTGAGAGGCCGCAGTTCCTAAGTGTGACTGGCAATTGGTTCTCGCTCGGCTCAAGATTTAGGGGTGGCCACTACATGAAGATTGGGGCCGACAGAAAAGAAAGAGGTTTCCAGAATGCAACAGATCGCGCTGAGCTTGTCCGAACTCAGGCAGTCGCACGCTGGCAGAAAAAGACAAGCCAGTCTTACAAAGCACATATTATATAGATCACAGAAAATCATTGCAGTTTCTATCATCCCCAGGGAACATCTGTCTAGATAAGGACTGATGTTTGTTTAAGAGAATTAAGATAAGGAACTGCAGTCCTTCTGAAACTAATGTCCGTTTGCTGGAGGTGGAAGCGGTCTCGCGGCAAGTCCCGTTGTCATGGGGACACCTGGCCACTCTTCCAGTAATATATAGCTCCATTTATGGTATGTAAACATGTTACGCTTCAATGCAGGTCAGCTCCAGATAAGGCACAAACCAGACGCTAAGATGCCTTTAATGATCAAACACAGGTTAATACAGCTCACAAGGTTATAATACATCTAACATGTAATACATTTGTGGCAGTGTGCCTGAAGGCGGGCACTGCCACTTGTGGTTTTGATGGTGATTGGCTGTCACCTGATAAATAGCACTTCCATTTATTATTTGACCTCTGACTTCCTGTAGGCCCAGTCTCCTGTTGTGGTTGTTGCTCCTCGTCACTCTCCAGTCCAGGTAGTATTGTTGCTAAATTAAATCACAAAATTGGTAGTTACTCTAGTCCCTGTTAAAGGAGCTATATCATGCAAAATCGACTTTTTGGAGTTTTTAACCATGTTGTTTTGCTATTTCCTTCTCAAAAACACCCCAGAGCGGTTTTTGGCTTCATTCACGCAGTTCTCAGTAATCCTCCTGAATCCTGCTCTCTGAGCAGCTGCTCCGCCCTCTCCTGGTAAACCACTGAGCTGTTCAGTTGTGTCGTCACAAAGGAACGGAAGTGCTCTACGTCTGTAATGTAATGCCTTACGGCCTGATTTTAATTTATAAAACAGCTTTTTCATTATTTTTGTTGTAAGAGAGAAAAAACTCTCTGACGTGTCTGTGCTGTCCCGGGAGAGTAAACAAACGCACCCCCGGAGGATCCGAACAGAAGTCATGTTTGTGAAGACTGAGCTCTTTCTAACCTACTCTGGACACGCCTGTTCTTTTTTCTTACCCAATGATAATGTCACGGGTTCGCGTTTGGCTACGAGAGGAACAGGACTATTCAACCTTCCTAAAGAAGAGTGCATTCGCCAGAAGTTGGAATTTCTTTCTAGGATTCAGCGACTTTATCAACCAACCTGATGGATGCTTGGAGAACCTTGGCCAGAATCAAAGTGGATTCACTTTTATAACCAACGCATGTCCCATAATGTAAACACCCGATGATGGGGAGGCCAGGCTGAGCGGTAAGTCAATCAAAACGCGTGTTAGCGTGTGTGTTAGTGTGTGTGTTAGCGTGTGTGTTAGCGTGTGTGTGTTAGCGTGTGTGTGTTAGCGTGTGTGTTAGCGTGTGTGTTAGCGTGTGTGTTAGCGTGTGTGTTAGCATGTGTGTTAGCGTGTATGTTAGCGTGTGTGTGTTAGCGTGTGTGTGTTAGCGTGTGTGTTAGCGTGTGTGTTAGCGTGTGTGTTAGCGTGTGTGTTAGCATGTGTGTTAGCGTGCGTGTTAGTGTGCGCGTTAGCGTGCGTGTTAGCGCGCGTGTTAACGCGTGTGTTAGCGCACGTGTTAGCGTGCGTGTTAGCGTGCGTGTTAGCGTGTGTGTTAGCCATTTATGAAACTGTGTTGCACATGTCAACTCCTTATAACTGCATTATGTGAAGTAACTTCACTTTTTGCAGCGATATTTATATTTATAATACTGTGAATGTGGAATGAGCGGAGAGAGGGGCGGAGTTAACTGAATCCAAGTGTCTCGTCTTCCGGGTTTGAAAAATACCCCCAGAAAATACTTATATTTCTCTCAAAATGAGTACTCCATAGTGATAGAGGTACAATATATCATATAAATGCCTATACTTTACTTTGGAATGGTTAAAATAGCATGATACAGATCCTTTAATGTTCAGTTGCCGCGGCGCCGCCATGGGCCCGCGGTCTCCCGGCCATGATGGTTAAGTGGATCGGCTGTGTGGACTCGGACCCCGCTGTCAAAGCCTCGAGCCAGGCTAATGCCTCCGCTCAGGTCTGTGGCTTGGTCAATCTAGTAACATATTCCAGTAGTTTGTACTTGTTGTAGTGACGTGTGCCTTTTCCATTTGTAGCTTCTGGTCAAGGAGTGGTCGTCACTGCCGCCTGCCTTTTTCTCCGCCCTTTCTACTTTTATTTCGCCCTGTTTGTGTTTGTATTCCCCGTCATTGTGGAAACTGGAAATCGGAGTTTCGTCTGTGTGTAAACGCTTCTCATAGACTGTGGTAACTTAAGGCTGGACAAAGGACTCAGAAACAAAACTGACATGAACTAAGAAACAAACGACTCAACTAAAGAATGTGAAAATAAATGTACAGTATACAGTGCCTGGTCTCTGTGATCCTTTACTTATTTTCTACTGCTGGCCATCTCCAGCTGGCGTTGTTTGGCAATAATTTATGTTTAAACAGCTAAGTTAACCCTCGCATTGCCACACATTTAACATACGTAACTTAATAGGTATATAAGAATAAATGATTACATAGTGAATATAAGCTAACAGAAATATCCTTTTCGGGTCTTACCAACTACCCTTTAGGGTTCAGTAAAATGCAAAGCTCATAAAGAAAATGAGGATAAGAAAAGGTGATTTTGTCACAAACAAACAGAGGGTGGCGGTTATAACAGAACCACATTCACAGACCAATGTGCGCAGAGTCACAGACACTGGAAGCAAAGAGGGTGAAGTGTCTTGCCCAAGGACACGATGACAATATGCACCAGCGGGTTTTGAACCAAAATATTCACATGTTACAGTGACTGAGCATTTGTCTGAAATCAAAGCGTAAATAATCGTCTGTTTTTATTTTGCTGCACTTGTGTGTGTGTGTCTTTGAGCTTCGGGGAAATGACATCACAACTTTGTAATGGCCTAAAGCAGGAGTTCCCAAACTTTTTTGGCTGGACCCCAAAAATTGACACGTAAACAACTCGGGACCCCCATTGTATAAAGTTATTGCCTCTTACGCTACTTTAGGGAAGAAAACACATTTTAAAATCAAGTTAACATGTATTTAAACTGTTTATTTTAACTATATGAATGGATTTCACAAATGATATGCTGTTTTACACTCGAAAATATATCAAAAACAGTTGCCTTTTCTTTTTTATTTCATCCTAAAATCATCTGGGGACCCCCACCCAATGCCTCGCGACCCCCACTTTGGGAACCAGTGGCCTAAAGTTTAAAATGGCAAGGCAACTTTATTTATACCGCGCATTTCGTACACAGGGCAACTCAATGCGCCTGGAGTCTGTGCAGCTAAAAATCCTACTGTGGTAACTACGGTAACAGTGAAAACGCTGACTTTTGGACTTGGTTTATGGATAATATCTCAGTGACAAATCCACATGAAACAAAACTGTCACAAAGTTCAGCGTCTTCTCTCTCAGCACGTATGAACTACGGTCACATGACTGTCTCATGGAGACAAAAGGACTTTCAGCAGGAGATCCCCTCACTCAAATGTCCAAATGCTGAACATGTGACATCACCCGCATACCCTCGTGTTTGAGCGCTCTCATCCTGTCCTGATGTGTGGTCCTGAGTCCGCAGCGGCTCCGGTCTGCAGCTGCTCCTCCTCTCGGGTTAACCCGCTCAGTCCCGGGACGGTCACAGCTGGAGCTCACGGTCGCAGTGCCACGAGGCCACGGCCCACGCGGAACGACCCGGGATTAACGTGTGGATTTATGCAACAGACACGACGTTTACGAGCAGAACATACCTACTGTAAAGCTCACGTGTTTCACTGGGTTGGCCCTGGATTTGACCTGGATTTAGACTCATTTAAAAATATTAAAGTTACCTAAATGAGACGATGTTTCTGACTTCTCATTTCAGCCACCAGAGGTCAGTGTTAATCCAATCTGTGCCCAGTTTAGTCCCTGTAATTCTTAACAGGGACAATTTTTTTTTACACATCACGAATCCATTTGGTTTTTGGGATTAGTCATTTTGGCTTCCCGTGAAATCTATATCAATGTCATTTAAATTTGCTATTTGAATATATAATAAGACAGGGCCGGTGCTATAGGCGGTTTGGTACTGCCACATTTTGCCCCAGTCAATCATGATTTAATATACAGCGGCACGGTGGTACAGCGGTTAGTGCTCATGCGTCACAGCTAGAAGGTCCGGGTTCAAGTCTCACCTAGACAGGGCCTTTCCTCGGAGCAAGGAGGAAGGACCAGGAAGGGCTCATTTGAAAACTCGGTGTGTCTGCCACTTTTTATTCCCAAGTTATGTCTGAAAGTCGGCGATGTTGTAAGTGGCGGGTCATGGACTGTAAAAAAATTAAAGTGTGTTCTGCACCCCACTCCTGTACATGGTGCCCAGGGCCGGCCTTGTGTAGGCCACTATACACTAGGGCAGCGGTTCCCAACCTGGGGGCAGGTCCCTGGGATTGCTGGGCTTTGCCTGGTCAGAGGGTCAGATCATAAATTATTGTATTTGAGCAAATGGTCTAAAATCAACAATATGACTGAGTAAGGACAACAGGTGCATTAAACACTCCAATTTCAGTGTATTTGTTTGAAAAAATACTTATCAGCAATTATTTTTATGTTTGATACATTTGTGGGGGCCACGGTTTGGACTGGGGGGGGGGGGGGGGGGGGCGCGCGGCCTGACTACAGCACGTGCAGGGGGGGCTTCAAGGAAAAAGGTTGGGAACCACCGCACCAGGGCAGCCATTTCCAAAGTTCGGGACTTTTTTTTTTAACATGCTTGTTTTATAGACAAGCTTCAGGGCCCCCCACTAGTGCCTCTGAGGCCCCCCGTGGACCCGGACCCCACTTTGGGAACCACTGCACTAGGGAAAAGCCGTTTTGCTGGTGGTGTATCTGCACCCAGGCCACAATTCTCTTTGCAGCGCCCCTGCAGAAAAACAGACTTTCAGGGAGAGTCTGATATTGATCTTGTTCTGGTCATACTTGAAAGGTCAAATATTTACTGAGAGGAGGCACTGAAAAGTTTGACAACCACTGCCTGAGAACATTTTTTTTTTTTACCATATGCATATTTTTATACACACAAGACTTCACTACTAGTGCAAATTTACTTACTTGATAATATCCACAGACTTATATTGGTCCATCGAAGTAGTTTACAAATATAAAACAGAAAAGGCCATTTGTTTTGTTTTTGTTTTGCCTCATTAGCATACCCTTCCCTGATTGGCCGAGGTGCTGTCCGGGGGCGGGGCGTCACCTGAGCCCTGCAGCACGCGCCTCCCGCCTTTGGCGTCAGTTGGATCCAGTTTCTCTCGGTGTAACGTTTCCTCTCAGTCTGTCGTGTTTGTCTCATTATTTACCCGCAGAGTCCTGATGTCTGATCCGGGACTGTCCCCCGGTGTGTCCTCCGGTGTGTCCTCCGGTGCGTCCCCGGTGTGTCCCCCGTGTGGACCGCGGCTCTGTGGGGTAATAACCCCGGACTGTCAGGCATGTTCCCGGGTGAGCTGCTGCTGCTGCGCCGTGGACTCGTCAGGTGAACCGCTCCACAGGTGGGTCCAATATATACGAAATATTTACTAAAAAGATGCCTTTCTTTCACATATTTTTGCGCTAGAAGAACAAAAAGTAGTCACCAAAATAATTATGCATAACTTTTTTTCATATGGCATTAAAAGTCATTAAAACGCTTTACATTGTATCAAAACTACTTTTCTTGTAAATAATTACTTTGCTCAACTGTTTACTATAAGGTCAACAAAACTACAAAAATAATCACATCAGTGGCCGTTTTGGCTGAATATTTATTTTGTTGTTGTTGTTGTTGTGTCTAATTCCTCTTTTGAATATCAAAATTATCCCTTTTTCCTCCGTTTAATTGAATCGTTGAAAAGACTAAAGTAACTACTAAAGATACTAAAGTAGCTCTAGTAAAAGTATAAACTAGTGTGACCCAAATAGTTCTCAAGGGGGAAAAAACACGTATGATTTATGTAATTTGAAAGATAAAAGGGGAAAGTATTTGAACAGTTGGAAAGTATGAAAGAAAAAGCACTGGAGAAACAAACTCCAACAAGATGTGTGTTTCTATTTCGGATAAATCTCATCTGCAATTATTCAAGTCCTGCCAAACTGCAGCACTGACTGATCCTCTTCTAGGCAAGTTTCCTCGGAGTAAATCATTTATTACATTCTCTTCCTGCAAAATAATGTCGTTGTTTCCTTACACTTTTGCACGTAAGTAAAATACGACACGTGAACAATGAAGCAAAGATTTTTTATTAAAAAAAGTGATAAAACTCCTCGTAAGTAGAGCGGTTGCTGTAGTAAAGTAACTGAGTAAATCCCTGTGTCTGTGCAGCAGAGGAGGCGCTGGACGAGGCTCGGAGCGAGGAGGCCCGGGGCCATGGAGGCGGTCAGCAAATGGAGCCCGCAGCAGGTGGCCGACTGGATGAGAGGTGACGCTTACATTTTACAAATGAGCTGTTGCTTATAGATGGAGTTTGGTTTATCTGTAGCAAAAGGAGAATGGACAGATAGAGCTGAGCGATATGTCGTCTACAAGTGTTTAAAGATGCGCACTTTTACAATATCGAGCTTGTCTCCAATGTCAAGAAATGTGGGAAAATGTGGGAAAAAATGCAAAAGAAATTAGGGGAAAAATATTTGAAAATGATGTGGGATAATGGGGAAATAAATTGGAAAAATAATAGGGAAAGAATGCAAAAGAAATGGGTAAAAAAAAGGGAAATAAATTGGAAAAATAATAGGGAAAGAATGCAAAAGAAATGGGTAAAAAAAGGGAAATAAATTGGAAAAATAATAGGGAAAGAATGCAAAAGAAATGGGGTAAAAAAAGGGAAATAAATTGGAAAAAATAATAGGGAAAGAATGCAAAAGAAAATGGGGGAAAAAGCGAAATAAATAGGGAAGAAATGTGGGAAAAATGTGTAAGAAAAAAGATGGGGAAAGTGTTTTTCTCTGTCCTTTTGTAGTTTGTTCCAAGACAATTCATTCTAATGTTTGCAGCGCATTTTTGCATATTTCTGAAGCTTTGCAAGAATATCGCTTCATCATCGTTATCAAGTCCCTTCAAATATTGAGCTGCAGATGAACTGTCTGTTTCAAAACCTTCTTCTGTCTCTGATGCTTTTGTGCGATGGATAAATGCTGTTCATTATAGTTTCCCTAATCCCTAAACAACTCATCTGTCTCAGTTGTTTTTCCCAGTGGTTTATTTAGTTTCCCTGTTGTTGGTCGTTTGTCACAGGCAGATGGTGAGGTGTGATGTTGACTCTCTCTGAGCGCGTTAATTAGTAAAGATGTTTAAATCTTCATTAGCAACTTAGTAATGAGGTCATAACGCTCTACTTTCTTTGCGACGTTTGAGGACGGAAGAGCAACGTTCAGAAGAGTTTGTTGATTTACTGAAGCTCGGTCTCTTCCGGTGTGACTTCTGTAAACGATTATGAAGTCATTTCCTCGTTTTTGTGCGATCTGTTTGTTTCCTCTTTCCAAGTCTCCTCTGGCTCGTGTGTAGAAACAAATGTGGAGGTGCGATGTTGTAACGGCTCGTAAAAGCAACACTTCTGGAACCAAAGCTGCAGCTTGTATTTCACGCTATAGAAAGTTCTCACTTATGTCAGAATGTGTTGGTTTCCGAGTCCGACAGTTATTCTTTTCACTGGAAATGTTATAATTCTCCACGATCATGACCTCGGTAAGTAATGTTTTAGTGCGAGACAGAGCTGGCCTTAATTTTCCAAACCATCGTCTTGTTCTGATCAGTGAAATATTTGTCGACGTGATCTCCACACCACAAGACTCCACAGTATCTCTGTCAGACACATTCAGGCAAACGCAGCTTTAAACATAATTCAAAATGTGTTTGAGCTCAGATTCACTCATGATCTTACTCATTTACTTCCATTTTAGCCTTGTTTTGTTGCCGATTTATTTATTGTTATTATTATTTTGACTAAATTTATAGAAGAAAACAATTGCTGAATTTAAAAGCGGATACAGCTGTAAGAGTTGATTTAGTTGATACCTGTTTTAGTGCAGATTGGTTCAAACGACAAAACTTTTAAAATGTGTCGGCCATATGCAGTTTTCAAACGTTTTACTAAATATCTGACTGATTTGTGTTTAATATAGCCTTTGGAAACTCACCTTGTGCTTTCTTATTTAATTCATTCGGTTAAAGTATTGCAGTTCGTTACAATGACATGTATTGCAGACGTTTTGCATCGCAACAAAGTGTATTGTTCCAGCCCTATAGTTTTTACTCCGGGATGAGAGAATAAAGCTAAAGCTTAGCACACGCTACACAATTTTTCAGCCGGATTTTGCTCTGATTCTCAGTCGTGGTGAGTCTTCCCGAGTCATGTCTCGTGTGGGGGAGTCACGACTGGACTCACGTTCGAATCTGTAATGTGGAGCAGAAAGACGTGACTAAACCTCAGTCGCTGGAAATCAAACATGTTTGATTTTTAAGCCCGATTTTGGACGCAAGGAGAAACGTGGGGGATTTTACCGTCCCAAAAGTGACACAGTGAAAGCAGTGGCCAATAACAGAGTGAGATACAGACAGAAAAACACTGTAGATCCTCCCTTTTCATGTCTCTGTCATAACAGCGGCACACACAACCTCACGCAGACCAAACCGCACAACATTATATCACTAAGAGCAACATTTCAACCACTGGGGGAAGATTCAAAAACTAACCAAAGATGTGCGAGTGGCTCCAAACTCAACTGTAGGTCTGTGTGTGATGAGAGAACTCTACCAGGAGCTCAGACTGAAATGTCAGCGGCTAAAGTAAAACAAGAATCCCTGGTTTGTCGAGCGGTGAACTTTAAACAGCGCTGTCCCGGGTCATGTCGTCGCACCAAATCCAGACTTTTGACTGTTTGTGACCTACATTTATTTACCTCCGAGTCACGTGATCAGATTAGCCCACAGCGCTCACTAATGCACAGCAGAACAGACGAATGCACAAATACTCACAGCTGCACATACGTGGGATTCTTTCATTAGCAGCAGTTCACCCACTAAAGGTTTCGTCATCATTTTAGTCAAAGTGATATTTCCCTCACTTAAATGAGACTAAAGTCCTTAATGAGTCTCAAACTGTGGCTAAAATCTGCAGATATTTCTGTCACGTCCTGAAAACTAAATCAAAATAAAATAAGAGCCTAAAAACATGTGAAAGAGCCGGATATTATTTACATTCATGTTGGAATGTTTGATTAAAGATGTTTGAATAGATATTTTATTAACACTGTTAAACCTCTTAACTACCACCTGAACAGAGCACGTTTTCTCCAGTTCAACTTTAACCAAATCTAAAAGCTTCTTGAAAAAAGTGTCAAAATAGCGACAAAAACTAGACGAAATGAGGATGAAAAAGTCACAAAAACATGACAAAAAATGCATTAAATGGAATGAAAAAGTGACAAAAAAGTGACAAAAATGATGAAAAAATATAAAAAAGGCAAAATGGATGAAAAAAGGAAACAAATTGGACACAAAATGTGACAAGAACGGACAAAAAAGCAATGACACAAAATGTCCAAAAAGTGATGACAACACGGCAACGATGCGAGGAAAAAGATCCTTCTAGATCAGTTTTGTAGGTCTTAGCTTTCAGATGAGGTGTTACTCTGGCCTATAGGCTGTAAGCTTTTAGATTTGGTAAAGCTGGGGGTTAAGTGGTTAAATCATTTGATGCAGATGATGTAATGGTCTTCAGTCTCAGCACTGCTGGGCTGCAATAGTTACATTGGAGCATGATATCAAATACAATGCAGTGAAAAGTTATGATCTGTAGAACCAAGGAGGATAAAAATACAAAATGCCCTGATATCGGTGAGGACCCAAACCTATCCGATACCACATTGTGTTTTTTGGGCTCTGCAGACAATAAACCCCCTGAATAATCACATTTGTGTTTATCTTTTATCTTTTTTGCCTTCATAGAATCAAGCAGCACACGTCACAGTCACAGATTTAGTTTAATCAGGTGCTTTAGGTTTTGACATATTTTGACAGGCTTCGTTATTGTTTTTATTCACTTGCTGTAGTATTGGATGGGCACTCGGTATCGGCGACTGCTCTGAACCCAAGTATCGGATCGGAAAAACTGGTATCGGAACAATACTAAGTCTGCTGGAATAAACACGCTACAAGCCACACTGCGGACGCTAATGTACAGTTTCATTTGTCAATTGAAAAAGTCGGTGAATACAGTAGTTTGCCACTGGTTTCATTTCCTTTTATTTATTAAGCAGGAAAGAATATAAACAAAATCGGGCCTGGCTCAGTACAAACTGGTTTTCTGCAGGTTCCTGTAGAAACACAAACACACAATTCAACATTAGTGTCCGTCACTGGAGTCGCAACGATAGCCGTGGGCCAGATGTTTCACCACAGTCTTTTTAAAAAGTACAGGTGACTGTATGGTTCTTATGGTGAGGGATCCTGTCGGGCCGTTCGATCAGTGGAGGCTCAGGTACAGCTGTCTTTATAAAGTGACTTGTAATTGTTATTTTTTTCTATTATTTTTGTTTTTTGTTTTATTTTGTCTCTTTGGACCCGAGTCCATAATAAAGTTGAATTGAATTGAAATTGAATATATTTAGACGGCTAAATTTTGCATGCACTTTTAGTCTTTGGCTAAATAAGAAAAAAAAGGACTAAAACTAAAATGTGATATAAAAACATAAATGACATCTCAGACATTTCCGTCAGTTGTCTCTTGTGCGATGCTGAAAGTGCGAGTTGTTAATAACGCCGTGTTTTGTTTGAAGCGTTTGTCTGAGCAGAAGTCACAGGTCACAGGGCGAGGGTCGTCCTGTCTCCTGCTGTGGGGCGGGTCAGTCACATGACCCCGGGCTCCACACACTCTTTGTCCCATGAGCAAGACACGTCTTTCCCCACACGTCATGACTGAAGAGGTTCTAGCAAGTCAGTTTCTTAGGTTTTGAGACGTGGCTGTGATTGTCTTAAAGCAGGTGGAATATGAATCTGAGCACCATCCAGTCAGAGAGTTGAATGTTTATGTGAATTAGCTCCTGTTTCTGGTCCAAACCGGTCTGACGGCGCTTCTGTCTGTGCGTTTCCCATAAAAGCACTGCTCCACTTTATTATTATTACACAACATGAGGGATCACCAACGATCCAGGCACAAGCCACTTTAATCTCATTCAGAAAACCACAGGGACAAAGTAAAAGTACCACAGTGCTGTACTTCTGTAGAGGGTTTGAGGATCTGTACTTTACTTGACTAGTATTTGTGCTGAGAACTTCATTTGAAAGATAAATATAACACTTTCTACAGTTCTCTAAAGGCTCTAAAGTGAAAAGTCCAGTTGTCCACGTGTTTGGTTCATTAAAAAACCTATAAACAATAGGTGGCGCTGTGCAGACGTACTGTCAACTAGGGGTTATCGCGATATAATTGTTTGATATTGTTGTGGACACGATATATTTTATGTTCCGCTCAGCTCCATCTGAGCAGCATAAACACTGACTGTAGTAAGTAAAGTAAAAAGAAGGACGTAAACTGCTGGAGTAGATCATATTTGTGAGGAAATTAGTTTGGCGTTAATAAAAAAATTAATAAAATATCACTGAATTAATCTTGCTAATTGGCGTAAGGCTGGGATTTTCAAGTAATTTGTCCATTCTCAATTATATTGTCAAATATATTGTTAAATTATTTTAGGCCGTATCGCCCTGTCCTGCTGTCAACGCCATCACGACAAGGAAAAAGGTTTGTGGAATTCAGGCGCAATTTTTGTTAGGAAGTTATTTTTCCACTTTTTAAAACTGAGTTTAGCTTTTGACTTGAAATCTCTATTATTTTCGACAGCAAATACTTCAGTGTTGACAGAGTAACTTACTTCCATTGGAGTAATACTACTGTTAGATTTTTTTTAAACCGATATCTGAACAATACCTTTTTTCTGTAACTATACTACAAAAGTATATATTTGTCATGTAGAACCAGAAAACAGAACAATAACGTGTGGAAGATCTGCAAATTTACAATATCGAGTTCATCTCCAATGTCAAGAAATGTGTTAAAAAAAATGGGGGGAAATGGGGAAAATACTAGTAATACACAATAAGCAAAAATTACGGAAATAAATCATGAAAGCAAGACAAATTGTAAAAAAAATTGTAAAGAATGGGAAAAATAAGGGGAATAAAAGAATGAGATCAACCAACAACCTGCATGACCAGGTTATTCCATTGATATGGCACGGGCATATTCCAAGATGCTGATGCCAGGATTCATGGGGCTCACGTTCCGATCATTAACACTCTTTGGACTTGCAGAAGCTTTTTGGAACAACAGCACGAATCAAAGCAGCCAGATATGAAAGCATAGTGACTTTTTCTTTTGGTCAGGCAGTGTATATGATCAGTAGTATTTTTACTCCTCAGTGGAAGTTACTGCTGTGCCCCGGGGCAGACTGATCCATAGCTCAGAGGGAACCAAAGCTTAAGCGTCTGTAACTGTCACAACAATAGCTGTCGTAGTATTTGCAGTAGCACTGTAGTAGTAGTTCTGCTGTCGGTGCAGAGTCAGAGGAATGTGAGGATCAGTTCAGACCTGTGTGAGCTGCCAATCAGACCACTGTATATTTACTGCATTCACTCTATACTATACTTTACTATTCAAAGTAGAAAGTACAAATGTAGTGGAGCATGAAGTATGGACCTCCTTCTGAAACTCGTAAAACAGTTTGTAGTTTGAGTCTGTGACAACGACGTATTTTCTCACTGATTTTTGCCTTGAATAAATGTAAATGTGAAACTACAGTCATTCAACAGACTCGGGTTCTTCATATTGAAATAAATGTTCTGGGAAAAGCTCAGAACCACTGCTACAATAACACTCTACTTCAGCCGCTCTGTCATCACGCTGTAACGCTCCAGAATTCTCCCGCGAGGCTTTGTTCCTGATCGCAATTCAATTTTATTGTTGGTGGATGCCTCAGGGATCATTGGTCCTTACTTTAAGAGTTTAGAAACATGTACAGTTATATTTATTTCATTTTCAAAAAGGAAGTTCCCACGCCTCGCCCTGTATGACCTCTCCTAACGCCAATGCTTTGTCGAGAAAAGTGAACATTTGTAGAGAGCAGTGTTAATTTTGACAACATATTTTAATTTAGTTTTAGTCTTAGTCTTTTGACGAAAATGTAATTCAATTTTAGTCGAGATTTAATAAAAAAAATCTTCAATTTTAGTCTAGTTTTAGTCGACTAAAATTGCAAGTAAATTTAGTCGACTAAATCTTTAAAGAGGGGGTATTATGCTTTTTTCAATCACATAGCACCAGTCTATAGCATACTACAATGATGACGTAACCTTCTGTTGGTCTGTATATGCAGTAAATTAAAATAACTGCCTTGAATAAAATTGCTCTCTCAAAATGGCTGTACTGAACGTCTTGAAATAGGCCTCTGTCTCTTTAAGAAGCTTTCCGACACGCCCCCTTCAGCACACTGCTGTGGCATCTAAACAACACTACTGTGCGGGGAGGGGGCTCTCCTGAGCTGAGGAGCAGTGGTTGGTGGCTTGGCTGGTGACAAAGGTCCAGAGGCGTCTCCAGGAGGTGGGGGCGTTCCTAGGAGGACTGAGGCATTGCTACACCTAAAATGGCTGCCGTCTAAGTTTTTACTGATTACTCAAAAATATGTGAATGAGCCAAGGCAACACTCCAGGCATGTGTTTAATGAGGGAATGACATAATAACATGATATAAAGCTTGAAAAAGTCCATTTTACATAATACCCCCCTTTAAGACAAATTTAGTTGCATTGCATTTATAATATTTATTATAATCATATTTAATCAGCTCCTCTGCTTCATGGAGCTGCTCCCACATGAACAAAGCTCAGAGCTGCTCCTTTGGCAGAGGATTTACATGATCTGAGGCTCTTTCATTCTGTCAATAGAAGGTTGGATGATTTTAGTCTCTCCTTTTCATTTTCATTTAGTCTTATTTTAGTCGACTAAAATATCTGGACATTTTAGTCATAGTTTTAGTCTCATGAAAAACTTTTAATTTAGTTTTAGTCCAATTTTAGTCACAAAAATATCACTTTGACTAAAATTAAGACTAAATATTTTAGTCGACAAAATTAACACTGGTAGAGAGCCAGTGCAGAGCTATTGCACTTGTTCCTCGACACTTTCCCCGTCGCAGAGAAACTGCTGTAGACGCTGCACAAAGACATTGCTGTCATTCCACAACGTCAACAAAAACTCAGGCCAAACATCATTAAAGTCCACTCCTCCTCCCAACGCAGTAACAGCAGTAACAACAACACACGCACTGTAAAAGGAACACAGGCATCTCGTATAATGTGCCCAACAAACCCCATACACACCTGTATACCACATATACCCTGTGTATATTCCTCCCGCCTTTAGCCGCTGCTGTCTCCCACAAAGGAAACAAAGCATATTTTAATAATTACAGTGTTGTCCTGGTGCAGCCCTGGTTTAGTCGCCTGGTTAGTCGCCTCACGTTTGTTATCGATACCGGAGTCCTGTCATGAGCGACTGCAGTGAGAGTAAACAAAGCCGTGTTTGCTCCTGAACGCAACACAAACTGAAACCGGCTCTGTTTACTTTAAATGAATCACTCGTCTCGCTGTCTCTCTGTCTCTCAGACAGACAGGGGACAGGCGCGACTTTAAGGTTCAAAGAGGTTCAAATGTAGAAAGTGTTTGTAAATGTAGATGTTTGCAGCACATTTTTGCTTACTTCTGATAATATCGCTTCATCATTGTTCTCGAGAAAGTCCCTAAAAATATTAAGATATTATTTCTTTTCAATATCGCCCATATTTCCCCCCGTGTTCCCCCAGGTCTGGACGACGGGCTGCAGCCGTACGTGTCGTCCTTCCAGCTCCAGGGCGTCTCGGGGAGCAGCTGCTGCGCCTCACCCACACGGAGCTGCTGTCTCTGGGCATGGGCCGCGTGGGACACCAGGAGCTGCTGCTGGAGGCGCTGGACCTGCTCCGAGCTCTGGTCAGGACGGTTCACTGGGGCAGGACGGGGCTAAAACGGGGCTAAACCTGCCATACAAATAAACTATCTGATGTCTTTCTGCATAAATGTGATCACAGTGTTTCTACAGGCTGCCGCAAATGTTTTATACTCACACTTGGTCATAATTTCACCACTTTTGGGCTTTGTAATGTCCCACTGGATCATTAACCATTAAGGTGACCAATATATCGTCTACAACGTGTTTCCAACCAGAGTACGGGACCTGGGTACTTGGGGGTACAAATTTACAATATGGAGGTTATTTCCAATGTCGAGAATAGTGGAAAAATGGTAAAAGAAAAGGGGGGAATGAAAAAAAAATGGCGGAAATTGGCGAAAAGAATTGGGGGAAAATAGGGCTAAAATGGCACAATATGGAGAAGAATTGGGGGGGGATAGTAAGAAATAGGGATGAATTGGATAATGGTGAAACATTTACATTGGGGAAAAATAGGGGGGAAAAAGTGAAGAATGGGGGTAGAAAATAGGAAAAATGTGTAATGTGTTTTTTTTTTCTTTTCTAAATGTAGATGTTTCCAGCACATTTTTACATATTTCTGCAAAATATCGTCCTCATCGTTAGGATCATCGTTAGTGGCAAACATTTCTGCAGAAAGGTTTAAAATCAGTGTCAGCTTTAATTCCTGTGACGGCCTTGGTAAAGACAAAACGCCAGGATACGCTCTTCTTAGAAAACTGTGGAGCCGCGTTAGTCAGAGGAGCTGTAACTGTCGCTGCAGGAAACGCTCTGAACTCGGCCCTTCCTTCAGGAACACACTGTGATGTGTTTACAGTCCAGAGGTCCGAGAGCATCTGCTTCCTGCTCCGCAACAAAAGACTAAAATAAAACCTCTAACAGACAATTCACTTCTCTGAAAACACCACAGGAGACGGGTGATAAACATACAAACATATACTACAAAAATACAGGAATTGTGAATCCTGACCAAAGATTCGCCTGCGCCCCGTAGTCTCTGTGTCTGTGAATCCATCGCCATTTTTATTCCTCATATGGATCGTCCTCAATTTTAATAAAAACAAATACAGAAACCTTTTGATATGAGAGAAGAGCTGAAAAAATACAAAATAAACAGATTAAAACCGGTGTTTTGTCGACTCATAATTTTAGTCAAATATGCCGACTAAAATGTGACTAAAAATAAATAAAAGTTGTTTGAGACTGAAACTGTGACTGAATCAAAATGAAAAAGAGACTAAAATCATCCAAACTTCCAGTGACCGTTTGAAAGAGCCTCAGATCATGAATTAAATCCACTGCCAAAGGAACAGCTTTGAGCTTTGTTCATGTAGAGAACAAACATGACGCAGACGAGCCTGATTAAATAAGATTATACTAAATATTATAAATGCAAAGTTGACTAAATGTCTTTAAATTGGATTCTTTCAAACTGGAAAATGATTGCTCAAAGGTTTTTATTGTAAAGGTTCATCAAAATATCAAAACAATAATTAATTGAACACATTTTTTTTGCTGAAAGGTTTATCTTTTTATCCATTCTCTTTCCTCTGTTTGATGAGATGTTCACAAATTTTAACAAATAACAAATATGCTGATTTTTTGTTCATTCAAATATAGTACATGGGCATTAAAAAGCATTGAATTTGACTTGCCTGTAGAAACCCTGAAACTAAAATGAAAGAGAATTATATCACTAAATCTTGACTAAAACTAAATGAAAACATGTGAAACACTGGCTCAAACAAAGAAATGCTTTCTTTAAATATCACTTAATCCAAAAATCTTCCATCCCTCCAAACTCCAAAACCAGGAGCTGATTTCGTCTGTAAACCTGTCGACTGAAATATTTTATCATTTAGAACAAAATTTAAAGTAGTGAATGAGACTAAAACTAAAGGAGCAGGTCTTAGTCCCTGAAGCTGTGCGTATGATTAGATATATTTGTTGAGCTCGACCAGAGAAGTCCAGCCCTGGCCTTAGCGTCTAACGTCTGTTTCTACAGAACAGCGGAGTGGAGCAGCAGCAGATGAAGTCAGTGACGACACAGATGAACCAGGCTCACCTGAACCTCTCCTCCGCCGTGACGCGCCGAGGAAGAACCCGTCCTACCAAAACAAGAGCGCCAACCTGCCGCCCAACGACTTCCTGTCCGCCGTGGTGGAGCTGATCGCCGCCGCCAAAGGGCTGCTGGGACGCCTGGACAGGTGAGGTCACGTTTCCACCACCTGTGTCTGACAAAATATCAGTGGGATGTGTTTTATGACATTCTGGAATTTAATTTGATGGAGAGAGACTGTTTTGGAAAGAAACATTTAAATGTTTCCCCTGATCATTATTTGGAAGTGACTGGATTCACAAACCTGACACATTCATCTTATGCTGAAAGTCCTTTTGTCTCCACTTTTGGACACGTTTATGAGACAGTCATGTGACCTTAGTTAATTTGTGCTGAGAGAGAAGACCTGGACTTCAGGACAGTTTGTTTCATGTGGAAAGGTCCAGCCGTTACAGAGAAATTAAAGGGATATTTCAGGATTTTTGACATTGGGCCTCATTTCTAGTTATTCAGAGTGTTGTTGATGTCTGGACTCCTTATATTTGAAGAGTCTAGTGGCGCTAGGCTAATGCTAGGCTAAAGCATGTCTATGGTATCGGTTAGCCTGCATTAAAAACAGTGTGACCCACTCCACAGTGCACCTGAGGTAAATCACTTATAACACCAGACTAACCATATAAATGTCTGTGTTAATAGAATCATTTTAACCATTTTGCATTTAAAATAACTTATATTTGAGCATCAGCTTCGTGGCTGTAAACTAACGCAGTGGCGGAGTGATCTGCGAGATAATAGTCCCTCAATATGCGGTAATTCATGTGATACAAGGTCAGTTATATTTCAAACATTATTCTATTAACACAGACATTTATCTGGTTAGTCTGGTGTTATAAGTGATTTACCTCAGGTGCACTGTGGAGTGGGTCAGACTGTTTTTAATGCAGGCTAGACTTTACCATAGAAATGCTTTAGCCTTGCCCTAGCCTAGCGCCACTAGACTCTTCAAATATAAGAACTGCATGAATTTAAGAAAAAAATATCTCCAGACATCAACAACACTCTGGATAACTAGGAAATGAGGCCCAATGTCAAAATCCTAAAATATCCCTTTAACCATGAACCAAGTCCGAAAGTCAGCATTTTGACCGTTACCGAGTTGCTGCACCAACTTTATTTTAAACTATAGGCCATTTAAAATGAGGATTTACATGCACTCGAGTTTCCCGGTTATTAGCCTTATGGTGCATCCACACCAAGCGCCTCTTGGGCGTCAAAGACGCGCCTCAAGTCCGTAGTTGGAAGCTTGTGCTTACTGAAGTCAGACGCTTGTCACAAATGTCACAGAGCGTCAAGACGCCCTGGCCGCGCGTCAACTCAGAGTCTGTTCGTAGCCATCTTGGAAACAGCTTGTGCCTTAAAACTACAGTTGTTCGGAGGCTAACGAGTCTCCCTCTTTGCTCCTGCCATGTCCTATGGATCTTTAACTATACCCCATGGTCTACGCAGGATCTCCCCAGTATTTAAGCTCATATCCAGCCCATACGGTTAAGGGACATTGGTGGCAAGTGGCTATAAGCTAGGTTAGCCCGGTTAGCTTTTTGCGATCGCGTACAGCTCATTGTTGATAAAAAAAAAAGTGTGTGCAATAAACCACAAATGCGCCAAGCCCATCTCAGTGTGTGACCATCATAAAGGCTGTTCTGTGTAGTTAAGGCTTTATTGACGTGATTAGTGCATAATACTTGTTTTCAAGGGGGTCAATGCGAGCTATCTGTTTGGGCTAGCATAGAAATAATTATAAAACAGATTGACTACGGCCCGTTGTAGATAAATGTGAGCAATAAACTTAAAAATCAACAAGCCTGGCTCAGTGTGTGATCATTGTTACACGGTTGCTTTATGTAGATGGGGCTTAATAGACTTTATTCGTGCATATTTCTCGTTTTCACATCGATTGGAGATTTAGCTTGTACTGTAGCATTAGCCTTGGGAATCCTGTGTGCATCATCAAGACCCAAACACATTCCCAGCGCAGATCCAGCCACTCAAATACGTTTTCTTGTCGCCGCTTTTAATCCTGGGTGTTTAGGTAAAAGAAACACTGATGTGTGTCTTTGTAAAAGTCCCAGAGCTGCTGTAGCCCCGGTTCACAACAGGATAATCCTCCGTAACTTGTTTACATCTGCGGGCCGACAGAGGATCTGCCCTGGACCGACGGTGGCCCAGCTACAGCTTACGTCACTGTTGGAGAAAGCTCCTGATTGGTCGACGCTCGCGAATTTCTCCAAAAAGTTCAACATTTCCCAACTCTAGCGTCGGCCGCCCCGGAGGCGCGACACGCGCCTCGGACGCGGTGCGGCCGCGCTGGAGGCGCGAAAATCTTCAAAACGCGCCGCTCAGGAGGCGCGTCACGCGCCGCGGGCCTCTTGAGGCGCGTCCTCAATGTATTTTAAATGTAAACCTGACGCTTTGGAGGCGCCGGAGGCGCTTGGTGTGGATGCACCATTATTCCGGTTCTGGCAGTTCTGGGGATATGGTGTTTACATGTAACTGATTAATCTCCTGTTAATTATCACATTTCTTGTATTGAGGCAACATCTGTGCAGGTGCATTTACATTATATCTTTGCGCATAATACGGCGCAAATAATAAAATAAATATGCAAAACTGGGGCTTATTTCAGGGCTTTTTTTAATGTCCACTTTGGGCTAAATGTTTTGCTCTCCTCCTGACTCTGTCGGAGCAGCTCAGGCCTCGGTGACAGTTGCCAGTTTGATCCTCCACATTCCTCCCGTCCTGAGCCGCACGCCGTCTCAGCCGTTTCCTCCGAGCGACGACGTCAAGTCACAGCACGACAGGAATCCGCTCTCACCTGCTCGCGCTCAGGCACACTTCACCTGAGGGGCTGACGTGTTTATGTTCAAATCACCTGCCGCACCAAGAGAGCCAGGCTGGAGGAAACTGTGGAGCTTCAAAATCCAGAGCACAATGTTCCTCGATGGTCCCAGACAGACGCCAACAGAGTCATAGAGAGAATGTGGTTGATGGTTGAAGCGTTGAGTAAACTCTGGTGTTTTCTGCAGGACTTCGACCAACAGTGACAACGACCTGAGCAGCACCAAGAGCCGCATCATCCAGCTGTGTCTGGAGCTCACCTCCACCGTGCAGAAGGTCAGCCCCATCTGCACTACAACACGAACACTAACACTGCACATCCTCAGCACCAACGCTCTGACACTAGGCAAGGCAAGTTTATTTGTAGATCACAATTCATACACAAGGCAATTCAAAGTGCTTCACAGTTGCAGAAAATTACAAGAAAACAGATCAAATCAATAAAACATCAACATAAAGTTAATCAATGACAGTAAAGGCAAAGTGCAGATAAAATACTTTCAGTTTTCATATGCACGGGTAAAAAGAGCTGTTTTCAGCCTGGATTTGAACATTGTCAGAGTTGAGGCCTGTCTCACATCCTCATGAAGACTGTTCCAGATTTTAGCTGCATGAAACTGAAACGCAGCCTCACCGTGTTTATTATTGACTCTGGGAACCACCAGAGTCAATAACTAATCTGCATAATCTGCAACAACACGCTTAGTCCCACCACCCTCTTAGACCGTTTCATTTTTGGACCTAATCTACTAAAACGTTATGGGAAGGCTTGGATTCCTACTGTTCTGCTGCAATGAACTGTACATTTAAAGGCCCTGGACCTGTCTGTTTGTTTGAGAGTTGTCAATAACATCACTAAATCTAAAAAATCTGCCACGATTATTACTACATCAACTTATCGTCCAATAAATGACAAACTATATATTTATATTTTTTATATTTATTTTCAGTACATTTACTCACATTTTATGACCTATTATTGTTTAGGTGATAGTCTGAAAGTGTAAATGTTGTAGAATGTGTAAAATCGTCCACCTGGTTTTGCATTTCGATGTAAAGTAAGTAATAATATATATATACTGTATATTATTTTTTGTAAAGTCCCTCCTTTCCGGATCTCGGCAACTAATCAGAGTCTAGTATCCTCCCGCATCGACCAATGACACGAGCCTTTCCTGTGAAGCAACGACCTGACAGGTCATGGCAACACAAACGAGTTCACCGTCTATAAAAAGGCTGAAATTGGAAGCAAAACACAAAGGCCTTTTTTCACAAATGTGTGATTTAACAAAAACAGAAAGATGAAACTCGTTTGATTACATTAAATCAGGTCCTTTAAATGAAATGAAAGGAGCTTATACTCTTTGTTCTGTGCCTTTAGGACTGCACTGTGTTCCAGATGGAGGAGAAGATTCTGGAAGTGGTGAGTCCTGCGTTTTTAAACAGTCACTTCCTGTGCGTGTGTGTGTGTGTGGTGTGTGTGTGTGTGTGTGTGCGTGCGTGCGTGTGTGCGTGCGTGCGTGCGTGCGTGTGAGTGTGTGTGTGTGTGTGTGTGTGTGTGTCCACTTCCTGTCTCTGTGGAGGGCTCTTCCTCAAAGCCTCCACTCCTCGAGTCCTTATTTAAATGTATTTCTATACTACTTCAGTACTTTCACTTGGGTAATAAAATCTGAGAATCTTTTATGTTTACTTGAGCAATATTCGACCAGTAGTATCTGTACTTTCACCTCTGTAGGACATTAGTTATGGGACAAGAATGAACTACAGCGACGACTGGAAATCCTGTGTTTGTTATTGGAAACAAATCAAAATGAAAAATCTTGCGTCGTCGTTTCATGAGCGCCGAAACAAACGAAAACATGGGATTACGATCTGATCACTGAAATGTGTGATTGAGAAATATGAAAAGCAGGACACGGGAGGAAAAGTGGAGGAGCTGAGGTTTGTTCAGATCTGTCTGTCCACTTCCTGTCTGACGCAACACTTCCTGTTTTCCACCGAGTGTCAGCTGATCTCTGTCAGTTCAACTCTCGCCTCCTTTCCTCTGAGTTTAGCCTGAATCTGTAACTCTGTAAACCTCTTTTGTCACCGAAAAGCGTGACCCAGTCTTTTAAGCTTCATTACGCCGTGTTACTGCCGGTCATACTTGTACTGCGATACTCGAAGTATTCATTAAGGAATTACAACACTTTGCCCAGAATGAACAGCACAAAAAGCACAAAGTTATAAAGCTAATGTTATCAGTCAGGCCTTGAGTAAAATATAATTTAAACAATTTGAAGTCATGAACTTTTCTTCTTCTGTAAAACTACAGTCCTGATCAAAAGTTTAAGACCAGTTAAAAAAATTGCAAAAATTCGCATTTGTATGGTTGGATTTAACAAGAAGAAATGGGTGAATGAGTGAACCTTTTATTGAACACAACAATTAAACGGAAATACTCATGATTCTGCAGCTGCTCAAAAGTTTAATGCCTTTAAGAGGCCAAATCTGTGCACAGTGTCATAATGTCCTCCTGTAAAGGTAAAGGTGCTTTATTTGTCATTATACATCAACTGTACAACAAAATGTGTCCTCTGGATTTGACCCATCCCTCGACACCACTGGACGTCCTTTAGTGGAACAATGGCGCTTCAGGTCTGCTGGTTCTGTGCAGATGTCCCAGAGAACATCCCTCAGACTGAGGCCCTGGTCTGTAGGAACCACTGGTTATTGGGCTGCAGTCGGCTCCTCCAGCCAATCAGATCCTCTGCCTCGGTGCTGGGGACATATTTTGGGAGGTCTTCCACTTGATGTTTTTATCCCATAACCCTCAGGATCTTTACTGCGTCCCTCAGCAGCGATGGTGCTGCGAGAGGCTCTGCTTATGCAGCTTTTTACCTTTGGCATCAGGACGTCATGTGAGTGAAAACCTGACAGAAAATGACACTGTGACAGATTTGGCCTCTTAAAGGCATTTGGTCCTAAACTTTTCATCAGCTACAAAACAGACTATTTCAGTTCAATCAATCTTTATTTATAAAGTTCTGTTTATACATTCCATGTAACACAAAGTGCTTTACAGTTTAAATGTTGCATACTGGAGTTCTACCTGGAGCTTTGTTAAAATTCAACCATGCAAAATATAATAATTATTATTATATAAACTTTTGATTGGGACTGTATTTGGAAAATCACTCCTGACTTTGTCCTGAGGAGGGCGATAGTGAGAAATGGATTGATTGTAACTGTGACGGTTTATTTGTTTCAGTCCCAGTCTCTGAAGGCGATCTGTGAACAGACGAGCTCTGACCCGGCGCCCTCTGACCGCTGTGCTCTGGAGGAGGTCACCATCAGCGACGTCAGGCCGGGACAAGGACTGGTGAGGAACAGGAACAAAACGTGACGTCCAACAGTGAAGGACAAAATGATTAAATATGATTAATGTTCCAGGGCATTTACATCAAATCCACGTACGACGGTCTCCACGTGATCACCGGCACCACCGAGGACGTGAGTTCAAACACTAACGGCTGATCTTGTGATGTAGCAAATGACCTGGAATGTTCCGCAGCGTGGCTTTAAACACTGGCCGTTTCTGTGCTCAGTCTCTTGCAGATCGCACCGGGAGGATCCACGCGGGAGACGAGGTGGTGCAGGTCAACGGGCAGACGGTGGTGAGATCAGCTACACTTCCTCTTTTATCCTGTCACTGCAAGTTTACTGTTTAGTCCCTTCTTTTCATCTTCATAAAGTTTATTACGAGTCGACAAAAATATCTGAAGATTTCAGGCGAGACGCGGCAGATTCAAAGGGATTTATTTTATACCACTCTGGCTTAAACTTTGCTGAAACCTCTCAGGTGGGCTGGCAGCTCAAACACCTGGTGGAGCGGTTGAGGGCGGAGTCTGGGGCCGTGGTTCTGACGCTGAAGAAGAAGAGAGCGACGGGAAGTGGCTCTGCGGCGCCGCTGAAGAACATGCGCTGGAGACCCCCGCTGGTCAAAGTGAGTATTACATCAGAAACTCCTGGTGTTTCAGGAAGAGTGCGGCCTCAGATAAACACCGTCCCCCCCGAGTTCAGCCGCATCCGCTCTATCTGAGCTCAGAGGTCACTTCCCCTGGCCTGCTCCGTATGTCCCACGCCCCTAACTCTTCATTAACTATATTCTGTCATGTTGTAGCCGGTTATAGTCACTCATTCTGTGGTGATTCAGACACAGCTCACTAGTTTCTCCTCGTCACAGATCCCGTTTGGGTTCGAATGTCCGAATCACCAAAAGAATGAGTGACCACATCTGCTATGAGTTCACTAACATTTGGACTTTACATCGTCTTATTTACTGTTTTGATGATATTGGGCTATACAAAACCTTTGATTGATTGACTACATTTCAGTAATAAGGTATTTTGGTGATAAACAGTGGCCAAATCCAGAGATGGTTTCATATTTATGGGTAAATTCTAGTCATATCACTTTGATTTAACATGGATTATTGCCTTTCTGCCTCAGGGGGGCGCTATCGATCATTTACCAGCTCAGGCCAAAGGTTATGAATTATATTGAAGTGGTCCTAAACCAGGGCTAAAACAGCTCTGCAGTGACCTCTTCAAATATATATGGAGTATCAAATGAAAAGCTTGTTAACCTCTTAACCCCCGCCTTAACCGAGCACATTTTCTACAGTTTACCCAAATCTAAAAGCTTCTCGACTGGAGTTTACAACCTCATTTGAAAGCTAAGACCTACAAAACTGATTTTTTTGTTGTGTTGTCGCCACGTTTGTCTCATTTTTAAAGCATTATTGTTGTGTTTTCATCGCTTTTTTTTCTTGCTTTCTGACGCTTTATTATTGTCGCTTTTTATTATGTTGTTGTTGCCCGCATTTTTGTGGCTCTTTTTTCCCTCCCTTTTTCATCCCTGTTGAATCGTGTTTTTGTCGCGCATTTTTAACTTTTTTTGTTGCATTTTCATTCTTCTTTACGTCGCTGTTTTGACACTTTGTTCAAGCTTTTAGATTTCTGAAACTGGAGAAAATGTGCTTGGTTCAGGTTGGTGTTAAAGAGGGGTATTATGTAAATGGACTTTTTCAAGCTTTATATCATGTTATTATGTCATTCCCTCATTAACACATGCCTGGAGTGTTGCCTTGGCTC
Organism: Neogobius melanostomus; assembly: GCA_007210695.1. Taxonomy (NCBI): domain Eukaryota; kingdom Metazoa; phylum Chordata; class Actinopteri; order Gobiiformes; family Gobiidae; genus Neogobius; species Neogobius melanostomus. Next base: position 169,591 of record VHKM01000523.1, on the reverse strand, counting down.
ATTCACATATTTTTGAGTAATCAGTAAAAACTTAGACGGCAGCCATTTTAGGTGTAGCTATGCCTCAGTCCTCCTAGGAACGCCCACCTCCTGGAGACGCCTCTGGACCTTTCGTCACCAGCCAAGCCACCAACCACTGCTCCTCAGCTCAGCAGAGCCCCTCCCCACACAGTAGTGTTGTTTAGATGCCACAGCAGTGTGCTGAAGGGGGCGTGTCAGAAAGCTTCTTAAAGAGACAGAGGCCTATTTCAAGACGTTCAGTACAGCCATTTTGAGAGAGCAATTTTATTCAGGCAGTTATTTTAATTTACTGCATATACAGACCAACAGAAGGTTACGTCATCATTGTAGTATGCTATAGACTGGTGCTATGTGATTGAAAAAAGCATAATACACCCTCTTTAAAAGGCTAATGAACCAGGGCTAAAACAGCTCTGCAGTGCCTCTTGTGGTCGTCCTACAGCGGCCGCCTCATGTTTTGTTTCTGTTTCTGCCTCAGACGACTCAGCCCTCTGGACCCGCGTCAGGACCCAGAGCTGTTCCTGGGACGGCGCCGCAGCTGGGGGAGGAGTCTCCGAAGAGAGGGGCATCCATCTTGGATCTGTACATCCCCCTTCCTCCTGCCGCCCCCTACTGTCCACTGTGAGTCGCTGCCTTCTCTTGATCCTTTGATCTGAAGAGTTTTATCGTTATTTGTTGCCGTGTTTGTTCTCAGTGAAGGCGGCTCGTCTCCAATTAAAGCCATGTCTCCGAACTCCTGCCTGGACGCCGACCGACCGTTCAGCGCCGCAGACCCCGAGGCTGCGGTGAGGCTGCGGCAGCGCTCGTCCACACGATGTAAGTCTGAACTCTTATAGATCGTTAAAATTAGGCTCATATTAGTAACTGAAATATGACGATTGTTTGTGTGTTCAGGTAAAGCACGGCCCGTGTCGATGCCCGTGGATCTGTCCTCCAGGATCTACGCTCGCAAAGGTTCGACCCCGCCCGTTGAAGCTCCTACTACACATGAATATCCTGAATAAATCAACCGTATGCCTCTAATAAAGTGCAGTTTAGAAGCTTCATACACAGGATTATAGACATGGGTTAGACTTGTTTAAATGACCAAATCTTTGTAACTAATATGTCACAAAATAAAACCATACATTTAAAGTGATGGTCTGTAAGTTTGCAACTCCTCCTCCTGATTGGACTTTGAAGGCTGGTTCACAGGAAAGCTCGTCTCATTGGTCGACACGGGAGGATACTAGACTCCATATACATGAGGGACTTCATGTATATTAAGACTTACTTAAAGGGATATTTCAGGATTGTTGACATTGGGCCTCATTTCCTAGTTATCCAGAGTGTTGTTGATGTCTGGAGATATTTTTTTCTTAAATTCATGCAGTTCTTATATTTGAAGAGTCTAGTGGCGCTAGGCTAGAGCAAGGCTAAAGCATTTCTATGGTAAAGTCTAGCCTGCATTAAAAACAGTCTGACCCACTCCACAGTGCACCTGAGGTAAATCACTTATAACACCAGACTAACCATATAAATGTCTGTGTTAATAGAATCATTTAAAATAACTTATATTTGAGCAGCATCAGCTTCGTGGCTGTAAGCTAACGCAGCGGCGGAGTGATCTGCGAGAAAATAGTCCCTCAAAATGCGGTAATTCATGTGATACAAGGTCAGTTATATTTCAAACATTATTCTATTAACACAGACATTTATATGGTTAGTCTGGTGTTATAAGTGATTTACCTCAGGTGCACTGTGGAGTGGGTCACACTGTTTTTAATGCAGGCTAACTGATACCATAGAAATGCTTTAGCCTTGCCCTAGCCTAGCGCCACTAGACTCTTCAAATATAAGAACTGCATGAATTTAAGAAAAAATATCTCCAGACATCAACAACACTCTGTATAACTAGGAAATGAGGCCCAATGTCAAAAATCCTGACATATCCCTTTAATGCAAGACCAGGAGGTCGATTTTGCACATTTTATAAATGTGTAAAACATTAAGACTTCCAGATTATCACTTTAAACTCGGCTCTGTCCATTATTTAGATTTCGTTGCTGAAACATCAGACATTTTATTTTTATTTGAAAACTCGACACATTTTCCTCATATTTGTGTCGGTCTCTATAGAAGTTTCACATATTTGTCTCTACATTTATTATTTTTTCTTCACCTGAAAAAGTCCATATGAGGCCGTTCCTGTGGATGAGTCTCTCGTTCTGCCGCAGGTCTGCAGCGTTGCCTTAGTAACGAGCGCGTGTCGGCCATCTTGGAGGAGGAGGGCTTCCCGGTGCAGTACCGCGCGGCGCCCCTGAACCGCGGGCTCGCGCCTTCGCTCCGCGGCGTCGACCACATCCGAGGCAGCCAGTGCTTCATGAACGCGGAGCTGCACAACAGCGCCACCATCCCCTACCACCAGCACCTGCACCCGGGTACGAGGGGGGACACGGGAGGGGAGGCGGGACAGACGGAACCGCAGACCGGACCACAGACCCGGCCGCGCTCCCGGAGCAAACCCAGCTCTGTGATCGGCGGCTGGCTGGCTCGACTCAGACTTTTGAGCCACTGACGCCACATTCAGGTCACAACCACAGAGCTGCGTTAGTGCGGGTTTGTATTTATGATGCGTTTGTGGAAACTGGTAAAGTTCTGGCTTCTGAAAACTGCCTCAGAGCCGCTCAGACTGACCACGACATAAAACTCTGAGATACATTAACTTTTTTCCCCCGTGAGCCACTTTTATGAAACAGAAATATCAGAGCGACTCGTGCAGTAAAACATTTCCACTGATTTAGAAAGTGTTTGTGACGCAGAAAATTACAATTATGTTTTTGTGTGACTTCAAAAAAATGGCAGAGGTGGTAGAGTCAGCAAAAATATTTACTCAATAAGAGTGAATTACAATATTACTCTAGTAGAAGTAAAAGTCAGAACCTCCAGCCACTAAGAGGATATTATTAAACATTTCATCAAGTGCTGACAAACCTGACTGTAACTTCACTGAGTGTCTCCAGCTCGTCTCTATGGAGATGTGACTAAACAATATGAGATTTAAATAGGTTGGTCCTCATTCATATCCAGAAACTTCTGTGTCGAGCTGATTATTAGTATTGCCTTTAAATAACTGTTAAAGTGCTCTAAAGATGCGAGAAACTTCAATCATGAAAGATTTCCAGACCGTAACGTTCAACACTGGCTTTACTTTCAGCCACATGATCTTTCTTCATATTTCAGTAAAATGAAGCCTCACTGAACATTTCCAAGATTTTTGTAATAAAAACCAAGTTCCTGCTGTGTCTGAAATAAAACTCGAGTCATTAAGGATTATGAAATGATATTGTGAGTGAAGTCAGTTTCTCTGGCTCTAAATAAACATGTGCACAGCTCCTTCTGTTTTGTTTTTCTGTTTCTCGTTTATGTAATGCTCATAGATTAAATGTGGTTTTGGAGCCGCTGCAGGTGAGGCACAAAGGTTACAGTCGGGGACAAAATAAGAATTGGATTTTTATTCCATGTTACAATATACAATCAATGAACAGATTATATTTTCAGTCTCCTTTCATTATTTAACCTGGTCTGAACAGCTGCAGGGCCTGTGTCTTATGAGGATGAAGAACTGATGAAGCTCTTAAACAGACACGATGCTGGATTGACTCTACTTTAAAGGAGCAGAGTTTTCCCCAGCGCCTTGTTCTCACCACCAGAGGTCGCTGTGTCCGCTGTTTCAGGCCTCACTGCTGCAGAAACCATAGAATATAATAGAATGCTTAATAAGTTGCATTCATGTTCGATCATTTCAGTCGAAGCAGCGGCCGATACGACTCAACAGGAGAAACACCGATGTCCAAATGTTTCCCCTGGTCGTTGTTTGGAAGTGACTGGATTCCTTTCATCATTTGCAATACGTGGCCTTTGTGTGACGGTCATTTGACTTCAGTTCATCAGTGCTGAGAGAGAAGACGCTGGACGTTGAGACGGTTTTGTTTCATGTGGAATGTCCAGCTGTTACAGAAATATTAAACAAAACCAAGAAGAAAAGAAGTCTGCATCTCGAATCCTCAGCTGCCCACAGGCTCACTTTGGCTCTCAAAGTCTTAATAACAAAACCAGGAATAACTGCTGCAGTTTATGAACCATATGGAGCCCTGGTTAAATTAATACTTTTATGTTGACAATATATTTGCCCGTGTTTGGAACCACAGTCGTAAAGAAATGCTACAGGTCAATTGTCAATATAAAACCCCGGCCTTACACATTTTCTCCAGTTCATCTTTACCCAAATCTAGGGAAACTAACTGGAGCTCACAGCCTATAGATCAGTGTAACGTAAACGTATTTTTTTCCTCACATTGTCACTTTTATGACTTTTTTTTATCATCACTTTCAAGTCAAGTCAAAATCAGGTCCTTGTGGATGTTTCGGAGACTTGTCTGGTAGAAGTGAAAAACCCGCTCTCGAAGTTAAAGTTCGCATCATAAATGTACAAATAAATGCTGTTGAACCTAGGCCTGCCACGATAATTACTATATTGACTAATCGCTCGATAAGTAAAATGAAGGACGATAACATTTTTAGTCTCGATAAATGCACGTGCTGCGTGTGCTTAAAATAAATACAGAAACATGAACGCTATCACAGCGCTGACTGAGCGGAGCGTCCATCCAGCATTGAACACATCAGCCGTATCCCCGCATGTATCCAGATCATTTATAGATCAGCGCTGCTTTTGGAGAGAGGCGGGGTGTAAACAACAAAGTGCCGTGCTTACTACGGAGCTTTGCTGATTCCAACACGTCCTGTGAACTTTATCGCGGAGCAAGAGGGACTCGTGTGAAAACACTTGGAGTTCCAGCCAAAGAAGCATCACAGAGAGAATAACAACATTAATGCGACTGCAGGTTTGTCCAACTGAGAACGAAACGAAACCCCGCCCAGTCAGTGTATCAAAGCTAATCAGAGCTACTGTTAGCGAGAGGAACCCGAGCGCTTTAGCCACTATCCAAATACAAGCGCGAGCGTGAGAACATTACTCAGTGCTTAGGACTATGTTACTGTTCAAAAGCCAGAGAAATGCTGCAGCGGTTTGACAAACGGTCAATACGTTTTCCAAAAAGCTGCTTACTCCGACAGCCGTGTGTACAGGAGTTATATTTGAAAAGAAAAGGAAAAAACAAAACATATAGCTACTTTACTTTAGCAGTGATGCATTATTATCTGAATCCACACATTTAATATACATTTGATTCTAACCAGGTTTTATTTAACACAGAAGTGAGTTTTTGTCAGGAAATATTTAACCAGAATATGTAGACGAAATATCAGTATTATTGTTATTGGGATATTTTTTAAAGATGATTGACAGGCCTAGTTCAAACACAGAACCAGGTGAGAGTGTGAGTTATGTTAAAAGGTTGAGAAGCACAGATGGAAACAGTGCCCTAGAATATGTCGACCCTTCTAGTTTGCACAAGGTGTTAATATTGAATGTCAGAAGTTCAATACATTTCAATTAAAATAGTTGCCAACAGTTTTATTTTTATTCCCTACAGTATTTGCATTATGCTCAATATTATCGTTTATCGCGATATTTTCTGAGATGATATATCGTCCTCAAAACAAAATTTATCGTGGCAGGCCTAGTTGAACCTCTTTGTTTTATCTGCCATCTTCATTTGGAAGTTTAGAGCTGTTCCTTTCCCTCTGGAGCTCGTGCGTCTGTTTACACGGACTGTACAGCTGCATGGTCCGCCCCTTTGTGCGCGCTGCTCATGTGGAACTTCAGATGACACTTCTGGATGAAGGTTTTGTCGCACAGGGAGCAGCTGTAGGGTTTGGCGCCGGTGTGCAGGTTCATGTGCGTCCTGAGGTTGGACCGCTGCTTAAAGGCTTTCTCACAGACGGGGCAGCTGAACGGCCTCTCGCCCGTGTGCGTCCTCATGTGAGTCTGTAACAGGCACCTCTGGGTGAACGTCCGGGAGCAGACGGAGCAGCTGAAAGGCCGCTCTCCCGTGTGCGTGTACGTGTGGATCTTAAGCTGACACTTTGCGACGAACGTCTTCTGACAGATGGAGCAGCTGAAGGGTTTCTCCCCCGTGTGAGACCTCATGTGGACTTTGAGATGAACCTTTTGGACGAACGTGGCGTCGCAGTCTGTGCAGCTGTAAGGCCTCTCCCCCGTGTGGACTCGGATGTGGATTTGTAAATGTGGATTCGTCCAAAACTTCTTCTGACAGAAAGGGCACTGAAATTTCTTCTTCCCCTCGGCTTCTTCGGCTCCCGACAGGTCCTCGTCGTCCACAGAGGCGCTGGTCTCCGGCGCAGGCTTGTTTTTGGGGAAAAGGCCGGTGCTTTTTGGAGCCGAGGGGCTGTACGGTGGTTCCCAGTCGTCGTCATTGTCAGTGTCAGACGAGTGCTCAGTTTGTCCCTCACTCTCTGAACTGTCCTCTCCCTGCGTTTCCTCTCGGTGCTCAGTTTGTCTCTGTTGAAGCAGTGAGGAGTCTTCACTCTTCACACAGACAGCGCTGGACTCTGGGACAGACCTGAAACATGATTAAAAACATGGGTTTAAAAGTGTAAAGTGAGTATTTGTCAGTGAAATGTGAGCGCGTTTAAAGTGTTGGAGCCTACACTGGCAGCTGCTCTTCCTCCTGTTTGACGCTCTGTTCCTCTTCCTCCTCTTTAATCTGTGGACTCTCTGGGATTTCCTGCTTCAGATCAGGGCCAGGACTCAGCGAGGGCGTCTGGACACCTGCAGGAGACAGTGGATTATATAATATTAACAGAATCTAAATGGAATAAAACTTTTTTTTTTAACTCACTGATTCTATAATGCTATAAGCATGAGGTTTAATAACCAATAAATAAATCTGCTCTTTAAGGAATGTCATTAAGTTCCTCCAAACACACTTCAGAGGAAATCACTAAATAAAAAGGTGTTTCATCTAGGGGAGGGTCTGCTGAGGAGGGGGTGGGTTCTGAAGTAATTATATTTTTACTACAAAAAGAAGAAGATGAAGATCTTTATTTATACAGCGCCTTTAACAGACATGGTCACAAAGCGCTTTACATGAGAGCATTTTACATTCACTCCACACTGCCTTTGTAGCTTCAGTTCCCCTGGGGGAGACTGACAGAAGCGCTGTCACGACTGCACACATCTGCACCAACGGTCCCTCTGACCTGGCCTATTGTACATGTTTTTGGTGGTAGACACCAGAGTACCCGGAGGAAACCTACACAGACCGGGGAGAACATGCAAACTCCACACAGTAAGGCCCTGTCCAGGTGGGAATCGAACCCGGGACCTTCTAGCTGTGAAGCGAAGCACTAACCGCTGTGCTACTGTGCCGACCAAAAATAAAACTCGAAAGTGGGACTAAAAATGTCCTTTGCTGCTCCATGAAGCAGTGACATTTGCCTGAATGTTTGAATCCAATTACAAACATTTCAAGTTAACAAAACAAATCATGGTTTCAGTTTTTCTATTATTGACTAAAAAGACCAAAACCTAACATTCATTATTAAGCTGAACCCTGACTGCAGAGCCTTTACACAAGTCAGAGCAGGGTTTTTTTAAAGTGGAGTTTAAGTGCTTAAAGTGACACAAACCAGCACCACCTTTTCTTCATTCTTTCTTGAGAGCCGTGGTGCATTATGGGTGATCTTGGCTACACTGATGTATCCTTGGTAAATTATCCACACGCCAACAGCAAAGGGTCACATGACTTTAAAACAAACAGGTCTTGTTCAGATTGTTGCTGCTGAGAGATCAGTGACTCAAAGGTTTCCCCATATTTGATTAAATATTAACACTCGACAGAAACTCACCCCGATTCCTCTGGTTCTCCTCAGACGCCGCCGTCTTCTTTTAACCCTGGAAGAGCGTGACCGGCTGGATGTTTTTTCCGCAGTATGAGTTCTTAAATGTCCTTTGAGGGACGAGGCGTCGGGGAAATCCCTCTGACAGATGGAACAGTTGAAGGTGACGTCGGCCGTGTGAGTCCTCGCATGTAAATCTAGATCGAGTTTGTAAGAAAACCTTTTGGCGCACACCGAGCAGCTGTATGGTCTCTTTCTTATGTGCGTCCTCTTGTGCTGCGTGAGAGACGAGCCGTCGCTGAACTCTTTCCCACACACTGAGCAGCTGTAGGGTTTCTCCCCGGTGTGAATCCTCAGGTGCGTTTTCAGGTTACACTTCTGGGAGAAGGTTTTCTGGCAGAAGGAGCAGTTGAAGGGTTTGTGTCCAGTGTGGGTTCTCATGTGGATCGTCAGGTTACAGCTCTGGAAGAACGTCTTGTCACAGAGCGAACAGCTGTAAGGCTTCTCCCCGGTGTGGACGCGAGAGTGTTTCTCTAAACCGTGTTTCCGGGTGAACGTCTTGTGACAAACGGAGCACTGGTGCATCTTCCTCTCGCCCGCTTCAGCTCCAGAGGCGTCTTCATTCCTCACGTCGGTCTCTGGGGCCGTGTCTGTGACTTCCTGGTTCAGATCGAGGCCCGGACTCAGTGAGGGCGTCTGGTCACCTGCAGGACACAAAGGGAACTACGTTAACAACAGTCATTTAAAGATCGATTCGCACAAACCCGACGCTGCACTGAAGCGACCTGAAGACCGAGGCCACATCTGCACTGAACCTTTCTGTGTGGAGTTTCCTTGTGTCTGCATAGGTTTCCTCCTGTTTCCCCTACCACTAAAAACATGTACAACAGGCCATGAATGAATGAGAGCGTTTGAAAGTGCGAGTGTGGGACGACGGATGTAAATGAGTCCATGGCTACAAACTCTGATTACAAAGTTTGTAGCCATGGACGACAAACGGCGAACTAATAAAAGAAAAAACACAGCTCTCCTAGTGCAGCGACAGGGAGACGCCGATTTCACAAACGCAATCAGGAAAACTGGCTTCACCGACTCCACAGACGGAGCTTTCACACCAAACACACAAAAACCTGCTCCGCCAGGACCCACTGGAGATCATCACGTTGGTGCGAAAGGGTCTTAATCCAGGGTATCCGCGGGGTCTTAAAAAGTTTTTAAAATTCTACCTGTTTGGTCTTAGGTCCATGGTAAACTGGTCTTAAAAATTAACGTCTGTTTGACCCAATTATTTGCTCACAATTTCGTTAATAATCCTTCGCTGTAAATGTCCAAGTCAAGGTAATGAACTGCATAATTCCCAATAAAGTTTGTCCAAATGTTGGGAAACACTCGTCACAACTGGTTCAGGATGTAAACACAAAGCTAACGCGCTCCGCTCTGCTCAGCGTAACAGAACGGAAAGTGAAAGCACAAACACAGTCCTTACGTGTGTTATTCAATGCAAAGGCGTCTAAAAGCTTTTCTAATTTTAGAAACGGTGAATGTTTACCTGTTCAAGTATTAAAAGCATTTTAAATACAAAAACTAAATATCAGTCGATAATTGTTAAATCTCAGTATTCTTCTTATGGGTTAGGGTTGTTTAATCTTGAATGGCTGTTAAAATGCCTAATGGGAAAAATAAAGTTCTTAAGTTTGTACATCTCACTGTGATAGATTTTCTTTACAGTCTACTTATATAGCGTGTTCAAAAACTGGTCTTATTTTTGAGATTTTGTGGTCTTAAATTTGACTTGTCCAACCCTGCAGATACCATGTTAATCGCACACTACTCTAATCTTTAAGGATCCCCATAAGTCTTTACCAAAGCAAAGCAGCTTCCTGGGGTCCATTCTCACTATAAAGACAAGTCAAAGACATTACAACACGCAAAGCAACATTAATGTCTTCAGATTTATTTTAAAAGAATGATTACTTATTCTCTTTTTTCAGTTAGGAGTAATCTAACATCTATTTCTAAACCAGTAATCAGATTAGTCACTGTGAGTTACTATTTTGAGTTCAGACAAACATGATGATATTCAGGTTCGCGTACACACTGTCCTGGCCACCAGGAGGGGGCATCAGTGAGCGAAGCAGGAGGAACCGGTTACTCACCGTCTCTGGGGCTCGGAGCCGAGTCCAGGAGCCGCCGTTTCCTCTGGTTCTCCTCAGACTCCGCCGCCGATCTCTCAAACACTGAAGGTTTTTCCGCCAAGTGTGTTTTCAGATGTTCCTTGAGGGAAGAAGCGTCAGAGAAATCCGTCTTACAGATGGAACAGCTGAACGCTGCGCCGCCTCTGTGGGTGTTTAAGTGATAGTCTCGATGAGCCTTTTGGGTGAACGTTTTGTTACAGATGGAACAGCCGTAAGGTCTCTCTCCCGTGTGAAGTCTCTTGTGTCTTTGTAAAACATCTTTCCTCCCAAACGTCTTGAGACAAACTGAGCACTGGTGCTTCTTCTCCTCGGCTCCTTCGGCTCCTTCAGCGCCCGACACTTGTCCATCATTAACTGAGACGCTGGACTCGGGGACAGGCCTGGGAAACGATTAAATAACAGAAAAGAGAATTGTGTTTGAGAAGTATGCTGAAGTCACTCTCCTTAAGTAATCTGTATTACTATGAACTTGTGAAATACCACATCATTGCTGATATAATAATTGTCACCAACTCTATCAACCAAGTCTATCTGATCTGTATTAAAGGAACTGGAGATAAATTACAAGCATTAAAAATGCTGTAATGGCTGCTTCCACTGGTCATTACAAATAAAACAGAATTAGGGCAGGCGAGATGTGGACCTGTTGTAGGGTCCCCCTCTCAACGGGCTCATAAATCTTGTCTTTTTAAAGCACCACTCAGTATAGGATTATAAAGCGGTTCACAACATCAACTAGTTAGGGCAGCAGGGTGGGGGCTCGCTGGTGGGGGGGCTACCGCCCTCTACCAGCTTGCCACATAATACCCTGGCTTTTTAACACACCTCATAAATAGGGAAAACAATCAAAAACCACTGACAGAACAATCTTAACCAACATTATTACAGTGGAAGCAGGTATGATAGAAATGAGAAACATGATACATTTGAAGATGATATTTTTGAGAATGCTATTATTGTCATTGTTATTATGGTGATGATAATATATGTATAATAAATATGTGCGCTAGTAATGTATGTATATATATGTATCATATGTCTGTATATGTATATCTAAAACACTATGACTACTTAAACAATAAGTAAATCAATAGAATGGTGACCAGAATGGTAATATAAGCAATGATAAAAAATAAGAGAAATTATAAAACTAAGTAATACACTCAAAATCACAAACTTTCTATTTTGTATTGTATTGTATTTTAAATATGGGGTAGGCACTTATAAGCTTTCTTGCTCCTGCCTACTCCTTTTGAGTTATTATTTAGTTTTATTTGTATTGTTTTTTTGTGAAAATGTAAATGTAATGATGTAAATATTGTAAATAATAAAACTCTGGAACAAACTGGACTTACAACACAAGCAATGCCAAACTGTCGATCAAATTGTTGTATGAACATCAGGTCTGGTCAAAATATAGCGAAGAGGGTCTTTAATTTAACTTGCTCATAGTGTTAACAAGTGCTCAATGTTTCCCTACCATCGTTGGTTTATTTTGTTTTTTACCATTATTGGTATATTGTCCATTACCATTGTTGGTATTGTTAATTTTTATTAATTTTCCTTATATTGTTTGTATACAGTTATTTGCAATTTTTGTTACCTATGGTAATGCCGCCACGATATATTATTTGTAAAGTAATACTTGAGCAATGCAACAGTGAAGTTGAACGTATTAAGCTCTGAATGGGGAATTGGGGGTGGGATTTAATAAGTTATCTTCTTCCCACTCCCTTTCGGGTGGAAATGGATCGTCTTATTTGTATGCTGTATGTTTTTTTTTTTGTTGTCTGCCCGGAATGAATAAATAAATGAAAATGAAATGAATGAAATAGCTCAAATAAATCAAATCAAAATGTGGAAGTGGTGGAGCCTACACTGGCAGCGGCTCTTCCTCCTCTTTGATAATGACTTCCATGATCTCGTCTTCAGTCGGTGGAGTCTCTGTGTTTTCCTGTTTCAGACCCGGGTCCGGACTCAGCGAGGGCGTCTGAACACCTGCAGGAGACAAAGTGAAGCTCTTCATTGTCGGTCACTTACAGGTGTTCAGTAACAGACGCTGCACTTTGGATCCTCGTGATCATTTTGGCTTTAACCTTTTGTAAATAATCAGTTCGGCCGGACGTTTATATCACAATGTAAAAGATCATGATATACAGAATATGGAGTAATATTAATGAACCTCTTAACCCTCATCTACAATGACACCGCCTTCAGGGCAGTGCACTCGGTCATATTCATATCTCAAATCAGTCTTAGAACTAAAGCATTTTTAGATTTTTCTGGTGTTTAAGTGTAATCGATGTACTTCGACTCCCAGTTCATTCTGACCTGAATACCACATTTGTAATATGAATATGAATAAAAGCAACATTTCACGTTTTCTATTATCAATCTAGGAACGTAATCAATTTCAAGTCGACACAATATCATTTAGGGTATAAAGAGTAAATGTAACTGAGTACTGCCCACCTCTGGCACAAGCAGAAGAAGAGAGAGAGACTGACGTGAGATCGGGATGAAGGTGATATCAGCTATAATTACTTTTATATGTGTTGTTAGCGCCGAGCTAAGGAACGCTAGCAGGCTAATGCAACTCCTACTTATAACGCCAGACTAACCATATAAATGTCTGTGTTAATAGAATCATTAAAATAGCTATATTTGAGCAGATCAGCTCGTGGCTGTAAGCTAACGCAGCGGCGGAGTGATCTGCGAGAAAATAGTCCCTCAAAATGTGGTAATTCATGTGATACAAGGTCAGTTATATTTCAAACATTATTCTATTAACACAGACATTTATATGGTTAGTCTGGTGTTATAAGTGATTTACCTCAGGTGCACTGTGGAGTGGGTCACACTGTTTTTAATGCAGGCTAACTGATACCATAGAATGCTTTAGCCTTGCCCTAGCCTAGCGCCACTAGACTCTTCAAATATAAGAACTGCATGAATTTAAGAAAACAATATCTCCAGACATCAACAACACTCTGGATAACTAGGAAATGAGGCCCAATATCAATCCAAATCCCTTTAATATCTCTGTAAGCTGGCCTATCCACATGAAACAAAAACTGTCACAAAGCCAGCGTCTTCTCTCTAAGGTCTCATAAAGGCGTCAGAAAGTGGAGACGATATTCAGAACGATGACTTTGATCAGGGACATTTCTGTATCGGCCCCTGTTCCAACTCACATCATCTAAAATGTGGTCAGTCACCAAAACCTATTGCAAAATTTAGGCCTGAATGATACAAATTTAAATAAACCCTTGTCAAAGTGTGAATTTGTCTGATAATTAATCAACATTCAATCCTTCTCTCTGATCCGTAAACGCTATCCCACGCTCCGATATACAAACATTTCCACGATGTTCCTCTGCCTTTTACATTCATAGTTCTGAACTTCTGGTCCTGCCTTCTCTTAATGTTTGGAGATACACACTTTATGCTCATTGGCTACAAAAGGTTATTCTACACCAAACTTAAAGGCTAAGGAGGATAAAGAAGTTGTAAAAGCCAAATAGAAGCCAATTGATTGATTGATTTTCAGTCCGGAGATTTCCTTAAACATCAAATTGTGAATGATTTAGACACAGTTCAGGCAAGTTGATGCTAAAATCTATATTTATAACATTCATAAAACGTAACTATTGGTTTGTAAACGCTGGGGAAACGTAGCGTTAAAGCCAAGGAGAAAAGCTCTGTGTGTAGACGCGTGTTTTGTTACGGACTTAAGTGTCATAAATAATAAAATAATAACGTGTTTTTCCCCCCGCTTTAACACAGACGGTAAAAAGCAGAGACTCACCCGCTTTGTGCAGCGTTTGGCCCAAAGACATTTCCACAAACTGTTGTTGTTGTTAGCTTTAGCTTTAGCTCCGCGGTAACCTTCCCCAGGGCTCTTCCGGGTTGGTGTGTGCGCATGCGCTTAGTCTTTTCATCTTAAAGGATCCACACCGTTTCTTACAAAATATCGATTATCTCTCTTTTTCATGTCTAATGTTGTTGATATGATTTATTTCATGGACAGTTCTGATTAGTGAACTTTGTGATTGTAATGGATCCTTAAGATGTGCCTTAAATTGAGTAATGGTGTTAAAAAGTCCCTGATGTTTTAAATGCATAAGCCTTGCCTTAAAGTGCCAAAAAAAAAAAAAATCACTCTACCTTTTTCGACAGAGTGTTGTCATTCATGTTTGTGTACCCTTTAATTGTACATGTTTTTCTTCAATAAAAAACAACAACAACAAAGAGGAAAATAATAATAATGTTGTTCCTCATGAATGTGACTCACTGGGACTTTTTCTGGTGAAATAAAAAGTCAAAAATAAAAAGCTGTGTTTATATGGTTTAATTACATTTACTATATCTACTTTATTATATGTATTTATTTTTTGCATGTCCTTGTTGAGTGACTTTTTGAAGTAATTATACTTCATAGAGTAGTTTTACAATGTGGTACTTTCCCCCTAAGTGTCTGTACTCTTACTTGAGTAACAAAGAGTTACTTGTTCCACAGTGAGTACATCTTTAACCTGTTATCTGCCGCCTTACGGTTAGAGTTAGGGTTAACAATTACGCAGATCCAAATCTCAAAGCAGATTAACTGGAGAGCTTACAGCCGCTATGCCTCATTTGAAAGCCAAGACCTTCTAGTTTCTAAAAATATGTGTGAGATTTGTGTGAGTGAAAAACACATGTCGTGTGTTTCATGAACTTTACTCTTCAGAAAATAAAATCTTTTTTCAGATTTTTCTGACATTTTCTTTGGAAATACAATGAAGGATTTTGACATAGTTTTGTTTCTCATCATTTATGTCACGACTGAATCTTAAATCAGACTTTGCCCAAAACAGTTACTCAGAACCAGAGGTGTGTAGTACTCATTTTTGAAGTAACTGTACTTTTTCCAAGTAGATTTTCATACAGTACTCTTTACTTCTACATGAGTAATATTAAAATTGGTAAAAAAAAAAATGTCTACTGAAACATGAATCAGACTTTTACTCAATATCACAGTACTCAAGTAAATTTGATTTTACTTGAGTCAATATTTTACCTGCTCCTCCCTCCTCTGCTTAAACTCCTACTATTTATTTTAATACCAGTTTAGGTTTTTTGTTGCACAATTTCACCGAAAGAAAGAAAAATCAGTTTGTGAACGTAGCTGCACTGACGACGGCAATAAACCTATTCAGAACAAATATCTTCACTTTGTTGTTAGTTTCTTTATTGATTCAACTTAAACGGAGAAACAAAGCTCTACCGACAGAAACAGATGTGAAATGGTTCAATAATAAGCAGAAGGTTAAAGGGATATTTCAGGATTTTTGACATTGGGCCTCATTTCCTAGTTATCCAGAGTGTTGTTGATGTCTGGAGATATTTTATTTCTTAAATTCATGCAGTTCTTATATTTGAAGAGTCTAGTGGCGCTAGGCTAGGGCAAGGCTAAAGCATTTCTATGGTATCAGTTAGCCTGCATTAAAAACAGTCTGAATCATTTAAAATAACTTATATTTGAGCAGCATCAGCTTCGTGGCTGTAAGCTAACGCAGCGGCGGAGTGATCTGCGAGAAAATAGTCCCTCAAAATGCGGTAATTCATGTGATACAAGGTCAGTTATATTTCAAACATGATTCTATTAACACAGACATTTATATGGTTAGTCTGGTGTTATAAGTGATTTACCTCAGGTGCACTGTGGAGTGGGTCAGACTGTTTTTAATGCAGGCTAGACTTTACCATAGAATGCTTTAGCCTTGCCCTAGCCTAGTGCCACTAGACTCTTCAAATATAAGAACTGCATGAATTTAAGAAAAAATATCTCCAGACATCAACAACACTCTGGATAACTAGGAAATGAGGCCCTATGTCAAAAATCCTGAAATATCCCTTTAAGTCATTGAATAAAGTGCACAGGAGAATGTGCTGTTTAAAGCGGGAATTGAACTCCAAACCAAAGGAAGAATATCATATGGAAGTGAAAGGGATTTCAGAGCACAGTTAAAATGGCCCCCAAAGGTTAGTAGATGTTTGTGAAGTTCAACATTTAGAAAACACTTTATTCTCACTCAAATTCTAAATACTTTCTTTGAGCAAAACAACTAGTTCTTTCATTATCATTTATTTGAGCTTCTTCTTCCACAGGGTAATGGTGCGTTCAGGCGACTGGTACATTTCTGAGTTGGAGCCGCTCACTTGACACAGAAACCCCGCCCCGAAACAGTCATTGTCCAGTCATACCTCATAACAACCAAACATTCCCCGGATTTACAAATAATCAGGTTTGTTAATATTTTACAGTTTTTAACGGCTGTGGGTCTGTTTTTGTCACAAACCTTCAGCCTTAACCAAGTGCATTTTCTCCACTTCAGCTTTACCCAAATCTAGAAGCTTACAGCCTATAGGCCAGAGTAACACCTCATTTGAAAGCTAAGACCTACAAAACTGAAGGATCTTTTTCCTCGCATCGTTGCCGTGTTGTCGTCACTTTTTGGACATTTTGCTTCATTGCTTTTTTGTCCGTTATCGTCACATTTTTGTTTCACTTTTTCGTCACTTTTTGTCGTATTTGACACTTTTTTTTCAAGAAGCTTTTAGATTTGGTTAAAGTCGACTGGAGAAAACGTGCTCTGTTCAGGTGGGGGTTAAGAGGTTAAGGACTGATCACAGAGCGGCCCCTCCCGGTGAGCTGTTCACTGAGGGGGCGGGTTTAAAGCGTTGACTGAGGGGGCGGGGTTTAGAGCATCGACTGAGGGGGCGGGGTTTAAACATTGACTGAGTGGGCGGGGTTTAAAGCGTTGACTGAGGGGCGGGGTTTAGAGCATCGACTGAGGGGCGGGGTTTAAAGCGTTGACTGAGTGGGCGGGGTTAAAGCATGACTGACGGGTTTAAAGCTTGACTGAGGGGCGGGGTGTTAAAGCGGGTTAGCATTGACTGAGGGGCGGGGTTTAAAGCGTTGACTGAGGGGCGGGTTTAAAGTGTTCACAGACGGGGCGGGGTTTAAAGCATTGACTGAGGGGGCGGGGTTTAAAGCGTTGACTGAGTGGGCAGGGTTTAAAGTGTTCACAGACGGGGCGGGTTTAAGCATTGATGAGGGCGGGGTTTAAAGCATTGACTTGACTGAGGGGCGGGGTTTAAAGCGTTGACTGAGGAGGCGGGGTTTAAAGCATTGACTGACTGGGCGGGGTTTAGAGTGTTCACAGATGGGGCGGGGTTTAGAGCGTTCACAGACGGGGCGGGGTTAAGAGCATTGACTGAGGGGGCGGGGTTGAGGATAAACAGGAAGAACCCGGCTGGAGGCGTGGTCTGAGCGCCTGCAGGCTCCCTCTGGCGGTGCGTGCTCAGGTGGGACTTGAGGTGAGCCTTTTGGGTGAAGGTTTTGTCGCAGAAGGAGCAGATGAATGGTTTGTCTCCGATGTGGAGGCTCATGTGCGTGCGCAGGTTGGACTTGTGATTGAAGGTTTTGTCGCAGACGGAGCAGCTGAAGGGTTTCTCGCCCGTGTGGATCCTCCGGTGGGAACTTAACGACGAGCTCTGGGTGAATGTTTTCTGACACAGTGAGCAGCTGTAAGGTCTCTCTCCGGTGTGCGTTCTCATGTGATAATCCAGCGCGCCTTTTTGAGCAAACGTCTTCTTGCAAACTGGACAGATGAAAGGTCTCTCGCCCGTGTGTGTCCTCATGTGGGAATCCAGCACGTTCTTTTGCGTGAATGTTTTCTCACAAACCGTGCAGCTGTAAGGTCTCTCTCCTACATGAACGCGGATGTGTCTTTGTAAATGCTGTTTACTCCCAACGTCTTTCGACAAAAAGGACACTCCTCTTTCTTCCCCTCAAGTCCCGACGCGTCTCCGTAGTCCACATTGTTCACTTCCTCGGCCTCCGTCTGCGCAGCCGAGACGCTGAACGGTTCCCAGTCGTCGTCGTTGTCAGTGTCATGAAAGTGCTCAGTTTGTCCGTCACTCTCTGAGCTCACGTCCTCTCCCTGCGCTTCCTCTCGGTGCTCAGTTTGTCTCTGTTGAAGCAGTGGAGACTCTTCTCTCTTCACACAGACAGCACTGGACTCTGGGACAGGCCTGAAAAATGATTTAAAACATAAATTATAAAGTGTAAGTGAGTATAAGTCAGTGAAATGTAGGGCTGGGTGACGTTAGGTTCTACGGTATCGAAAAAAAAAAAAAGAAAGTATCGAACGCTTTAGATCCAAGTTTTGATGCGGTTGGTCCCGGGACAGCGTTACAGCGTACGTGGCTGTTTCAGCTCAAATAAATTATTTTTTCCCCTTTTTAAAAAATGTTTTGCCCCATTTTCTCCAATAGGCCGCGTTCACGTGACGTCACAACTTTCTAAAGAACCTATAGTTTAAAATTGAGGAGAAGCAACTGAACATTCCATGCTGGTAACTATAGTAACTGTCTTCATCCATGCATTTGTCTCAGCAGGTTAGACTACTGTAACGGCTGCTCACTGGCCTTTCTAAACGACTGTTAGAGCTGCAGTACATCCAGAACGCTGCTGCTCGAGTCCTGACAAGAACCAGGAAATACGACCACATTAGTCCAGTGCTCCGGTCTCTGCACTGGCTTCCTGTCACTCAGAGAATAGAATTTAAAACAGCTCTGCTTGTGTACAAGTCTTTTCATGGTTTAGCACCAAAGTCCATCTCTGACATGTTAGAGCCGTATGAACCATCTCGGGCCCTGAGAACTTCAGGGAGGGGTCTCCTGGTGGTTCCCAGAGTCAATAATAAACACGGTGAGGCT
Source organism: Neogobius melanostomus (assembly GCA_007210695.1). NCBI lineage: Eukaryota > Metazoa > Chordata > Actinopteri > Gobiiformes > Gobiidae > Neogobius > Neogobius melanostomus. The sequence continues at coordinate 150,803 of VHKM01000523.1, read as the reverse complement.
GCGTTTCAGTTTCATGCAGCTAAAACTGGAACAGTCTTCATGAGGATGTGAGACAGGCCTCAACTCTGACAATGTTCAAATCCAGGCTGAAAACAGCTCTTTTTACCCGTGCATATGAAAACTGAAAGTATTTTATCTGCACTCTTGCCTTTTACTGTCATTGATTAACTTTATGATGATGTTTTATTGATTGATTTTATCTGTTTTCTTGTAATTTTATGCAACTGTGAAGCACTTTGAATTGCCTTGTGTATGAATTGTGCTCTACAAATAAACTTGCCTTGCCTTTATGCAATTTCTAGTCTTAGTTTGTCAATAATTTCTCTGTAATTCTTGGGCCAATTCACATGAAACAAAAACTGTCCCAAAGTTCAAAGTCGTCTCTTCAGCTCAGATGAACTATGGTCTAATTATTTCCTCATAAAGGCGTCTCAAAGTGGAGACGATATTCAGAAACATGAGCGTGATGTTGATCAGTAGAATAAGAATGTGAATCCTGAATCGCTGTCAAATAATGATCAGGGAAACATTTGGACATTTTCTTTCTGTTCCTGTCCCGTAGAGTCATATCGGCACCTGCTCTGACTGAAATAGAATTCTACAACATGAACGCAACATATTTTTTCTTATTTATTTTCGCTCATTTTTTATTACTAATATTTTCCCTGTTTCCCCCACACACATTTGATGAACCCGATATTGTAAACGTGCAGATCTTCCACACATTATTGTTCTGTTTTCTGGTTCTAGACGACAAATGCTTTATTATCGATATCGGAGAAAGTATCGTTGAGGTATCAGGAATCAAAAACCAAGTATCGCTAAAGTATCGAAAAACACTTAACGGTCCTAGAAACATGTGACGTGTTTAAAGTGTTGGAGTTTACACTGGCAGCTGCTCTTCCTCCTGTTTGACGCTCTCTTCCTCTTCCTCCTCTTTAATCTGTGGAGTCTCTGGGACTCCTGCTTCAGACCGAGGCCGGGACTCAGCGAGGCGTCTGAACACCTGCAGGAGACACGTGAGAAACACAGTGAAGCTCTTTGTGATGGACGTCTGTTTGTGTTTGTGAATATAAGACGAACAAGAAATAGTTATTTGTCCAAAGTTGGTAAGAAAAAGAACTGGAGTCATAGATTTCATGGAAGGAAATCTTAACATCAACAAATCCACTTTCCCCACAGCCCGATGCAAACTCTGGGCCATCGACGTGTTTCACAGACGTCTCGGAGACGTCCCCTGGAGATGAGGCGAGTCTCCAGGTCTCTGTGAAAATGAACAGGTTCGATTTCAGCGGAGTCTCTGCATCGTCTTAAGCAGCTGTGGCAACATCGCCAATACTGTTTATTAGGAGTGTGACAATGTATCGATTTTCTGATATATCGCGATATTTTGCGGGACGATACGATACCGATACTTCTTATTCCGATATCGATACTTTTGATGACGGCATGCATATTAATGAGCAACGTCATGCATACTAATGAGGCAGCAGTGCTCCACTGTTTTCACAGTCAATAGAGGCCAACAATGATCAAGAATTCAGTCAGACCAGCAGGGGGCAGCACTACAGTTTTAAGCACTTGGACCAAACACTGTCACACAAATACACTACTTTAATGATAGTTTTTATAATTATAAAGAAGATTAATTTGGGGTTGATTTATTCCTTTTTAAACAGGACTGTGTTTCTTGTTTATTTAAATGTAAATGAAGTCACTGACAGATCTATGACCCATTTTCAGTGAGTAAGTCAGGGATCATTTATAAAAGTGGTACAAAGCACATGAAAAGAAATGTAAATGATAATATGTAGTATGTTAAATAAAGGTTAAAAGTAGCATGTTTTTATCGTGATGTATGTAGGTTATTTTGTGCAATATATCGATTATCGCAGTATCGGTGTATCGTGAGATAATCGTTATCGTGAGCCATGTATCGCGTATCGTATCGAATCGTGAGCTACCCAGAGGTTCCCCCCCTACTGTTTATACAACCTTTGAGACATTTCTGTGACGTCCCTGCAGTGTCTCAGAGACCAGTCGGAGACCAAGGAGATCTCAAAGAGTCGTATGGAGTTTCTTTAATATCGGACTGGTCTCTTTGCAGACCGTGACCACACGTGGAGATTCAGCTGAAATCGAACCTGTTCATTTTCACCGAGACCTGGAGACTCGCTTCATCTCCAGGGGACGTCTCGGAGACATTTCCATGACCAGCGACAACTCGAGTCTCCAGTGCGGTGAGACTGGCCCTTAAACAATATCAACAATCATCACAGGCAGGTAGGACTCAGTTACATTTACTAAAATGCATAACTTCTCGAAGTAACTGTACTTTTTCAAGGAGTTTTTTCAAACAGAACTTTTTACTTCTATTATTTATTTCTTACTTGAGTAAAAGAAATAGTAAAATGTGTCTATATTACGATGTATTTCCTGTTCCTTCATAATGATTTCTTTTCATGTTTTTTTATGGCGTTTCCTTTGAAAATATGAACATTTCACATTGTGTAATGTTTTGTTCCTTATAATGTATGTCACAGTACTCAAGTAGCATTCCTCCGAGTACTTTGTTACTTTACTTTAATAATTATTCCGGCTACTCTACAAACATCTGTCAGTCCTCCATAAATGTGAAGAAATGAGGCCTTTTCTGACTGAGCAAAGCTTCATCAGAGCTTTAGCTGAACAGGCAGCAAAGACCAAAGGCCTGTAGGAATAAAACAGTTTAAGAAATAAACACCCAAGATAAAACCTGTCCAACCCTAACGTGTTTCTGTCAGTGTGTTTTGATACGGAATAGTGAGTAATAAACATGTTATTGTTGAGAGTAAATAGTGAAACAGAGACTTGTTTCTCTCTAAAAGCAGCGCTTCACTTTAACTCAGAAGATAAACAGCAGAGACTCACCCGCTCTGGGCCGCGTTTGGCCCAAAGACATGTTTACAAACTGTTGTTGTTGTTAGCTTTAGCTCCGAGCTAACCTTCTCCGGGACTCTTCCGGTTTGGCGTGTGCGCATGCGCTTCCTCTCCGGTGAACCCGCCCCAGAGGAAAATCATTATTTATCTCGTTATTAAAACCTGTTATTTTATAAATAAATCAGGTGATGTGACATTCTGACTGAGACTTTACGTATTTCCAGAAACAGCCAAAAACAAAACAAAAAAGTTAATAAAAACCCGAAATGGAGCTGCTACCTTCGTAATGACGTCACGCCTAAATTCATTGGACTCACGCAGCTCTACACGCGCTAATATTAGTTGATGTGAAGTTGTTTTAGAAATTAAAGGAACCAAATGGATTTCATTTTATGAATATAAAGTTTCTTAAAAATGAGACATACTGACTGAATATTTTACTTCTATTTTACTTAAATGTACAACTGCTATAACTGAATAACGAATAAAACAGTCAAATTTAACTTAACATTGGTCTTTTTATCAAAGACTAAACAAAATGTCTAAACCCCCTAAACTAATCTTTGTACAAATACGTCACAAACTAAATGTAAAATAATGAAACCTGTCTCTATACATTATGTAGATTTCAGCACCGAAAACAAAGACAAATGCTTTTTTTTTAAATATGAGAACATATAATGACAGCAATATATTATTTATATATATATTATATATATATATATATATATATAACACACACACACCGCCTTCACTGGTGTAAAACTATAATTCACATTTTCCAGACGTAATCCACCTCAACTGTGCCGTCCTTTATCAGTTTCTCTAATGTTCTTCTCCACACACAAAATAACAGCAATGTCTCTTTTTTGTGTTTTTATTGAGTAAATCAAATCTAAACAAAGAGCACAATACATATGAGTAAAGTCAAAATATTTAATCAAAAATAGAGCAATTCTCTGTATTCTTTTGGCTGGAATCAGCTGCAAAATGAAGTTTTCCAGAGTCTCCACACTCTTAGATTAAAACTGATGTTATTGGTTTAAAGCCGTGGTGGTTGTTTGTATTTTGTCTTATATGTTTTATGGAGGTGTTGCTGCCTCTTGGCCTGGTCACGTTTGTAAATATATATATTTTAAATATTGTCTCCACTTTTGGACGCCTTTATGAGGAAATAATTAGACCATAGTTCATATGAGCTGAAAGAGACGACTTTGAACTTTGTTTCATGGAATTGGCCTCAGGAATGACAGAGAAATTAGCAATAAATTAGACTAAAAATCTGTCATTTTGACAGTTACCATAGTTACGCCATGCTATTGTCAGCTGCACCGCCTCAAGTAAAGTGTAGGCTTTTTACGATGTTGTGACGTCACGTGAACGCAACGTGCTGTAACACCATGAGCTGAATGCTGATTGGCTGCCTCCTCCAGCTTTAGCATTAGCTGCTGTCACTGTGAAGCTTCTGGTTTGTTCATCTTGTGTTCCAGATTAAACCTGTTAGCGTTTGTTAGCGTTGTAGCTCCTGTTTGAACTTGGTTTAGTCGCTGATGTAGGAAACTGAATATTAGGCCTGATACAATTGTTGAATTTAACATTTAGATTTAACTACGAGTCAAAACTCGACATAAATCCAGTCTGCACAAAAGGCCGTGTGTAAAGAAGCAGGTCTATGAGAATGAAGAGGAAATATCATGAGCTTCCTTTGTCTGAAAGAACAGCTGGAATACAGATGAGAACGGCGTGAGACCTCACGTGCGTTTGGAGCTGACTTAACTGACCAAATGCTTCCTTACATATTGAACAGCTGTAAGGTTTGTCTTCTATGTGGAGCTTCATGTGTCGCTGCAGAACAGTTTTACGGGAATATGTTTGTTTACAGAAAGAGCAGCTAAAAGGCCTCTCCCCCGTGTGAATCCGCATGTGGTTTTTCAAAATGAATTTGGTCCAAAATCTCTTCTGACAGAACGGGCACTCGTGCTTCTTCCCCTCGGCTTCCCCGGAGGCGCTCTTCTGGTGCGTCCTCATGTGGACTTTGAGATTGCTGCTGGAGGTAAAAGTTTTGGGACAAATGGAACAGCTGAAGGGTTTGTCTCCCGTGTGAGATCTGCTGTGTGTTTGGAGACTGCTGTTGTGGAGAAAGGTTTTGTTGCACACTGCACAGCTGTAAGGTTGTCTCCGGTGTGTACGACCATGTGCGTCGTGAGACTGCTCTTTCGGGCAAACGTTTCCTCGCAGACGGAGCACTTGTACGGCTTTTCTCCCGTGTGCGTCCTCATGTGGGTTTGGAGTTGATTTTTCTGAGTAAACGCTTTCCTGCAGATTTCACATCTGAAAGGTTTCTCTCCCGTGTGAACTCGAATGTGGTTTTCTAAAGCCCGTTTTGTGGAGAGTATCTTTCGACACACTCTGCACTGGTGCTTCCTCAGCTCAGCTCCTCCAGCTCCTGACAGCTCCTCCTCCTCGTCCACAGGGGCGCTGGGCTCTGGTGCAGACTCGCTGAACGGTTCCCAGTCGTCGTCGTTGTCAGTGTCAGACGAGTGCTCAGTTTGTCCCTCAGTATCTGACTCTGAGCCGACGTCCTCTTCCTGTGTTTCCTCTCGGTGCTCAGTTTGTCTTTGTTGAAGCGGTGAGGACTCTTCTCTCTTCACACAGACAGCACTGGACTCTGGGACAGACCTGAAACATCATTTAAAATATAGATTTAAAAGAGTAAGGTAAGGTCTTATGTGAAAGCGGTGGAGCCTACACTGGCAGCTGCTCTTCCTCCTCTTTGATAATAACTTCCACGACCTCCTCTTTAATCTGTGGAGTCTCTGTGACTTCCTGCTTCAGACCCGGGCCAGGACTCAGCGAGGGCGTCCTGACACCTGCAGGAGACAAAGGGAAACAAAGTGAAGGTCTGGCTACAGAAATCAACCATCACGACTGTTACAGGAAGATCAAACAGTCAACATCTAATACTAAGAGTTTAAAAGAATGACAGCAGTTTATGGACATGACTCACATCGTTCTAAATAAGCCCAATGCCCATCTCGACTGCGCATGCGTGAGTCAATCCATACAAACCACACCGCCATTGAAATGTGTGAGTTCAGGTAGCGGAGCGTGAACACTGAAGTATATTGAGCCATAACCGTGAACTATAAGGCTTACGGGCATTGGTTTACAGACTATAAGTCTCAAGTGACATTTCTGTCAAATATTTAAGTTGTGAATATGTTGAAAGGGAAAAGTCAGGGCGGCTCCGTAGGCAGGAGCGGACCATCACGGACAGGGGAACGACAGGACCTGGGATCAGCCCGACACAGACACCCTCACTTTTAAATCATTTGAATTTGTCTTGTAATCACAGGGAAAAGTTCCAAAACGGTGTTGATGTTAAATATAGTGGTACATTTCCATCTGTCAGATTAGCGACTGATTAGCTCTGTTGTTCCATCAGATCACTCGTAAAAAAATAAAATTAGAGTACATTTAGATGCAGAGCCTATGTGTGTATGTGGATCTCTCTGGTCACAATTAAGAAAAAGATTTCGTCTACTGTCCACCTCCTTATTGACAAAAAAGAGATTCTATGTTTTTATTTCTCATTTCAGTTTAAATGTTGTGAATATCGGCGACATGAGGCCACAGTTTCAGACCCTGGACTTTGTCCAACAGTCGCCTTCAAGGGTCTTAAATGTTTTTCTCACATAGTTATTCCATAGTTATTCAACTATATGAACAAGGACTGGTCGTCACTTTTGAAGCATCTCTTCGTATGAATGGCAGTTTGGTTTCTGTCTATCTCCGTACGCAGCCCTGGTGTAAAAATAGACTTTAAGCTAATATTGTAACAGGCTCCATGGCCACGACAAAAACACTTTAAATCATCAACTTTCCAGCGGTTAAAACGCTCCAAATCAGAGCTTTCTTTGTTGCTTTACGCCAACTATCATTATTGTTTGGCCAAAAGACATTTTACCCATAATGCAACGGGCGAGCCGAGATGGGCATTGGGCTTATTGAGGATTTATCCAAAATATCCAAAAAGATATAGAAGCATCTGGACACATTTTCTAAGTCAATAGTATTATCTTTGGAGTAAAACATCTTTGTTATGGTCAGTAGTTAGCACACACTCCTTTATGCTTTTAAAGTCTTAATATTTGAATCTTTCGTCTATGCAGATTTAGATTTGGATTTTTACCTCTGGCACCGGAGGAGCCTTGACATTTGAGTTCTATCGAAACAGCTGCACAAGAAGGAGGAAGAGGAGGGGGAGGTCATGTGGAAAATCAGGAAGTGAAACTACTGGATTATGTTTCAGCTGTTTGCATTTACTCATTTTCAAAGTGCAAGATAGTGATACAAATGTGTTAGATTATTCCCAAACACCAGCAACAGCAGAATAGCCACTCTTTAAAAGCGGATGGTGGTGAATACAGTTTAACCTCTTCCACCCATCCCATCCCATCAACAAAGAGACAACGCGAGGAAAGAGATCAATTTAAATCAGTTTTGTAGGTCTTAGCTTTTTTTTTTGTCGCTCTGGCCTATAGTTTGTCAGCTCCAGTCGAGACGTTTTTAGATTTGGGTAAAGCCGAACTGGAGAGAATATGCTCGATTAAAGCGGAGGTTATATTTGTCCGGTATAACTGTTTGTTTTACGGCCTTGCACGAGAGGCGGAGCTACAGCTTTAGCTTTAGCCGTGTTAGCATGTTCAAATCTTTCAAAAACAGAGGCGCTTAGAGGAAAAACTAACTCACACGTGTGATTGTGGCTCTGATAACAGACTCAGAGTTGTTTAGGGAAAAAACAAAGAGAGACTCACCCGCTCTGAGCAGCGTTTGGCCCAAAGACATTTTAACAAACTGTTGTTAGCTTTAGCTTCAGGCTAATCTTCTCCTCTTCCGGTCTGGTTAACGCGCATGCGCTTCCTCTCCTGTAAACCCTGCCCACAGAGGATCGTCACCCATTAATAACGTTTTTCATTTATTTGACATTATTTCTGCCAACCAGAAAAAAAGAAATGTGTAAATTGGCCAGAAGATCATCCTACCTTCAATTCAATCACATAAACTAAAACGACTGGTTGTTTAGGTTTTCCTCTTTATTAAACCAAAGCATCTTCAAACGTGTGGACACAACAGACGTTTATAATATTGTATTGCAAACCTTTTGTAATTTGTATTATTTGTAATGATTTATGTAAATGTATTATTGTCTTAGGGACCAGGTCTGTGAATTAGCTGTTAGCTTTATGGCTTATGAACATGGCATCGGTTACAGTGCCTCTCGAAAGTACTAACACACCTTGAACTTTTGCACATTTTGTCATGTTTACAACCATAAACCTAAAGATTTTATTTTGAATTTTTTACTGAAAGTTCACACACAAGTAACAGACAACTGTGAAGTGAAAGCAAAATGATACATGATTCTGTTATTTTACAAAAAATAGAAAAGTGTGGCGTGCATAAGTATTCATACAGCATTTTCTGAGTGCATTAAATTGCCTTTATAACATTCCTAATGACTGCAGAATGTTCACACCTTGCCCTAACCATTAAATAGAGGCCACCTGTGTGTAATCTACTCTCAGTATAATTCCAGCTGTTCTGTGAGGGCCTCAGAGCTATGGTCAGAGTGTATTGGTCACTAAGCAACATCATGAAGGCCAAGGAGCACACCAGAGAGGTCAGGGATAAAGCTGTGGAGAAGTTTAAAGCAGCGTTAAGTTATACAAAGATTTCCCAAGATTTGAACATCTCACGGAGCACTGTTCAATCCATCATTCGGAAATGGAAAGAGTATAGCACCACTGCGAACTTACCAAGACACGGCGTCCACCTAAACTAACAGACCAAACAAGGAGAGCACTGGTCAGAAATGCAACCAAGTGCCCTAAGATAACTCTGGAGGAGCTGCGACGTACTGCCGCTGAGCTGGGGAATCTGTACATGGGACAACTATAAGTCGTACTCTACACAAATCTGGCCTTCATGGACGAGTGGCAAGAAGAAAGCCATTATTGAAAGGAGGCCATAAGAAATCCTGTTTGAAGTTTGCTAGAAGTCATATGGAGGACACAGCTACCATGTGGAAGAAGGTGCTTTGGTCAGATGAGACAAAAATTGAACTTTTTGGCCCAAATGCAAAACGTTATGTATGGAGCAAACCTAACACTGCTCATCGTCCTGAGTGCACCATCCCCAGTGTCAAATATGGTGGGGGGAGCATCATGCTATGGGGCTGCTTTTCCTCAGCGGGGACTGGGAAGATTGTAAGAATAGTTGGGAAGATGGATGGAGCCAAATACAGGGACATTTTGGAGGAAAACCTGCTGGAGTCAGCAAGAGAATTGAGGCTGGGGCGGAGATTCACCTTCCAGCAGGACAATGACCCTAAACACAAAGCTAAATCTACAATGGAATGGTTTAAAAACAAACATATTAATGTGTTAGAATGGCCCAGTCAAAGTCCTGACCTAAATCCTATTGAAAATCTGTGGAAAGACCTGAAAACTGCTGTTCACAAACGCTCTCCTTCTAATTTGACAGAGCTTCTGTCACTTTTCTATTAACCTCTTCACCCCCCTGAACCGAGCACATTTTCTGCAGTTTGGCTTTACCCAAATCTAAAAGCTTCTTGAAAAAAGCGTCAAAACAGCGACAAAAATGAGGATGAAAACAAAAGAAAAAAGCGTCAAAATGAACCGATGAAAGTGTTTGTCCCACAAAGGGCGGCACGGTGGCGCAGTAGTTAGCGTTCGTGCTTCATGTTCATGAATTGTCCCGACCAAATAAAAACATAAAATAAAGTGACGAAAAAGCCACAAAAAAAGGGTCAAAAATTAGATGGAAAAAACAGACAGCAACAACGCGAGGAAAAGGATCCGTTTAGATCAGATTTGTGGGTCTTAGCTTTCAAATGAGGCGTTACTCCGGCCTATAGGCTGAAAGCTCCAGTCCAGAAGCTTTTAGATTTGAGTAAAACTGGAACTGGAGAAAATGCACTAAGAGGTTACATAACATACACACGATTTTTGTTCGATTTTCTTCACAAATGTCGACTTCACCGATGATTAAATCTTACCACAAACATTTCCTTCCAAATGAATAAGTAGAAAAAGCTGAAAGTGAGACAGAAATAAAGGCAGTCTTTCTCTGCTCGTGCGGCGGAATTAAGAGCTGGCCGGTTTCCTGTGCGAGTCTGCGTGCGCTTTGAAGCAGCGTTTGTCGGCGAATGTTTTGCTGCAGACTGAGCAGCTGTAAGGCTTCTCCCCGGTGTGGCTCCTCGCGTGCAGATCCAAGTGGCTCTTCTGGACGAAGCTCTTGTTACAGACCGAGCACTTGTACGGTTTCTCGCCCGTGTGCGTCCGCTTGTGCTTCTCCAGCGCCCCCCACTGGGCAAACGCTTTGGTGCAGACGGAGCAGCTGTACGGCCGCTCCCCCGTGTGGACCCTCATGTGCGCCGTTAAGTGGCCGCTTCGTTTGAACGTGGCCTCGCAGACGGAGCAGCTGAAGGGTTTGTCTCCCGTGTGAGTGCGTTCGTGGTTTTCCAGAGTGCTCCTGTGGGCGAACGTGCTGTTGCAGACCGAGCAGCTGTAAGGCTTCTCTCCCGTGTGGGTCCTCATGTGGACGTTGAGCTGACTCTTTTGGACGAAGGTTTTGTTGCAGACTCCGCAGCTGTACGGCTTCTCTCCCGTGTGGGTTCTCACGTGTTGGCTTCGGGAGTTACTGTGGGCGAACGTCCTGGGGCAAACGGGGCAGCTGAAAGGCCTCTCCCCCGTGTGAGTCCTCATGTGTAAGTTTAACTGATCGTTCCGGGCAAACGTTTTGTCACACGTGGGACAGCTGACCGTTTTCTCGCTCATGTGCGTGCTTTCGTGTTTCTTCAGCGTGCTGATTTGGCCAAACGTTTTCTCACAAACCGCACAGCTGTAAGGTTTCTCCCCCGTGTGAACTCGGATGTGTCTCTGTAAGCCCCGTTTATCTCCAAAGCTCTTTTGACAGAAGGGGCAGTCCCATTTGTTCCCCTCGGCTCCTGCAACTCCTGACAGGTCCTCCTCGTTGGCGGAGGCGCTGGTCTCTGGTGCAGACTTGTTTTGGGGGGATAGACCTGCGCTGTTTCCATCTGAGCAACTGAACGGTTCCCAGTCGTCGTCGAACGAGTGCTCAGTTTGTCTCCCAGTCTCTGAGCCAATGTCCTCTCCCTGCGTTTCCTCGGTGCTCAGTTGTCTTGTGAATCAGTGAGGCTCTTCGCTCTTCACAAGGACAGTAATAAACTCTGGGACAGACCTGAAAAACGATTAAAAACATACGTTTAAAAGTGTAAAGTGAGTATTTGTCAGTGAAATGTGAGTGTGTTTAAAGCGGTGGAGCCTACACTGGCAGCTGCTCTTCCTCCTGTTTGACGCTCTGTTCCTCTTCCTCCTGTTTGACGCGCTGTTCCTCTTCCTCCTCTTTAATCTGTGGAGTCTCTGGGATTTCCTGCTTCAGCGGGCGACTGGACACCTGCAGGGGAGAAACAAAGTGAAGCTCTTACATTGCTGTAACTCTTACCGAGTTCAGTGATAGATCATTTTACCTTACCTGATCATTGTAATACAACTGTGCAGTATTACAATATCATATTGTTTTAAAGGTTGTAATTTAGGTCAGTTCTGTTTAAAGCAGAACTAAGTAACGTGTTTACCTTAAAAATCCTTTCCGTAGTCCCTCTGGGGTTATACAAGTGTTAATGGATGATTGGGGGTCTTTCATCTCCCCCTGGTGTCTCTGGGTCGGAGTCACCAATACACACTAATAGAATCCCGAAGAAGAAGCTAACAGGCTAACGGGCAAAGCTAACTGCGGGCTAGCGCCACTTAAACAGTATTTACAGCCAAGTTTGAGTGAAAAAAATGATCTCCATTGTGTAATTGGATGAACAATATCCCTCTGTCCCTTTGTCTTTTCTGTCAGCGTAGTATTTACTCTCACGGACAATTAATGAGTAAAAAAACACAACATGCTACGACACCTGCAGTGGCGCTTATGGCCTCTAGGGGCATGAGTTACTTACTACTGTTTTAATGCAGATCTGTGTCAGACTCAGGTCCCACCCACTCCTGGTCACGTGTCGGGGTCCGACATAAAAAAAATCCCATGTATTTTTAACACGCGCAATTGTCAGTAGTTAGCACATAGCAGATTAGCCGGTGCCGTGATGTTAAACTCTTAATAGTTAATAATGTTATATCACTTATCACTTTACTTTATACACATCTGTAAATATTATCCCGCTGTTGCTCTATGTCAATTGTTGTCGTCTTACCATATTTTACTTTTTATTTTGTATCTTATTTATTTAATATTCTTTATGCATGCCCCTAAAGCCTTATAGTTTAAAGTTTTTTAGCTTATTTTTATCTAAATTCTGTGTTATATGTTTTATGTTGCACGTCCGCATCAAGAAAAATTCCTAGTTTGTGAACCTGTTCTCAAACAATGGCAATAAAACCTATTCTGATTCTGATTCTGATGTTAAAAAAACATGGGATTTTTTATGTGGGACCCCGACACGTGACCGGGAGTGGGCGGGACTATTCCGCTCTGTGATCAGTGTGATAAAACAGAATCATTATAGAAAACTTCACCGTTTGTCCCAGCGTTTATTAGAAAGAGAATTAAGCCAAATGTAGGTTTAGGACATTTATGTTTTGACCTGATGATATGGTCCTCACACTCTGACGTCACTCAAATATTTTATGGTTCAAAAACATAATGAATGTGTAGCTAATAGTTCACCAAATGTTTATTTAAAAAGAATTTCGACAACAATTTTTGAAAATTCCCAATTTTCCGGAAACGTATCGGGAATTTTCCGCCCTTTTGCAACCCTACCCAAGAGTGCGATTAAGTTTGTAGCCGCCACTTTTTACTGATAAAATACATTATAGAAAAACATAGTAGTTCTGTTACTGTCAGTGCTGCTCAAAGTAGGCAAGTACTTTACATTCTCAAACTACTCGAGTAAAGTACAGATCCTCAAAAACTCTACTTAAAGTCCATATGACAGATTTTAATGCTCTTGAAAATATGACTTATTTAGATGGATTACATCAGTTGCATAATTATCATTTATTTCAGTGAAGCAGCAATTTTAATGAAGAAATGTTGGGCAGAAAAGTTATTTCTATTTGAATTTTTAAGCTGCTGACAGGAAGTGACATAAATGAAGGAAACATTCCATAGCAGTTTGACTCATTCATTTCCCATTGACTTAACATGGTCGGCATGGCAACAGTTTAAAATTGTTTACCTTCTTCGATGTCACTTCCTGTCGGTGTCCAATAAGGAAGTGAAAACATAAACATCACAAAAATGGTCAAACTAAAGAAAACTGGGAATAATCTTTAGCAAAATCTTAAATATAATCTGTTAACTGTGTTTAGCTAAAATTGTGTCTAATGTGTCAGATGACTTTAAGTACATGTACTGCAGTAAATGTACTTCGCTACTGACCACTTAATGTGCGCTTTGAGCCTAATGTAGGGGCAAAAGAGCTTTAAAAATTGAGACGATTTACAATGTAGTAGATTTACTGCAACTAAAAGAAGATATATTTTAGCTGACTGTTAAACACGTGAGACTTACGGCTTTATTTTACTTGGAGGAACAAAACCTTCTTAAACATCGGCCTTTGTAAATATGTTTTAGTCTAAATTAACTCATGTGACGCCAGATCTCGCAGCGTGTTTTGTTACGGACTAATGTGTAATAATAAACATGTTCTTATTGAGAATAACCCGTGAAACACAGACTTGTTTCTCTCTAAAGGCAGCGGTTCACTTTAACACAGACCGTAGAAAGCAGAGACTCACCCAAAGACATGTTTGTGTTTATAAACCGATGTTAGCTTTAGCTCCGAGCTAACCTTTTCCTGGGCTCTTCCGGTGTGGTGAGTGCGCATGCGCTGCCTCTCGCCGGTATTTGTTTTGTTAACCTCTTAACCCCCGCCTGAAACGTTTTCTCCAGTTTGGCTTTACCCAAATCTAAAAGCTTCCTGAAAAAATCCTCAAACTCGTGACATAAACGAAAAGAAAATTAGGATGAAAACGCAACAAAAAGTAACAAAAACAAGGAATGTAAAAAGTGGCAGAAATTTGATTAAAAAAGCCACAAAAAAGTGACAATAAAAATATATGAAAAGTGACAAAAATGGGTCGAAAATGCATAAAAGCCACAAAGCAACAAAAGACTATGAAAAAGTCTGATGACAACATGGCAACAACACATGGGAAAAGATCCACTGAGATCAGTTTTGAAGGTCTAAGCTTTCAAATGAGGCATTAGACTGGCCTATAGGCTGTAAACTTTTAGATTTGGGTAAAGAGGTTAAAGAGGTTTTCCGGCTACTTGTACATATAAATGTAATTGTATAAAAATGTGACAATTTCATAAGATTTTTGTTAGAAGGAGAAACAGTTTATCACTTTGGCTGCATTGTGAAGTCTATGGTGGCCGAGTAAGGACAATATTCGTCGGAAATGTTTTCACCCTCATATTTATGACCTGTCAACAATATCAGCACATACTGAACGACTCAGCAACATTAGAATGGCAGCTTTTGAATGAATGAAGTCAAACAAACACATAAGCTGCCAAAGAGTAGGACATTTTGAATTTATTTCACATTTAGGAATTATTGACCCAATTTGAATGTTCTGTACGTCCATTATTTTTCTTTACATTTTACCATAACATACCAGTTTATTTAAGAAGCACTTTTAAAACAATGTTTAGGATGTTTGACAGAGACCACAAACCCCTATGAAAGTTTAAACATGGCACAATGGTTGGATCTTAACAAGGTTCCAAGTAGAACTTCGTTTGAAAGAAGAAGAAATGCGAGTGAGACAATAAAATTGAGTAAGTGTTTTATTGGAAACAGTTAAACTGAAACGGCTGTTTTTGCAGCTGATCAAAGGTTTAGGGCCACGTGCCTTTAAAGCAGAACTAAGTAACGTGTTTACCTTAATAAATCCTTTCCATAGTCCCTGTGGGGGTAATACAAGTGTTAATGGGATGATTGGAGGGTCTTTCATCTCCCCCTGGTGTCTCTGGCCAGAAAACCATGCTTGCAACTTGACTGCCACCGGGTCAGAGTCACCAATACACACTAATGGAATCACGAAGAAGATGCTAACAGGCTAACGGGCAAAGCTAACTGCGGGCTAGCGCCACTTAAACAGTATTTACAGCCAAGTTTGAGTGAAACAAATTATTTCCATTGTATAACTGGATGTACAACATCCCTCTCTCCCTTCACCTTTTCTGTCAGTGTAGTATTTATTCTCCAAGACATTTAATAAGTTAAAAAATCGTAACTTGCTACGACACCTGCAGTGCGCTTATGGCCTCTAGGGCATGAGTTACTTAGTTCTGCTTTAAAATGCCAAATCTGTGCAAAAATGTGGATTCAGTGTCATTTTCTATCAGGTTGTCCCTCAGTCCTGATGGTGGCTGTGAGCGCCGGGTTCATAACGAGTTTGTGAGATCGATCCTGACAGAAAGGTCCTAAAACTATGTCACCAAAGCACAAGCAAAGAATCAGGAAACAATTTTCAACTGTAGATCTTAAAACAGGGCTGTTCTTGTTTTTTCAGAATCACAAAGCAGCAGCGGCTCCTCCTGAAGTGAACACATGCGACCAAACAGAAGCGTTTCTAGAGGAATAGTGCACAGACAAACAGGCACTTAGAGCGATGATCATGGAACGCCGTTTGATATTATACCTCAGTCATTTTAAAACCAGGTAATCTTGACATCACTAGCTCTACATACTCTTAAATTACAGTCTATGGTACAGAGCAGCAGTGCAACAATAAAACCTACAAAAAACAATCATGAATGAGATCCTCGGTGCAAGTGGAGCTACATCTGTTTCTCCGTGTGATGTACTGCAGATTATGGGCTGGCATTTAGAGTGGACCGACGCTGCCTTCATGTGCTCTGGTAATTACGGTAAATACCACTTCCCCCGAGTAGAAGATTGCACATGAACGCCACCTCATCTAGTTTTTTCCACTGGGAAACTGGGAGATCATGTTGATGCTCGAGTTCCTGAGATGAGAAAACCATGAACATTTCAACACAACAGAGCAGCGATAATACTTTATGTCTTTAAGCTGATTGTTATGAATCCGACACTATGCATTTAGCTTCTCATTGTCTCTTTTTCCACACTTCCACAAAATCCATGTTTTGTCAAAGCAAATACAAAGTACCAGTAGTTCAGAGGCTTGTCGATGACTTTGTCCATGAATTTATTTGTTTATAGTGTTTTTTTTAAATATTTCATTTCAATACATAGACATAAAAACACTTGTAATTTCCACTTCACAACTGGACAGGCTCATCTTCATTAGAGCACACAAAGAGAGAACGCCCCTGTGTGTTTGTAAATGTTCTCTCACAGGTTGAACAGCTGTAAGGTCTCCTCGAAGCTGAAGTCTCCGTCTCGGTGTGTCCTTTTATGGGACCGGAGATGATCTTTTCTGGTGAAGGTCTTGGTGCAGGCTGGGCAGCTGTAAGGTTTCTCGCCCGTGTGTATCCTCATGTGGAGTTTGAGAGTGGCGTTCCGGGTGAAGGCTTTCTCGCAGATCGAGCACCTGAACGGTTTTTCGTCCGAGTGAGTCCTTATGTGTGATTTGAGGTTAGACCTGTCGGCGAATCTTTTCTCACAGATGGAGCACCTGAAAGGTTTGTCCCCTGTGTGGACTCTGATGTGCATTTGTAATTCCACTTTACTCCCGAACCTGTTTTGACAAAAGGGGCACTCCATGTCCTTCCTCTCCGCTGCTTCAGCTCCTGGCGCCTGTTCTTCGCTGACAGAGGCGCCGGTCTCTGGTGCACACTTGCTTTGGGAGTTTTGTGCAGCTGCTCTTCTGCCTCTGGTCCGGACTTCGCTGTGGTGAACTCCAACAGCCTCCGTCTCCATGGGAACCGCGCGGCTGGAAGGAGGTTCCCAGTCGTCATCGTCGTTTTCAGCATCAGCAAAGTGCTCAGTTTGTCCCTCAGCCTCCGAGTGGAAATGTGGCTCCTCTCCCTGCGTTTCCTCTCGGTGCTCAGTTTGTCTTTGTTGAAGCAGTGACGACTCTTCGCTCTTCACACAGACGGGGCTGGACTCTGGGACAGACCTGAGAAATGATTAAAAACATAGATTTAAAAGTGTAAAGTGAGTGTTTGTCAGTGAAATGTGAGTGTGATGTTTAAAGCGGTGGAGCCTACACTGGCAGCTGATCTTCTTGTTTGATGCACTGCTCCTCTTTAATCTGTGGAGTCTCTGGGATTTCCTGGTTCAGATCGAGGTCAGGACTCAGCGAGGGCGTCTGGACACCTGCAGGAGACATTTTAGACAAGACTTGAGGATCATTGTCTCCATATTAAGGACCGGCGCACCTAAAGACCTCTTAACTGATGTCTGAACTTATATTTGCTGATGATCGTTTTACATGTCTAATGTGTCATAATGTGCACTTAACCTCTTCACGCCCGCCTTCGCCAAGAGCATTTTCACTCTGATCTGCGCATCAGCAGTGCTTAATTTCATCCCCCGTGGAACGCATTCCCCCAATTTTCAGTTTTTCAGGGTAAAGGAGGATATTTAGGAGGTTCCGGCAAAGATTTGATCTGATATAATGGTGTTTAATCTCTACCAGCTTGCCACATAATACCCTGGCTTTTTAACGCACCTCACAAATAGGGAAAACAATCAAAAAACACTGACAGAACAATCTTAACCAACATTATTACAGCTGAAGCAGGTATGATAGAAATGAGAACATGATTATATGAAGATATTTGAGAATGATATTGTCATTGTTATTATGGTGATGATGTATAATAAATATGTGTGCTAGTAATGTATGTGTATGTATATATTAGGGCCGGGACTTTTTTCGATTAATTGCGATTAATTAATTACATGAGGTTTAGTGCGATTAAAAATATTAATCGAAATTAATCACACTTTGCTTTCCACACTTCAGTTTCCTTTTTTCCTGCAGACGCACAATTAATGGCAATATTGCATTGGTCTGTTGGACTTGGTTGAACAAAAATAAAAATATTTTGTTGCTTAAGCTTATGTATTCAGTCATTATTCAATGGTAAACTAAAAATCCTTATGAAAAAACTTACTTCTCACTGTTCTCAGGTCAAATATTTATATGCGATTAATTTCAATTAATTAATTACAAAGCCTCTAATTAATTAGATTAATTTTTTTAATCGAGTCCCGGCCCTAATATATATATATAAACACTATGACTACTTAAACAATAAGTAAATCAATAGAATGGGAACCAGAATGGTAATATAAGCAATGATAAAAAAATAAGAAAAACTATAAAACTAAATAAATACACTCAGAAATCACAAACTTTTCTATTTTCGCTCTATGTTTTCATACCTATAAGTTGTCCTGTAAGTCTCATCATAAATATATATTTTTTTTGACATGTAAAAGCTTCGAATTATTAATGCTGCTAATCTAATTGTATTTTGAAATTGGGGTGGCACTTAAAGCTTTCTTGCTTCGGCCTACTCCTTTTGAGTTATTATTTATTTTTATTTTTCTTGTTTTTTTTTGTGATAATGTAAATGTAATGATGTAAATATTGCAAATAATAACTCATTGTAAATAATAGCTCAAATAAATCAAATCAAATCAAAAAAGAGAGTGTTCAGACAAATGTTTTGGCCTGTTCCCCGAATCCTTCACATCAGACCAAAAGTGTTCCTGAAACTACCAATTTACAAATTATGCGTATCAGCTTTACCCAAATCTAAGGTCATAGCCTATAGGTCGCCTCATTTGAAAGCTAAGACCTACAAAACTCATCTAAACGGATCCTCGCGTTGTGACTTTTTAAATATTTTTTTGCGTTTTTGTGGCTCTTTTGTCTCCTTGTCTCTTTTTTTATTTTTATTTTTTTTACCAAGAAGCTTTTAGATTTGGGTAAGGCCAAACTGGCGAAAATGTGCTCGGTTCGGGTGGGGGTTAAGAGGTTAATATAATTTATTTTATTTTGTATATTTATAATTATTCACGACAACAGCTAAAAACGCGTGGATCGTTATTTGGCTAAATAAATGCTAACAGCTAAACGCTAAAAACATTCACGGGTCACATAAGTCCTATGTTTCCCGCGGTAGCGCTATCGTCAGATCCGATCACCGGCATAATCAGTGCCATAATCATAAAATCAGTCAGTTTTCTAAACAGTACTTCTTTATTTGGAGATATTCGAAAATGCTAACTGTTAGCTTAGCTAGCCGCTGAAGCTCCGCCTCTCGCCCTAGACCGTATATTTAAAAACATTTCTAAATTATAAACTCAACAGTATTTAACACCCACCAGCATTAAAGTGATGTGAGACTTGTTTTCGATTGTTAAATACATCATAAAACAAACAATAACGATGGTAAAATGCGAAGAATTAGCAGTACACATGCGCAGTTGTGTTTTTTGCCGAGGCTCCTGCTTCCGCCGCGCATCGCGTCGCTACACTCACCAGCTCTGGGCCGTGGGCCTTTCACATTCTGGTTCTCCTTTTTGTAAAGACACAGTTCCTCCTCGTACTCCGATATTGTCCTTTCAAACAGCAGAATGATCTCCTCCGCCGCCGCACTCAGCCGCTCGGTCACCAAAGCTCTCAGCATTTGGCCTTTGGACATTTTTACAAACTGTTTTTAGCTTTAGCTCCGAGCTAACAAGTCCACGTTTCCTATGTTTTCCGGTAGTCTCCTCGAAGCTCCTCCCCCCAGAAGGATGCGTTTAAAGGGACATTTATTTAGTTTTAACCCCCACCTGAACCGAGCACATTTGATCCAGTGTGCTTTAACAAAATCTAAAAGCTCCTTGAAAAAAAATAGAATCAAGACAGCTACAAAAGAGCAATGAGGCTAGTTGTATGTTGTCCTTGAAATGTCTGTATATTGTGTATATCTCTTCTGTATAGGGCTC
Source organism: Neogobius melanostomus (assembly GCA_007210695.1). Taxonomy (NCBI): domain Eukaryota; kingdom Metazoa; phylum Chordata; class Actinopteri; order Gobiiformes; family Gobiidae; genus Neogobius; species Neogobius melanostomus. Next base: position 130,882 of record VHKM01000523.1, on the reverse strand, counting down.
TACGATGTTACATCACAAATGAAGCAGAGGTGAATAAACGCTCTCGCTTCATTGAAAACAATGGGAAATCGCTGATATTGGTGGTTGTTTGAGAGGATTTATTTGGGTGAATAATTGTTGGATTGTGATGAAATGTGATTTGATTACTATGGTAACCTGCCTATTGAGGCAAAAGTCTGATAGAAACAGAAATTGGACTTAATTGGTCTTGATGAATGTTTGTCCAAACAGAGGTGGCCTAGTACACGTCGCTAATCTATTGTAACTTTGTGTTGAATCACACGCATTTATGGGCCCTTCTACCATCCAGGTACTTTCAGTGCGCCGCAGATGTGGAGGTGAAACAATGGCGGTATTGAACAGTGTTTTTGCCTGTGAGTGACAGATTGTGTTCGATAAATTTAGTTTTTCTCAGTAAATCCGGCCTAAAAGCTGTTGTGTGGTCGGATGTTCCATTTTGTCGGAACTACAGCTTCAATCTTGTAAACTGAGTAAGTTTTATGATTAGAATCGACGTCTGCAGATCTAAACACATTGTGTGGATTATGTTTTAAAGTTTAACGTAACTGTGCCGGACACGTCAGGCTCTAAATTCTACCATTTACTTTGCTTTAAACATAAAATAAAATATTAATCAAATGTTTAATGTCATGACATGTGTTAGCTAAGTCATGCTTTAGCTAAATCTAAAGCTGAATAAACTAGACAGAACGTCGCCTAAAAGCTTCTAAAACATTTCTCGTCAGCATCACGTTTAACTTAGATCATGATTATTTCCCGAAAGACGAAACATAAATGTGTGAAATTCAACACAAAGTTACGATGGATTAGCGACGCGTACGAGGCTCCTCTGTTTGTACAAACATTCATCCAGACCAATTAAGTCCAATTTCTGTTTATATCAGACTTTTGCCTCAATAGGCAGGTTACCATGGTAATCAAATCACATTTCATCACAATCCAACAATTATTCACCTTAATAAATCCTCTCAAACAACCACCAAATATCAGCGTCTCCCATTGTTTTCAATGAAGCGAGAGCGTTTATTCACCTCTGCTTCATTTGTGATGTTAAGACCGCAGAGCCCTATTGGCGTGAGCTTTATCTCCATCATGGCGGCACTTCCGGGTCTGAACCTGATTTGTGACGTTCGTGAAAACGCCCCATCGTGCCTTTAAGAAGCAGCTACATGTACAGGAGCTGCTGTTCCAGCCAGAGCTCACACTGAACACACAAACTGTACACAGAACATAAAGAACAGAGACCCTCCTTCTCTCAGAGCTCACGTCCCCACAGGCTCACAGCGCCCCCTAGTAGCACAGCAGGAACACAACAGCAAAACAACAATGGAGAACACAGTAATAGTACATTACAATATGAAGAAAACTCATTTATCTTTAGATTCATTACACAATAATTTAACATTGTTATTTCTGTTTTAAATACACGATTAGTCGCTGAAGTAAAACTTCATAATAAGCCATAGAGTTTTCAAAAGCAGGAATGAATCAAATTATCGCCCTTTCATTAATTCTGCCGCACATCTCAAACATAATTTACACAAATACACATATAAATACAAACATGTGACAATACAAACAGCGGTTTATCCTGAAATAATACATTTAGTGGTTCTTTGGACACAGCTGTTCCTCCAGCAGTGCATAGTATTTTTTTTATTGTTTACTAGGGATCGGTATCGTTAAGGATTTATTGATACACTCCCCTTATGGATCCAGTCTCTTATAGAGGATTTAAAGCAAAAAATATATAATTTACTGCTTTACATTTGGACCTGATTAAGTTTAGCACATGCAATAATAATATAGCATCCAAATAAAAAAATGTAGTGGGTTTACATAATTCACCCACAGAACCTAAGTTGCGTTACGGAGTTCCGGGGGGACAGTTAAGACCGTGGGGATTTCCTGTTATTCGTAGTTGTGTTAGGACTATAGACTCCGTTGTTGTTGACTAGCAATGTCATTAAAAGAAACATTAGCACCGTCATTTGACACTCCGCCTCCCGTCCTTGCACACTACATTGGTGACCCCGACGTGATCCAATTATGTAAACCAACTACAAAAATATATAAACCAAAATGTGAATTAACCCTCAATCACACCTTTAAAAACTTACACAAAAATGTGTTTGAAAGCTATCAAAAAAATGAAGGAATATTTTTTAAATCTCAAAGTCTAACTCTGCTCTAATCATACAACTAAAAATATAAAAACATTAAAGTAATGTTATTTTTATATGAATGAAAGTCTCAGATCTTCAAAATAAAACGTTTTTTTTTAATAGCTTTTAAGTTCATGCACATTTTTGCGTCGAAGATCCACAACGGGAGTTTTTTTTAATGAGTGTTTACAATGAGATAAAAATCCAAATGACAGAAAATTATTTTACGTCACCAAAAAATACACGCCCTGGGAAAACTTCACTCAATTGGTATAAAAATGTAGGAGTAATGCAAAAAAATAAAACTCTATGATACGCTTGGGTGTGATAGAGGGTTAACTTTTAGATTAAGGATAAAGTTTCATTTTTTCATGTTATTCACAGGCTGTTGGTTTTCTTTGGCTGTGGATGTGGCGACTGAGCCTCAATGAAAACATGATGCTGTAAAACAAACTAGAGCCACTTTCTCCCTGACGTCACCTCGCCACTCGTGCTTCAAATCTTTTAGTTTGGGTTTTTATATTACGAATGAAGATGAAAATGCATTCAGTCTGTCTGCAGGATGAGGAGGGAGGGCACTCAGTCAAACGTCTGTGCCGAGCACTTAAGTTCAGAGGCACGTTTCCATGGAGACGACATTGTGCACTCACTGGACAGGTCGTGGAGATAAACAGATATTTCAGGATTTTTTACATAGGGCCTCATTCCCTAGTTATCCAGAGTGTTGTTGATGTCAGACTGTTTTTAATGCAGGCTAACTGATACCATAGAAATGCTTTAGCCTTGCCCTAGCCTAGCGCCACTAGACTCTTCAAATATAAGAACTGCATGAATTTAAAGAGTAACTAAACACCAAATCAAGTTTTTTTTTTACTGATAAACTGTCTCAATGGGCGTCTCATAGTGTTGTCCATGGTCCCTGACATTATTCTGACATTATAGCGCAAACACGTGTCCACGGCCTCCACACATCGTCATCAGGTGCTGCCCATTGTCCTGCCCCTGTACCTGTGGTTTATAACCAAGTCCCTCCCATGTAATCAGTCTGCTGTGATTGTGCCAATGCAAAGGCCCACACACTCACCCCCCACATGTCACCCCCAAACCTCAGAGACGCCTCTTTCACAGCACTTTTTGACTTTTGTTTGTGGGTGGGGAAAGGCTTTGGCACGCCCGTTTAGGTACTCTTTAAGAAAAAAATATCTCCAGACATCAACAACACCCTGGATAACTAGGAAATGAGGCCCAATGTCAAAAATCCTGAAATATCCCTTTAAGGAGCTTATCAGTCCAGGTTTCAGTTCCCATCTCTCTTATTTAGTCGTCAGCTCTTTCGAACATTACAGTAAAGACAAAATGTAACTTGAGATGGGCCCAGTGAATCCAGAGATAAGAACTACAAACAAGTAGGGGTGTAACGGTTCAGCTATCTCATGGTTTGGTGCATCACGGTGCAAGTGCGATATAATTGGCTAATAAGTCAGTTTTGAAATAAAATAGCCTAAATGTTCATTATTAGGCAGTTTTTGTAATTCCAGAAATACATTGAAAATGCTTTCTAATTGTTCAAAGCTGCTTTACAGTAAAATGTGCCCCAGGGCTCACAATACAAAACAAAATAAAAAAACACAGCGCAGTGGGCCATGTGCTCGTTAAGTACCTAATAAGTTTCAGTTTCGCTTTATTTAAACAACAGCGCATTTGATTTGAGGCTTGTGTTTGGGCTGTTCCTGGATGATATTCTGCTTGTAAGTTTTTGGAAACAAAGCTTTTGATGCGGATTATGACCAAGATTGGATCTTATGGTGCGTACAGACCAACGCTGACACGCCACCAACTTCCATGTTAACCCTATGTAGACGCTTCGACTCGCGTCGAAATGTAAGCAAAGATGTCCGCGCGTATGAAGCGTTGCAAATGCGAGCAGATGAGGATTAACGCGCGTCAAAGCCAGTGAGAACAGCGCGGTACAAAGCAGCGATGCCCCGCCCACTGCTTCATGCACTCAAGTAATCACAGTCTACACGTGCGTTCATTTACGCCTTGTTAACCAATCAGGGCTCAAATAGTGAGCACAAGTGTCACCTGTTACCTGCAGCAGTGGAGCAAAAAGGGCAAACGCAATATATGCCTTTCATAGGGGCGCCAATGGTGATGTGTTCTTTTTAACAGTCTATGTGTGTCGGTCGTGAACGATCCGGCTCTTTTGAACGAGTCTTTACAGTGAACGATATGAACAGGTTCGCGGTGGTGAAGTGTTTTTTTTTTTTTTATTCCTCTTTGGGGGACGGGCGTCACTTTAGTTGTGCTTATTTTGCCGAAACCAAAGTCACTGCTGGAGTCACAGCCCCACGAGGAGCTCAAAGTGAGCATAAGGCAACAAGTTTGAGAAATAAAAGTCCTAATGAAATAATAAACACGGTTACAGAGGAGATCACGTTGAAGCTTGTGTTGTTTTCTCCCCTCTTGCGCGAGGGAGAGAGAGGGAGAGGAGGAAAAGTTACGTGAATGAAGCAACAGAAGCTTAATCGGGCCGTGTGGTTGTTTTTTTGTGATAACAAACTCCATAGAGGGAAATATCGATGTTATATTGTGTGAAATAGTGACATTTTCGTTAAAATAAAGTCAATTCAGAGGGTATTTATTTTCTTTAAAAAAAAAGAAACAACCATCAAAGAGCCATGTGTGTGTTGTGTGTGGGAGGGGGGGTAGTTGCGCCCCTGACCTGCAGCATGGAGGAGAAGTTGATCATGGCGGTTTGCGCTCGGCCTGAGTTGTATGACACGCCTCCTAATTATGACTCTTGCAAAACTTCACGCGCCAGCAAACGGCCGTTTCTCGCGAGTGTGAAGCGGCAATGTTTGGCGTCCAACTAGAGGCTGACGGGCGTGGACGCACGTTCGTCTGAACGCACCTTTACACATTTGTCACCATAGCGCAGCGCACTGGATCTATACTTTACCGCAGCCTGCCGTGGCCATCAGCAGGAGAAACTTTTGCCATGGCACGCGGATTTATTGGTTTTATTTGAAGATGTAACTTCGCCTGCAGCCTCCAGTTTAGCGGTAAGTGATTATGACACACATGCGCTCTGTTTAGGTGCACGTACATGCGTCTGACACGCAGCTTAAATATTAAGAAATTTGGACTAAAACTTGCACCGTCACTTTAGTACGGTTCATATGGTCAGATTCTGCCCCGCGGTGCATCGTAGCACGGTGCATTGTTACACCCCTACAAACAAGGTCCAACATCTGCTTCGGAAAGTTCCCTGTGTCAAGTCATTGCAAAGGTCTTTGTCTATTCTGTTCTTTCCTCGTCTCTTTACGGAGCTCCTCCCTCAGCTCCGGACACGTCTGCGTTGTCGACCGTCTCCATCGTGTGTTTTAGTTTCGTATGTAATGTGAGACTACTTTTTTCAGTGTACGTTTTCTTACAGATTGAGCAGCTGTAAGGTTTCACTCCTGTGTGAACTGTGATGTGTCCATGTAATAGATGTTTTCTCGTAAATCTCTTCTGACAGAAAGGGCACTCGTGCTTCTTCTCCGGAGGACTTCCTTTGTGGTTTTTCATGTGTTTCCTGAAGCCGGAGGGATCTGCAAAGTCTTTCTGACAGATGGAACAACAATACGGCCTTTCTCCCGTGTGAGTTCTCATGTGGCAAACAAGACTTCTCTTTTGGGCAAAGGCTTTGTCACAAACTGTGCAGCTGTGAGGTCGGTCTATCCTGTGAATTTCTTCGTGTTTCTGTAAATCACTTTCTGTGAAATAATTCTTGTGACAAATGGAGCACTGGTGCTTCTTCACTGTAGCGACGTGTACCATCATATGTGCTTTAAAGTCAATGTTATGGTCAAATGTTTCTTCACAAACTGCGCAGCTGTAAGGTCTGTGAAGTGAAATGTGTTTCTTTAGAACATATTTGTTGGTAAAGATCTTTTCACAAACCGGGCACTGGTGCTTCCTCCTGTCGGCTTCTGAGTGGATCCTCGCGTGCGCCACAAGGTTACTCTTCAGTGAAAAGGTTTTGTTACAGACTGAACAGCTGTAAGGTCTCTCTCCTGTGTGAATCGAATGTGTCTTTGTAAAACAAATTTCCTCCCAAATCTCTTCTTACAAACTGAGCACTGGTGCTTCTTCACTTCAGCTCCTGAGTGGATACTTTCATGTTTCAAGAGATTACCCTTTGGGCAAATGTTTTCCACAGACTGAGCAGCTGTAAGGTCTCTCTCCTGTGTGAACTCGAATGTGTCTTTGTAAAACACTTTTGGCTCCAATCATCTTTTGACAAAAAGGGCACTGGTGCTTCTTCCCCTCAGCTCCTTCAGCTCCTGACAGGTCTCCTCGTGGACAGAGGCGCTGGTCTCTGGTGCAGATGTGTTTTGGGGAATAGACCGGTGCTTCTTGCAGCTGGAGGGCTGGATGGTTCCCAGTCGTCGTCATCGTCAGTGTCAGATGAGTGCTCAGTTTGTCCCTCACTCTCTGAACTGTCCTCTCCCTGCGTTTCCTCTCCTGACTCAGTTTGGCTTTGTTGAAGCGGTGAGGACTCTTCGCTCTTCACAACGACAGTAATAAACTCTGGGACAGACCTGAAAAAAACGATTAAAAACATTGATTTAAAAGTATAAAGTGAGTATGTGTCAGTGAAATGTGTTTAAAGTGGTGGAGCCTACACTGGCAGCTGCTCTTCCTCCTGTTTGACGCTCTGTTCCTCTTCTCCTCTTTAATCTGTGGAGTCTCTGGGATTTCCTGCTTCAGATCAGGGCCAGGACTCAGTGAGGACATTTGGACACCTGCAGGAGACAATGGGAACTGAAGTGAAGCTCTTTATTTATCCGTGCACTCGCAGGAGTGAAGTTGAGACTCACAGACTCCACAAACACATTATTCTTATTCTGTGCTCTTAAAGTTTGAAAGACAAATACACCCAAAGGGGACACTAACTTAGATGTTGCTCTGTAGTAATAGTAAAATCAGTCAGCACAAAGATTACGGTGACTAAAATGATGACGGAATAAAAACAAAAAACTGCTTGCGTGTAATATCAGGGAAGCATTCACCTGACTAAAACGCACCAGAGGACGCCGTGAGTGCTGTTAGCTTTCTGATATAATCAATTGTCACCAACTCTATCAACCAAGTCTATCTGATCTGTATTAAAGGAACTTGAGATAAATTACAAGCATTAAACATGCTGTAATGGCTGCTTCCACTGGTCATTACAAATAAAACAGAATTAGGGCAGGCGAGATGTGGACCTGTTGTAGGGTCCCCCTCTCAACGGGTTCATAAATCTTGTCTTTTTAAAGCACCACTCAGTATAGGATTATAAAGCGGTTCACAACATCAGCTAGTTAGGGCAGCAGGGTGGGGGCTCGCTGGTGGGGGGCTACCGCCCTCTACCAGCTTGCCACATAATACCCTGGCTTTTTAACGCACCTCACAAACAGGGAAACAATCAAAAACCACTGACAGAACAATCTTAACCAACATTATTACAGTGGAAGCAGGTCTGATAGAAATGACAAACATGATACATTTGAAGATGATACTTTGAGCATGATATTATTGTCATTGTCATTATGGTGATGATAATATATGTATAATAAATATGTGCGCTAGTAATGTATGTGTATGTATATATATATGTATACATATGTCTGTATGTGTATATATGTATATCTAAAACACTATGACTACTTAAACAATAAGTAAATCAATAGAATGGTGACCAAAATGGTAATATAAGCAATGATAAAAAATAAGAGAAAATTATAAAACTAAGTAAATACACTCAGAAATCACAAACTTTTCTATTTGTATTGTATTGTATTTTGAAATTGGGATAGGCACTTATAAGCTTTCTTGCTTCGGCCTAATGTAAATGTAAGGATGTAAATATTGTAAATAATAACGCACTGTAAATAATAGCTCAAATAAATCAAATCAAAGCTTTAGGGTGACCACCTCGAATAGTAGTGAAAGTTGGACAAGTCATGTGATGTGGAGGGACAGACATGAGGATTTCAGACTTTATTACGATCAGCGTTGAAGTTTCCTTTGCTTTTTTGGCCCCAAATCCGACATGCAGATAGAAATAGATTACAAAAGAGTATAATCCGGCAGGTTAGGACACAATATTGTACATTTTATTCTAAATTATGTTTTTTTAACCCCCACTTTAAGGGAACGCATTTTCTCCAGTTCAGTTTACCCAAATCTAAAAACTACTCACAGCCTACAGGCCAGTGCAACGGTTCATTTGAAAACTAAGACCTGCAAATAATAAGGAATATTGCGAATATCCCAGCTGAAAATGCAAAAACAGTTAGGCCTATTTAGAGAGAATAAATAAGACCTTTTATTACAACAATGTCTCTAGAACGTGATAAAACCAGATTAACTAATATGTGATCGAGGGTTCTGCAATGTTGAGGTGAAACTCGGCAAATTAGAAGATCGTGAAAAAGATAATATATTTCTATAATTCAACTTAAAATGTGAAACTAATATACAGTATGATATAGACTCATGTCATGCAAAGTGACACAAGTCAAGCCTTTGTTTAAATTTGGATGATTTTGGCTCACAGCTTGTAAAACCCCCAAATCAAAATCTCAGAAGATTAGAATATTACATGAAAACTTGGTTTGGGCCTTTTACTTGAATGACGCCTTAAAGGGATATTTCAGGACATTTCCTAGTTATCCAGAGTGTTGTTGATGTCTGGAGATATTTTTTTTCTTAAATTCATGCAGTTCTTATATTTGAAGAGTCTAGTGGCGCTAGGCTAATGCTAGGCTAGTGCATGTCTATGGTATCAGTTAGCCTGCATTAAAAACAGTCTGACCCACTCCACAGTGCACCTGAGGCAAATCACTTATAACACCAGACTAACCATATAAATGTCTGTGTTAATAGAATCATTTAAAATAACTTATATTTGAGCAGCATCAGCTTCGTGGCTGTAAGCTAACGCAGCGGCGGAGTGATCTGCGAGAAAATAGTCCCTCAAAATGCGGTAATTCATGTGATACAAGGTCAGTTATATTTCAACATTATTCTATTAACACAGACATTTATATGGTTAGTCTGGTGTTATAAGTTAGGTCAGCAGTCTGAACCCATGATGGTGAATTCTACTGAACCATTTAAAGTCTCAGGGACCCTTTGCGGGTGTTTTGGATTCATTCATGAAAGGAGACACTTTGAGCTACAATATAGTCCCTTTTCACAATATTCTAATCTTCTGATATTTTAAATTTGGGGTTTTTACAAACTGTGAGCCAAAGGCTTGTTTGTTTGCATGTCATGATGAGTCTATATCATATATTAGTTTTACATTTTAAGTTGTATTACAGAAATAAATGAACTTTTACACGATATTCTAATTTTTCGAGTTTCACCTGCTGATAAAACAGGGCTAAATAAAGTTTCCTACAGCAAATATGGTGTATATTTTATAGGGGATTTTATGTTTGTTTGTTTGTTGTTGTTGTTTTTTTGCTGTCGTATCGAAATCGACCCAAAGTGACAGGTGTTGACCATAGTTAGCTTTCATTATCACTGGCTCCTCCAGGTCTAGGCCCAAACCCTGCAAATTGCTCAGTAAACTCGTTGTTTCGCAATGCGGGATAATCATTATACTGCTCCGTGATAACAGGATGGACTTCAGCACAGACTCACCCGCCCTGGGCAGCAGGACTCTGGGGCTGACAACAACTTCGTCCTGTTTCCTCTGCTTCTCCTCTTTATGAAGACGTAGCTCCTGCTCCAACTCCGCTATTGTCCTTTCAAACAGCGCAAAGATCTCCTCCGCCGCCGCAGAAAGCCGCTCCGTCACCAAAGCCCTCAGCGCGTGGCCTCTGGACATTACGTTTAGGCTTAGCTCGGAGCTACGGCCGCACACACCGCGGATGTTTGTCATGGGACAGGATTTGTGCTGCGCATGCGCGGACAAACAGGAAAGGCCGTAAAAATAAAACTGATGAAACGTTAGTTGACCCATTTTATTATTTGTTTTTCTCCGTGTCTTACAATTTTGAACACATTTTTTTAAACGGAAAATATAATTCATAAATAATAATAATAATAATAATCTTAATAATCTAAATGTGCCGACGACGCGGCAACAACGCAGGGAAATGCTCCGTTCGGATGAGTTTTGTAGATTTGGGTAAAGCCGAACTGGAGAAAATGCACTTGGTTAAGGCGGTTTAAACAAATAAGAAGACGAAATTAACACAAAGACTGATTGAGCTAAACCGGTCTGCCTGTACCGATTCTGCTTCAGTGGATAATAGTAGAAGAAGAAAAAAGAAAAAGAAGAAAAAGTAGAAAAAGAAGAAAAAGGAAAAAAAGAAGAAAATATAGAAAAAGAAGAAAAAAGAAGAAAATGGAAAAGAAAAAAAGGGGGGAAAAGAAGAAAAGAAGTAAAAAGAAAAAGAAGGAAAAGTAGAAAAAGAAGAAAAAGAAGAAAAGAAGAAAAGGAAAAAGAAGAAAAAGGAAAAAAAGAAAATATAGAAAAGGAAGAAAAAAGAAGAAAAGGGAAAAAGAAAAAAAAGGAAGAAAGAAGAAAATATAGAAAAACAAGAAAAAAAGAAAAAGAAGGAAAAGTAGAAAAAGAAGAACAAGGAAAAGAAGAATAAAAAAGAAAATATAGAAAAAGAAGAAAAAGAAGAAAAAGGAAAAAGAAGAAAAGGAAAAAAAGAAGAAAATATAGAAAAGAAGAAAAAAGAAAAAGAAGGAAAAGTAGAAAAGAAGAAAAAGAAGAAAAAAGAAGAAAAAGGAAAAGAAGAATAAAAAGAAGAAAATATAGAAAAAGAAGAAAAAGAAGAAAAAGGAAAAAGAAGAAAAAGGAAGAAAATAAAGAAGAAGAAGAAGAAGAAGAAGAGCATTTGTTGTTTGTATTTTGTGCGCTCTTACACTGAAGGTCCAACACCGGAAGTTGGAGGAATTACGCTCTGTGAAGTGTGTTTTTCTTTAATCCTCCGCTAAATGTACGAGTTTTTCCTGTTCTTGCCCTAAAAATGATCCGAGCTACAGGCAGCGGGTCCCAGAGAGAAAGAGTCACCCGGTGGAGTAATCTGTACTTCAACGGTGACGAAAGAAAATACGGGTTATGGGAATTCAAATTCTTGCGATACTTGCGGCTACTTGGGCTAAAGGGCGCCATTTTGGGCGAATCAGACAATGACCAAGAGAGAAATAAAGAAGCTTATGCGGAGCTTATTCAGGTGTTGGATGACAAAAGCCTTTCCCTCGTGTGGAGAGAAGCTGCAGACGATGGAAGGAAAGCGCTGAAGATCCTCCGAGAGCACTACACTGGTGAGACCCGGGGTTAGCCTGACCTGCACATAGAGCTAACACTGCACAAGTTGGCTAGCGACTGGAACCCCCCTTTCTTCTTCTATTGTTTAAAGTTTATAGGATTATGAACATGGCCGCCAAGAAATTAAACACATTCAAACAATAAGAGGCTGCGTTGTTGGCGTGAAATTGTTATATGGGACAAATTACAGTATGTTATTTTAAAGCCGCGGTGTCTCCTTTTGATTTAACCTCTTAACCCCCGCCTGAACCGAGCACATTTTTCTCCCGTTTTGCTTTTCCCAAATCTGAAAGTGTCAATATAGCTACAAAAAAAGTGACGACAAAGTGACTAAAGAGCGACGGAAACGCTTTTAAAATGTGACAAAAACATGGCGACAACGCAACAAAAGGGTCACAATCCGTTATGTTGGCCTTAGCTTTCAAATGTTGCGCTCCAGTCGAGATGCTTTTAGATTTGGGTAAAGCGGAACTGGAGAAAATGCGTTCGGTAAGAGGTTATAGGATTACAACAGTGTTTACAATTAAGCAGCATAAACTAAACTTGTTGACGTGCAATTGTTATATTGGATAAAGTCGTAATTATGTTGTTTTTAAGCCACAATGCCTCGTTTGATTAGCCTGGGAACCCCCCACGCTGCTGTGTGCGCTCGAATCATTTCGAACTTCACAGCAGCCTGAGGATCAATCACAGAACGGGAGGGACAGCCAGACGATGACGCGCTATTCCACATACGGAAGCTTGTAGTTTGCTTAAAAAATTTATTTACGGATCCAACATGACGGCAGTAGACGTGACGCCATCTTTCCATCAAGCTTTAGACCGTGTTTGATTCCGAAACCCTTAAAGTATAGCCTCTAAGTCCTAACACTAGCAACTAATCCTTAACCTTTCATGGGTCAACTGTTCGATCTCTATGCAGTTAGTGAACTAGAGCTTCAGCAGCATTTGCCCAATTCCACTGTCCTTACCCAGAGGAAGGGGAAGTGACATCACCAACAGCTGTTTTTCTTCTTCTTTAAGGTTATTGGCAGGCAAACAAAAGCGCATACCGCCACCTACTGTATATTGTCCAACAACAACATAGTGTCCAAATAAAGACATTTAAGGAGAGAAAAAAAAAGAAACATCCAAATGATCCTTCACATTTCCCTTTATTTTATCTCAACAGTGGTTTCATAAAGCTACAGTATGCAAATTAGCCATGTGGCTTAAATGAAGCAAAAGCACAAACTGCTTCATTTAGGCCGTTTACTGAGGAGGCTCTTTAACACCCTGTGACTGAGCTGTGGGGACGACGACATGTATTTTGTCACTTTTATAAAGTTTGGCTTGTGCAGAATCTTTTATATATTTGTTTTAATTAATTGTGCACCTGTCAATCAACAGTGGTTGCGCATGAATCACTCGAGGGTGGGGGCGAGGGGGGCGGGCATGCGGCGCAGTGGCTTATGGGATGGCACATAGCTACTAATCGCCAGTGAGTTAGCATCAGAGGTCCCTATGCTAAAGTGGCTATGATAGTTAGCATCAGAGGTCCCTATGCTAAAGTGGCTATGATAGTTAGCATCAGAGTTCTCTATGCTAAAGTGGCTATGATAGTTAGCATCAGAGGTCCCTATGCTAAAGTGGCTATGATACTTAGCATACAGGCTCCTTTCCCTAACTCCTTCCTAACTCACAGCCCAATTCAGATGATTTTTATCATGGCGGACGCTGACGCACATCCGGTTTGGCGTAAGACCTCTTACCAATTTACTGGTTTCGGAATCAGCCCGTGTTCTAAATAGTTTAGCTCTAAAGTTTACAGCGGGTACGTCATCGGATACGATGATACGATTGGCTATGGCTACGTGCAGACACATGAGACATTCAGCCCAATAAACGGCTCTTTAAATCAGTGGCTCTAAACTGGAGGGAGCAGAACCATTTCTCAGCAGACATGTCTTTCTAAAATCATCTTTTAACTTCTTAACGAGTGCGTTTTCTCCAGTTCGGCTTTACCCAAATCTAATCTCTTGAAATAAGACCACTCACACACACACTACATTCCCCAGGCTTCCTGTTTTTCCCAAACGGTCTCCCATCCAAGTCCTGCCAGGCCCGTCCCTGCTTAGCTTCAGAGGTCTGACGGGATCGGGCAGAGCAAAGGCGGTATGACCAGTATAGGCCAGTGTCACACCTCATGTGTCACAACTCTAAACAGATCTTTTTCCTCGCATTGTTGCCGTGTTGTCGCTCTTTTCACTTTCTTTTTCATCTCATTTTTGCCACTATTTTGTTGAGTTTTTGTCCATTTTTTTTTTTTGCTGCACTTTCATCGCTTTTTCTTGTGAGAGTTTTGTTGCTCTTGTTACTTTTTTTATTGCGCTTTTGTTGATTTTTTGTGTGGCTTTTTTAATGTGTTTTTCTAGCGTTTTCACCCTCGTTTTCTTCTCTTTTTTGCTGCTATTTTTACCACTTTTCAAGAAGCTTTTAAATGATGGTAATCCGCTGTTTGAATCCGTTAAAATAAGCGATGTTAGTGGGATTGTTAATGATCAGCTTTATCTATTCATTCAGAGCTTAATCAACAACAGTAAGAACTTTTGCCATTTCTCCAGGGAAAAATGGTGATATTTGTATATTTAAAAGAAGCCTTCATTGTGGATTGAAAAATTATAATTTGATAATTAATGTCAAGAAAGACTAAAGAAAATCCAGAGTAAATGCAATGTTTTTTTGTGCATCAAAGAAGCATGTAGTCGACTTTACATCAGGTTAAAATCTGCTAAATCTCATTAAAGTGAACAGGGCTAAAGCTCCATTGGACCCGGAAGTGTAACATGTATTAGAATAAAATGGAGTTCTGATCATCGCTACGGCAACACTGACAATTATGGCATGGGTGTGATTGATCGATAATCGCTTTGAATCGGCCAATATCGATTCCAAGGTTGTGTATTTCAATCATCAATAACTTCGGAACTAAATAAGATGGAGACGTATTTTTTTTGCAGCGAGTTCGCCGTGTTCTGCTCTTTGTTTTGAGCGCTCGCTCGTAGGGGTGGGAACCTCTGGGTAGCTCACGGTTCGATACGCGATACATGGCTCACGATAACGATTATCTCCCGATACACCGATACTGCGATAATCGATATATTGCACAAAAATAATCTACGATACATCACGATTTTAAAAACATGCTACTTTTAACCTTTATTTGAACATACTACATATTATTCATCATTTACATTTCTTTTCATGAGCTTTGTACCACTTTTATAAATGATCCCTGACTTACTCACTGAAAATGGGTCATAGATCTGTCAGTGACTTCATTTACATTTAAATAAACAAGAAACCACAGTCCTATTTAAAAAGTAATAAATCAACCCCAAATTAATCTTCTTTATAATTATAAAAACTATCATTAAAAGTAATGTATTTGTGTGACAGTGTTTGGTCCAAGTGCTTAAAACTGTAGTGCTGCCCCCTGCTGGTCTGACTGAATCATTATTGGCCTCTATTGATTGTGAAAACAGTGGAGCACTGCTGCCTCATTAATATGCATGACATTGCTCATTAATATACATGGAGTCATCAAAAGTATCTATCGGAATAAAAAGTATTGGTATCGTATCGTCCCGCAAAATATCGCGATATATCGGAAAATCGATATATTGTCACACTCCTACTCGCTCGTCCTGCAAGCATCCGGGGAGCAAAGTTGCAGTGGGGCAGAAAAACGGCTTTTCCACATGTTTCCTTGTCCCGCATATCTTTCAATAAAGATTTAGTGGTTTATTTCCAAAAATCTGTCCATAGACGGCGTCGGCCTGTCTATGGTGGCAGCCGTCAATCAAAACTCAATTGAGAATCGAATCGGGCCCTTGTGTAGAGAATCGAATCTAATCTAATCTAATCTAATTTTGCATTAATGTTCAGTATCATCTGAATCCACACATTTGTTATACATTCAATTCTAACCAGGTTTAATTTAACACAGAAGTGAGTTTTTGTCAGGAAACATTTCATCAGAATACTGTAGATGAAATATCAATAATGTCGTTTATCGGGATATTTTTAGACACGATGTATCGACTATTATTAAACATGATCGTGAAGCAGCGAGCCGGTCACGTGACTCGCAGCACACGCTTCAGTAACTTTGTGAAAGTTAATGAGGTTAATGCGACAGCCCCAGGGATCATTATTGTGTGATTTTAAAATCTGTTTCTTTTGCTTAGGGGGAAATGATGGAAATTTGTAAAGTTAATGTAAATCGTGTTCATATTTTGGTCATTTCCTGGATGAATAGGCGTGATCTAAAGTAGGGCCGATAAGAGAGAGAGACTTACCGTTTTTTTTATTTTGGAATCGACTGATGTTTGTTTTTGAAATGAGCTCCCTCTGAAGTGCCTACTAAACACACACACTTTTAAAATCACTTATTTTAAATAGAGATACTGCAATCAAGCTCTTTCGCTTCAGATTCTTTGCAATACTCAGGGTTTGAGTGTCTAACGATACCTTCTTGAAAAAAGGGTCAAATCAAGAAGAAAATCAGGATGAAAACGCAAAAAAAGTGACAAAAAAGGCGATGAAAAGAAACGTCAAAAAAGTGACACCAAGGAATAAGATCCATTTACATCAGTCTTGTAGGTCTTAGCTTTCAAATGAGGTGTCACTCTGGCCTATAGTCTGTAAACTCTTACTTTTAGATATGGGTAAAGCTGAACTGGAGAAAATGCACTCGGTTAAGGCGGGGGTTAAGAGATTAAAGCCATTTCAGGCAGCAATTTCATCCATTTCAGTCAACGTAAAGGGATATTTCAGGATTTTTGACATTGGGCCTCATTTCCTAGTTATCCAGAGTGTTGTTTATGTCTGGAGATATTTTGTTCTTAAATTCATGCAGTTCTTATATTTGAAGAGTCTAGTGGCGCTAGGCTAGGGCAAGGCTAAAGCATGTCTATGGTATCAGTTAGCCTGCATTAAAAACAGTCTGACCCACTCCACAGTGCACCTGAGGTAAATCACTTATAACACCAGACTAACCATATAAATGTCTGTGTTAATAGAATAATGTTTGAAATATAACTGACCTTGTATCACATGAATTACTGCATTTTGAGGGACTATTTTCTCGCAGATCACTCCGCCGCTGCGTTAGCTTACAGCCACGAAGCTGATGCTGCTCAAATATAAGTTATTTTAAATGATTCTATTAACACAGACATTTATATGGTTAGTCTGGTGTTATAAGTGATTTACCTCAGGTGCACTGTGGAGTGGGCTGTTTTTAATGCAGGCTAACTGATACCATAGAAATGCGCTAGCCTTGCCCTAGCCTAGCGCCACTAGACTCTTCAAATATAAGAACTGCATGAATTTAAGAAAAAAATATCTCCAGACATCAACAACACTCTGGATAACTAGGAAATGAGGCCCTATGTCAAAAATCCTGAAATATCCCTTTAATATAGACACTGCAGTTACGCGTAAGACCTGAGGTGGCAGTAGTGAGTATAAAAACGACCAACTTGCATCTAGTCCTTTTAAAGATGATTATAAAGCAGCCGTTATTATTCAATGTGGCCGCTTCATGCTTTTGTAATATCTGTTCAGCTGTTAATTTAAAACACGAGCTATTTCCCATATTAATGCAGTTCTCATTGTGTCCTGCAGGTGTCCAGACGCCCTCGCTGAGTCCTGGCCCCCCCGCTCAGAAGCAGGAAATCCCAGAGACCCCAGAGATTAAAGAGGATGTAGTGGAAGTGATTATCAAAGAGGAGGAGGAGCAGCTGCCAGTGTAAGCTCCACTGCTTTAAACAGTTACTCACATTACACTGATAAATACTCACGTTTAATCATCTTTCAGGTCTGTCCCAGAGTCCAGTGACGTCTGTGCGAAGAGCGAAGAGTCTCCACCGCTTCAACAGAGACAAACTGAGCACCGAGAGGAAACGCAGGGAGAGGACGTCCGCTCAGAGCCACAGTTCCACTCAGCGACTGAGAAAGACACTGACAATGGCAACGACTCGGAACCATCGAGTTCTCCAGCTGCGAGAACCACAGGTCTAGTCCCCGAACACAAGTCTGCACCAGAGCCCAGCGCCTCTGCCAACAAGGAGGACCCGTCAGGAGCTAAAGGAGCCGAGGGGAAGACGCTCCAATGCCCGTTTTGTTTTAAGAGATTTCGGTATAATCTGGACTTGATAAGACACGTTCGAGTTCACACAGGAGAGAAGCCATACAGCTGCTCCATCTGTAAGAAAACATTTTCACAAAAGAGTAATCTAAATGTACACATGAAAATCCACACTGGAGAGAAACCATACCGCTGTACAGTCTGTAAAAGAACTTTTGCCCTGAAGGATTTTCTAACTGATCATGAGAAATTTCACACGGAAGAGAGGCCTTTCAGCTGCTCAATGTGTAATAAAACCTTTATCACGAGCAAGAATCTGTCCGAACACATGAAAATTCACACGGGACCTAAACCCTTCAGCTGTTTCGTGTGTCAGAAAACCTTCGCGAAGCAGAGCAATCTCGCGGTCCATGAAAGAACTCATACGGGTGAAAAACCGTTCAGTTGTGAAATCTGCGGGACTACGTTTAACCAAAGGTGTCAATTGTCGGCGCATGTGAGAATTCACACGGGAGAGAAACCTTACAGCTGTCCACTCTGTGAGCGTGCGTTTAGACGAAGTAGCCATTTGACCTCCCACATGAGCACTCACATCGGGTCGCAGAGCTGCTCCGTGTGTCACAAAACATTTGTCAACAACTATGGGCTTAAAGTGCACATGAGGACACACAAAGAGCTAGACCCTTCAGCTGTTGACCTGGCAGCTCAACCGCGGTTAGAACTTTCAGCTGTTGATCTGGCAGCTCGATCGCGGTTAGAACCTTCAGCTGTTGATCTGGCAGCTCGACCGTGGCTAGACCCTTCAGCTGTTGAGGCTCGACCGCTCACCAGTATCGCTAATGATGCCACTTTTACTCAAACCGATACGAGTACTGTGATTTGAGAGTTTGTATTTATTTTTTATTTGCGTATAATTTCATGATTGTTTTCCGAGGCTTGTGATTTGCTTCTTGAGTCTCACGTTGTTGATTTATAAAGGTGTTAAATAGGGCTGGGCGATTTACTCGGTTTGGATGATTGGAAATAAACTTAAGTAAAAAATAATACTTCCCGCACACTGCCAACCTTGCAAAAATAGTTTACTAGGATTAGGTCAATGTTTCGGTCCTGAGACCTTCATTAAGCAAATTGGAAATAAACTTAAAAAGATCTCCTGATCTTTCATATGAAAAATAAAACTGCCAGAGTCTCCACATTAATATTTAGATTGTAAATATAGCCCAGAATTTGGCCCATTAAAAATGATTATTTCTGTTTTAAATATTCCTTGTCTGCTCTCAAAAGTAAAACTTCCTCATGAGCTCTGCTGTGATTGACATCCATCTCCATGGAGACTCAAGGGGAAAGGGGCGGAGCTACATGGTGCTGCTGCTGCTGTGTCTCCGCCATGTGTCCGCTCTAAGTGGGAGAAGGGCAGAGGATCAGACCGGGGGGAAACTGTGTTTTAGCAACGAAAACACAACACATGGCCTTTGTGAAGCAGCAGATCGTCAGAAAGTCACTGGTTCCACTGGCGTCATTTCTGAAAACAGTCGCTACGGAGCGTCTGACACGCTGCTAAACTGGCAGTGCACTTAAAGGTGCGTACAGACCAAACGCTGACACGCCACCAACCTCCATGTTAACCCTATGTAGACGTGCTTCGAAATGTAAGCAAAGCCGTCCGCGCGTATGAAGCGTTGCAAATGCGAGCGGATGAGGATAAACGCGCGTCAAAGCCAGTGAGAACAGCGCGGTACACGAGCAGGGAGGCCCCGCCCACTGCTTCATGCACTCAAGTAATCACAATCTACACGTGCGTTCATTTACGCCTTGTTAACCAATCAGGGACTGGACAGGAGCCCCGTCACTCAGCTCCGCCTCCACTCTGCAGCGACATCACCGCCTCCTCCTCAGTCCGCCCCGGTCATCTCCACCCCCCACGAGGAGCTCAAAGTGAACATAAGGCAACAAGTTTGAGAAATAAAAGTCCTAATGAAATAATAAACACGGTTACAGAGGAGATCGCGTTGAAGCAAAACACCTCTTTCACTTGCGTTGTTTTCTCCCCTCTTGTGCGAGGGAGAGAGAGGGAGAGGAGGAAAAGTTACATGAATGAAAGAATTGCTTTTAATCGGGCCGTGTGATTGTTTTTCTGTGATAACAAACTCCATAGAGGGAAATGTCGATGTTATATTGTGAAATAGTGACATTTTCGTTAAAATAAAGTCAATTCAGAGGGTATTTACTTTCTTAAAATAAAAAAAAAGCATCAAAGAGCCATAAGTCCCATCACCTGCAGCCTGGAGGACAAGTTGATCATGGCGGTTTGCGCTCGGCCTGAGTTGTCTGACACGCCTCCTAATTATGACGCTTGCAAAACTTCATGCTGCAGCAAACAGGCGTTTCTCGCGAGTGTGAAGCGGCCATGTTTGGCGTCCAACTAGAGGCGGACGGGGCGTGGACGCACGTTTGGTCTGAACGCACCTTTAGGGCGACATGCAGCGGCGGACACGATTTTACGATTTAGCCATTTTCCACATGGTCTGTTTTTAAAAGCATGAATTAATCCAATTCATTGGATTTATCGCCCAGCCCTAGTGTTAAATGTCCATCAAAGACAGAACATGTCCAAAGTTACTCAATGCCTGTGCTGTATTCATTATTTTAATTTATTTAATAACATTATTGAGATGGTTACTTATTTTCACTACTACCACAACTAGATACAACTGTGTGGATTTTCCCGTGTGTTTGTGTGTAGCAACTTAGCAAGTCGCCTACATCATTTTGATTATTTCTGCTGCTGCTAAATTTAGCTCAATATGGGCATCTCTTTATTTTGCATATTCTGAGTTCTTTTTAATCACTGCATTAGTTTTCCAGATGCATTAAGTCCCGGTGCATAAAGCCACTCAGAATATTGCGTTTCCACTAAAGAATTCTCCAGTTTTTACAAGCTGATATCGGTGCATCCCTAGTTTTTATGTTTCAAATGTAACTGCATTGTATGTTCTATCGTGAAATGTTTTTATTTTGTTTCTTAACTTTGGAAGAATAAAGAGTTGTTAGGAGCGAGAGCACTTGTCTGACTGGTCTGACTGGAATGAATGGAAAGAGCTGTGTCAGGTGATGATGGAGTTCCTCAGGGGTCTGTCCTGGGTCCAGCCCTATTCACACTCTGCATGAATGATACTGTCCCTCAGCCTTTCATCCTTTAACCTCCTCACAGAACAGCTGTCTGAGGGGTTGCATTGATCAGATATAGAAGAACTCGAGCATATACAAAAAGCTTAAAAACAGAACCCAATATAACTTTAACATATTCAACCAAGTGCTGACCTGTCCTGGGCTCATAATGTGAGAATGAGAAGTTCATTTTGAGCTACATGTTGAGCAAAACAAAGCAGCCTGTGAGCTACATGTGTTACCGTCTGGCGTCTCACTTTCTGTCGTCATGTGACTGCACGATTTGAGGAAAAATAAATAAATCTCCCATTCACAACTAATCAGTTTATCAGAGGCACAATCGTACATTTAATGGTAGATTCAGATCAAATGCGAATGGAAAGGAATCACATCTTTTCTCCCACATCTGTTGCACATCAGTTTAGCTCATTGTTTAAAATGGTGCCACGCTTCAAAACATGAGCGCTCCCATAACATTGTACTTCCCATTGTCTCCTGCAGGTGTTCAGACGCCCTCGCTGAGTCCTGATCTCGGTCTGAAGCAGGAAGAGAGTCCACAGATTAAACAGGAGGCAGAGGAACAGAGCGTCAAACAGGAGGAAGAGCAGCTGCCAGTGTAGGCTCCATCGCTTTAAACACACTCACAAATACTCATTTTATACTTTTAAATCAATGTTTTTAATAATTTCCAGGTCTGTCCCAGAGCCCAGCGCTGTCTGTGTGAAGAGTGAAGAGTCCTCACCGCTTCAACAAAGACAAACTGAGCACCGAGAGAAAATGCAGGGAGAGGACAGTTTAGAGACTGAGGGACAAACTGAGCACTCGTCTGACACTGACGATGACGACGACTGGGAACCATCCAGCCCTCCAGCTGCAAGAAGCACCGGTCTATTCCCCAAATACAAGTCTGCACCAGAGACCAGCACCTCTGTCTACGAGGAGGACCTGTCAGGAGCTGAAGGAGCTGAGAGGAAGAAGCACCAGTGCTCAGTTTGTCAAAAGAGATTTGGGACGAAACAGATTTTACAAAGACACTTTCGAGTTCACACAGGAGAGAGACCTTACAGCTGTCCAATCTGCAAGCAACATTCATCCAAAAGAGTAATTTAACTGTACATATAAGAATCCACACAGGAGGAAGACCTTACAGCTGCCCAGTCTGTAAGAAAACCTTTGCCCAAAAGGGTAATCTAACTGAACATTTGACTCTTCACACGAAAGAGAGGCCTTTCAGCTGCTCTGCCTGTAATAAAACCTTTTTCCGAGAGAGTGCTCTAACTGTGCACATGAGATATCACTCGGGAGAGAGGCCTTTCAGCTGCTCAGTGTGCAATAAAACCTTTGTCCAAAAGAAGAATCTAACTGAACACGTGAGAGTTCACACGGGAACGAAACCCTACAGCTGTACAGTTTGTAATAAAACATTTGCCCAGCAGAGCACTCTCGCAGAACACGAGAGAACCATACAGGCGACAAACCGTTCAGCTGTTCGATCTGTGGGACTACGTTTAAACAAAGCGGTCATTTGACGACGCACATGCGGACTCACACAGGAGAGAAACCTTACAGCTGTACAGTCTGCGAGGGTACATTTAAAACGAGCAGTAATTTAACCTCCCATATGAGGACTCACACAGGAGAGAGGCCTTACAGCTGTACAGTTTGTGAGAAAGCGTATGCCGACAAGCGCGGGCTTAAAGCACATCTGGAAAAACACACGGACTAGAACTTTCCAGCTGTTGAGACGGAGCCTTGTGCGACTATAAAGTCCTCCTACTGTATTCAATGTCTCAGTGTAGATACAATTTTATACTTTGTTTAAACGTCCCATAACCTGCATCATCAACTTTTTAATAATAATAATAATAATAATAATAATGCATCAAACTTGTATAGCGCTCTTTTGGACACTCAAAGACGCTTTACATGGGGAATAAAACAAAACAAAAAAGGGGTTTCAGGAAAAGCCAGTTTGAACAGGTGAGTTTTGATACTGATTTGAAGTTTGGTAGTGAGTCAGAGTTTTGTTAGGGAATTTTGTACAACAGAGGGGGTGTAATGATTTATCCTTTGGAGGGCATCTGGTTTTGTGTTAACATTAAGTCAAGCTTGAGCGATCAAATTCTTCCCTTTAACCAAACAGTCAGGAGACCTTTGCACCCTTATCTCTTGAAGACATTTGGCCCCCAACACAGAGTCAAGCTTTGACTGTCCACAAAAAACAGATTTAACAGTCAAACTTAATGTAATACTTTCATGTTAACATCAAATACAGAATGTCTTAACAAGTTTCTAATGGGCTGTGGGCGTGAGTTCCAGAGGGTGGGGGCGGCGATGGCGAAGGCTCGGTTCCCTGAGGTCCGGCGGTTAGTGCGGATGATGGGGGTGAGGCGGTTGGTGTCGGCTTTTAACCATGTTCTAATGTTATTTCCTTCTCAAAAACACCCCTGAGTGTTTTCTGCATGTGTGAGTAAACCTCATGAATCCCGCGCTCTCTTGGTAAAGGACTGGCTTTGACTTGCCTGGCTCTGCCAGACTATTCCCTGTCCATTCCACGCAGGGAAGTTAGTCTGGTCACGGAGTAATTGGAGCAGTTTGAAGGGGCGGGCCTAACGCGCACAGATCGTCAGTGAAATAAACCAATTAGCGGACGTGACGACAGCTGTAGTCAAACTCACAACATATGAACTGAATATAAACTCACGAGCACGCGGAGGCAAAATCCTCGACGACTTCATCCATGATTAGTTTTGGCTAATGTTAATGTTAATTGAACTAACAACAGAGCAGCGCAGCGAGTGACGTAACCTTGTCAATTCTCTGTGACGGTCGTGATTGGTTCGGCCTTAGCCGCCAATCAGCAACTTGTTTAGCGTGTGTGTCCAGACCCGCCTTGGTTTAAGACGGTCAAATCACCCCCATCCAGGAAGTGCCTGACGTCTGTAATGTAATGCAGAATGTAAGCAACAGCCTGATTTTAATTTGTAAAACAGCTTTTTCATTATTTCTGTTGTAAGAATTAATAAAAGAAATAAAGAAAGTGCCCGATGTGTCCGCGCTGCCCCTGCAGACAAAACAAACAACCTGAAGTGGCGCCTTTCTAACCTACTCTGTAAAGGGACACCGCCTGTTCTTTTATTCTTACCTCACGATAATATCTCTGCGAAAATGCACATTTGGCTGCGAGAGTTCCAGGACTTTATTCAACCTTCCTAAAGAAGAGTTCAATAACCAGCAATGGTTGGAATTTCTCTCTGGGATTCTGCGACTCACCAGCGTCTGTGACCGTCACTTCACCGACGGCTCCTGGACCAAAGTGGATTAAATCTTATAATAAAAACTCCTGATGGAGAGGCCGGAGCAGTAGGTAAATCAAAACACAAGCTCAATGGTAATGGGTGTTAGGAAGCAGAAAAAGTGACTAAAAGCAAGAAGAAAAAGTGATGAAGAAAGCAAAAAAAAAAAAAGACAAAAAAACTATGAAAAACACACACAAAATATGACAACACGACAAAATGTGACAAAAATGCTCCAACAACGCGACAAAAACGTCACAATCAGTTTTGTAGGCCTTAGCTTTCAAATTTTGTGTTTATAATCTATGAATAGACTACATTCAATGTAAAATCAACCAAGCCTCAGATATGAAACCGTCTGGTCACATGACTCATGACGCTCAACTATCCATCAACCTTCATCTTGTTTCCAGCAGCCACCGCGCTTTTACGCTGAAAAGTCCAACACCGGAAGTTGAACGGATGACGCAATTTCCATATGAGCCAGTTATGCTAAAGTTGTGTGTTTTTTTGCGTGTGTCCGCCGCTAAATGTACGAGTTATTGTGGTTTTCATTCACTTAACATGAGTCTTTTGTTCTTTAACGGGGACGAAAGAAAGTACGAGCTGTGGGAAACTCAATTCTTGGGACACTTGCGGCAACTTGGGCTAAAGAGCGCCATTTTGGACGAGCCAGACGAAGAACAAGAGGAGAAATACAACGCAGAGAGAAATAAAGAAGCTTATGCGGAGCTTATTCAAGTGTTGGATGACAAAAGCCTTTCCCTCGTGAGGAGAGAAGCCACAGACGATAGAAGGAAAGCGCTAAAGATCCTCCGAGAGCACTACACTGGTGAGACACAGCACGGGGTTAGCCTGACCTGCACACGGAGCTAACAGGAAAACAAGAGCCACTGTTTACAATGGAGCAGGAAATCTGGGGAAAAGTAGATTCATTTCCTGCTATCTGGTGTATATATAAGAATAGATATAATTGTAGTATAGTTTTCTGACATTGATACATATTTTTATTGTCAGTATCTTTCCTGGATACTGCTGATCATTATGTTCACATGATTCCCTTTTACTGCTGTCAACCAAACGACATGTATATATATTAAATATGCATGAAGTACAATATATAATAACTATCACAAAAAAACTCTTGTGCACTGTATTGTGGCACATTTCATTCAGCTTTACTGGGATGAAACCTATGACCTAAGGTGTCTCTTCGAGGCTGCAGTTTTGCAAATGCTCTAAAAGCACCACAACTGTTTCATGACATCAGTATCTTACCTGATGTTAAATATCACTATAGCCACATACATAGAGCCTCATCAGGACACACATTTACTGTCCTTTATGCTTTTTCATGTTTCCCAATAGGACTCTTCTACCATCCGGGTACTTGCAGAGCGCCGCAGATGTGGAGGTGAAAACAATAGTGGTATTAAACAGTGTTTTTACCTGTGAGTGACAGATTGTGTTAGATCAATTTAGTTTAGTTTACATCATTGTGTTGCTGCAGCTGCTCTGTGGTGGCTTTGGGAAGAGAATTGATCTTCTTCACTGCTTCCTGTCTCAGTAAAAACTCCTCCAACCCGACTGCGCTCTGAGCCACACGTTAAAATACGAGTGAATGATTATAATCGAGGCGCCCATCTTTCTCAGTAAATCTGTCCTAAAAGCTGTTGTGCGGATGGATGTTCCATTTTGTCGGAACTACAGCTTCAATCTTGTAAACTGAGTAAGTTTTATGATTAGAATCAATGTCTGCAGATTAGGGGTGTCACGATTTCAATTTTTGAGTCACGATTATTGTGAGAGAAAATATTGCGATTTTACGATTATTCACGAATGAAAGGAAATAACTGATATTTTTATTTTTTGTCTTTAAAAAGCTTTTTAATACTTGAACTTGTAAACATTCACCGTTTCTAAAAATGAAAAATGCTTTAAGATTGTTTTGCATTAAAATAAATAGGCCTACATTGAATAATACAAAACAATGTCAACTTTACTTCTTTATAATGACCATAATTATCATAATTATTTGACTATATATTATTAGGCCACAGTCTAGGCTCGGTTTCCTGTTCTCTAAAGTTCTGCTGCTGCTTCATTATTCATCAGATGTTTTGATGAACAGAGAATGAAACGTGTTTACAAAATGACTAAGGAGACTCTTTTGAACAGCTGATTTCCACATGTGCGCGGTTTCACTTTCCTTTCTGTTACGCTGAAGCACAGTTGGAGCGCGTTAGCTTTTCTTTACATCCTGAGCCAGTCGTGGCTATTTCCCAACATTTGGACAACTTTTTATAGAATTCTGCAGTTCGTTACCTTGACCTGGACATTCACAGTGAAGGATTATCTCTAAGATGTTGTTTATATTCGACGTAGCCGATATCAGAGCCTTTTGCTGCAACTTTCTGACGACAGGGTTTGCATAACGGATGTTCCATCGACGACAACAACGCCTTGGTCATGTTTTGGATCCTAAAGAGGTCCCACTCTGCTGACTTCAATCGTTTTTGGGTGGATACAACACTGGAGGAGAGCGTCCTTCTGCCTCGCTCAACTACAGGTGAGTTTACGCTGTTTATGACGCAGCGGCTCGTGCGTCAGCGTGAAACATTTCCGCGGTAAACCGTGGCTTCTGAAATTCTTACAGAAAACCACAATTATAAAAGGACGCCGTAGGTTATCGTAAAACCGGTTCATCTTGACGTCCCTACTGCAGATCTAAACACATTGTGTGGATTATGTTTTAAAGTTTAACGTAACTGTGCCGGACACATCAGGCTCTGAATTCTACCATTTACTTTGCTTTAAACATAAAATAAATATTAATCAAATGTTTAATGTCATGACATGTGTTAGCCAAGTCATGCTTTAGCTAAATCTAAAGCTGAATAAACTAGACAGAACGTCGCCTAAAAGCTTCTAAAACATTTTCTCGTCAGCATCACGTTTAACTTAGATCATGATTATTTCCCGAAAGACGAAACATAAATGTGTGAAATTCAACACAAAGTTACGATGGATTAGCGACGCGTACGAGGCTCCTCTGTTTGTACAAACATTCATCCAGACCAATTAAGTCCAATTTCTGTTTATATCTAGCCTGGGAACCACCAATTCATTTTCTCGTAGGAGAGGTGTGGTTTACGATTGTTCATAGCCGTTTATTGGGTGCTACGAATGTCTCTCATGCGTCTGCACGTAGCCATAGCCAATCGTATCATGGTATCAGATGACGTATGACGTACCTGCTGTAAACTTTTGAGCTAAACTATTTAGAACACGTTCTAAAGCTTGATCGAAAGATGGCATCGCGTCTGCTGCTGTCATGTTGGATCCGTAAATTTATTTTTTTATTTTTTTTATCCCTAAACAAACTACAAGCTTTATGTCAAATAGCGCGTCATCGTCTTACCGTCCCTCCTCGTTCTGTGATTGGTGCCCAAATCCATGGAAAAATGTCGGCCATGGTCCCCAGGCTGTTGTGAAGTTCGAAAACCTTAATAAATCCTCTCAAACAGCCACCAAATATCAGCGTCTCCCATTGTTTTCAATGAAGCTAGAGCGTTTATTCACCTCCGTGATGTAACACCGTAGAGCCCTATAGTGTAAATGACTTTGATAATATTTCCCCATTTTGCTAATTGGTTCAGACGTGTTATTTTATTTTTGTAAGAATAGTACAGTTTAAGTTTTTACTTTGAAGGAATTCGGAAAAGGTGCCGTAAAGCGGAAGTAATTGCTGCAAGACAGAAAGGTGTACCGCGAACGTGAATTAACAGAAAAAGTGTGCTCCCTGCAAAGGTCGAGAAAAGTCTAACTTAAGGTTTTATTTATTGGCAGATTATCGTTCATTAGCACCCGGTTGATTAGGGAACAAGGTTGGTATTAAGTTTTTGTTGTGTAAATTTATATTTCATTTGTTTTCACGGAGTTTATAATTAGCCTTTTTGTTTAACGGTAACTTTTTCACCCACTAGATGGTGCTATTGTACTTCAGTTAAAGACATGTTTAACGCATAGTGATTTCAAAGGTTCAACGTTGTAAAAAGGGCAATGGTTATTATTTCATGATAAAGACAGAAGGTTTAAAAGGACAAGGTAAAAAAGGGTTTAATAAATATACATAGAAATACATGGTTATAGCATTCAAAGTAGAAATTGTCAAAGTTAATAATTTAAGATAATTCATTAAGATAGTATATGGTTAAAAAGGTATAAGGTAAAACACATGCTGCTAAGAGTTACTAATTGTATCGTTTGTCTGTTTATATTGTAGCTCTTACGGTGTGTTCACACACAAGGAAAGGCTTAATAAAAGAAAGTTGTGAACCATCAGTTTGAGAGACCATCTATTCGACCGCGGCTGCTACAGTAAGAGCTTGACCCAAGCTGAGAAGAGCTCCCACAAGCTGAGGAAGAGCTCATCCCACTCTCAGCGCTGAGGTCCCAGTGAGAGCCGCCCCAAGGTTCCAGATCCACGGCTCCAATCAAGGTCATCTGAGATCCAATGGTCCAAGGCATCGTCCCATCATCAACATGGCGACACCTGAAGATGAAACGGAGCACACGGAGGATCTTCAAGCCAATGAGGAAGAGGGGCTTCCACGCTCTTCTCGTCAGCGGAGGCCCACAGAAAGGATGCAAGTATATCAGGAGGAGGAAGCCCTCAGAAAGGAAAAACGGCTTCTTCATGTTTATGATCGATGGAAAAAGGAAGCACGTACAATGCGGGAGCAATTAAAGGGAGACATATCAAACAGTCAAATTGCTTCACTCATGGACATCATAGAGAAGGAAAAAGACAGTGTCATTAATTTGTACACAGAAATAAGGGATCACACTACCCCCTCCAGTGACACAAGGCGAGCTGTAGATGCATGTGAAGCAGTCACCAGAGACATTTTCAAGGTTGCACATGAAAGACTCACAGGTATAGATGACTATGATAGTGACCAAGTGAAAATACGTCTCCGTGAGCTTTGCAAACCAGACTATGCTAAATCCATTTACAGTTCCTCAGTCACACACTCAAGTAAACACTCTACCATTAAGTCATGCCCTTCGACATCTGTAGTTGTTGCAAAGAGAGTAGACGCAGCAGCAGATTTAGCTGCCAAAGAAGTAGAGTATGAGAAGTTATTAGAAGAGGAAAAACAAAAGGAAAAGATTAGAAATTTGGAGGAAAGTCAAAGAAAGGAGCTTGAATCTCAGAAAAGTGAATTAGAAAGACTCAAGATTGAAAAGGAGCTGATGGCTGCACGAGCTAGACTAATGACCTATGATCAAGAGTTACAGAGTGAGAGCAGTGTTCACTCTATTGACATTAGCAGAGCAGCTCTTCACCCCCCACAGTTTCTGCTCCCATTCAAGTTCCTAATAGTAAACTGTCTACCGCACCGCCACAAGCAGACGTCCTTTACTTAGCACAAGCAGTACAGGATAGTATTGCCATAAACAGACTGCCAATGCCAGAGCCCTCAACATTCACAGGTGATCCACTACAGTTCATTGAGTGGAAAGCTTCCTTTACCGCACTCATTGATAAAAAGAACATCTCACCTGCTGACAAACTGCATTACCTAAAGAAATACGTAGGAGGTGCAGCTCGAGAGACACTTGATGGCATCTTCTACAGAAATGACAGCGATGCATACAAAGACGCGTGGGATCGACTCACCGAAAGGTATGGACATTCATTTGTCGTACAGAAAGCGTTCAGAGAAAAGCTGGCAAAATGGCCAAAGATACAAACAAAGGACTCTAAAGGATTTAGGGCATTTGCTGACTTCATTCAAACGTGTTATGAAGCTATGCCCATGTCGAAGGGTTGACCATTCTTAACGATTGTGAGGAGAACCAAAAACTCATCCAAAAGCTACCTGACTGGGCAGTTGCCAGGTGGAATCGTCAAGCTACTCGATTCATGAAAGAAAGTGGGAAGTTCCAAGCTTAAAGGACTTTGCTGAGTTCATGTCATCTGAAGCAGAGATTGTTTGCAACCCGATCACGTCCTTTCAAGCACTCCACTCAAGAGGCTTCACTACAAACACGGGTAAGGATTCCCAAAGGAGAAAAGACCCACCTCTAGTGTTCTCCATACACAAGCCGTATCAGAGACTGAAAATACAAAACAAAAGTCATATGTTAAACAACCATGCATACTCTGTCAAGACAATGGACACAAACTTCACAGCTGTCCACTGTTCAAAGGCAAATCACTTGAAGAACGAAGGAAATACATAAAAGAGAAAAAACTGTGTTATGGCTGTCTCAAACCCGGACACAGTGCAAAGGACTGTCGTTACAGCTTGTATGTGAGATGTGTAAGAAAAAGCACCCTACTTGTCTGCACGACTTCAACTATAACAGTGACAAATCAGCCACTAACCCAACTCAGAACAACACAGAACAGGCTGCAACTACCCTGTCTCTAATGCAGAAACCAACGATCAATGTGTCAACACTTCCATGATAGTACCAGTATGGGTTTCTCAGAGCAACATCCAGGTACAGAAAAGCTTGTTTATGCACTCTAGACACCCAAAGTGACACGGTGTTCATTGACCAAGATGTGTCTCATCGTCTCAAAGCTAAGTCTACTCCAATAAGGTTAAGGCTCACCACAATGCTTGGTAAAGATGCTGTTGTGCCAAGTGAACGTGTCTCAGGTCTCAAAGTGAGAGGCTACAACTCCCCAGAAATGATCGAACTCCCTCCTGCTTACACTAAAGACTGTATACCAGTGAACCGCACCCACATTCCTACCTGTGAAACGGCAAGGCAATGGAATCATCTCAAGGTAATAGTGAATGAGATTCCACCACAGTTCGAGTGTGAGGTTGGGTTATTAATCGGCTATAGTTGCTCAAGAGCACTGGCTCCAAGGGAAGTAATCTTAGGAGCGAGAACGAACCCTACGCGGTCCGTACAACATTGGGTTGGAGTATAGTAGGCCCCACATCATCTCACAGGACTCTTTAAGCATGTCTACTGTGTGTCACAGAGTTACAGTCAAAGAGCTCCCCTAGTGACTCCAGCAGATGCACTCAAGATTCTCGAATCTGACTTCAAGGATGATAACAAGGATAACAGGTCAGTGTCTCAAGATGACATACTCTTTCTCAACACGCTAAAGGAAGGCATTTATAAAAATACAGAAGGACATTATGAAATGCCGCTTCCATTTAAGGAGAGACCGCATCTACCGGACAATAAGCAAATGGCCACTGTGCGACTTCAAAGCCTCAAAAACAAACTGTCAAAGGACCAAAGGTACAAAGAGCAATATGTAAAGTTTATGAGTGAAGTCATAGAAAAGGGTGACGCAGAGGAAGTCCACAGTAAGGCAAAGGAAGGAGAAAGGTGGTATATTCCCCACCATGGGATATATCATCCCCAAAAACCAGACAAACTCAGAGTGGTCTTTGACGCCTCAGCAAAATACAAAGGTAACAGTCTCAATGATCATTTGCTGTCAGGCCCAGACTTGCTGAACAATCTCAATGGCGTTCTCATCAGATTTAGAAGGCATCAGGTTGCATTGTTGTGTGACATTGAAAAAATGTTCCACCAATTCCATGTGTACGAAGCAGACAGAGACTATTTAACCTTTCTGTGGTGGAAAAATGGCAACTTGAGCACTGAGCCACAAGAGTTTCGAATGAAAGTGCACCTATTCGGCGCCACGTCCTCGCCAGGGTGTGCCAATTACGGCTTAAAGCATCTTGCTAAAGAAAACGAGACACAGTTTCCCCTCGCCTCACAGTTCATAATGAAGGATTTCTACGTGGATGACGGGGTAACGAGCACTGCAAGCATCAAAGAAGCTATTCAGCTTGCACAGGAGGCTCAGACACTCTGCGCATCAGGTGGCCTCCGTCTGCACAAGTTTGTGAGTAACAACAAAACAGTGTTAGAAAGCATTCCTGCATCCGAACGTGCCACACCACAGCTTGCATGTGACCTAGCTTTTAATGACTCTAAACTTGAGAGGGCGCTAGGCATTCACTGGCACATTGAATCAGACACACTCAGGTTTCGCTTTCACTCCAACGACCAACCTGCTACAAGACGTGGCATCCTGTCTGTGGTTGCATCTCTGTATGACCCACTGGGTTCATCTCCCCCTTCGTGCTCACAGGCAAAAGAGTGCTTCAAGAGACTTGCAAACAGGGCACAAACTGGGATGATCCCCTCCCAGTGAATTAAGGCCAGTGTGGAATAACTGGAAAAGCGATGTGGAGAACTTAGAGAAAATCACAATACCACGCTGTTATGTTTCCAAAGACTTTGGCCAAATAGTAAAAACAGAGTTGCATCATTTTTCTGACGCAAGCTCCTATGGTTATGGTCAATGTTCATACTTGAGATATGTAAACAGAGATGAAAATGTGCATTGTGCTTTAGTTACAGCAAAAACCAGAGTTGCTCCTATTAAGGTAACAACGATACCAAGACTCGAACTGACAGCTGCTGTTGTCTCCATTACTGTAAGTAACATGCTAAAGGATGAGCTTGGACTGTCACAAGTAGATGAGTATTTCTGGACTGATTCTAAAGTAGTTTTAGGCTACATCAATAACGAAGCACGTCGTTTTCACACATTTGTCTCCAACAGAGTTCAAAAGATAAGGCTCAACAGCTCTCCCCAGCAGTGGAGATATGTCCCATCTGAGCAAAATCCTGCGGACATTGCCTCCAGAGGTTCAAGTGCAAGTGAGCTCATCACATCAGACTGGTTCAAAGGGCCACAGTTTCTATGGGACAGGGAATTACCTCCAGCTGCAGACATTGACACAAATGTTCCACTAGGTGATCCAGAGGTAAAAAAGGTACACGTGTTGAATACACTCAAAACAGAACACAAAGGTTTAGCAGACAAGTTAACAAAGTTTTCTTCATGGTACAAAGCTACTCAAGCCATAGCTCGACTCATCCGCTTTGCCAAGAAAGACAAAACAACAGGTCACACTACAGTACAAGAAAGACAAAATGCACAAAGTGTTATTCTAAAGGATATACAAGCAAGTGAATATGCAAATGAGATAAAGACGCTCAAAATGGAAAGACACTTCCTCACAAAAGTCAGCTGTTTCAAATGGACACTTTCTTGATAGTGATGGACTCCTTAAGGTGGAGGAAGGCTGAAAAATGCGTCCTTTCCTCCACATTGAAACATCCAGTGATAGTTCCCAAAGGTCACCATGTCACTCAGCTGATAATAGCTCATTTCCACAGTAAAGTACAACACCAAGGAAAAGGACTGACAATCAATGAGATCAGATCAAATGGATTTTGGATTCCAGGCATCAACAAAGCCGTGGCAAACTTTGTGCACCAATGTGTAAAGTGTCGTAGACTCAGGAGAGGTACAGAAGAACAGAAAATGTCTGATCTCCCAACGCAACGTTTAGATCCTACACCACCGTTCACATTTTGTGGAATGGACTGTTTCGGTCCTTTTCTAACAAAGCAAGCTCGCAAAGTGCAGAAGCGCTATGGACTTCTCTTTACATGCCTTTGCTGCAGAGCAGTGCACATAGAAATGTTGGACGATATGACTACAGACGCCTTTATCAATGCACTCCGCTGTTTTATAGCCATAAGAGGAGCTGTCAGTGAGATAAGGTGTGATCAAGGAAGTAACTTTATCGGAGCTAAAAACGAACTGCATGAAGCTTTAAGCAAGTAGACTCCAACCGCATTGCCACATTTCTTGCTGAGAAACAGTGTGATTTCCAAATGCACACTCCTCATTCAAGCCATACAGGAGGTGTATGGGAAAGACAGATCAGGACAATTCGAAACATTCTGCGCTCGACAGCTTCCCTTTCATCAGGCAGAATGGACGACGCATCACTACGGACATTCTTTTATGAGGCAATGGCGATCGTAAACAGCAGGCCTCTTACAGTGGACAACTTAAGTGACCCAAACAGCCCAGAGCCATTGACCCCAAATCACTTGCTTACTATGAAGTCAAAAGCAGCCCTGCCTCCTCCAGGTAAATTCATCAAAGAGGACATTTACGCACGTAAAAGGTGGCGGCAGGTGCAGTACTTATCAGAACAGTTTTGGTCTCGTTGGAAAAAGGAGTATCTTTCCAACATCGCTACAAGACAAAAATGGCACACTCCAAGGAGAAACTTGAAAGTTGGAGATGTTGTCATGGAAAAGATGGACGATCTACCGCGCAATGAATGGAGATTAGCACGAGTAATAGACACAGTAACTGACAAGGATGGACTCGTGAGAAAGGTAAAGCTTCGCTTTGGAGAAAAGAGAGAGAAAGGACAATGTTCTGGAAAACCTTCCATTGTGGAACGCCCGGTGCAGAAACTGGTTCTGCTCCTAGAGACTCTTTAATGACATTTACAGTTTAAGATTTACAGTTTATACTTGAATATGGACTCTTTGTATTGAAAGACTTACAGGTTGCAAGTAATTTCTTCATTAGGAAATCATTTTCGCTACATTTGGTTCAGCTAGCTCTAATGATTTGGTGGGAGTGTAAATGACTTTGATAATATTTCCCCATTTTGCTAATTGGTTCAGACGTGTTATTTTATTTTGTAAGAATAGTACAGTTTAAGTTTTTACTTTGAAGGAATTCGGAAAAGGTGCCGTAAAGCGGAAGTAATTGCTGCAAGACAGAAAGGTGTACCGCGAACGTGAATTAACAGAAAAGTGTGCTCCCTGCAAAGGTCGAGAAAAGTCTAACTTAAGGTTTTATTTATTGGCAGATTATCGTTCATTAGCACCCGGTTGATTAGGGAACAAGGTGGTATTAAGTTTTTGTTGTGTAAATTTATATTTCATTTGTTTTCACGGAGTTTATAATTAGCCTTTTGTTTAACGGTAACTTTTTCACCCACTAGATGGTGCTATTGTACTTCAGTTAAAGACATGTTTAACGCATAGTGATTTCAAAGGTTCAACGTTGTAAAAGGGCAATGGTTATATTTCATGATAAAGACAGAAGGTTTAAAAGGACAAGGTAAAAAGGGTTTAATAAATATACATAGAAATACATGGTTATAGCATTCAAAGTAGAAATTGTCAAAGTTAATAATTTAAGATAATTCATTAAGATAGTATATGGTTAAAAAGGTATAAGGTAAAACACATGCTGCTAAGAGTTACTAATTGTATCGTTTGTCTGTTTATATTGTAGCTCTTACGGTGTGTTCACACACAAGGAAAGGCTTAATAAAAGAAAGTTGTGAACCATCAGTTTGAGAGACCATCTATTCGACCGCGGCTGCTACATATAGAGCCCACAATCCTCCTCACCTGAAGCTTTCCCTTTGTTTGAGTCAAATATTCTAATATCCATCTTTATCAGTATGAAATAGTATTATTCACTGTTGTATAATAAAGCTCTGCATTAACGGTTGTGTCTGTGCTACTTGATCTAATGGAGTGAGAGTAGAATCACAGACAGCAGGGCTAGTTAGGTTGATGTTTTAATGTGTAGTAGCTTAGAGGCTTTTTATACAAACATAAAAACACGAACTCTGTGTGGGACAAACGGTGAGAGAAGTATCTGTGTGACACCGCAGAACGCACGACACAGCACTGTTCCGACTGTGGGTCTTCACTTTCATTTCAGAGAATAAAGTTGGTCGCCTGGCTCGTTGTCAGTAAGTTCGTCTCAGTGCACCTTCAGACTCACAGCTGCTCCTGCGGTCTCTAAATGGATCCAAACGTCTGACTCTGACTCGGCTTCATTTACAAAACATTATTTACATTGGCCATCATTTACGTCTCAGCATGTTTCAATATTTTAGGGGGCTTGACATATTTGTGCTTTGGTGGTGGAATAATTTTACTTCCTTTTTTGACGCTTAACA
This sequence comes from Neogobius melanostomus, assembly GCA_007210695.1. Classification (NCBI taxonomy): domain Eukaryota; kingdom Metazoa; phylum Chordata; class Actinopteri; order Gobiiformes; family Gobiidae; genus Neogobius; species Neogobius melanostomus. The sequence continues at coordinate 94,907 of VHKM01000523.1, read as the reverse complement.
CAAACCCTGCCACTTTCCTCCCTCCTGCCTCTCCTTTACTGTCTTGTATTCATTGTTCTCTGTATTAGAATGTAATCCTGTCCCAGCAGCCCCTGAAACCACAGCTTCAGCGTCTGAAGCCAAAGGTGTGAATGTAATTGTTTCAATTGTTCACAGCAGCAGTTTTCATTCGATACCACGCTTTGTGTGACGTCAGTTTAAACTATTATGAATAATAATTGTGAAGTTCCCATTGTCTCCTGCAGGTGTCCAGATGTCCTCGCTAAGTCCTGGCCTCGATCTGAAGCAGGAAATCCCAGAGACTCCACAGATTAAAGAGGAGGAAGAGGAACAGAGCGTCAAACAGGAGGAAGAGCAGCTGCCAGTGTAGGCTCCACCGTTTTAAAAACACTCACATTTCACTGACAAATACTCACTTACATTTTTAAATCTATGTTTTAATCATTTCTCAGGTCTGTCGCAGAGTCCAGTGCTGTCTGTGTGAAGAGGGAAGATTCCTCACCGCTTCAACAAAGACAAACTGAGCACCGAGAGGAAACGCAGGGAGAGGACAGTTCAGAGTCTGAGGGACAAACTGAGCACTCGTCTGACACTGACAATGACGACGACTGGGAACCATCCAGCCCTCCAGCTGCAAGAAGCACCGGTCTATTCCCCAAATACAAGTCTGCACCAGAGACCAGCGCCTCTGTCCACGAGGAGGACCTGTCAGGAGCTGAAGGAGCCGAGGGGAAGAAGCACCAGTGCTCAGTTTGTAACAAAACATTTGCCCGAAAGAGTAGTCTCTCGAATCATGAGAGAATCCACTCTGGAGCTGAGGGGAAGAAGCACCAGTGCTCAGTTTGTAAAAGGAGATTCACGGCTAAATATCGTTTAGAAATACACAATAGAGTTCATACAGGAGAGAAGCCTTACAGCTGTTCAATCTGTAATAGATTATTTTCACAAATAGGTAATTTCAAGAGACACGAGACCATCCACACAGGAGAACAACCTTACAGCTGTTCAATGTGCAATAAACGATTCAGACTAAAGCATAATTTAGTAAAACACATGAGACGACCTCACTCATGGTCACCGGTCCACGGTGAAGAGTCACCAGAGACAGAAGACATTTTAAATAACGTCTAAATGCTCAGTCTGTGGGAAAACATTTGCCCATGAGAGTAGAAAAGAGTAGACTAACTGCACACACGAAGGCTCACCCTGGCGAGAGGCCTTACAGCTGTACAGTTTGTGAGAAAACATATGTTTACAAGCACGGGCTTAAAGTACGTACAAGAAAGCACAAGGAGTAGAACCTTCCATCTGTTTACCTGTTGTTGCTGGAGCCTTCCTTCTATGACTGTAAAAGTTTCGCTTTACTTGGAGCGTCTGAATGAAAACGGTTTCCTGATTCTTTGTGCTTTGGTGACACTGGAATAGTTTTACCAGCCGACATTTCACTGATACTCTTTCCTCTCTCCCTCTCCTGGATATTATTTCAATATTGTGTGGGTTTGAGTGTTTAGTACCTGTTTGTCATGTGATCATGTCATGGCAAAATCCTTTTAAAACATGTTTGTATTCCAGTGCCTTGTTTGTTGCGGCCATGTTTAGTTTATTGATGCATATAATTCCTCTGATCCGAATGCCTGGGCTCGGGAAAGGCATTTCAAACCACAGCTGCTGTGCTTTTCCACCTCCTTCACTTGTGTCTTTATGATGTAGTGGATGTTGCTCCACATTCAGATGATCAATAAATATTTCCTGAATGTGTGTTTGCCGCTCTGAACAGCTGACCGCTCTAACGCACCGGCCGCCACGCACACTCATCACCCGCACATGTGCGCGCACTTACATTGCCGTGCGATCTGCGTTACGGTGGGAATATACTTGATGCGCTCGCAAGTAGGGATGGATATCGAAACCCGGTATCATAACGGCCCCGGGGCCCACGTGTGCCGGTCCACACGGACCGATAAGCTCCAACCTTAACGGTCTTCTTAACGGGGCCGCTGCATTGCTGCGCTAATCACATGCGCTCAAACAATCACAAAAAAAAAAAGTCCCTCTCCGCTCTCATGGATGCGTTCGTTGCATCGGATCTGTTCATCCCCGCTACCCCGCACGAGAGCGCACGGTGTCGGCCCATCCCCGCTCTGCCACTGCCCTGTCTCCCCTCTGCAGCGAGACAGGTGAGCGCGGGAAAGACATGCTGTGTTAGACATTCAAAACGTGCTTAATCTACTCAGAAACCCCCCGAGCTGCTGCCGCTAACCCGCGGTAAAAGCCAAACGTAACGACTTCGTATTGAACAGACAGACGAGCCACGCGCACTTTTCTTCTTCACAAATACTCGAACTAAACAGTTTCGGGTGGAGTCTGTTTTTCCACAAACTGCACACAAGGCAGCGTGTACGTGCACACGCGTGCGCGCTCACACGTGCACGTCAGCGGGAAGGCGGTGTCGACCATTGAAGTAAATGTGTCGACCCACTGGACACAGGTGGAGAGGCAGATGACAGGAAGTGACTCGAGTCTAGTTCAATATTTTACTGCACAAGTTTTCATTTGGACTCAGTCCTCAGAGCTACAGCCAAATCTAACCAACAGTCTTGATTTACTAGATGATAATAATAATAATAATAATGATTAAAAAAAAAAGTAAAGTAAGTGAAGTAGCCTATTTTAACTCCCATATATTAAGTGTACACGCAAATTGGAAATAAAATGTAGAGTAATAAAAAATAAATATAGGCCAAGGCTTAAGGCCTACTTATACAGTAGCCTCTATCTAATTTATTTTTCCTTTTAAAGTACCGATAAGAGTACCGTTAAAGTACCGGATCGATAAGGAGTATCGATAAGAGTAGTAGTGTCGATAAATCCTTAAAGATCGGGTACCTAAGTTATTTTCTTTAATAAAAAAAAATAAAAAAAGGCATCATACAGTATATCATAATAGTAATCATTTCTGAAAAAAATCGTACGTCTGCGTGCTGTCTCTGCCTTTTAATTAAGTATTTTAGTCGATAAAACCCCGGAAGACAAAATCATTTTAATTCCTGGCGGGCATCCCCCTCCAGCTCCAACCACAGGATTTAGAGAAAGGAGGGGTGAGCAGAGCCCACAAAGGAGCCTCCTCATTGGCTGACGCGATATATAGTGAAGCGCGTGCACGGTGCGAACTTGTTAGTAAAGCATCATGGCTGCCGAACACCCTGGAAAGATCGCTATACCTGCGCTCGCTGTTACTGCATATACTGCTAAAAAACGAAAAAGAGGAAATCAGAAGAAGAAAAGAAAGACGCTGTACGTCTAAAAAACCAAAGGAGAGCCAAAACTCGAGTAAATATTGGTCCAGCGTATTCAAGATGGAGGGCATTGCGGGCCAGTCTTGGACTAACTTTGGACGCGCAAGTGGCTGTTTTCCTTCTAGACAGGTAATCTAATGTTCAATTTTCCTATATTTTTTGTGTGTGCTTTTGCGTGGTGACGTGTGTTACCGATAGTCACGATTGCTGTTCCGTGTGTTGTGAGCAGAGACATAGTGTGTGGTGTAGGACGAAAAGGCCTATTCACGCTACAACAGTGTGTGTCCGTAATGTCACCCAATACACATAAACTGCACACAACTCGTATACTATACTATGTTTATGTGATGTAAAAGTGTAATGAAATACCAAATAGTGCATGTGCTAGCCGCTAGCGTAACTGTGTTTACAAGCTTTGTTCGTAGCTATGAGAAGCTAGGTGAAGTATGTCCCTGAGTCAGTTTTCACCTCTACGTTGCAGCGTTATTTATTCTGAGTTTTTGACTGAGGTCGGGTGTGTTATGAATTATAAAGATTTTAAAATTGAATGTTATGTTTGGATTAGTAGGTATTACTAGGTGACTAGCTAGGAAGCTAGCTAGTTACCGTCTAAGACCTTCGCCATTATATGCTGAACAGGGGTTCATGTCCAAGGATTAAAACCTCTTACCCCCACTTGAACCGTGCGCATATTTGAAGCGTTTTTGTCGTGTTATCGTTTATGTGTTTTCGTCTTGTTTTTGTTGCTCTTGTCTCTCGTTTCTCACTTTTTTGTAGTGTTATTGTTGCATTTCGGGCACGCATTTGTCAGTCTTTTGTTCCTTCTTTTGTGCTCATTCTGTCCCTTTTTATGGCTTTTTCGGCATTTCTTTTCATTGCTCTTATGTCGTGTTTTCGCTTTGAGATTTGCGTTATGCAAAACTGGAGAAAATGTTCTCGGTTCAGGTGGGGGTTAAGATGTTAAAGCGCAACTCAGATGTGCTGTGAACGTGGGAAGCCTTTACGTAAGAGTATGTGGTTTTGTATGTGCCTAGCCCCTTCCAAAATGTTGCATTATAGGCCAATCTCATGTGTTTTACTTTAGCAAGAATTCACAAACATCACATAAGTATATCTAAGCAGCATTGTTTTTTGTTGCAGCTATGAGAATATGAAAATGACATCCACACCTATGAAGCATGGCATGACTGCTGATTTGCCACTTCCATCAGCATCAAGTATTTCATCTGGATCACATTCAGAACAGTGAGTCAAATAGGGCACATCTTCCACAATATTTGTTATTCTGTGTTTTTAAAGCATGTATATTTTTTCAGTGCGGATGACTTTGCTATGGCTGGTATTGGAGACCTTGAAAGGGGTCCAATTGACGAAGCATCCATACAGCAGCTGGATGCAAGGTATAAGGCTTTTTACTCTTGTTGAACACATGTTATGTCTGTTATCACTGGCACATGTCTGACACTCTTTGTATGTAGTATGACATCGCTGGACTTGAATGCTAGTGCAATTGATTATGAGGCGTTTAATGACATCCGGAACGCAACGTAAGTATTTTGAAGAAAACTAAATACAATTTGGTCATTAGTTTATTCATTTCAATTTTGTATTCCTTTATTTTAGCATTGACTGGTTAGATGAGCCCATGCCCTTTGAGGCTCAAGAGACTGATGGCGATAGTGACAGTGATGGTGACTATGTGCCACCAATTTGTGTGCGGTATGTAAGCAGTTCTTACTAAATATGAATCAAAACATTGCAATATTTTTTTTCTTATTATTCATTCTCACAGAAGTGGCGGTGCCTTGGCCAACAAAATTGACTTCAGGCAATATGAAGAAATTGCCATGGAAGACACTGTACATGACGTATCGGGGATCGATCTCGAGGAGGAGGAGGAGGAGGAGGAGGAAGAGGGATCAGCAAAGCTTCCAGATCAACGTGGACTTGAGTTCATAGGAGAACCGGCTTCCATTGCATACCATCATTGTCTGAAAGAGTTGGCCGAAAGCCTGATTCTGCCTATCTCAAAGTGCAAGACTAGGGATAAATACAGCTCTGTTGAGTGCCAGTCACCTGGACCCTTTCGGGTGACTGTAAATCCAGAGCCACTGCTGCAATTATTGAGTGGGTGAGTACATTATAATATTGACAATGCATATACATTATAGAATGTCTGTTATGGAAAAAATGCTCCTTTTTATGGACACCACTGAGGGGTGAAACAAAGACAAAGTTTTAGTCCTTGCAAGCATTTAAAAGATCCGGCAGAGTGCCCCCATGCACTTCAACAGACAGAATCACACAAAATCCCAGTTTAAATCTCATTCATTTTGTTTTGGTCATTTACAAATCATTCAAAGATATCCAACACATTTTACATGGTGTGGAATCTACATGGGAAAGGTGTGTGTGGTTTTATTCTGGAGAACAAAGGCTTCTGCCAGCCACTCAGGTGCTAATTAACATTTGTCTGGCAGCTTTTCACACATTCCAATGGCTCAGCATGTGATGACCTTGATCAATGCAGGGCTATTACAATTACATAGGATGTGGGAGACAGAGACATTACATTTACATCTGTTGGAGACACCGTCAGGATGTCAGGAAGACCCTTTTAACACTACTAAGGGTTTTTACATGAAGGTGCATCTGTGTTGCTTTCGGAGACTGATTTACAAGAAGACGGTCTTTGGGAAATGCAACAATAATGTTTATCATAATGAAAATTATACACATATGAAACACAACTTTCAGACATCAAAATATTTTCCATTACAGGTCTCATTTGGAATAAAGTTAAAATGATTTTCAAAGTTTAGACTGTGATGTACTGTTATAAATTTAACATTTTCAATACTTTTTTGTTTTACAGATTTGTCCCTTTGGCCATGTTTGGCGCTGGCGCTCTCAGCCTACTTTAAAGTATGGCTTGCAAATTGGCGATTTTATGTTGGCCACAAACATACTTTTATCTGGGAATAACTATGGGAAGGTGGCTTTGTTGTTCAAGTTTATGAACATTGGCATGGTGGGGAAGAACACACAGTGGGGAAGACACATAGTGCGTGGACACCATAGAAGACTTCTGGGAGGAGAAGCGGAAGGTTATTATATCCCGCCTACAAAACAAACCAGATTTAGTTGTGCTTGGTAAGTTTCACTTCTGGTTTAAATTTATTTTTTATTTAAAATAATACAGTAAAACTGGCTACATTTCAACTTTGTCTTTGTGTTTCTAAAAGGAGATGGACGGATGGATAGCCCTGGCTTTTCTGCTGCATACTGCACATACACGGTCATGGAGAATGACAGCAAAGAAATAATCTACATGCACACAGAGGAGAAAAGAAAGAGGGGACGCAACAGTGTAATAATGGAGAAAGAAGCCTTCATTATCTCACTTGATTCTCTGCTCAATGATTAAAGAATCTAAAAGAAGTGTGCACTGATGCACATCCACAGATTTCAGTACTATTTAGTAAGTATACATTATTGTGAAAATCTTTTGGTATATTCCACTTTAGGGGCATAACTCATGCTCTGTAATTATTTGTCCAATCTTTTCAGTCAGTGTATACAGTAAGTTTTTTTTTTTTTTTTTTGTACAGAAAAAGGAAAATACAAAGACTCTGGAGTTCGTCATACACTAGACATGTGGCATGGATCGAAAAACTTGGGAAAGAAGATCCACCAGGTAATAAAGATTACACTGCTACTGTATTTTTAGAAGTGAAAAGTTTGTCATTGCAAATGGTCCATAATTTCTATTTTGTTTGCTTAGGCAGCGCAAAGAAGAGGCTGTGCAATTCTTTTTGCATGGTCGAAGGACATATGTAACCACTTCTGGTTTTGCGCGAAGTCTGCTGCAACATATGATGAGTTCTTTGTAAGTCTGCTGTTCTATTATTATTATTATTATTATTATTGCAAATTTGTACTGACTGCTATGTTGCATTACTTAGACTGTATTACATGGTTCTGTTTCTGTAGGAAATGTGGACAGGGTTCTTCACCATGTCACTGGAGAACATGAATGGGTTCTCGGCGCATGTCATCATGGTCCGTTGTTAGAAGACAGAGACAAAGCTTGGATTACCAAAGGATCAGTGGCACATGAAGCACTGATTGCCATCGTTCTGAATGTGAGGTGGCTAAAGAGGTTGAGAAGTTTCTCTGTTTTAGGTATGTGTATCCATGTAAATGTATCGTGTTGTTGTGCTCTATTCTCCATCACAAATAATAATAAAATGTGTGTGTGTATATATATATATATATATATATATATACAGTGAGGAAAATAAGTATTTGAACACCCTGCTATTTTGCAAGTTCTCCCACTTAGAAATCATGGAGGGGTCTGAAATTGTCATCGTAGGTGCATGTCCACTGTGAGAGACATAATCTAAAAAAAAAATCCAGAAATCGCAATGTATGATTTTGTAACTATTTATTTGTATGATACAGCTGCAAATAAGTATTTGAACACCTGTCTATCAGCTAGAATTCTGACCCTCAAAGACCTGTTAGTCTGCCTTTAAAATGTCCACCTCCACTCCATTTATTATCCTAAATTTAGATGCACCTGTTTGAGGTCGTTAGCTGCATAAAGACACCTGTCCACCCATACAATCAGTAAGAATCCAACTACTAACATGGCCAAGACCAAAGAGCTGTCCAAAGACACTAGAGACAAAATTGTACACCTCCACAAGGTTGGAAAGGGCTACGGGGAAATTGCCAAGCCAGCTTGGTGAAAAAAGGTCCACTGTTGGCGCAATCATTAGAAAATGGAAGAAGCTAAACATGACTGTCAATCTCCCTCGGACTGGGGCTCCATGCAAGATCTCACCTCGTGGGGTCTCAATGATCCTAAGAAAGGTGAGAAATCAGCCCAGAACTACACGGGGGAGCTGGTCAATGACCTGAAAAGAGCTGGGACCACCGTTTCCAAGGTTACTGTTGGTAATACACTAAGACGTCATGGTTTGAAATCATGCATGGCACGGAAGGTTCCCCTGCTTAAACCAGCACATGTCAAGGCCCGTCTTAAGTTTGCCAATGACCATTTGGATGATCCAGAGGAGTCATGGGAGAAAGTCATGTGGTCAGATGAGACCAAAATGGAACGTTTTGGTCATAATTCCACTAAACGTGTTTGGAGGAAGAAGAATGATGAGTACCATCCCAAGAACACCATCCTACTGTGAAGCATGGGGGTGGTAGCATCATGCTTTGGGGTGTTTTCTGCACATGGGACAGGGCGACTGCACTGTATTAAGGAGAGGATGACCGGGGCCATGTATTGTGAGATTTTGGGGAACAACCTCCTTCCCTCAGTTAGAGCATTGAAGATGGGTCGAGGCTGGGTCTTCCAACATGACAATGACCCGAAGCACACAGCCAGGATAACCAAGGAGTGGCTCTGTAAGAAGCATATCAAGGTTCTGGCGTGGCCTAGCCAGTCTCCAGACCTAAACCCAATAGAGAATCTTTGGAGGGAGCTCAAACTCCGTGTTTCTCAGCGACAGCCCAGAAACCTGACTGATCTAGAGAAGATCTGTGTGGAGGAGTGGGCCAAAATCCCTCCTGCAGTGTGTGCAAATCTGGTGAAAAACTACAAGAAACGTTTGACCTCTGTAATTGCAAACAAAGGCTACTGTACCAAATATTAACATTGATTTCTCAGGTGTTCAAATACTTATTTGCAGCTGTATCATACAAATAAATAGTTACAAAATCATACATTGTGATTTCTGGATTTTTTTTTTAGATTATGTCTCTCACAGTGGACATGCACCTACGATGACAATTTCAGACCCCTCCATGATTTCTAAGTGGGAGAACTTGCAAAATAGCAGGGTGTTCAAATACTTATTTTCCTCACTGTATATAGCAGACACAGATCAAGTGTGAACATAAAAATAATGCTGTATTTTGTTTCAAGAGCCACTGCTGAGCTGGAATCTTTTCACAATCACATTCTTATGTATGCTGGAAAAAGATTCTACTTTGTTTGGCCAGTCTACAGAGCACGGACGCACCTGGCTGGTTTGGATTACAATCACCATGTTCACAGACCACTCAAAAGAAATGCTGACGGCTCATTGGAGTAAGTTTAACATTACTTTGTTTACTTTAAAATGTGTATCGATACAGCATCACAAATAAAGTTGTATATAACTTTGTCATCAAAATAGGTACAAGTTTCTTTTTAATAAGAAGTCACACCGGTGGAGTATGTACCCTGTGAAAGAGGAAAAGGATTATGGGTACATTCCAGATCTCCAGAGAGCCATCCTCTTGTGCCGGGTTTCTTCAGGGAAAGGCATGCCAGCGAAGAGGAGACTGAGACCAGATGACCCACGGCGGTTAGGACTTCTCCCTGGAGTTCCACGTCCAACCAACGAGGAGTTGTTACAAACCCAACTCAGCCGCGGCCTTGGTATGCATATGTTTTAATGAGGATATATTAGAAATAACCCGAGTGAGGTTGCTCTCAGGTCTTCATTTGGAAAAAATTTAAGGTTTCATAAAGATAACTAGCAATCAAAACACATGGTCGAAATGTTCTGTCCTGTTGCCATTGGGAGTAAATTAAATAAAAGTCAGTTGGAGTAGCGTGTTGTCTGAAGTTGTAGTAAATGCTGATGTAGTGTGTACAGTACCCCACACATTTACTGAAGAGTAACGTTCAAAATACATTAGTGAATACAACTTTAAAATGTAATGCGTTTGTATTACATGTTACTGTTTCAAAAGTGTAGCAGCGTTGCACTACTTTGTTCGCAAAATATAAACTGAAAATTGTAGTAATGCCACCGAGCAAAAGTGCAGTTAGAGATTTCCTCCAGTCTCTCGTGTTTTGTTTTGAGAACATAAACTACAAACTGCTGATCTTATACACCAGCCTCCAACTTGATTTGGTGCTGCATTTTAGTTACTGAAAAAAGTAATATTTTTGTAACTCCCCAACATACTGCACAAGTGAAAATGTACTGTCATAAAATTACTCCCAAAAGTACAGGCACTTCAAAATGCTGGTCAAGATCTAGAGTAAATGTAACAGTAATGAATTGTTTACTTCAGCTGGTTTGCTAATACTTTTTCTTTTCTCTTTAGGGCAAGCAATGCAAAAGTGAAGTGGTGTGTTGGTCAAGAAAAGGATCTGTGTTTATAATATATGCTTATTTTAACTATAATAAAGAACTGTAAACATTTTTGATGTTTATTATTTATTAAAAATGTTGGACAATATTTCCTAGAGCTAAAAAATCAAATTAGAAACTATGGCAAAAGTGAAGCAAGACATTTTAAATGAATCACAGTCTACGTGGAATGAAACCCACATACTGATGGTGTGGGTCAGGAAATTTATCTCTAATGCGCCACACAACACAGCTGGGTATAACCCGTCGGTTCAATTGCCCAAGTGCTCCATATTGCCAAGCACAATACTGTCTATAGGCTGCAAATCTGTACTGTTTGTTATCCTCTCCTGGATCGGGAGGGTCTTCACGTGCTCTGATGTCATTCCAAAGCCTCCGGGCTAACCGAAGGCCGCCTTCTTCAATGATGTAGGCTTCCATGTGAGGTAGCTGTGAGATGCAATGCTGGGGCTCTTGTCTGCAGCACTTATTTTCAATGTCTGTTGGCATCTCCCTGCATCTTCCACAGACACACCAATGAGGCAGATGAGGTGCCCGGGGAACATCTGCTTGATTCTCTTCAGCCAGAATGTCAAACAGGAATCCAGGCTCTCTCTGCAGACACCTCATGAGAAGATCCTGACATTGCTCCAAATTGAGGGATTGAATTCTGGTCTGCAAACATAATAATTTGTTTAAATCTACATAAAACCAGGATGTAAAATGTTAAAATATATTTACAATCATAGGTGGATAGTACTACGTTACATTTGCAGAAATACATGTGATGAGTAACAGGAGTAACTTCTTGCAATAACTACATCTTTAAAGTTAACAAAAAGAGGAAAAAGGGACATTTGTGGGGCATGTCCCACTAATGAAAGACTTGGAAGACTTTTTGTGATTTCACATTTTCTTGATCGTGAATCAGATCAACAGAATCTGAATCACCTTTATCTTTTTTCTACCCACTGAAGCGATCACTTTGTTCCTCTTTAAATTACATCTTAGAGTTGCTTGATTACAGTATTTTATAAGCTTTGTTTGGCATAGAAAATGTAAAAGTTTAAACTTTACATGTCATTTTCTATCAAACATTTTTCTCTGACTTGGTATTCATTGTAAACATAACGACTATTGCACTACTTGTTTTATGTTGGCCAGATTACAGTAGTAAAAAATACTGTACATTAGACTTTTTATTTACAAATACACGCGGTCTAAAATTGATGCATTATATGTTGCTCAACTATTTTCTCTGATTATGCTGTAATAGTAATTGGGTCATTACTTATTTCTATTTTTACACGTAATATTACTCTTACATGACCAATTCTGATGAAAATGTTGACGCTACCTCTTCAACTTCTCTCCGCCGGTTCTGTAATTGCACAACTCGCTGCATGTCAGCGTCTCCCAGTTCATCTTCCTCTCCATCCTCTCGCCCACGATCTGCTCCGCGTCCCTGGCCTCGCCCTCAGCCTGCACCTGTGGCTGCTCCCTGGCCTCTAGCCCCTCGGCCAGCCTCTCGACCTGCACCTCGGCCAGCCCCACGTCCTGCGCCTCGGCCAGCTCGTCCTCCACCTCGGCCAGCCCCTCGTCTACGGCCACCTCTGCCCTGACCTCTACTTGTAGAGGGTTGATCAATAAAAAACTCGTCATCCTATTCATAACAGACAAACGACAATCGTTTTAAAAACTCCACAATTCTCGTATTGTTACAGACTAGATAGCTTATACATGAAGTTAGAAAAATATTAGCTTAGCGGAGTTAGCACACATCAGTTTTCACATGCGATCTTGTCTGTTTTATTGTTTTTGCATTTAGATTGCTAAATCTTTGTATAATATACGACGATATTATTACAGCTTAGCAACATAAATAAGTATTTCATAATTAGAGTAAATAAAACACGTACCTGTGACGACGACATTTATTTTCGGCAACAAAATATAAACTAGGGGATCCTTGGATGCAACTTCAGACTGTCAACAACGTATGCGTGTGCACGTACAGCTCTCGTGCGCGATTTCGTGCACTTCCAGAGAGGTGGAGACTGGGAGGGACTAATCAGCGAGGTGCGCAGCTGCGCAGAGTGGGGGGCGGGATTTACAATTTGAATTCTGCCTAGTGACACAAGATTCAAGTACCCCAGCTTTAATGATACCCATCCCTACTCCCGAGGTCTGTTTGCCACGACTTGTAGCAGAAGGTACCGACATGATAAGTGGAAGCTCTGCACACCTGAGAGGGCGTAGAAGAATAGAATACTTAACTTGGAAAAAAGGCTCCCGCACACTGTCTCACTCTTTTACTTGGCTTTTATTGCAGCAACGTTTCGGTCACTCTGACCTTCATCAAACTTCATCGAAGTTCATCGAAGTTTGATGAAGGTCAGAGTGACTGAAACGTTGCTGCAATCAAAAGGACAAGTAAAAGAGTGAGACAGTGTGCGGGAGCCTTTTTTTCCAGAAGGTACCGACATTTAAATGATTATGGACACAAAGAACATTGCGATCAACACACGGTAAATGATTCTCAGAGAGAAATAGCTGCATAAATATGAGGCCAGTGTCAGAAAAACTTTGAAGTTTTTATTTATGATTGCTTGTTTCTTTCTATCAAAACTATTTCCATCCTATTCATCCATTTACTATTATTCTTATCAATCCTATTACTATTAATGGTTTATTGTGATGATAATTGTCTCCATTTTTGTTTGTCTCTTTATTTTTTTAATTTTTTTTTCTTCTTTGTTCTGAAGGTTTCCTTTTATTATGGTTATAATCTGTATCTTTCTTTTGTTACTGTCACTGGGATCATCATGAAATCATTACTAATTTTTTTAATTTTTAATTTTAATTTTTATTATATATATATTTGTTATTATTTTTTATTTATTTTTATTTATTATTATTATTTTTTCCCTCAATATCTTATGATTTTGTTTCGTAATACATCGACGCCACATTCACTCCACCAACCCCAATATTTCACACACAAAACACTCAACGGTTTGTACAGCCTGTTCCATCTACCTTTTGTTATTTGTCACTCCATGTGTTTCTGCTTTGTCTATGTGTTGTATGAATGTTTTTGTCCTGTATGTCAATTAAGGAAAAAAAAGAAAAACTTCGACGTTGAATTGCCATGGGATTTTTTCTACCTGGCGTAGAGACTTTGCGCTGCCCTACTGTTTTGGAGAATACATAATTCAGTGGAGAAGACCTCCTTAAACTGTGCAGACAGTCTGCAGCTGCCAGACAGGATGAAAGGCCATGAGCTCTTTAACTGTGAAGTGGTGCTGTGCCTTTGGTCCAACAGCCCATCAGTCCCACGTCTCATTATTCCGAAAATGTACCATTGAGCAGAGGTGCCATTAGTGCCAAATCTCTAACCCAGTTGTGTTGTGGATGAGAGAGAACCTAATATTATTTTTCAACCTCTACTCAGTGGAACATTTTCAGAATAATGAGACGTCAGACTAATGGGTTGTCGGACTAATGGGCCGACCCCCCCCTTCAGTGTAGGGAGGCGCGGATTTAAACTAAAGGAGCAGCTTTTAAGCATCAATGCTAATTAGCAAATGTAAAACTTGCGTCAGCAGTAGAGCTCAACAGTCCGATCCACTTCTTCCAGTCTCGTGAAAAAGATCAAATATCAAAATGAAGTATTAAAGAGTTTCAAACCACGCTGCCGGCTAATCAGCTCTGTGCTAACTCACGGACATAAAACAAGGTTCAATTGGATATTTGTCTAAAACGTTATAAACTGAAAAGGTATAAAATGTTTCACTGCATTTTCACATATTGATTGTTTTCTGTCATGTACTTCCTGTCTGTAATATCTTTCACATAAAATGTGTTGAATAACTAGTTACAATTGTCCCATATGAAATTAAGAAAGGTGTGGTTCCACCATCACTATCGCAATGCGAGGTTTTTATGTTACAAATGTAATTGTGTTCTCAGTAAAAGGGTGAGCCTGAACAGCATGGCTGAACGTGGGATGTGAAGTGGTCAGACATGTCTTCTCTTCTTTAGAATTTATTCTAATTAGAATTTTATATTCTAATTTTTTACCGATTTTTCATCTTTCTAGTCTTTTATACATCACCTTGAAAAGCCTAACCAGGACGGGGGCTGCAAATGAGCCGAGGCTACACGCCTTATGTACTGTCAATGTCAGTGTCACTTTTATTTATAAACAACCTCAGTTGACCAAAGTGCTGTACATGTACAGTAACAATATGTAAAAAGGTGAGTTTTTAATTTTGTCAAATAAACACATTTTAAAAAGTCTGACCTTATTATTATTATTTTTATTGTTTATTTAAACAGAGCCATGTCTCACAAGACATCCATCCATATTTGAAAATACGGGACATTTTCTAGAGCCTGCTGCGAGCCATCCCACCAGCCCAACCAACGAGGGAGCATTGTAGTCGGTGGATTATCTCGTAATTACGAAATATCTTTTCCGTTATCTCAATCAAAAAAAAAACAAATTCGGAAATTTTCCGAATTCTTTAAAAAAAATGTTTTTATCCGTTTTCCAATGTTTTTTTTTTACCCCAAATGGATTATCTCGTAATTACGAGTATCTCGGGTAAGATACTTAAAGCCACACCGTGTAGAATTTAAAAAGTACCTCATAAATGCGTACAAACAAACATGTGCCTTGCTGTCAGCGGCTCAGCTCTCCTAAGACATGACTGTAACTAAACTGGGAGCAGGTACGTCTCCAGCTCGTCTCCATGGAGATGTCGACTAAAGTCAGCAGAATTTGAGATTTAAACAGGTTAGGTTCTCATCCACCTTCTGTGGACCCACCACCTGCAGGAGGAGCCATAAGGGCTGGTGCAACGTGATTTGGGCAGCTCCAACAGCTGCCCCACGACCCGGAAACGGAAAAGTGGAAGACAATGGATGGATGGATGGATGAAGGTTCTCATCCATGTCGAGCTGCATGTCTTGTGTTGATGGCAACAGTATAGTCCAAAATGTTACGCAGTGTCCCTTTAAGAAAACATAAACTAAGATTTTTTTTTTCTTTAGAAAAACTGTTTTTTAATTTTTTTATTATTAGTTTTTATATTTTTTTACTGACAACAATGCTCCTTTGTACTTGTCGCAGTTCGATATTGTTCAGAGCCCGGGCCACACAATACACAAGTAGAATGTACAAAGTTTATTTTGGCATAATAAAAAGTTGTTCATAAAAATTGTTCTCATAAAAGTTATTAAAACTAAAAGGGGCCCAAGGTTATCCGGGACAATGGCAACTGGGCGGGAGGATGCAAGTCACCAATTCTAAAAGGGGTCGCAGGCACCAGGCTGTCCGAGTTCAGGGAAAAGCAGCGGCTCCAAGTCCCCGGTCTCACGTCTCCGTTGTGAGCTCTCCGCGTCGTCCTGCCGCAGCTACAACAAAAGACAGAAATTGGTCTGGGGGCAATTTAAATGCAAAGCCAACACGCCAGTGGTAGGTAACTCTGGTTGCGTCCCTTTACTCCTCTGGTTCAAGGCGTGTCATGCAAATCCGCCTCCGTGAGCGTCCCGCGACTCTTCCCCAGGTCTCACGTCTCCTCAGCGCAAGTAGTGCAGCAACGCTGTAAGCAATAATACGTGGCCGTCAGTAGACAGCTTGCCCAAAAACTCAGCCCACACACACACACACGGCAATCATGGGTTCGTCCCTTCACTTAGCTGATAGATGGCGCGTAACGTGCTGCTGCCACTGCGGTCCACGATCCCCGGTCCTGCTGCACGGTCTGCGTTGTGGAGCTGTCCCTCGGTCCCCACGTCCACCGGTGACTGCGCCCCTTCTCCAGTGTCACTTCCTTGTTTTTAAGGAGCAGTCCACCAATTGCAGCGTTTGGTTGTCGGTCTCTGATTGGCGGGGCAAATGGGTCAACCCATTGTGGCAGGGGTACGCTTAAACTTAACATTAACGCAAATTCCAATAAGATGAAAACAACATGCAACCAAACCAAAACATAAGTATAATAAGTTAAACAACCCTGCCCAATGTGTCCCCTCCTGACATCTCCCCCCAGTTTTTAGATAGTCGTCCCGACTACTACAGCGACTGCTTCCTGTACCTTAACGGTGGATTACCCAAATTACGACGCTGGGAACGTCGTACGGTGGCTGCTCGTGAGGGGGCCCTGGTGCTGGTAATCGTTCATTTCCGTCTGGCTCGGGTGCCGCACGAGGCTCTGTGACAGGTAACATAACAGGTAAGAAGAGTGGCATAGAATTTGATGGCACAGAGTGTGTCGGTTGGGCAGGCTCAGTAACCAACTGATCACTGGGTTCTACTGGACATGGTCTGAGGTTATTGCGGTGCATAGTCTTTATAGGCCCCATATGCCCTTCAGGCCGAATTTCGTATACAGGCGAATCAGGATGGATTTGCGATACAACAACGTAGGGCGACTGTTGCCAACGGGGCGCCAACTTGCCCTGGTCATGTCGTCGGAAGTTTCTAAGCAGCACCCTTTCTCCTGGGAGTAGAGGTACATTCTGAGCTCTTTTATCATACCTGTCCTTGTCCTTTTGTTGTTGTGCTTTTGTTCGTGTAATCACATGTTTATAAGCTTTTGTCAGTGTCCTGTGATGAGATGGGCAACCCAGTCGTGCATGTTGTAGACTTGAGACTCTGTTGGGGCTCCCGTGGCCAACTCTACAGGAAGCCGGGCGTGGCGTCCTGTCAAAACAAAATGAGGGGTGAGGCCAGTGCTACTGTGCGCGGTGTTGTTATATGTAAAGAGCAAAGCAGGTAGGCTGTCTGTCCATCTTGTTTTCTCCTCATCACTCAAGGAGCCCAACAATGTTAACAGAGTCTGATTAAAACGTTCACAGGCACCATTTCCCTGCGGGTGGTAGGGTGTGGTTCGTACCTTCTTGCAGCCGTAAAGATTGCAAAGCTGCTGGAGTACAGTAGATTCAAATGCTGATCCTCTGTCCGACAGGATTCTTTCGGGGCAACCCCATATTTGGATCACATGTCGCCAGAGGGCTTGGGCTGTGGTGACTGCAGTTTGGTCCTTTGTTGGCACAGCCCACCCGAATCTTGAGAACAGATCAGTCATCACTAAGACATACGGATAAGGGCTTTGGGGGTTTCCTAAGGAAAGGAAGTCAATCGCAACTGTTTCCAAGGGGTAAGACGACTGTATGGGCTGGAGGGGTGCCCTTACCTCTGGCCCGGCTTTGTGTTCACAGCAGGAGGTACACTGCGTTGTCCACTTGCGTACGTCTTCTCCCATGTGTGGCCAAAAGAACGATCTTCTCAGCGATGCCTCCATCCGATTAGCTCCCATGTGTCCACAAGAGGAATGATAGCGTTCCCACAGTAGATGCTGCCATACAGGGGAACCACTATTTGATGGAAAAGTTCACCCGTTAGGGGATCTTTTACAGCACGCTGAAGCATACCTTGGTTCAATTGGAGCTTGTCCAGTGTCTAAGTAGGCTTCTAGCCAATGGCGGTGCTGCAAGTCTCACCTCTTTGAGGGTTTGATGTCCTGCTGGAGCCACGCACCGACCAGCCTGAGTGCTTCATCCTTCTGCTGGTTTTCACGCCACTCAATTATATCATCAATCTTTGCGGCCACCGGGTCCGAGTCAACACTGTTGCCGGGTCTACAGTTCTGTGGGAGCCTGGACAAAATGTCGGCATTCTTATTTGCCACGCCTGGTCTATACTTAATTGTGAATTGGTAATTTGACAGCTTTGCCGCCCACCTTTGCTCAACTGACCCCAACTGGGCTGTGTCTAAGTGGACCAATGGATTGTTGTCTGTGTAAGCTGTAAAGGTGGCCCCTAATAAATAGTCCTTGAATTTGTCTGTCACGGCCCATTTTAATGCCAGAAATTCCAGTTTAAAGAACTGTAGTTTTGATCATTCTTTTCAGTGGGGTGCAGGCTCCTGCTGGCATATGCGATAACCCTTTCACGTCCCTCCTGGACCTGAGCCAAGACTGCACCTAGTCCCTCCAGACTCGCATCTGTGTAGAGATGGAAAGGTTTAGAGAAATCAGCGTAGGCCAGTACTGGTGTACTCAGCAAGGCAATTTTGAGTTTTTCGAAGGCTGTTTGACACTCAGGTGACCAAGTAACCCTTTGTTCCTTTTTGCTCAATGCAGCAGATCCTCTCAGAAGGGCATGCAGTGGGGCCGCGATCTTTGCAAAGGCAGGAATAAAACGTCTGTAGTAGCCCACAAAGCCCAAAAATGATCTAACCTCTTTTACAGTGTGCGGGGGCTCCCATTGTTGGACCACTGCAGTCTTGTCGGGGTCTGTGGATACCCCCTCCTGGCTGACAACATGGCCCAAATATTTGACTTTGCGTTGAAAAAAATTGCATTTGTGTGGTTGAAGCTTGAGTCCATGTGTCGACAGGCGTTGGAAAACTTGCTCTAGATGAACCAAATGAGAGTCAAAATCAGGTGAAAACACAATGACATCATCAAGATAGATCAACAGGGAGTCATGTATCATACCACCTAAACATCTGTGCATCAACCGCTGAAACGTGGCCGGTGCGTTACAGAGGCCAAATGGCATTCTGTCAAATTCATACAAGCCTAAGGGGGTTGTAAAAGCGGTTTTCTCCCTATCCCTTGGGTCCATTTCTACCTGCCAATAGCCGCTGGCCAGGTCAAGGGTGGAGTACCAACACGCTTGTTTGAGACAAGTAAGTGATTCCTCAATCCTGGGCAAGGGGAAAGCGTCCTTATGGGTTAGCGCATTCAATTTTCTATAATCCACACAGAAACGCCATGACCCATCCTTCTTTTTCACAAGGACGATAGGGGCTGCCCATGGACTAGAGCTTTCTCGCACAACCCCTTGGTCTAGCATGTTTTGTAGGAGGCTACGCAAGTCAGCATACAAAGATGGAGGAACAGGGCGGTACCTTTCTCTGCTTGGTGGTGCTGTTCCTGTGGGAATTTGATGCAACACTGCGCTGGTACGGCCAAAATCGTCCTCACCAGCTGCAAAGACGGAGCTCCAATGCTGCAGAAGGTCATCCATTTTCTGTTGTTGTTCCGGGCTGAGGTTTTCACCACGCAGTGTGCACACCGGTTTGTCCACTGACGGAGAGGCGAGGGTTGTTCTAATATCCACTACCACCGTGCCTGGATCTGTCGCGGTCAACACCAGGTCCTGTTCATTGCAGATCTGTTCAGATGACAGCAGAAAAACAGCAGCGAGAGCCTGCCTTGGAGGAATAGTGACAGGATAAGGGTTAAGATTTTGAACTCTCACAGGTATCTTACCCCCTTTAAAGCTGCAGAGCGTCCGTGCCACTTGCCACTCCATCCCCCCAGTCGTCCCTTCCACCAGGACGTCACCATGAGGGAGCTGTGCTGTCCCTAAGACGTTTGCCCACACCACCATCTCGCTTTGTGGTGGGACCTCAACCGTGGTGTTTTTGGTCAGACGAGCAACCCCAATCCTCCCATCAGTCAATTGATGTTGAGCCACACTGTTACAAACTACAAATGCCCTTTCCCAGTGACTGTAAGCTGATGGAGTTACAGTCACTCTAAAGGCTGTAGTCCCAGGGTGGTTTCCTTGAAACAAAGACTCCCAGCAGCTAAATATAACATTCATTCCAAGAATAGCTTTATCTGCACCAAGGCATGAGTCTTTTACTATAATGACACCCTTGTCCTGCACTTTCACTCCAGCCACTTCAAAGTCCAAGACTACATAGCCCACATACGGAATTTGTAGTCCATTAGCAGCCTTAAGGGTTAGCCATTTCAGTTCTCCGGTGCTCCGCAGGGGCACATTATGAAACCATTTCTGAAAAAATGTCTCTGAAAATAATGTCACTTGGGAGCCAGTGTCCAGAACACAAGGAATTTTTACACCTGCAGCCATTATTTCTACCCCTGGGCATGAGCCAACGATCTTATCTTTTAACATTTCCGGTGACTTTTCCCCAGCTACCTGCCCAACGGTCACTGGGGTTCTAGTTTAAAGGAATCGGTGAAGGGTTTTTATTTGGGCAGTATCTTAAAATATGGCCCACTTGCTTGCACAGTTTGCATATAGGTCTCCCCTGATCGTCCCACTGGAAATCAGTCATATGGCTTGGAACTGAGGGCTGCCTCCTCCTAGAGGAGTTATTAGGATGAGCATAAGCTCGAGTCGGAAGTAGTTGTTGTTTAAGCTCATCTACAAGCGTTTTGCTTAAAATTGACAGTTGTTCCTGCATTTCCTGGCGTATGTCAGCTTTAAATTTTTCTTTCCAGTCATGCATGTCATTAGGTTTGTGAGTAGATGCAATAGGGGTTTGTACCCTCGATGTCCAAGCTTGTTCTGATCCAGCATAGTCACCCTCTAGCGCGCGGGCTTCATTGCAGACTCTGGGGAAAGTCAGGTCCGGGTCACGGCGCACCAGCCTCTGGAGCTCCTGTTGGATGGGGCCTGCTCTCAGACCCAGGATCAGTTGGTCACGAGCAGTGATTTCATCTTGTGCACTGCCACCTGGCTCCTCTGCTCTCCACCTACTAAAAGTTCACGGAGACGTAAAATGAATGCCCCTACACTTTCCCCCTCCTGCTGCTGGCATTTAAAAAATTGACTCGTAACTGTGCTAAAGAAGTCCGTTTCCCATACAAGTCTTTTAAATGGAATAAAATTTGTGCAGCAGTAGTTCTGAGATTGGATTCGAGTAGTAAAATTTCTCTGCGTGCACTGCCCTCTAGTGCCCCACGTCCACCGGTGACTGCGCCCCTTCTCCAGTGTCACTTCCTTGTTTTTAAGGAGCAGTCCACCAATTGCAGCGTTTGGTTGTCGGTCTCTGATTGGCGGGGCAAATGGGTCAACCCATTGTGGCAGGGGTACGCTTAAACTTAACATTAACGCAAATTCCAATAAGATGAAAACAACATGCAACCAAACCAAAAACATAAGTATAATAAGTTAAACAACCCTGCCCAATGTGTCCCTCCTGACATACTCTATAACACTTCAGGAGGATTTTTTTGTTTTTCAGGCTTTCTGGTAGTTTTTCAAGATGGAATGCATGCGTAATGCGAAAACCTGCCAGACACCTAAAAACAATTGTTCCTGGAGCGCCACCGTGATGGAAAAGCAGTACTAAGTAACTTGTTTACGTTAATAAATCCTTTCCGTAGTCCCTCTGGGGTAATACAAGTGTCAATGGGATGATTGGGGGGTCTTTCATCGCCCCCTGGTGTCTCTGGCCAGAAAACCACATTTGCAACTTGGCTGCCACTGGACCGGAGCAACTGATACACACAAATGTAATCACAAAGAAGAAGCTAACAGGCTAACGGGCAAAGCTAACTGCGGGCTAGCGCCACTTAAACAGTATTTACAGCCAGGTTCGAGTGAAAATAAATGATCTCCATTGTGTAACTGGATGAACAATATCCCTCTGTCCCTTTGTCCTTTCTGTCAGCGTAGTATTTACTCTCCAAGACATTTAATGATTAAAAAAAACACAACATGCTATGACACCTGCAGTGGCGCTTACGGCCTCCAGGGGCACGAGTTACTTAGTACTGCTTTAAAGGCCAAGGGTCAGTAAAATAAAATAATCAAGTTGTTTTTTCTTTGCATGAAAAAGTTCAGTATTGGACCTTTAAACAACGATAAATTCTCATTCACAACTAGCCTGAATCTGTCATCAGAGGCACGTTCGTAAGTCGAAGTCAGATGTTTTCCACACCGTCATCTTTTACACTGAAAAGTTTAACACCGGAAGTTGAAGACATGACGCACTCGCACTGCCTTCTGGGACATTTAACGTGTGTGATTATTCTCCACTGAATGTAGAATTATTGCCGTATTCTCGTCCTTAAAAAGATGGAGGGAGGAAACCGGAGGAGTCGTTTGTTCTTTAACGGGGACGAAAGAAAGTACGAGCTGTGGGAAACTCAATTCTTGGGACACTTGCGGCAACTTGGGCTAAAGAGCGCCATTTTGGACGAAGAACAAGAGAAGAAATACAACGAAGAGAAAATAAAGAAGCTTATGCGGAGCTTATTCAAGTGTTGGATGACAAAGCCTTTCCCTCGTGAGGAGAGAGCCACAGACGATGGAAGGAAAGCGCTAAAGATCCTCCGAGAGCACTACACTGGTGAGACACAGCACGGGGTTAGCCTGACCTGCACACGGAGCTAACAGGAAAACAAAAGGCAGTGTTTACAATGGATCAGTATACAGTAGATCACCAATACTGTTGTTTAAAGAGCCATGTTTCATTGTTTACATCAGTGGTTTTTCAGCTCTGGGACCTAAAGTGGCCCGTGAGTCTTTTTCACCGAACATTTCAGCCTAAAATGATCAGAGGTGGAGAAAGTACCAAGTATTTACTCAAGTATGAGTAAAAAAGTACTTGGAAAACATTGTACTCGAGTACTGTGAGTAACTAAATAACTAAGGTTTGAGCGTAAAAGTTTGATTCATGTTTCAGTAACGAAATAATGGGAAATGTTAATATTTTCAAAGAAAATATGAAACTAATTAGTTTGAAGAATTAAGTAACAAAACAAGAAATACACTTCTTTTATGTATTAAAATGTGTCAAAGAAAGATATTTTTGCAATCCTTCACAGAAATGTGTGCAAACTGGCGAAGAAGGTCCAGTTGGTCTTTTGAGTTGCTGTATCTGACCTATTATTGTATAGAATTACTAGTACATAAAGATATGACACATTATTGATTTAAACATAGGGCAGCGCGATATGAACAAAAATGTATATCACGGTATGAAAAAGAAATATCACAATAACGATGTATTTGGCGATATAATTTACACCTGACAAAATACTTCAAAATCAAAGCCTTTAGACAATAGGGCAAATTCATTTAAAGCTATTTTATTCTATTTATTCATCTAAAGCTCTACCTTCATCTGGAAGAACCATACTGTCAATGGGAAGAACACGGAAGATAAGATAAATAATTTTGCTACAATATTTGCAACTTCATCTCCATCACAGTGAAATGCTCCTGTAAGTTCACCTGCCTCTGGGCAGTTTACTTGTGTTTTATTGTAAGGAGACTGAGATAGACCTGTGAGTTTAACGCGTTTGCGAAGTGCACAGATACACACAGATACACACAGGAGGGAAAGAGACAGACAGGGAGACAAGTTTGTCCTGGAACTTACGTGATCTGAAGAAAACAGGTGAGGAGGATATTATTAGCCTTTAACCGCATTTGCATTGTGGTTTTCTTCACTGTGTTGTTAGTTAGCGCGAGGCTAAAAGTTAGGAAAGTTAGCTAGCTAGCAAGGCAGTGCTACAACTTGTCCTGAGCCCTTTCCTCGCAAATATGAGCGACTCAAGTGACAAACTTCATTCATATCATTAGATTCTTCATCTCTGTAATCGCTCCACGCTGCCATGTTGTTGTTTTGAATGTGTTACGCAGCGGAGGGGGCGGCTGGCACGCTACGGTAACCCACAAGGACAACGCGACAAAGTCCAGGAAAAAAACACATGTTTGGGGGGTCGGATTGTACAAATTATGAAATATCTCGATATTATAGAAGTGTTCAAAAATAAGGATGAAAAAGAATACGGATGCTCGTTCTATTAAAATCAAAATCATTGTTTTATTCCCTGAATTTACAATCTAAAACAGAAGTTATGCAGCTGTCCCATAGACTGTTAAAAGAATAGACAGCTCCTCCTCACTCCTCCCCGTTTACCATAATGACCACTTTCCAGGGGGAAATCATGGCGGATTTACAGACTCCTCCTCCCCAGCTCTGACGAAGCATGTTCCTAATAAGGGCAAAAGGGCGGGATCTCACTGTAAACTCGGCCCTTGCGTGACGTGTAGCTCGCGCAGCTCCAATGCCAACAGTCCGACCTCCGTTAAGTAGGAGATTAAAAAAAAAATATTTCGAAAACCAGCCTGGTTTCTATTTTTTTGACTAACCCAGCGTTATCTCAGGAGGAATATGTAGCCATATTAAGTGTTGAAAAATTGAAACCAGGCATTAAAGTTGTTTTTAACGTGTCTAAAGTCCAATGCTTTTCAATGGGGGCCTAGCGGCCAAATGGAGGTACTACAGCAATGGAAGAGCAATGGCGGCCTCCAGTGTTTGCGGTCACAAAGCAGAGCAGCCAGCGGCCATTGAGCTGTCCCCAGGGACACATGTTGATCGACCAGCAGCGAGGAGAGAGAGACAGAGTCCTCCCCCTAACCACACAAAAGTACATGATGAAGTAGGCGTGTCCTTGTCGAACCAATCAGTACTCTAGGATGTTTCTTCAGCGCGATCTGACTCCTCATTCTAACACACTGCCCCCCAGTGGATCCAAGAGTAAAAACAACAAAATGTCCGCCTAATTTAAAATGAACCAGAAAGCACAGATTACAATCAACACAGTTTCATATATAATCATTGATGCCTATTATGACAAAAACATATATAGAAATAGCCAACAATATCCAATTTTGCATATCGTCCAGACAACAATTTCAATATTATCGTCTAAACGATATATCTCCCACCTCTAGTTTGAAGTTTATTTTTAAACAGTGTTACTTTAAATCAGTAAAAACGACACACAATTTAGTGGTTTAAAGAGTGCATTTTTAAAATCCTGCTTAAAATATATAGTTATAATGGCCCTCATTTATCAAACTTGCGTATGTGGGGTGTACGAAAAATCACCGCCTGTTTCAGCATTTATCAATCTGAGCCACCGTACACCTGGCGTAAGGTGCGCTCAGATCCTACACCAAGTCAGGAGGTGGTGTACATGATGCACCAATTTTAACTAAACACTAAACAGCGCTGGAAAACAGTTTTTAACAGCATGAATTGCATTTCCACATGGCATATTATCCTCATTAGTGATTTAAACATGAAACAGGCTACAGCGTTAATGTTTATGGACAGACTTGATTCAATGTTCATCGACACGGGTCCGAGCGCAGAGGCTCATGAGCCCAGACCAGAGACACTAGAACCTGGACTGCAGCCACAGAGACGCTTATGGTGTTTTTTATATTTATGTCTTTTCGTTTTTGTTTTTAACAAAAGACCGCTGCTGCGCAAACTTTGTGTGGATTCCCCGCCTCACACCCGCGGCCGTGTACCGGGACACCGGGACTCACCTGGGTCTGCACGAGGCCATGCTCCGTGTTCTGGTTGGTTTGAGTCTGTGGACCGTATTCTGTGCTCGCGAGTAGCCCGGGTGTCAAACAAATCCTTCGACAGCTCCACAGCTTTCGTCGGTCCGGATGGGTTCGTAAAGTCCGGTTTTGAGCGGCGCACAGGGTCTGGTGACCGCGCGCTCTCCTCTCGTCAGGGGAATGATCGAAGCACGTCTCGTAGGGCTGTCTTTGGTCCGGACGGGTTCGTTAGGCTGTCAGCTCTCCACACACCTGTTTCCTCCCGGAGGAAAGCTCTGCTTTAGGCCGAAAGAGCGTAGTCCTGCTCGGCTCCAGCGCTGAGTCCCCGGAGCTGACAGCTGCTTTTCACTGTTCAGATCATGGTCCAGAGTCTGTACTGCAGCGTTATGTCCATGCTTTTTTAGTTAATGTGGTCTAATTTTATACCCTTTTTTTATATAGGCTATTTAGGCCTACTGCTTATTTAATAAAGTTTAATAAACTTCTTTTTCCCACTTTTTATTTAGTAAATGTGATCTTGGCTATAAGGTTAATGTTACTGACAGATTTTTTAATCTTCCTCATGCGCAAAAATATCATATTTGTTGTGTTAAAAACAACTATTTATCATTTCCTGGTTGGAGAAATGTTCTTTTTTGCCGTGTTTCGTGCGTGCCGTAAAACCCGTGGGTGAGGCCTCCTCATACATGAATATTTTTGGGCGTTTCATTCAAATGACGCTGGGATTTCTCCGTGGCATTTACCATCAGCTGCTCTTACGTACGATAAGATCTGAGCGGAAAGCACAGGTTCATAAATGTCACGCGCCCTCTGGCGTATATCGCAAATACACCTACACATACACCATTTTTTTACGCAATGTTGATAAATGAGGGCCAATGAAACCAATACATAATACAGTGTCACTGTTATTAATTAATTTATTGACGTTTTGTAAAAGTTATTTTCAAATGGTGTGAATGCTGTGTTTGATAAATTCATTGATAAATGTATTAGACTCAAACTATAACTATATACAAAATAGTGCTTTACTTTCAGGTATAATTAAGAGACATTTGTTAGAAAACACATTTTAAATACTGCACTTGTAATGTATTTGTTTATTGTTCAACAATAAATACAAATATAATACAATGCTCTGGCTGCAGGATTTAGGCGTCTCGGACGAACCAGAAAAATACTGTGTTCCAACGGTTTATTGGCAAACCTCACACAGCCGTGCACACAGATTACAGGACTCCATAGACACAGTCAAAAGATGATTGCCTCCACACTGCAACACCTGAATACCGAAATATTACAATTAACACCTGGCTCTGATATAGATGTTTTTTCTAATTGGATGGAGGAGCACTTTTCAGGTTCAAATTCATGTTTGTGGGGGGAAACCTTAACATCGATCTGTTAAACCCATACAAACATAAAAGACAGACGAATTTATAAATACTTTATTTAGTAGAAGTCTGTTTCCTCTAATAACTAAACTGAGTAGAATTACAACCCATAGTGCTACCTTGATTGTAGGGCTGCAACTATCGATTATTTTAGTAATCGATTAATCTATCGATTATTTACATTGATTAATCGGATAAGTATTTATATTGAAAAACTAAATTCCATGACTTTAGAGCAGATTATAAAAAGGGGAAAAAACATAGTTTTAAACAAAGGAGTTTTCTGCTAGAAATAATATAATTTATTCTTGATTTCTTATCAGTTTGTCTCAAAGCAGCAACATTTGACTCTCATAAAGAGACACCAGTCCTTATGTCCATGATGAGGAGAGAGAGCAGCTTCATAGAGTCTTTTATATCAATACTTTTACTCTTATTCAAGTGAAGTAGGTCCTGACTCGAGACATAATCTTGAAATGTTCTGCTGAAGCTCAGGTGATTCATTTCTTTCCCAGGATCTCAACCAGAGGGGTTTCCTAAAACAGGGAAAACATTTGAATTATTTTTGTCATAGTATTTCTATTTAACAGGGGATAATGTGTCAATTTGCATTGTTCATAAATGTATTTGTTGTGAGCAATGAAAGGATGGATATTAGGGCTGCAACTAACGATTATTTTGTAATCGATTAATCTATCGATTATTTTACGATTAATCGAGTAATCGCTTGGCTGTGAATTGTGTAGACATTTTTATTTTATTTTTATTTTTTAATCACAAAAAGCTAAAGTGGCACCACTTGAGGACGTATTGATGGCGTAAACTTAAAGTAAATGTTTGTTGGAGGCTCTTGGTGCTAATTCTGCTTTCTGATTGGATGAGACACAGACAGATATTCATGAAATTTACAATGTACAAAACACTACAGACCCTAACTATAAAACAAAGTAGGTTTTCATCAAAAATACTACATTTTCATGTCATTTTTGCTCTATTTGAGTCTGTGAACCAGAAAACGATTAATCGATTACTAAAATAGTTGTCGACTATTTCAATAATCGATTAGTCGTCGATTAGTTGTTTCAGCCCTAATGGATATGAGAAACTTTCAAGTACAGGTGAAACAGTATGACTGTGTTGGAGTTTATTTTGCTTTTGAAATAGTGTGACCACCTCAAATAGTTTAAACAGAGACCAGTGGGACAATTTGGCAGAACTTTGAAGTACAGAGGAATTAGTTTATTTTAAATTTTTTATAGATCAGGCATTTTCAAAGAACCACACACACCTTTTCATTATTACAATGTATAAACACTGGGCTAGCAACAGACCGCAATATATTATTAAGCAGACGTAAAAAATATAAAAAAATCACGAGGTCGGCTTCAATGAAAAAGTGGCACATCTTAAGCACCAGGAGGGACAGAGAATGCGTCGTTCCACATAGCGCGAACCGGCCGCGCACGCCTCGATCTACGTGCACGTGTCGACACTAGCCCGCAGACCTTTCTGTTCCCACCACACACACACATGCATTTGTTGTGGGCGGAGCCGCATAGAGCCGCACGCTGTACAGATCATCATTAAAACTTTTTAGAGCCGCGATGAGAACAAATGTGGACAAATGCTGCCCTCTGGTGGGAGTTAGGGAATCATTCAGAGGAGCCAAGCTGTATTAAAACAGAAAATAAACAGCTAAACTACGAACTATGAAGGTAAGCTACAGGTAAATGTTATGCTAACATTAGGTAAAGCTGTGCTAACGGCAGCTAAATGCTATTATCGGCAAAATCCCCTTTAACACAGCGGTATGATGCTGTGAAATATTAAATCCGTATGACCTGCGTGTCAATAGTGAGGGCTGTCCACACTCTCGTTGCCAATCAGAGGCCAGAGTCTGTTCACGTCACATCAGACACGGGTCAGCGCTTTGGCCACAGCCAGAGGTCTGTCCCAAACCTATCCCTGGTCAGACCGGTTTGGCCCTGGCCTTTGTTATGGAAAAGCTCGACAAAGCGGGTGAAAGAGCCATTCGGCTGACACGCGCCTGCATGTGGAAAAGAGCCTAGAACGACATGGCTCTGCAGTACAACACAAAGAGGTGGTCACTCTCTTTAGATCTGTGGATTTATTTATCTTAATTTAAATCGTAGATACAGCGCAAAGATATTTAGCGCAAAAAACTTTGCAGCAGGGTAGATAGAGTAGGATGTAAAAGTCTGCGTTTGGTGAGGAGGGAAAGGAGATATGTTCGCCATGTGTTTTTGTGGAGGTTTTGTGGATTGTTTACTTTGAGAGTCTAAAATGGTCCTGAAGAAAGGAGCTTTTTAAAGTAAACAAAATGCTAACTAAACCCATTTGAGACCTACACATTTCTTCTTCTGAGACACTGAAGAGGCACCAAGAGCCCCCCCTGCAGCACAGTGGAGGAGTCACAAGAGGAGCTACAGGAAACAGAAAAGGACAAACGAGAGATGGTGAAAGACTGTTGTGGAGCAGAGGGAGCAGAGGAAGGAAGAGGAAGGAGGCGCTGTACCATTTCAGAGGATCAGAGGAGACAGAGGGCAGAGCCAGGTTTCTTCCGAGTCCTACAGTTCCCCTGACCTCCAAGGTCATGCGGGTCAGTTTGACACAGTGGCAGCTCAGCCGCAGCAGCTCAGGACTAACACCTGAACACTATTTCGTTGTATGCTCGTACAATGACAATAAAGCACTTACTTACTGATGGTAAATCGCCATTGATGCAGCTGTTAGCATTGTTGTAGCGCGATAGCGGGGAGAGCCGTGTCCTTTCGCCTCGTTAGCCTCCGTCCTATCTTCACCTCTCGTTGCTGAGTTCTTCTTGTTGAGCCGTGTTTTGATGATTTGACGGCCTGGTTCTCCGCTCTGCTACCTGGTTCTGCCCGGCTACAAGCATTAGCACGAGCATTAGCACAGCTAGCTCTGCTCTGTTGTTTACTACCATAGACTGAGCTGTGCTCGTCAGAAGCGGTCGTGCGGAAACAAGCGGCGCTTAAAGTTCCGGGCGCGTAAGCGGCCCCGTTTCACGCGGTTTTAATGAGATGTATTCATTAAACGAATCATCGAAGCGGGAAATAATATTCGAAGCATTTTACTAATCGATTAATCGTTGCAGCCCTACTTGATAACATTTTCTTAAATGAAATAGAAAGTGATAGTCAGTGGATTAATGATAAATGATATCAGTGATCACCTTACAGTTTTTGTATATATAAAAAGGGATATTTAAAAAATGAAGAGGAAAACATGTATTGGTTTAGAAGGGTAAAAACAGAGAAAACTATTGATGCATTTAAAAAGGAACTATTCGCTCAAGACTGGAGTATCGTGTACAGAGAGAATGATACTAATAAGGCATATGATGAGTTTGTGCAAGTATTTCAAAAAGTATATGATAAAATTGCCCAATGAAAAAATACTGTAATAGCAGAAAGTGTAAAGAAAACCCATGGATGTCTAAGGGATTACTAAATGCATGCAAGAAAAAAAAATTTCACTCTACAAAAAATTTATAAATAATAGAACAAAAGAAGCTGAGGATAAATATAAGAAATATAAAAATAAACTGACAGGTATCATTAGAAAATGTAAACAGGATTATTATAAGTTGTTAGATAGCAATAAGAATAATATTAAAGGTTTATGGAATATCTTAAATAGTATAATTAGAAATAAACCAAGAACGATTAATTATCCAAAATATTTCAAAGATGAGGATAACACTTTAAATAACATGAATGAAGTAGTCGATACATTTAATAAATTCTTTATAATATAATAAATTCTAGATGTTGGACCGAATCTTGCTGCAAAAATTGCAAATGTTGAGAACTTTAATTGTGAACTGATAGACACAAATCCTCTGTCCATGTTCCTCAAACCTGTGGAGGAAAAGGAGATACTGGACATTGTTAAAGGGTGTAAAAATAAAACCTCGACAGATTACCATGACATGGATATGAAAACTTTAAAACTGTTATTGAAAGTATCTCTAAGCCGTTAACACACATCTGTAACCTGTCGCTGCAAACTGGACAATTTCCTGATGGTATGAAAGTAGCAAAAGTGATTCCTCTGTTCAAGGCAGGAGATAAACATCTCTTCACAAACTACAGGCCTGTTTCCCTTTTACCGCAATTCTCAAAAATCTTAGAAAAGCTTTTTAACTCTAGACTCTCGGACAATCAGTTTGGTTTTAGGAATAATCAATCAACTTCACATGCACTCTTTGATATAATTGAAGAAATAACTAATGCTGTAGATAACAAGAAATATGCAATAGGGTTATTTATTGACCTGAGTAAAGCGTTTGATACAATAAACTATGATATACTAATTAATAAACTAGAACATTATGGGATTAGGGTGGTAGCTCTACAGTGGGTTACCAGTTATTTAAAAAATAGAAAACAATGTGTGAAATAGGTGATTATCAGTCGAGTTGTCGTCAAATTGTGTGTGGTTTACCTCAAGGTTCCATTCTGGGCCCAAAATTGTTTAACATGTACATTAACGACATTTGTAAAACGTCTCAAATACTTAGATTCTTCTTGTTTGCTGACGATACAAATATTTTTCATCGGGAGACGACTTACAACAACTGTGTCGGATTGTTAACTTGGAACTCAAAAGTGTCAATAAGTGGTTCAAACAAAATAAATTATCTCTAAATCTGAGTAAAAGCAAAATGATGATATTTGGCAACTGTAATTCCAATGCTCAGGAAGCAACTCAGATAGAGGGTGTTGTCATAGAGCGAGTGCATGAAATCAAATTCCTTGGTGTTATTATAGATGACAGAATTACTTGGAAAGCTCATATTAAATATATATCTACGAAAATTTCTAGAAGCATTTCAGTAATAGCAAAGCAAAGCACATTTTAAATATCAAAGCTCTACATATCTTATACTGTTCTCTGATTTTGCCCTATTTATATTATTGTACTGTGGTTTGGGGTAGTACTTATAAAAACACATTAAAACCAATAGTATTGTTGCAAAAAAGAGCTATCCGAGTAATTCATAAAGTTGGGTTTTTGAACCACACAAACTCATTATTTTTAAAATCAAAGATCATGAAGTTCTGTGACATTGTTGAGTTCTAAACAGTACAGATGTTATACAAAGCAAGATACAAACTGTTACCGGGCCAAATACAAAGAAGGTTCCAAGAACGTACTGGTCGTTATGAATTACGTGACGAATTAAACTTTAGGACTCAGAAACATAGCTCAACTTTGAAAAGTTTTAGGAAGAGTGTTGCTGCTTGGAACGGTTGTCATTCTATTGCTCAAATTTACAAATTGAGAATTAGGGTAGGCAAGTTATGGATCTGTTGAGAGGGACCCTCCCAACGGGCTCAAAACCTTGTCTTCTAATGCACCACTCAGCATAGGAACATCATCTACCAAATCAGCTGTTAGGGCAGCTGGGTGGGGGTTTGTTGATGAGGAGCTACTGCCCTCTTCAACTGGCCCGTTCTACACCCTGGCTTTTTAATGCACCACACTATGCAGGGCTTACATCATACTTCACATATAACTCAATTAAATAAATATACAACAACAACACAAATTAAAATTATATTGAGGATGGTAATGACAACTGGGAAGTAGCAAGATCTCGGAGTATAATATGTATTAACATAAAAGTAACTCTGGGTAATGTTTGGGTAACAATCTGAAAGAAATCTATTAATGATCTCATTTTGTTACTTGCTTTGTACTAGACATCGTACACGAAACAAGATCGTTGTTGTAGTTGTGCTTCGATTCAATTAATTATAAACAGTTCAAATATTGTTTTGTAAGTTGGTCTGTGGTAGCTGCTTGAAATGTATCAAATTCTCTTTGGATGATGTTTTGTTGATGTTTTGTTCTTCCTGTACCATTGTGTGAAATGTACTTTTTTATTGCACTGAATTTGGGGGCAGGCGCTCATAAGCTTCAGCCCACTCCTTTTGAGCAGAATGTTTACTGCTCAAATAAACAACTAAACTGAAACTAAACTAAACCCACTGAACTGTACCTTTTGAAGTTTGCCTTTTCCTTCTGACTGAGAAAGACAGATGATGTAGTTCCCATTGTGTCCTGCAGGTGTCCGGTCGCCGTCGCTGAGTCCTGGCCCTGATTTGAAGCAGGAAATCCCAGAGACGCCACAGATTAAAGAGGAGCCAGAGGAACAGAGCGTCCAACAGCAGGAGGTCGTGGAGTTATTATCAAACAGGAGGAAGAGCAGCTGCCAGTGTAGGCTCCACCGCTTAAAACACGTCACACTCATTTCACTGACAAATACTCACAACATTACACTTTTAAATCTATGTTTTTAATCATTTTCAGGTCTGTCCCAGAGTCCAGCGCCGTCTGTGTGAAGAGCGAAGACTCTGACACTGACAACGATGACGACTGGGAACTATTCAGTTGCTCAACTGCCAAAAGCACAGCTCTATTCCCCAAAAACAAGTCTGCACCAGAGCCCAGCGCCTCTGTCGACGATGAGGAGCTGTCAGGAGCTGAAGGAGCTGAGCTGAGGAAGCACCAGTGCAGAGTGTGTCGAAAGATACTCTCCACAAAAGAAGCTTTAGAAAACCACATTCGAGTTCACACGGGAGAGAAACCTTTCAGATGTGAAATCTGCAGGAAAGCGTTTACTAAGAAACATCAACTCCAAACCCACATGAGGAGGCACACGGGAGAAAAGCCGTACAAGTGCTCCGTCTGCGGGGAAACGTTTTCCCGAAAGAGCAGTCTCACGACGCACACAGCTGTACACATCGAAGACAAACTTTACAGATGTACAGTGTGCAACAAACCTTTCTCCACAACAGCAGTCTCCAAACACACATCAGATTAGGGCAGCACGTTTTCAAGTTTTTCGTTAACCGTTAACCGAGGCCCTTAGCGGTTAATACTTGGTTAACTATTCAGGTGTTCAACTGCCAAAAGCACAGCTCTATTCCCCAAAAACAAGTCTGCACAGGAGACCAGCGCCTCTGTGAACGAGGAGGAGCTGTCAAGAGCTGCTCCTTCAGCTTTGGGGAAGAAGCATCAGTGCTTAGTTTGTAAAAAGAGATTTCATCTGAAACATATTTTACGAAGACACCTTCAACTTCACACAGGAGAGAGGTCTTACAGCTGTTCACTGTGTGAGAAGACCTTACAGCTGCTCAGCCTGTAATAAAACCTTTGTCCTCAAGAATATCTAAAAAATAAATGAGAATTCACACAGGAGAAAGCCTTCAGTTTGTAACAGCATTTCCCAAACAGAACATGCTTGAAATCCATAAACACATACAGGTGACAGACCTTTCAGGTGTTCAATCTGGGGGACTATACTCAAACAGTGGTCATGTAGCCTCCCCTATGAGAACTCACACTGGAGAGAAGCCTTACAGCTGTTTAAGCGCAGGATTAAAGCACATCTGAGAAGCTCAAGGACTAGATCCTTCCATCTGTTTTTATGTTAAGTGTAATTTCATCTTTAAATGTTATTGTCTGTGTAAGTTCTCAGTCGTACAGGAGTTGTCCATCTTCAATGAAGGTACTTGAGTCATCTTCTGTACTCGGTAGTTGAAGTCTCCAAATGTTATTGTTGTTTACTTTGCTGAATTGACAGAATAAAGAGGAAACAATGTGTGTCCTTGTTGGGAGTCTTTTTCTGACTGGTTTTCTCCACACGTGTTTATCTGACGAAGAAATGGAACGAGCTGCGTCAGGTGATGGTGTTCCTCAGGGGTCTGTCCTGGGCCCAGCCCTCTTCATTGTCTTTATTAATGATATCCCACAGCCTTTTATACTCAAGAGTCTGTCTTTATTTGTTTATTTTAACAGAGCCTTGTCAGTATTTACATTTAAGATATATTTATATTTATTCAGCAAACCTATCTGTTAAGCAAGACTCATTTCCGGTTAGGGACTCGCTGGATGGTTTCGTAAACGGTGAAAACCTGCCGAAAACCTAAAATATTGATCCTGGAGCACCACTGTGATGGAAAGTAAAGGTGCCATCCTTTATTAATCTCTGTAGAGAAATGTGTTCTCTGCATTTGAAGGGAAGGAATCTTATTTGTATAGCGCTTTTCATACAAGTCGCACCCAAGCACTTCGCACATGAAAGGGAGGGGGTTCATTCACTGATAAGCTACATTTGTAGCCACAGTTTCCCTGGGGCAGACTGACAGAAGCGAGGCTGCTCACATCTGCGCCAACGGTCCCTCGACCACCACCAACCACTCACAATGTTGCTGGGGCGACATGTTTGAACAGAGAATTGCTAGTGTGGCCGGCAAGTAGGGTTTTATTTTATTTATTGGTTTATTTGGTCGGGATGGTGCATGTTAATGAACATACATGGGTCTTGTGCATGTAAACAAGCCACACCGGATTGTAGTCTCAGGCTAATTTCCATCCGTCGTCCCCCATTCGCACTCTCAAACACACTCTCATTCATCCTGGCCTATTGTACATGTTTTAGTGGTAGGGGAAACCGGAGTACCCGGAGGAAACCTATGCAGATACGGGGAGAACATGCAAACTCCACACAGAAAGGCCCAGTCCAAAAGGGATCGAACCCAGGACGTAGTTGTGAAGCAAGAGCGCCAGGCACAGGGTGAAGTGTCTTCCCCAAGGACACAATGACAGGGTGCGTTTTGCGGTAGCTGGGATTCGAAACCCTGACCTTCTGACCACGAGACGACCTGCTTTACTAACTGCGTCACTGTCGCCCCGTGTTAACCACCCTCACGGCCAAAGGGTCACTAAAAGAAAATAATCAAGCTGTTTTTTCTTTGCATGAAAAGTTCAATAATGTTCCTTTAAATAATAATAATTTCTTATTCACAACTAGCCTGAATCTGTCATCAGAGGCACGTTCATAAGCCGAAGTCAGATGTTTTCCACACCGTCATCTTTTACACTGAAAGGTCCAATACCGGAAGTTAAACACATGACGCACTGCCTTCTGGGACCGTTACGCAGAGCTTCGATGTTTTTGCTCCGCTAAATGTATGAGTTTTTACAGAACTCTCGCCCTTAAAAGATGGACGGAGGAAACCGGAGGAGTCGTTTGTTCTTTAACGGGGACGAAAGAAAGTACGAGCTGTGGGAAACTCAATTCTTGGGACACTTGCGGCAACTTGGGCTAAAGAGCGCCATTTTGGACGAAGAACAAGAGGAGAAATACAACGAAGAGAGAAATAAAGAAGCTTATGCGGAGCTTATTCAAGTGTTGGATGATAAAAGCCTTTCCCTCGTGAGGAGAGAAGCCACAGACGATGGAAGGAAAGCGCTAAAGATCCTCCGAGAGCACTACACTGGTGAGACACAGCACAGGGTTAGCCTGACCTGCACACGGAGCTAACAGGAAAACAAGAGCCACTGTTTACAATGGATCAGTATACAGTAGGGATGTATCGATTCATCGATCATTAACCAATATTAATGGTTCCATTTGTTTGGTTAAGTTTAACCAATCTGGTTGGTAGATATGTGTCCAATTCTCGAACACGGCATGTACGTCACAGTCACTGATTACTATGACAACGGACAGCGCCATTTTAGCGTGGTGTCCCGCTGTTTTAGATCGTCTGGTGCTGATTTATCTGGTTGCACAGCTGGCTCGTCAGCTGTGTTGAACATGTGGGCCACCACGTCACCTACCTATACTCAACAAAGCTTATATTCCGTCTCAAACAACATATCCCATTGTCTCTTCAGTGCTCACCACTCCAATGCACCCTTACCTTGACATCGATTCAGCAAAATGGACGCTGACGCTCACAGAGAAGCGTCAGCTGGTTGAAAGTAGACGAGCATGTCCCAGTTGTTTCAGCCGAACTCTCTCAGCTGCAATGCAAATTGGGAGTAAAACAGCTGTTTGTGGGCGTGTCCTTCTGGGTTACCATGATGTAACCAGTCAATGAAACTAAAATTTCTTACGTGAACTGTCCGATAATTATTCCTCATTATGCTTAATTAGGACTGTAGCTGGTGGTGGCTGCTTCCTTTAGAACAGTGCAATTTCAATTATCATTTGCAAAGACAAGAAATATGACGTGGAGAATAGTGTAATGGACAAATATTGGTTTTGGCCAGACAATTTCTGTTGTCAGTTGGTGCGACAGCTAAGGTCATGGACTTTGATTCCAAAGATTGCTGGTTCGAAGCCAGGAGAAAGAACACGTAGTAAAACATGAAAAGTTCATAAAAATTTATTGATTTCAGATACAGTTGTTCGACAATTGGTTCATTCTTGAATTGCAAGGATTTGTCTTTACTTATCCCCAAGAACACCCTCCACTCCCTCCCCCACAGACGTCAGAGTGGAGGCCAGGAAACACTGCCACAGGTGCCCTGCTGTGGATGTAGAGCAATGAAAGAGATCTGTCGAGCCACTTTGTGTGATATTCCTCTTTGTGTTAATATAAATGTGCATTTCCCCCTTATGTATAAGACAAAAAAGAGGCTTTATCTACAATCAATAAATCTTTATGAACTTTTCACATGTTTTACTACGTAGTCCCTCTCCTGGCTTTGAACCAGCGAACTTCGGCATCAAAGTCCATGACTTTAGCTGTCGCACCAACTGACAACAGAAATTGCATGTCCAAAACCAATATTTGACATTAATTCTCCATATCATATTTCTTGTCTTTGCAAATGATAATTGAAATTGCACTGGTCTAAAGGAAGCAGCCACCACCAGCTACAGTCCTAATTAAGCATAATGAGGAAGAATTATTAGACAGATCACATTCGAAATTTTAGTTTCATTGACTGGTTACATCATAGTAACCCAGAAGGACACGCCCACAAACAGCTGTTTTGCTCCTAATTTGCATTGCAGCTGAGAGTTTGGCTGAAACAACTGGGACATGCTCGTCTACTTTCAACCGAACACATGGCTTCTCTGTGAGCGTCAGCGTCCATTTTGCTGAATCGATGTCAAGATAAGGGTGCACTGAAGAGGTAACCACTGAAGAGACAATCGGATATGTTGTTTGAGACGGAATATAAGCTTTGTTGAGTGTAGGTAGGTGACGTGGTGGCCCACATGGTCAACACAGCTGACGAGCCAGCTGTGCAACCAGATAAATCAGCACCAGACGATCTAAAACACCGTTGCCTGACATAGCAATGGATAAATCAAGAATTACCCTACATTTGGCATGGAAAACAACATGACAAATGGCCGAAATCAGGTATGACATTGTGCAGACAGACATAGCAACACGTAGCAACCATTTAAGCACAACAGAAAGCAACAGGCCACAGCAGCGTCACTTGTAACTTCATGTTTTGAGAGGAATTTCCATTTAAGCAGCGATAAAAACGAGAGAAATGACCGTATTACCTCCTGAGCGGCAGATAAACATCATGACACCGTTTTCCTTCAGCCACAAGCTAAACTTTTCACACACTCTGACAAAGCAAAAGCACTTCACATGTCAAAGATCTTTACACAACGCTAGCACTCACTATGTCACAAATAATTTACCAAAACTTTACCAAAAATGTCTAATACAGAGTGAGCACTCACTTTTCCACAAACACATGTTTGATTTCCTCCGGTGCAGCTGGAGTAAACTTAACAACAGTACGTGAGCTCAGGCTCTGGGTCTGTCGCTAAAGGTAAATAGCCAATGTCTTTCTTGTTGTGCTTTTCTCTTTGTCTAAAAGCTCTCGTTTCTTATTCAGTCATGGTTCAGTTCTGATTTTAACCAGTGTAGTCTACGTCCTGGTTTAGTCCTCAGACCTGCCACAGACCGCGGCTGTGCCCAAGTTTAGCTAAGTTTAGTTAGTTATAGCTTTGCTTCACTTAGTAGCGAAAATAAGGTTTTTCATGATTGATCCATGGATATGTCAGGCAACTGGGACACCACGCTAAAATGGCGCTGTCCGTTGTCATGGTAATCACGTGACTGTGACGTACACGCCGTCTTCGAGAATCAATCTATTGGTTAA
The DNA here is from genome assembly GCA_007210695.1 of Neogobius melanostomus. Taxonomy (NCBI): domain Eukaryota; kingdom Metazoa; phylum Chordata; class Actinopteri; order Gobiiformes; family Gobiidae; genus Neogobius; species Neogobius melanostomus. The sequence goes on along the minus strand of VHKM01000523.1, from coordinate 55,942 downwards.
AACAACCAATCTTAAAAATGGTAGTGTTTTTAACTAATATAGATAAAAACACTACCATTTTAGATATTGTTTTGTCTTATTTTTGTTCTTGTACTATTTGATTGTATATAAATAATGTAAATTTGTACATTTTGGGCTTTTATTTATGTTGCCTAGTAGCTATGGATTTTAATCATTTTACTAATATATAGGTAAACATATAGGTGCCATTCATCTTTGTCAGTAAACATCAATACTATATTTTAGTCTCCCCATGTAATAATAGCTCCGACCGCATGACAGTTGGCCATATACCCCCATTCATTTTCCTGCAATAATAAGTATAAGGGCCCACACCAGACGTATGTGCAGTCACTGTTGATACGGTGAGTTTATGTCTGAATGGAGGACAGCACTTCACGCTCCAAGGCGATTTTAATAGGCCTTTGCAACGGCAGGACGCTCGGGCCTAAATATAACACAATTCATGTAGTTAGGTGTGCAAGTGTGCTTTTTGAAACCACAAAGACAAATACTGTTAAGAATAATACACCATAATTATGCTATTAATATGTAACGAAAAAGCACATACAATGTGGTGTACAATTAAAGCATTTAATGCAATATATATATATATATATATAAGTTTTCCACTTCGTATTTGTTTAACCAGGGTATGTAGTTTAGTTTAGTTTATTTATTTGTTTGAGCAGATAACCTGCTCAAAGGGAGTGGGCTGAAGCCAAAGGCTTATAAGCGCCCACCCCGAAATAAAATAATAACATTACATTTAACATTTACAAGGTAGCAAATCATAAACAAAGGAACATAGGGCAAAGTAACAATAATAATGAAGAATAAAATAAAACAACAGCAAAATAAAGAACCAACAAAAGCATGTGCTACTTTTATGTTATAAAGGTGCATTAATACATATTATACTCTGAGATCTTGCTACTTCCCAGTTGTCATTACCATCCTCCATATAATTTTCATTTGTGTTGTTGTTGTTGTATATTATTTAATTGAGTTATGTGGGAAGTATGATGTAAGCCCTGCATAATGAGGTGCATTAAAAAGCCAGGGTGTAGAGCGGGCCAGTTGAAGAGGGCAGTAACTCCCCCTCAACAACCCCCACCCAGCTGCCCTAACAGCTGATTTTGTAGATGATGTTCCTATGCTGAGTGGTGCATTAAAAGACAAGGTTTTGAGCCTGTTGGGAGGTCCCTCTCAACAGATTCATAACTTGCCTACCCTAATTCTCAATTTGTAAATTTGAGCAATAGAATGACAACCGTTCCAAGCAGCAACACTCTTCCTTGAGTATAGAGGAAACACACATAATTGATCCTACTGCGCCTCCTAGTGGCAACACATTTCTTGTTCTCTGTATATTTCAAAAGTCTTTTGTTTGTATTTATATTTGAACAGGTTGATGTTTGGACTTCGTTTCAACTCCATTTCCAGTTTATTCCACAATTGTACACCATTAACTGTTGGACTAAAACTTTTCAAAGTTGAGTTATGTTTCTGAATCCTAAAGTTTAATTCGTCACGTAATTCATAACGACCAGTACGTTCTTGGAACCTTCTTTGTATTTGGCCCGGTAACAGTTTGTATCTTGCTTTGTATAACATCTGTACGTATAGATGTTATACGTACATACATAGCATACAGATGCTATGTATGTATAGCATCTGTATGCTATACATACAGATGCTATACATAGCATATGTATGTATAGCAATCTGTATGTATAGCAATCATTTACCTACAAGTTTACAGTGCCTCTTGAAAGTACTAATACACCTTGAACTTCTGCACATTTTGTCATGTTTACAACCATAAACATAAAGATTATATTTTGATGTTTTACTGAAAGTTCACACACAAGTAACAGACAACTGTGAAGTGAAAGCAAAATGATACATGATTCTGTTATTTTACAAAAAATAGAAATAGAAAAGTGGGGCGTGCATAAGTATTCATACAGCATTTTCTGAGTGCATTAAATTGCCTTTATAACATTCCTAATGACTGCAGAAAGTTCACACCTTGCCCTAACCATTAATAGAGTCCACCTGTGTGTAATCTACTCTCAGTATAATTCCAGCTGTTCTGTGAGGGCCTCAGAGCTATGTCAGAGTGTATTGGTCACTAAACAACATCATGAAGGCCAAGGAGCACACCAGAGAGGTCAGGGATAAAGCTGTGGAGAAGTTTAAAGCAGCGTTAAGTTATACAAAGATTTCCCAAGATTTGAACATCTCACGGAGCACTGTTGAATCCATCATTCAGAAATGGAAAGAGTATAGCACCACTGTGAACTTACCAAGACATGGCCGTCCACCTAAACTAACAGACCGAACAAGGAGAGCACTGGTCAGAAATGTAACCAAGTGCCCCAAGATAACTCTGGAGGAGCTGCGACGTACTGCCGCTGAGCTGGGGGAATCTGTACATGGGACAACTATAAGTCGTACTCTACACAAATCTGGCCTTCATGGACGAGTGGCAAGAAGAAAGCCATTATTGAAAGGAGGACATAAGAAATCCTGTTTGAAGTTTGCTAGAAGTCATATGGAGGACACAGCTACCATGTGGAAGAAGGTGCTTTGGTCAGATGAGACAAAAATTGAACTTTTTGGCCCAAATGCAAAACGTTATGTATGGAGCAAACCTAACACTGCTCATTGTCCTGAGTGCACCATCCCCAGTGTCAAATATGGTGGGGGGAGCATCATGCTATGGGGCTGCTTTTCCTCAGCGGGGACTGGGAAGATTGTAAGAATAGTTGGGAAGATGGATGGAGCCAAATAGAGAGACATTTTGGAGGAAAACCTGCTGGAGTCAGCAAGAGAATTGAGGCAGGGGCGGAGATTCACCTTCCAGCAGGACAATGACCCTAAACACAAAGCTAAATCTATAATGGAATGGTTTCAAAACAAACATATTCATGTGTTAGAATGGCCCAGTCAAAGTCCTGACCTAAATCCTATTGAAAATCTGTGGAAAGACCTGAAAACTGCTGTTCACAAACGCTCTCCTTCTAATGTGACAGAGCTTGAGTTGTTTTGTAAAGAGGAATGGGCTAAAATGTCAGTCTCTACATGTGCAAACCTTGTAGTCATACCCCAGAAGACTTGCTGCTGTTATTGCAGAAAAAGAGGGTTCCACAAAGTATTAAGTCATGCTGTATGAATACTTATGCACGCCCCACTTTTCACTTTTCTATTTTTTGAAAAATAACAGAATCATGTATCATTTTGCTTTCACTTCACAGTTGTCTGTTACTTGTGTGTGAACTTTCAGTAAAACATTCAAAATAAAATCTTTATGTTTATGGTTGTAAACATGACACATGTGCAAAAGTTCAAGGTGTATTAGTACTTTCGAGAGGCACTGTAATAATGTGAGTGCTTTATTTGTCATTGTACAATTGTATAACAAAATGTGGTTCAGGTGTTAGTCCTGAGCCGCTGTGGACCGACCTGAGCAGCTTGTTTTTGGAGGTCGTTGAAACTGGAGAACTGCCTTCAGTCTCCTCTGAAACGGTGCAGCGTCTCCTGGGTTTGTCCCTGTTTCAGAGCGTGGTGTCCTGCACTGGTCAGCTCCTCCACCTCCTTCTGCTCCCTCCGTTCCACAAGTCTTTCAACATCTTCCGGGAAGAGTAGCAGACAAATACATGTACATTTCTATCATTTCTTTCTGTTACGATCTACTCGCACTCAGACACTAACACACCAATAACGTATCAGTATCATCATCGTCTCCATGTACCTGCTTCTGTTGCATCTTCCTCAATAAACTCACTGAACTGTACCTTTTGAAGTTTGCCTTTTCCTTCTGACCGAGGAAGACCGATAATGTAGTTCCCATTGTCTTCTGCAGGTGTCCAGTCGCCCTCGCTGAGTCCTGGCCCTGAACTGAAGCAGGAAATCCCAGAGAGTCCACAGATTAAAGAGGAGGAAGAGGAACAGGAACAGAGCGTCAAACAGGAGGAAGAGGAAGAGGGCGTCAAACAGGAGGAAGAGCAGCTGCCAGTGTAGGTTCCACCACTTTAAACTTCACACTCATTTCACTGATAAATCCTCACTTTACATTTTTAAATCTATGTTTTTAATCATTTTCAGGTCTGTCCCTGAGTCCAGCGCCGTCTGTGTGAAGAGGGAAGACTCTGACACTGACAACGATGACGACTGCGAACTATTCAGGTGTTCATCTGCCAAAAGCACAGCTCTATTCCCCAAAAACCAGTCTGCACCAGAGCCCAGCGCCTCTGTGAACGATGAGGAGCTGTCAGGAGCTGCTCCTTCAGCTTTGGGGAAGAAGCATCAGTGCTTAGTTTGTAAAAAGAGATTTGTGACGAAACAGGTTTTACAAGATCATGTCAGAGTTCACACAGGAGAGAGACCTTACTGCTGCTCAGTCTGTGGGAAAACATTCACCCAAAGGAGTAATCTCTCGACTCATGAGAGAGTCCACTCAGGAGCCGAGGGGAAGAAGCATCAGTGCTCAGTTTGTAAAAGGAGATTTAGTCAGAAACACGTTTTACGAAAACATGTTCGAGTTCACACAGGAGAGAGACCATACAGCTGCTCAGTCTGTGGGACAACATTTGCTCAAAAGATTAATCTCTCGAAACATGAGAGAAGCCACTCAGTAGAGAGGCCATACAGCTGTCCAGTCTGTAACAAACATTCACCCAAAAGGGTAATCTAACTGTACACATGAAAATGCACTCGGGAGAGAAGTCGTACAGCTGTTCACTGTGTGAGAAAAGCTTTTACCAAAAGCATCCTCTAAGTTTACACATGAAATATCACTCAGCAGAGAGACCGTACAGTTGTACAGCCTGTAGTAAAACCTTTGTTGAAAAGAAGAATCTAATGAAACACATGAAATGTCACTCGAGAGAGAGACCTTACAGTTGTACAGTTTGTAATAAACCTTTGTCCGTAAGTATGATCTAAAAAACATGGGAATGTACACAGGAGAAAAGTCTTACAACGGTCAGTTTGTAAGGCATTTCTCAAACAGAGCACTCTTGAAATCCATAAATGAACATACACCGTTGTTAAATCTGTGGGACTATGTTAAAACATAGTGATCATTTAAATAAATACTACTTTACTGTCCGAGTAGAAAATTGTACATGAACATCACCTCATCTCGTATTTTCCAGTGGGAAACTGGGAGATCATTTTGATGCCTGAGATACGATAACCTTTGAACACGGGAAAGGGACGGGCTGATCGATGCCAAAGGAGCATCAGCACCAGTTAGGAAATGTAAAACATGTGGCAGCAATAAAGCTCAATGTCCATCCACTTCTCAAGGTCACATGTTTGGAAGTAAAAAATCACATTAAAGTTTTATATTTGATGCTAAAATTTCATCTTTAAAATAGTTTCAAATCACTGCAGCAGTTAATTAGCTCTGTGCTAAACTACAACACACACAGTTAAATTGGAGATTTGTGTAAAATGTTATAAACTGATATATAAAATAATTAAATAACTCATATTATCAAATATTTTTCATGTATTGAGTGTTTTCTTTTTCGTTGAATATCCTCACAATTGACAGTAGTTGGCTCATAACTGATTAGCCGGCGTCGTGCTTTGAAACTCTTAATATTTGAAAATTTCCAAAAGTTGATGCAAAAAATTAGTGGGACTTTTTTGCAGTTTTTCTACAATGACAATTAAAGCATATGTGCTGTTTGAAATTTTTGAAATTTTAATGCTAAAAATTAACGGGATTTTTTTTTTAAAGTCGTGACCTATTATAAACTCAAACGGACGACTTAAATGTTCTGTCCCAAAGCACCTTCAGAAACACTTTTAGATTGACCCACAATATCGGCTACAGGAGCTCCATGTTCATTTATGTAATGTCTTTCACATAAATTTTGTAATAATACTATTTAATATTAATAATGCAAAATAATCAGTTTACAAATGTAAAGGACTAACACCTGAACACTATTTCATTGTACAGCTGTACAATGACAATAAAGCACTTCCTTACTTATATGATTAGCCCATATGATATGAACAGTATCAATGAAGAAAGGGAGATTCTGCCCTTTAGAATCACACCACCATAGTGTGATGTTTTTATGTTACAAATGTAACTGCATTTAATGTTTGATTTTTCAATGTTATTGTTTTTCTATTCGCCTGAATTCAAAGAGTAAAGAGGAAACAATGTGTGTCCTTGTTTGGAGTATTTTTCTGACTGGTTCACTCCACAAATCTGTCGAAGAAATGGAAAGAGCTGTATAGGGGCCAAATATGGCATGAAATAATTTGTGTTTGTGTTGTGCCCTCTTGTGTACACTGTGTGGCGCTGTCGCCATGTGTGTATATATATGCCAGGGCAATCAATGGACAGACAGGTGTTGACCCGTAAGGGCACACAGGTTTTTGACCGCTTTTGGCAGAGTTTGTGGCACTGTTCTTGTGTTTTTTTAATGGATTTTTACCCTTTGGACGTTATGGATATTGCACTGAAATAAATTATGAACTTTGCACCTAACTGGAATTGTATGGACCATATTTTGATGAACACGAAACAACAGGTAAACAGCCGCCTAGCGCGTCATACCCACCTATCGAGGCAACATCTCATTAGCCCAGTACTAGGCCGGCTATTATAAGCTGCTTCAGGTGATGGGGTTCCTCAGGGGTCTGTCCTGGGACCAGCCCTCTTCATAGTCTTTATAAATATCTACCACAGACTTTTATTTAGGTATGTTAAATGCATTTACGTCTTGATTAAATGAGGAAGAATGCACACTTGAGTATCTCTAAAAGTACAAACACATATAACTTTACCATATTTAACCAAGTGCTGACTTCCTTTGGCGCCAGCGTCATATTCCATCAGCGTTATGTAATTAATGTTGCGTAATAATATTTAACTATTTAAGATATTTAAATTTATTCAGCAAAGCTAGCTTATTAGGAACACTGGTTTCCGGTTGGGGACTCGCTTCAATAATGCAAATGATCAATGTTATGTTTGGAAAGCCACAATCACAATCATCGGCAAATCCAATCACCTACACATGTACGCTCTAAATTATTGTGTATTTGATCTGTTAATGACCTGCCAGAAAACCTATAAACGATTGATCCTGGAGAGCGCCATTGTGATGGAAAGTAACAGCAGGGGTTGTAACCAAAACAGTGGTTGCTCATGTACCAATGGCATTGTAGTCAGTGCTTACAGCATTAGGTCTTTTGATTTGTGTTCTGGAACCATAAACTGTCCCAACTGTACAGATCTATTCAAAGGCGTGTTGGGACCTCATTTCGGCCCGGAAATTGAACTGAATCTGTCATCGGAGGCACATTCAGAAGTCGAAGTCAGATGTTTTCCACACAATCTTTTACACTGAAAAGTTTAACACCGGAAGTTAAACACATTGACGCACTGCCTTCTGGGACATTTAACGCGTGTGTGATTTTTCCTCCACTGAATGTAGAGTTATTGCCGTATTCTCGTCCTTACAATGTCCCGACCCTCAGGCAGCGGGCCCGGAGGGACGGAGGAAACCGGAGGAGTCGTTTGTTCTTTAACGGGGACGAAAGAAAGTACGAGCTGTGGGAAAGTAAATTCTTGGGACACTTGCGGCAACTTGGGCTAAAGAGCGCCATTTTGGACGAGCCAGACCAAGAACAAGAGGAGAAATACAACGAAGAGAGAAATAAAGAAGCTTATGCGGAGCTTATTCAGGTGTTGGATGACAAAAGCCTTTCCCTCGTGAGGAGAGAAGCCACAGACGATGGAAGGAAAGCGCTAAAGATCCTCCGAGAGCACTACACTGGTGAGACACAGCACGGGGTTAGCCTGACCTGCACACGGAGCTAACAGCAAAACAAGAGCCAGTGTTTACAATGGAGCAGTATACAGTTAGGGTTGCCAACTTGAGAACAGAAAAATAAGGGACACTTTTGGGCGACCAGGGCGAGGGGGCGACAACGAAATCAGTAGAGCTTGTGATCTGTAATTACAGATTATTATTTCATTTGCTGTAACCAGGTTTTTAACATGCATGCATCCAAACAATGTTGGATCATTTTTTTATTATTATTAATCGGTTAAACACTTTCTTTCTGTAAGGTTAGGTACTGCATGCTTATTAGCAGTGGTTAAAGTGGACTCTAGAAGACTCAGAACGCTACATTAGGCCGATATTGGGTGTTTGTATACAGGGGCGCAACTACCCACTTTCTGGGGGTATGAACCCCTCCCCCCGGAAAAAAATCGGGGGGTGGGCGGCTATGAGGAAATGGCCTATGAGGCGCTGCTGTCCCTTGCGCGCCGAGTCCGACTATATTTAAATATATTTTTCTCTCTATCGTATTCGTAGTGATGGGATTATCAGCTCTTTTTGGTGAACCAGATCATTTGGATCGGCTTACTAAAAAGAGCCGGCTCTTTTGGCTCCCAAATGGCAACATATACACTTTAAATTTCAGACGGAATTAGCAGAAATTGTCATTCATGGCTCGTTAAATGAGCCTTTTGAGTACTCCATGCACAAAACAACAACTATAATCAAGAAAGAAATGAAAAGAACATTAGATTTTTTTTCATTGCTATTATACGGCTTATATTAATCTGTGTCCACACTTTTAAAGCTGGTGGTATTAGTTTCACACACGTACTTTTTTATTTACTGTTAAAATCCTAGTGTTTCTCACCAGTCCCTCAGCTGCGGTAGCTCCGCCCCTGTTCCTGCTCCGTAGCTCCTGCAGCCTCACACTGAGAGAGGGATTAGACTCCAGACATCACTGAAGTCCAAACTCTAGCAGGACTTCTCTTGTACTGCTTTTGTTGCTGTTTTAATGAGCTCATACACATGAGGAAAAGGCGACGTATCGCCGCCCAGCGCGTGTGATGCATCGTTTACTTTTCACTCCACAAAACCAGCGTAACTCTATCTAACCATAAAACCCAACATATGAGTCGGATTGTTCTCAAATAAAAAATGACTTAAAGCTAGAGATGCGCTGATTACATTCATGGATGAGTATAAGTTTGTAGAGTTCTTAGTTTTGTGTAAACAGCAGTGCGTTCTTCGCACACGGGCTAAGGCTGCAAGGTTTACAACACCTTTCTCTCTCTCTTCCCGACCCCATTATCTTTCCCTTTCTCTGTCTCTCTCTCTCTCTCTCTTTTCTCTCTGAGGTGAGTGTAGCGCAGACCGGTGCAAGTGGAGCTTGATAAACATGTAAACTTAAAAAAAAAAAAAAACGGCTCACGGGTGAGACTGACTCTCATCGTTCACTGTACCGACTCGTTCGCGACCGACCCATCACTGTCCGTCCTTCTGGCGCCCCCCTGTCCTTTCGGCGCCCCTATGCAAGGCATATATTGCATATGCCCTTTTTGCGCCACTGTGTGTATATTACATGTAACTGAAGGTGTTTTATATTACTTTCATTTATTTATTTGAAAAAATAAGTTTTAAACCATTTTACAGAATAACTCTTCTTTCTGTGCTGTTGTTTGAAATACTCCCAGAAAGTTAGAGCAACAGCCAGTCGTCCCCAGAAAATTTTGGATTAATCAGATACGATTTTGTGTAATTTGGTGTATTTTAGGCAAAAATATGCCGTTTAAATTAGCCTTATACAGTGATGAACTGTATAAGGCTAATTTATTTAGCTAAATTACTTTCCTAAAAAAAAAAGAAAAGAAAATCAACACTGATTTTTATTTTATAGCTGCAATTGGACTACTTTTATTATTTATTCTATTTATTTATTTATTTTTTATGTACTGTCAAAATCCTGTGCAAGTGTTTCCCTGGGGCCCCTCTGCTGCCCGTGTCCCGCGCCACTCCGCACTGTTTTATTTCCTTTTGTCTTCATTATGCTTCCTAAATTAATCTGTAAAACCGAAAATATGAGGCCGATTGATATGAAATAAAAAGTGGGCTAAAGCTTGGGAAGAGTAGACTTCGTTCATTAGTTAGTTTATGTCCGTAAACTTGATGATTTCGTGATAAATGCTGTTGTATTGAGGTGCATTAAACCCGCGCACATGGGGAGCGGACTGAGCTGCTGCTGATCTTCAGTTTCTCTCTGAAGAGTGGACTTCTGTCCAGCGCAGATTTAGTGAGTGACGGGCTTGGATCTGTTATATTATGACGAGGAGAAAGAGAGGATCCTCAAAATACGGGACAAAAGCCGTCCCTTATTGATTCAATACCTTTATTTTTAAAAATATGGGACGATTCCGTATTTCAAGGGACGGTTTGCAACCCTATATACAGTAGATCACCAATGCTGTCGGTTAAAGACAGAGCCATGAGGTTTAATGTGAAGCCACAATGCTAAAGTACCAAATAAATACTCAAGTAAGAGTAACATTACTTTGAGATAATTTAAGCCAAGTAGAAGTAAAAAGTAGTGGCCCAAATAATTCTCGAAGACGGCGTGTACGTCAGTCATGTGATCATACAGACGGCATCGCGTCATAGGAGGTAGGGATGGAAACATAAACCGTTAAAAAGAATAGACAGCTCCTCCTCACTCCTCCCCGTTTACCACAATGACCACGTTCGAGGGGAAACTATGGCGGATTTACAGACTCCTCCTCCCCAGCTCTGACGAAGCATGTTCCTAATAAGGGCATAAGGGCGGGAGCTTCACTGTAGACTCGGCCCTTGCGTGACGTGTAGCTCGCGCAGCTCCAATGCTAACAGTCCGACCTCCGTTAAGTACGAGATTAAAAAACGTTTTTTTTTCGAAAACCAGCCTGGTTTCTATTTTTTTTACTAACCCAGCGTTATCTCAGGAGGAATATGTAGCCCCGCGTGCTCAGAGATGGATCAGCGCATATCGTAAAGCAGGGTGGTGTCGCAAAACCACAAGGCAGAGTTTCTTTGCGAAAAAGTTATTTTTTATTCTTGTTTATAATCACTTAATATAAACTTAGAGGATGCATAGTGACAAGACAACACTAATAAATTCTTATGGCCTATTTAATGAAATATTTGCTTTAATAATTGATTAAATTAGGTTAGAAACGATAGAAACGATAGAAGAGAAATGGCACGATAGACACTTTTCTATCGTCCCACGATATGTATCGTCATATCGCCCAGCACTACAGTGCAGAGACCGGAGCACTGGACTAATGTGGTGGTATTTCCTGGTTCTTGTCAGGACTCGAGCAGCAGCGTTCTGGATGTTCTGCAGCTCTAACAGCTCGTTTAGAAAGGCCAGTGAGCAGGCCGTTACAGTAGTCTAACCTGCAGGAGACAAATGCATGGATGAGTCTCTCTAAGTCTGGTTTTGACACTATTCCTCTGATCTTAGTGATGTTTTTCAGATGGTAAAAAGCTGATGACGTTATTGCTTTGATGTGGCTGTTTAAGTTCAGGTCTGAGTCCATGATTACTCCTAGATTTCTAACCTGATTTTTTGGTTTCAGAGCGAGAGACTCAAGGTGACTGATAACACTTTGTCTTTGTGTCTGTGGGACAAAGACAATGATCTCAGTTTTGTCTGAGTTTAGTTGGAGAAAGTTGTTTTGCATCCACAAACTGATCTGTTCGATGCAGTGACAGAGAGTATCTACAGGCCCATGTTCACCTGCCGTCAGTGACACGTAGATCTGAGTGTCATCTGCGTAGTTGTGGTACGACACATTGTTGCTGTTTATTAGCTGACCCAATGGAAGCATGTACAAGTTGAATAAGAGGGGTCCCAAGATTGACCCCTGGGGACTCCACAGGTCATGGAAATTTTGTCTGAGACACAGTTGCCAATTTCGACAAAGTACGTCCTATCCTCGAGATAGGACTTGAACCAGTTTAGAGCAGTACCAGAGATTCCCACCCAGTTTTCTAACCTGTGAAGTAAGATCCCGTGGTCCAGCAGAACTAAAACTGAGACCTTACCTGCATTGGTGTTCATACGGATATCATTTGTCACCTTGATCAGAGCTGTCTCAGTGCTGTGGTGGGGCCTAAATCCGGACGGGAAAGTATCAAACACATTGTTAGATAGGAGAAAGTAAGTGAGCTGTTGATATATTACTCACCGTCACCGTTTGAGACGGTGAGCGTATCAGTATCATCATCGTCTCCATGTACCTGCTTCTGTTGCATCTTACTCAATAAACTCACTGAACTGTACCTTTGAAGTTTGCCTTTTACTTCTGACCGAGGATGACAGATAATGTAGTTCCCATTGTCTCCTGCAGGTGTCCAGACGCCCTCGCTGAGTCCCGGCTTCGGTCTGAAGCAGGAAATCCCAGAGAGTCCACAGATTAAAAAGGAGCCAGAGGAACAAAGCGTCAAACAGGAGGAAGAGCAGCTGCTAGTGTAGGCTCCACCGCTTTAACCACACTCACATTTCACTGATAAATACTCACTTTACATTTTTAATTCTATCTTTTTAATCATTTTCAGGTCTGTCCCAGAGTCCAGCGCCGTCTGTGTGAAGAGCGAAGACTCTGACACGGACAACGATGACGACTGGGAACTATTCAGTTGTTCAACTGCCAAAGCACAGCTCTATTCCCCAAAAAACAGTCTGCACCAGAGCCCAGCGCCCCTGTGAACGATGAGGAGCTGTCAGGAGCTGCTCTGTCAGCTTTGGGGAAGAAGCATCAGTGCTTAGTTTGTAAAAAGAGATTTTTGACAAAATGGGTTTTACAAGATCATGTCAGAGTTCACACAGGAGAGAGACCTTACTGCTGCTCAGTCTGTGGGAAAACATTCACCCAAAGGAGTAATCTCTCGACTCATGAGAGAGTCCACTCAGGAGCCGAGGGGAAGAAGCATCAGTGCTCAGTTTGTAAAAGGAGATTTCGTCTGAAACATATTTTACAAAGACACCTTCAACTTCACACAGGAGAGAGGCCATACAGCTGTTCAATCTGTAACAAAACATTCATCCAACATATTAATCTAACTGCACACATGAGACTGCACTCAGGAGAGAGGCCTTACAGCTGTTCACTGTGTGAGAAGACATTTTACCAGAATCATGAACTAATTGTACACATGAAATATCACTCGGGAGAGAGACCTTACAGTTGTACAGCCTGTAATAAACATTTTGTTGAAAAGAAGGTTCTAAATGCACACATGAAATATCACTCTGGAGAGAGACCTTACAGCTGTTTAGTTTGTAATAAAACCTTTGTTGAAAAGAAGGATCTAAATGCACACATAAAATATCACTCGGGAGAGAGGCCTTACAGTTGTTTAGTTTGTAATAAACCTTTGTTGAAAGAAGACTCTAAATGCGCACATGAAATGTCACTCAGGAAAGAGGCCTTACAGCTGCTCAGCCTGTAATAAAACCTTTGTCCTCAAGAGATATCTAAAAACACATGAGAATTCACACAGGAGAAAGCCTTCAGTTTGTAAGGGCATTTCCCAAACAGAACATGCTTGAATTTCATACACAAACACATACAGGTGACAGACCTTTCAGATGTTCATTCTGGGGGACTATACTCAAACAGTGGTCATGTAACCTCCCCTATGAGAACTCACACTGGAGAGAGGCCTTACAGCTGTACAGTTTGTGAGAAAATATATTAACAAGCGCAGGCTGAAAGCACATCTGAGAAGCTCAAGGACTAGATCCTTCCATCTGTTTATATGTTTTTTATGTTACAAATATAATTTCATCTTTAAATGTTATTGTTTTTTACTTTGCTGAATTAACAGAATAAAGAGGAAACAATGTGTGTCCTTGTTGGGAGTCTTTTTCTGACTGGTTTGCTCCACACATGTTTATCTGTCGAAGAAATGGAAAGAGCTGCGTCAGGTGATGGTGTTCCTCAGGGGTCTGTCCTGGGCCCAGCCCTCTTCATTGTCTTTATAAATGATATCCCACAGCCTTTTATACTCAAGAGTCTGTCCTTGTTTATTTTAACAGAGCCTTGTCAGTATTTACATTTAAGATATTTATATTTATTCAGCAAACCTATCTGTTAAGCAAGACTGATTTCCGGTTTGGGACTCGCTTCAATAATGCAAATGATGAATCTTATGTTTGGAAAGCCACAGCAGTCCTGGTCTCTTGTGACTGCAATTGGCACACGTTTCTTTTACTCCTGTTCTCTCCTCATCCCCCCCTCCCCCGCGCTCTAATGTATCGTGTTTTTGACCTGTTAGTGACCCAGTGGCTGCGTGAGTAGTTAGCACGCTGCCTTTGTTTTCCATCACAGTGGCCTCTATAACACTCCAGGAGCAGTTATTTTTGTCAGGGGTTCTGGCAGATTTTCTAGATGGAATGCATGCGTAACCATGGAGATGGTTTCATAAACAGTGAAAACGTGCCAAAAACAATTGATCCTGGAGCGCCACTGTGATGGAAAGTAAAGGCGCCTTTATTAATCTCTGTAGAGAAATTTGTGCTCTGTCACAAAGTCAGATGTTTTCCACACCGTCACCTTTTACACTGAAAACTTTAACACCGGAAGTTAAACACATTGACGCACTGCCTTCTGGGACATTTAACGCGTGTGTGATTATTCCTCCACTGAATGTAGAGTTATTGCCGTATTCTCGTCCTTACAATGTCCCGACCCTCAGGCAGCGGGCCCCGGAGGGACGGAGGAAACCGGAGGAGTCGTTTGTTCTTTAACGGGGACGAAAGAAAGTACGAGCTGTGGGAAAGTAAATTCTTGGGACACTTGCGGCAACTTGGGCTAAAGAGCGCCATTTTGGACGAGCCAGACGAAGAACAAGAGGAGAAATACAACGAAGAGAGAAATAAAGAAGCTTATGCGGAGCTTATTCAAGTGTTGGATGACAAAAGCCTTTCCCTCGTGAGGAGAGAAGCCACAGACGATGGAAGGAAAGCGCTAAAGATCCTCCGAGAGCACTACACTGGTGAGACACAGCACGGGGTTAGCCTGACCTGCACACGGAGCTAACAGGAAAACAAGAGCCAGTGTTTACAATGGAGCAGTATACAGTAGATCACCAATGCTGTTGGTTAAAGGAACAGGCCAGTGTTTTTCCATACTGAGATCTGTTCTTACCTGAGCTTAGACGAGTTGATGCGTACCTGTCTGGTCTTTGTGCGTGCGCTCATTCACTCAAATGTTGTTAGTATTTAGCCTCTCCCAGCAAAGATATAGCTCCAAACTGGGGTGAAGTTAGAAGCTACCAAGCACCTGGAGTACAATATTACTGCGCGGACGTCGAAGTACTCCAGGTGTAATTACGCCTCACAATATAGTTACCCTTTTTATACACTTAGAAAATGGACATGTTGGATTTTGTGTAACTAGACTTGGATCGTGTAACGTTTCATGTAACTATTTAAATGGGGGAAACATGGAGGAGCTTGGTAGCTTCTAACTTGTATTTATTTATTTATTTAATAGGGACAGTGCATATTAATGAACATCTGTAGTTACAGTGTAAATATGCCAGAATATAGCAAACATGCTAATTTCCATCTGCAGTCCCTAGGCAGGTGACACAGAAACAATTAAAATTACATTTGCATTCAATTACAGGAAGGCATAAAACATATACATATATATACACTCAACAAAAATATAAACGCAACACCTTTGTTTCTGCTCCCATTTTTCATGAGATGGACTTAAAGATCTAAAATTCATTCCAGATACACAATATTACCGTTTCTCTCAAACATTGTTCACAAATCAGTCTAAATGTGTGATAGTGAGCACTTCTGCTTTGCTGAGATAATCCATCCCACCTCACAGGTGTGCCACATCAAGATGCTGATCTGACATCATGATTAGTGCACAGGTGTACCTTATACTGCCCACAATAAAAGGCCACCCTGAAATGTGCAGTTTTGTCTCACAGCAAAATGACACAGATGTCACAAGCATTGAGGGAGCGTGCACTTGGCATGCTGACAGCAGGAATGTCAACCAGATCTGTTGCTCGTGCATTGAATGTTCATTTCTCCACCATAAGCCGTCTCCAAAGGCGTTTCAGAGAATATGGCAGTACATCCAACCGGCCTCACAACCGCAGACCACGTGTAACCACACCAGCCCAGGACCTCCACATCCAGCAGGTTCACCTCCAAGATCGTCTGAGACCAGCCACTCAGACAGCTGCTGAAACAATTGGTTTGCATAACCAAACAATTTCTGCACAAACTGTCAGAAACCGTCTCAGGGAAGCTCAACTGCATGCTCGTCGTCCTCATCGGGGTCTTGACCTGACTCCAGCTCGTCGCCGTAACAGACTAGAGTGGGCAAATGCTCACATTCGATGGCGTCTGGCACGTTGGAGAGGTGTTCTCTTCACGGATGAATCTCGGTTTACATTGTTCAGGGCAGATGGCAGACAGCGTGTGTGGCGTCGTGTGGGTGAGCGCTTTGCTGATGTCAATGTTGTGGATCGAGTGGCCCATGGTGGTGGTGGGGTTATGGTATGGGCAGGCATCTGTTATGGACGAAGAACACAGGTGCATTTTATTGATGGCATTTTGAATGCACAGAGATACTGTGATGAGATCCTGAGGCCCATTGTTGTGCCATACATCCATGAACATCACCTCATGTTTCAGCAAGATAATGCACGGCCCCATGTTGCAAGGATCTGTACACAATTCTTGGAAGGTGAAAATGTCCCAGTTCTTGCATGGCCAGCATACTCACCGGACATGTCACCCATTGAGCATGTTTGGGATGTGCTTGACCGGCGAATACAACAGCGTGTACCAGTTCCCACTAATATCCAGCAACTTCGCACAGCCATTGAAGAGGAGTGGACCAACATTCCACAGGCCACAATTGACAATCTGATCAACTCTATGCGAAGAAGATGTGTTGCACTGCATGAGGCAAATGGTGGTCACACCAGATACTGACTGGTTCTGAGTCCCCAGACCCCCAATAAAGCAAAAACTGCACATTTCAGGGTGGCCTTTTATTGTGGGCAGTATAAGGTACACCTGTGCACTAATCATGATGTCAGATCAGCATCTTGATGTGGCACACCTGTGAGGTGGGATGGATTATCTCAGCAAAGCAGAAGTGCTCACTATCACACATTTAGACTGATTTGTGAACAATGTTTGAGAGAAATGGTAATATTGTGTATCTGGAATGAATTTTAGATCTTTAAGTCCATCTCATGAAAAATGGGACCAGAAACAAAGGTGTTGCGTTTATATTTTTGTTGAGTGTATATATACACACACATACTTACACATACACACACATATATACATAAGAGGCCGGATTAAAAGTGGTTGCACAGTTGATTGTCTTTAATCCATTGTTTGAGGTGCAATTTGAAAGTGACCAGTGATGGACATTCTCTTATGGACAGAGGAAGCCTAACTGTTTGGAGCTATACCTTTGCTGGGAGGCTAAATGCTAACAACATTTGAGTGACTGAGCGCATGCACACAGACCAGACAGGTACGCATCAACTCGTCTAAGCTCAGGTAAGAACAGATCTCGGTGTGGAAGAACGGTGGCCTTTCCTTTAAAGACAGAGCCATTATTCTTTGCTTACATCAGTGGTTTTCAGCTCTGGGACCTAAAGTGGTCTGTGAGTCTTTTTCACCGAACATTTCAGATCAGAGGTGGAGAAAGTACCAAATATTTACTCAAGTAAGAGTAAAAAAGTACTTGGAGAACATTTTACTTGAGTACTGTGAGTATCTGAGTAACGGCTTGAGCGTAAAAGTTTGATTCATGTTTCAGTAACGAAATAAATGAGAAAAAAACATGAAATTATGAGAAATGTTGATCTTTTCAAAGAAAATCCCATAAAACCAAAACAAATAATACATTTTTAATGTATTAACTTCATCAAAATAACATTTGTCACTTAAAGATTTACTCACAGTGGCAAGAGTTACTTTTACTACAGATACTTCATTTTAATATTACTCAGATGGAAGTAAAAAGTACTGTATGAGAAATATTACTCGCTAAAGTACAATTACTTTATGTTGCACGTCTGCATCGAGACAAATTCCCAGTTTATGAACTTGTTCTCAAACCATGGCAATAAAAACTATTCTGATTTAAAAAGTGACTTGAGTAAATGTAACTAAGTACTACCCACCTTAAAATGATCACCTAAAAAGTGCAGCACTGTCTTAGTCTGACTCAACTCACGTGTATTTAAAATAATGCACTAAAGGTTGTAATATGTGCTATATTCATATTTGTGATTTACTTAATACTAATGTATTGGCACCACACTGTTAATTAACTTAAAGAGATATTTCAGGATTTTTGACATTGGGCCTCATTTCCTAGTTATCCAGAGTGTTGTTGATGTCTGGAGATATTTTTTTCTTAAATTCATGCAGTTCTTATATTTGAAGAGTCTAGTGGCGCTAGGCTAGGGCAAGGCTAGTGCATGTCTATGGTATCAGTTAGCCTGCATTAAAAACAGTCTGACCCACTCCACAGTGCACCTGAGGTAAATCACTTATAACACCAGACTAACCATATAAATGTCTGTGTTAATAGAATAATGTTTGAAATATAACTGACCTTGTATCACATGAATTAACGCATTTTGAGGGACTATTTTCTGGCAGATCACTCCGCCGCTGCGTTAGCTTACAGCCACGAAGCTGATGCTGCTCAAATATAAGTTATTTTAAATGATTCTATTAACACAGACATTTATATGGTTAGTCTGGTGTTATAAGTGATTTACCTCAGGTGCACTGTGGAGTGGGTCAGACTGTTTTTAATGCAGGCTAACTGATACCATAGAAATGCTTTAGCCTTGCCCTAGCCTAGCGCCACTAGACTCTTCAAATATAAGAACTGCATGAATTTAAGAAAAAAATATCTCCAGACATCAACAACACTCTGGATAACTAGGAAATGAGGCCCAATGTCAAAAATCCTGAAATATCCCTTTAACTGTGCTGACAAACACTTTGGTAACTAACCATGTTAAGTTACTAATAAAAATGTATTGCAAGTTCAATATTTAAAATACAAATCTCCCCAAAATTCAACTTAAGTGGATTAAAAATAGACGCACTAATTGTTCATTTAATGCGTTGCCTTTATTGTCTAATGTGAGCTGTACAATACAAGTACAGTGCATTTAATTTGTATATTTTCAAAATATTCATTTACAAAACCTTTTCATATAGTTTACTATAAATGAATATTAATAGTTAGTACTTCTAGTGCAGCAGCTTTTACTGCATTTAATAATAATAATGGCTTACACTTGTATTGCACTTTACAAGCCTGTATTACCAAGTTTCTCAAAGCGCTAAATGTGATGTTAAACTGCATACGTTTCAGATTTTGGAAGTTTATTCTTTAAGTGGCGCTAGCCCACAGTTAGCTTTGCCCGTTAGCCTGTTAGCTTCTTCTTCATGATTCCATTAGTGTGTATTGGAGAAAGTTGCAATTGTGGTTTTCTGGCCAGAGACACCAGGGGGCGATGAAAGACCCTCCAATCATCCCATTAACACTTGTATTACCCCCAGAGGGACTACGGAGAGGATTTATTAAGGTAAACAAGTTACTTAGTACTGCTTTAAATATATAGTTATAATGAAACCAGTACATAATACAGTGTCACTGTTATTGACTTTAAAAAAAAAATCAGTTTTAAAATGGTGTGAATGCTGTGTTTGATAAATGTATTAGACTCAAACTATAGCTACAAATAGTGCTTTACTTTCAGGCATAATTAAGAGACATTTGTTTGAACACATTTTAAATACTGCACTTGCAATGTATTTTATTGTTCAACAATAAATACAAATATAATACAATTCATGTAGTTAAGTTTGCAAAGTGTGCTTTTTGAAGTTGCATTGAACCACAAAGACAGAAACTCTTGACAACAATCACCATAATTATGCTGTTAATGTAACAAAAAAGCACATAAAATGCAGATTACAATTGAAGCATTTAATGAGAAAATGTGCATCATAAGTATTCCTCTTTGTACTTGCTTTTAGCAGGGTATGTATAGCAATAATTTAGCAACAAGTTTATTAAGGTAAGTACAGTGTCGTGAAAAAGTATTTGCCATATTTCCTACATTTGTTTATATTTACTAGGGGTGTGTATCGCCTAGTCTCAGTCGATACGATACGATACAAGGGTCGCGATAAAGATACGATATTTCCTGATATTGAAGAATTAGATGATTATTGCGATATTGTATGTAAATGTTATCTGTATCGACTCCATGGACCTGCTCCCATTCCATCTTCCTCAATAAACCCACTGAACTGAGTCTTCTTCAAAACAAGAGTCTTTTCCCCATAATAATGAATTTCTTATTGTCTCCTGCAGGTGTTCAGACGCCCTCGCTGAGTCCTGGCCCTGATCTGAAGCAGGAAATCCCAGAGACTCCACAGATTAAAGAGGAGGAAGAGGAACAGGGCGTCAAACAGGAGGAAGAGCAGCTGCCAGTGTAGGCTCCAGCACTTTAAACATCACGCTCACATTTCACTGACAAACACTCAGGGTACAGGCATGGAAATCCTGGAAAAGTCATAGAATTTTCAGAAACATACTTTGGAGGCCTAAAATATTATAGAAAATATAGAAAAACTATTGGGTACATCAAAAGTAAATCAGGAATCAAGCCCATTTTTACTGAGGCAGTGGTTAGGCTGGGGAGACGTCCCGCGCCCGTGGGCTCCCTGCAGAGCTAATGCGAGCTAATATGATGATAATAATGCGCTTATGGAGAAAATATTGGCTTCATTACAACATGAACACAAGACCAGAGGATGCAGTGGAGTGAACGTTTACTACAGGATGGTGATTGTTTGTTTTAGGGATGTCATGGTTACCGGTGTAACGGTAAACCCCGGTAAAAATGTTTTGATAAACGATATTATCTCGGTGAGCCTCACCGGCCGCCGTCTCATCTGCTGAAGGCGACTCCGTAGCTCCAAAACAAAACTTTCTTTTTTGGCTAAATATTTACTCAGACCTACTTATTATTATACTTTCACCCATCTCCTCTATTAATGGGAAACAGTGACACTGGGAATATGGTAGGCTACTAAACATGTAGCCTAGCATGTTGTTTAAGTTACATGTTTTAACTTTAAACAGATCTGATGGATTTCTCTGAGGACAGCTCTGTATGAAGCTTTGGAACTGCAAAAAATAGCATCATGTTACTTTAACAGCATCTTATACTGAACTTATGAGGCCAGACTGAAGATTTAGAGTTGGTTTAGAGCAGGCAAAAGGCAAACAGTAGATTTACAAGATTAGCATGAGCTTTGAACTGCATTGTTTTTAATGAAAAAAGCGCTAACGATGCAAATGCGTCTAATTAAATATGCGCGAAAATGTGGACATAACGCCTCGTTTTCACGGGTCATTAACATGACAAACGTGGGCACAGTAAACGTGAATACAGCCATTATCATCACTGTAGTAAACCTACATGACGACAGAAAGCCAATGTTTACTGTTGTAGCCTTTAGCCTGTTAGAAGCTATGCTACGCTAACAAACAAAGTTATAAATCTGGCGTCAGGAGAAACGTTTACAACACTCACCTCTCAGATGTAGCGACATCAGAAAAAGATTCATGTTAATCCTGAGTCAGAATAATGTCCATGGAGGCAGTTTTAGTCCAGTTTGTAACAGCAGCAACTTGTGTCTCTGTGTCTCTGTGGTGTCCAAGTGTCCACTTTGTTTAAACTTAGTAAAAACATACTTTCTGTTGGAGACGTGTGAATTTATGCTGGAGTTTCTTTATTTTTAGGAGCCACTGTTTATTTCAGATAATTTGAATAAACTGTTGCCCCAGTCAGGTCAGTGCAGCCCGTCTACACTGCTGCTGCATTCAAGTGCGCTACGACATTACGGCTCAGTAAATAATTCAAAGAAGAAAATAAATATCGGCCGATATTTTCACATATAGGACCGATACCGATATGTGAAAAAAAAAGACAAATATCGGGGACTACCATCCCTACTCTAAGCCACCAGACACAGCGCCAAGCACGTCCCGTCATCACCGTGATGTGTATGAAGGTTCTCTCAGAGCATCCAACCATGAGCTGGATTTGAAACAGAGGCTTCTTGTCTGTCTGTCCTGTCTCTCTGCCGCCCCCCTTGTTTGTCTCCCACAACCAGAGTGGCCTGAGCCACTCCAGATTACAAACGGATTAGTCGAAGTGAGCTAAACGAAACCCGCAGAGGACAGAGAGAATGGCTCTGTAGTTGTGTTGATAAAAAAGAACAAAGCAGCTGTATTTGTCTCAGTGCTCATTGGTCTTTCTCTAGAATTCTGGTCTCCTAAAAATCCCAACCGCTGATGAATAGGTACGCTTAATAATAAATGTGGCTAATAAAATGGTGGCGTTGGAGTCATGGAAAACCTCAAAAGGAAACGCTGCACAACATTACACTTTTAAATCTATGTTTTCAATCATTTTTCAGGTCTGTCCCAGAGTCCAGCACTGTCTGTGTGAAGAGCGAAGACTCTGACACTGACAACGACGACGACTGGGAACTATTCAGGTCTTCAGCTGCCAAAAGCACAGCTCTATTCCCCAAAAACAAGTCTGCACCAGAGCCCAGCGCCTCTGCGAACGAGGAGGAGCTGTCAGGAGCTGAAGGGGCTGAGAGGAAGAAGCACCAGTGCTCAGTTTGTAACAAGAGATTTGTGACAAAACAGGTTTTACAAAATCACATTAGAATTCACACAGGAGAAAGACCATTCAGCTGTACAGTCTGTGGGAAAACATTTGCCCAAAATAGTAATCTATCTACACATATGAAAATTCACACAGGAGGGAGGCCTTACAGCTGTTCATTGTGTGAGGAAACATTTGCCAAAAAGAAAAATCTAACTGAACACGTGAGGACACACACAGGAGAGGGTGTTAGTGATGGAGCTGAGAAGAAGCACCAGTGCTCAGTTTGTAACAAGACGTTTGGGACAAGTCACAATTTACAAACTCACACTCGAGTTCACACAGGAGAGAGACCTTTCAGCTGCTCAATCTGTAATAACAC
Source organism: Neogobius melanostomus (assembly GCA_007210695.1). Taxonomy (NCBI): domain Eukaryota; kingdom Metazoa; phylum Chordata; class Actinopteri; order Gobiiformes; family Gobiidae; genus Neogobius; species Neogobius melanostomus. The sequence goes on along the minus strand of VHKM01000523.1, from coordinate 32,977 downwards.
ATTTGCCCAAAATAGTAATCTATCTACACATATGAAAAAGCACACAGGAGGAAGGCCTTACAGCTATTCATTATGTAAGAAAACATTTGCCAAAGAGAATAATCTAACTAAACACATGAGGATACACACAGGAGAGGGTGTTAGTGATGGAGCTGAGAAGAAGCACCAGTGCTCAGTTTGTAACAAGACGTTTGGGATGAAATATGTTTTACAAAGTCATATTAGAGTTCACACAGGAGAGAGACCTTTCAGCTGCTCAGTTTGTGGGAAAACATTTGCCCAAAAGGGCACTCTCTCGACTCATGAGAGAAACCACTCGGGAGCTGAGTGGAAAAAACACCAGTGCTCAGTTTGTAACAAGAGATTTGGGACGAAATACATTTTACAAACTCATATCAGAGTTCATACAGGAGAGAGACCTTACAGCTGCTCAGTCTGTGGGAAAACATTTGCTCGAAAGGGTTATCTCTGGAGTCATGAGAGAATCCACTCGGGAGCTGAGGGGAAAAAGCACCAGTGCTCCGCTTGTAAAGAAAGATTTTGGACAAAATACATTTTACAAAAACACATTCGAGTTCACACAGGAGAGAGACCTTACTGCTGCTCAGTCTGTGGGAAAACATTTTCCTATAATAGTAATTTAACTGTACATATGAAAATTCACTCAAGAGCGAGGCCGTACAGCTGTGTGCTCTGTCAGGAAACTTTTGCTAAAAATAATGATCTAACTGCACATATGAGGACACACACAGGAGAGGGCGCTAGTGATGGAGCAGAGAAGAAGCACCAGTGCTCAGTTTGTAACAAGAGATTTGAGCGTAAAGATGTTTTACAAAGACATTTTCGAGTTCACACAGGAGAAAGACCTTTCAGCTGCTCAATCTGTAATAAAACGTTTTCCCATAATGGTAATCTAATTGCACATATGAAAATTCACACAGGAGGGAGGCCTTACAGCTGTACAATGTGTAAGGAAACATTTGTCAAAAAGAAAAATCTAACTGCACACATGAGTACACACACAGGAGAGGGCGCTAGTAATGCAGCCGAGAAGAAGCACCAGTGCTCAGTTTGTAACAAGAGATTTAGGACGAAATACTTTTTACAGAATCACATTCGAGTTCACACAGGAGAGAGACCTTTCAGATGCTCGTTTTGTAACAGAACATATAAACAAAAAATCAGCTCACTGCACATTTAAAAATTCACACGGGGGAGCGGCCAAACAGCTGTTCAATCTGTAACAAAACATTCACACAACAGAGTAATCTAACTGTACACATGAGAATGCACTCGGGAGAGAGGCCTTACAGCTGTTCACTGTGTGAGAAAACATTTCACCGAAAGGATAAGCTAACTATACACATGAAATATCACTCTGGAGAGAGACCTTACAGTTGCCCTGACTGTAAGAAAAGCTTTGTTGAAGAGAGGAATTTAGTTTTACATATGAAATATCACTCGGGAGAGAGACCTTACAGCTGCTCAGTCTGTAATAAAACCTTTGTTGAAGAGAAGAGACTAAATCTACATATGAAATATCACACTGGAGAAAGACCTTACAGCTGCTCAGTGTGTAATAAAACCTATGTTGAAAAGGGTCGTCTCAAAATACATGAGAAGTTACACGGGACAAAAGCCTTACAGTTGCTCAGTTTGTAACGGCATTTCCCTAGAATGCTTGAAACCCATGAACATGCATACAGGTGGCAAACCATTCAGCTGTTCAATCTGGGCGACTATATTTTAATGAAGTGGTCATTTAAGCTCCCACATGGGAACTCACACTGGAGACAGGCCTTACAGCTAATCAGTTTGTGAGAGAGCTTATGTTTGCAAGCGCGGGCTTAAAGCACAATGACTAAAACCTTCTGTTTATCTGTTGCTGGAGCCTTGTACGACTATAAAGGTTTTACTTGTGTAGGGATGGGGCGGATCGACACTAAAGGAGTCAAATGTAATCAGCTCTGTGCTAACTCATGGACATAAAACACACATTAAGTGTTTACTGTCTTGTAAAATATCCGCGCAATTGTTGCTTGTTAGCACTGGTTAGCCGGCGTCGTGCTCTGAAACTCTAAATATTTAACATTTTAAAAACGATTATGCTGAAAATGAACTCAGCAGTTTTAGATTGACCCTAGATATCAGCTGCAGGAGCTCCAAGTTCATGTTCTTCGTTTATGTAATGTCTTTCACATAAAATTTGTTAAAGAACTAGTTACAATAATACTATTTTAATATTAATAATGGAAAATAATCAGTTTACAAATGTATATGATTAGCCCATATGATATAAACAGTATCAATGAAGAAAGGGAGATTCTGCCCTTTAGAATCACACCACCATAGTGTGATGTTTTTATGTTACAAATGTAACTGCATTTAATGTTTGATTTTTCAATGTTATTGTTTTTCTGTTCGCTTGAATTCAAAGAATAAAGAGGAAACGATGTGTGTCCTTGTTTGGAGTGCTTTTCTGACTGGTTCACTCCACACGTTTATCTGTCGAAGAAATGGAAAGAGCTGCTTCAGGTGATGGGGTTCCTCAGGGGGCTGTCCTGGGACCAGCCCTCTTCATAGTCTTTATACACATCTACCATGTGTTTCTGGAAGATTTTCTAGATGGTAATTTCTCATTTACAACTAACCTGAATCTGTCATCAAAGGCACGTTCATAAGTCGAAGTCAGCTGTTTTCCGCACCGTCACCTTTTATCAAGTCCAACACGGAAGTTAAACACATTGACGCTCTGCCTTCTGGGACATTTAACGCGTGTGTGATTTTTCCTCCACTGAATATATGAGTTATTGCCGTTTTCTCGTCCTTTAAATGATCCGACCCACAGGCAGCGGGCCCCAAAATAAGGCCCATATTTTGTCTTCACACACTTAAAAGGATATTTCAGGATTTTTGACATTGGGCCTCATTTCCTAGTTATCCAGAGTGTTGTTGATGTCTGGAGATATTTTTTCTTAAATTCATGCAGTTATATTTGAAGAGTCTAGTGGTGCTAGGCTAGTCTTAGTTTAGTTTAGTTTATTAATTTATTTCAACAGGGACAATGTGCAAACACATTAATTAAAGATGCTTTGCACCAGATTTAGCTCGAGCTCGTTTCCATCTGCAGTCCCTGAGCAGGTGAGTTACAAAATGTACAAATATATTGAACCACTCAAATACAAATATTCATTCATTCACCCGTTACAGCATCAGTCCACATAGAATCATGCTAAATTACTACATAAAACATCACTAAAAGTCATATTTACATTTACAGTTATCGGTGCTGACATGACTGGTTTTCCAACAGCACTTTGTTTGTATTACGAGAGAAATCTTTCAGGTCTAAGGAAAGTTTCAGATTCTGTGGGAGTTTATTCCATTCTTTGATGCCTTTGAATGAGAAGGATGTCTGAGCTACGTTTAGGCCTTACTCTGCAGTCATTGGAGCTCCTGGTTATCTGCTCAGAACAGAGCTGGACAAATGTTTTCAATGGTGGAGGTGCAGTATTATTCAAAATGTTAAAAACTAATCGCACATTTGCGTACACAATTAAATGATCAAAGTTAAACATGCTGTATTTTCCAAGGATCAGACAGTGATGGATCTCAGTGGCTTTTTGTCCAGCACTTTAACAGCTTGATTATATAGAGATTTTAGAGGTTTTATTGTTGTGTCACTCGTCTGTTATTTAGTTTATTGGCTACACTGGTTGCATCACTTCCATGCACGTAAACTACAGTATCGTCTGCATACATCTGTATGTCCACCTCACCGCACACCGAAGGGAGATCATTTATGTAAAGCGCAAACAGCAATGGCCCAAGAACAGAGCCTTGTGGGACACCCATGTCATTAGCCTTAGATGTTGATAGCTTACTTTTGACTCTTACGCACAGGACACGGTCACAGAGGTATGATTCTATCCACTGTAGTGCTCTTGGAGACAGATTGTAATTGCTCAGCTTCCTCAGTAGCACTGAGTGGTTGACCGTGTCAAACGCCTTGCGTAGGTCCAAAAACACGGCGCCCACGACCCCGCCCTTGTCCAGCTTTGCCTTCACCACCTCGATAAAGTAACAACATGCAGTTTCGGTGGAGTTTCTATATCCAAATTGCACGGGACACATAATTATTTGTATCTCTGTTTTGGATTCCCAGTTCTTTGACTGATTGTATGAAGTAATTGTTAAAATGATTCGCCACAATTTGAGCATCAGTTTCTGGTTTTCCATTAATATTAATTTCTTCTTAAAACTATTTCCTTTTACTTGTTCAATTAAGGTCATAAATAAATTAGCTTTAGTCCTTCGCAACAGTGTGGTGACTTTGTTTCTGAGCTCCTTATACAAAAGTGAGTCTGTCAAAAGGCCAGTTTTCAAGACTTTAGGCTAGTGCATGTCTATGGTATCAGTTAGCCTGCATTAAAAACAGTGTGACCCACTCCACAGTGCACCTGAGGTAAATCACTTATAACACCAGACTAACCACATGAATTACCGCATTTTGAGTGACTATTTTCTCGCAGATCACGCCGCCGCTGCGTTAGCTTACAGCCACGAAGCTGATGCTGCTCAAATATAAGTTATTTTAAATGATTCTATTAACACAGACATTTATATGGTTAGTCTGGTGTTATAAGTGATTTACCTCAGGTGCACTGTGGAGTGGGTCACACTGTTTTTAATGCAGGCTAACTGATACCATAGACATGCACTAGCCTAGCATTAGCCTAGCGCCACTAGACTCTTCAAATATAAGAACTGCATGAATTTAAGAAAAAAATATCTCCAGACATCAACAACACTCTGGATAACTAGGAAATGAGGCCCGATGTCAAAAATCCTGAAATATCCCTTTAAGTTCCTATTGCTCAGCCTTGGCCCATGCGCTGTTACGCTCGACACAGCGATATGCTGGTGTTCTCTCTTCACTTTCGCACTGCCCCAAAGATTCTTATCCAGGAGGCCATTAAACAATTAAACAATGTCACATACTACCACTTAACCCAAGTAAACAAATTCATGAGCAATGCATGCTGCTTTTAAAATTACATTTAACCACAAAGACAAATACTCTGAACAATTGACCATAATTATGCTATTAATATTGTGGAAATATTGTTATACAATGTGGAAGTATTTCTATACATATTTTTTATCATACTAGGCTTTAGTGATATAACTGTGTTGATCTATTAAACCTGTGCTTGAAGTTTCATTTGAAACTGGGGTTTGAAGCCTGACTTCACAAATGGGCGCTACATTCCTGGTTTACTGGTCTTATTGTTCTCTGCGAAAAGTCACTGGGGCCGGACGCTGAACTGGGTCTGAAGGACATTGCTATGGAGTCAGATTGCGAAGAGGACGTGACGACAACATTCCAAGAGCGCTGATTGGTTCGACGACACCGGAAGTTCTGTGCTTTCCGGGCGGAGCCCCCGCTGGACCAACATGTTCTTACTAGGGACAGAGCTCAGATAACTTATGTTTTAGAATTGTATTTTGAGGGGATAAAACTATGATTGATTTTAATCGATCGAGCCTCCGTCTTCTTTTCCATCCAATAACGAGCATGCCGACAATATGTAACAAACACCACACATTTGTGCAATTTAATGCACAAATGTGCAGTATAAGTATAAGTATGGACGGGGCCTTTCTGTGTAGAGTTTGCATGTTTTCCCCGTGTGTGTGGGTTTCCTCCGGGTACTACGGTTTCCCCTACCACTAAAAACATGTACAATAGGCCTGAATGAATGGAGTGAGTGGTTGGTGGTGGTTGGGCCGATGGTGCAGACTGGGCGCCCCAGGGCAGCTGTGGCTACAATAGTAGCTTACTATACCACCACCGAGTATGGAATGAATAAAATGTGCGTGAAGCGCCTTTGAGTGTCCGGAAAGCTCTATATAAAACCAATGCATTATTATTGTTATTATTCCACTTTATACGTCTTTTTACACAGAATCGTGAACGCGACTTATTGGTTGATCCCGTCTGTCAATCACGCCCACCAGGAAATCGCTCAGATCACACATGCTCCCAGACTACATGTCTTTGAAAAAGCTTTTAGTCTGACAGGTCAGGCAAGAAACAATATACAGCAGGAACCATATGTTTACATACACTTAAAAAGAGTGAACACGCAGGCCGCCAGCTTTGTGCCGCTACGTTAGCTCCATAGGTAGAGTGGAGGGCTTCCATCCACTAGGCTGCGAGATCGATTCTGGCCTTGACTTTTTTTTTTGGACTGGGTACCCACTAGGAAGAACATAAATCGGCGCCTATGAATTTAAACACTCCCCCCCCTCCCCAGAAATGTAAACACATGATAAAAAAAAGAAGAAGAAACACTGGCTGTTTCCCAATTGCGAGGATCCTCGGCGTCTCGACCACTTCGGACGTAATTCACGTCATCACAGCGCCGCCAAGTGGTGTTCCAATTCACTCAGACCACTCGCCTCCTCGCAGTTCGACTCCTCCGTTTGGCTCATTTATGAAGGATGCACCGGTGGATCCTCCGCTGCCTCGGAGAGCTGAATATTACCCATGATGCAATGCAGCACTGTTTTTTTCCCTTCCCTTTTCTCGCAAAACTTTATTAGTTTGAAGTTTTGTTCCACATTTGTGCAAAAAAATAATTGTAATGAAAAATCATTGGTAGAAGTGTTGTAAGCAAGTACAGATGTAAAAAAGAGGTTTATATAAAGTTAATGAAAGGCCTAATTAATAGGCCTTTTTATTGATAAATCAGGCCTATGGTTGTTAACGTAAGTCTGCACTTGAAGGCGATTAGTGATAAACTGGACCTGCTAAATATATTTGATATTTTAATTGAATTTCTTACAAATCTCTGCAGAAATGTTATTATTTTATTCAGGCCAAAATGTTCAAACAGTAAGACATCCAACCAAAACCAGTTATAAACAGCTTTTATTCATAAAACAGTAGTTTTGTAAGCATAGATTGACATTTTATTATATGATTTGACACGTGACATGACGCAGCCGCTCTCTCCGGAGGCCGTTCCAATTGAGCTCAAATGCGGCGGTGAGAGGACACGCCTCCGTTTGGGAGGAGCCACCGAGGACGTCAACGAAGTGGACAAACGGAGGATGGAGCCTCGCAATTGGGAAACAGCCACTGTTGACACAGGACACAGGTCATGAGGGTGGGTCATGTGCCGTGCTTAATTTGATCCCTCGTTCGGGGAAACGCATTCCCCCAATTTTCAGTTTTTCAGGGTAAAGTATACGGCAAAGATTTGATCTGATATAATGGTGTTGAATGAGAGTGTTCCGGCAAATGTTTTGGCCTTTTCCCCGAATCCATCACATCAAACCAAAAGTGTTCCTGAAACTATTAATTTACAAATTAAGCACTGGTCCTGTGGGCTAAGGTTCCTTTTATTGGACAAGCTTTTTGATGACACATAATGTCATTAATATGTCACACAACTTTGTATTTCACAGATGAGAGACAAAGACAATGTTGGTGTATATTTATAATTTATTGCATAAAGTAATTGATTTTGTGATGTCATGTTTTCTTTTCACATTTTTTAAGCCAACATACATTTTGGCCAGATGATGGCGCTAATACCCTGCTTATGTCATTTACATTGCCCATTGGTGTTGGATTCCACGAAGAAGAAACATAGCTTGTGCTCAGTCTACTCTTAGCCTGGCTAGCCAGCCTGACTATATTTCCATAGTAACTGAGCCAGACTCAGAGTGAGCCTGGTTTATGAAATAGCCCTCTGGTCTCTTGTGGCTGCGATCATCGACAAATCCAATCACCGACACATGAACACTCTAATATATATATATACAGTATATATATATATATATATATATATATATATATATATATATATATATATAAACCAGGCTCACTCTGAGTCTGGCTCAGTGTGTGGGTTTCCTCCGGGTACTACGGTTCCCCTACCACTAAAACATGTACAATAGGCCTGAATGAATGGAGTGAGTGGTTGGTGGTGGTTGGCCGATGGTGCACTATATATATATACACTATATATATATAGTGTATTATATATATATATACACTATATATATATATATATATATATATATATATATATATATATATATATATATATATATATATAGTGTATTTGACCCCGTGGCACGGTGCCTTTCTTTTCCATCATGGAGGCCTCTATAACACGCAAGGAGCAATTTTTTTCTTCAGGATTTCTGGTAGATTTTTAGATGGACTCCACGTGTAACCATGGGGATGGTTCCATAAACAGCGAAAACCTGCCAGAAAACCTAAAAACAAACAAAAGCGCCATCCTGATGGAAAGTAAAGGCGTTATGCTAACCACCCTCACAGCTGAAGGGTCACTAAAATAAAAATAATTAAGCTGCTTTTTCTTTGCATGAGAAGTTCAATAATGTTCCTTTAAACAATAATAATTTCTCATTCACAACTAGCCTGAATCTGTCATCAGAGGCATATTCATAAGTCGAAGTCAGCTGTTTTCTTTTACACTGAAAAGTCCAACACCGGAAGTGAAAAGTCCAACACCGGAAGTGACGCACTGCCTTCTGGGACAGTTACGCTGAGCTTCGATGTTTTTGCTCCGCTAAATGTACGAGTTTTTACAGAATTCTCGCCCTTAAAAAGATGGACGGAGGAATCCGGAGGAGTCGTTTGTTCTTTAACGGGGACGAAAGAAAGTACGAGCTGTGGGAAAGTAAATTCTTGGGACACTTGCGGCAACTTGGGCTAAAGAGCGCCATTTTGGACGAGCCAGACGAAGAACAAGAGGAGAAATACAACGAAGAGAGAAATAAAGAAGCTTATGCGGAGCTTATTCAAGTGTTGGATGACAAAAGCCTTTCCCTCGTGAGGAGAGAAGCCACAGACGATGGAAGGAAAGCGCTAAAGATCCTCCGAGAGCACTACACTGGTGAGACACAGCACGGGGTTAGCCTGACCTGCACACGGAGCTAACAGCACTGTCGGCTAGCGAGAGCTTTGTTTAAAAAAAAATATATATTTATATATTATATATACTTTTAGTTTAAACTTACATAATTCTAAGTGTCAGAGTTGACAATTGAGAAGAAGTAGAAGAAAAAAAGGAACATTCAAGTAACAACATTACGAGGTAACACAGTTTGGGTGCTAGCTAGGTGCTACATGAGGCGCGACAACAATAACCCCAGAGTATTTTACCTTTTTTTTTTTTTACCCTGCAAATCCCACGAAGCTTAGCTATACGACATCGTGATCTTTAAAGCAGTACTAAGTAACTCATGCCCCTAGAGGTGTCGTAGCATGTTATGTTTTTTTACTCATTAATTGTCCGTGAGAGTAAATACTACGCTGACAGAAAAGACAAAGGGACAGAGGGATATTGTTCATCCAATTACACAATGGAGATCATTTTTTTCACTCAAACTTGGCTGTAAATACTGTTTACATTGAGCTAGCCCACAGTTAGCTTTGCCCGTTAGCCTGTTAGCTTCTTCTTTGTGATTCCATTAGTGTTTATTAGTGACTCCGGGTCGGAGCACCGTGTGGTTTTCTGTCCAGAGACACCAGGGGGCGATGAAAGACCCCCCAATCATCCCATTAACACTTGTATTAACATCGATATCCGATATTTGCCTTGCTGCTGTGGCCGATATCCGATAGTTAAAAATCAATGGAAGGGCTCACTCAAATGTTTGTTAAGTTTTAAAATCATCGTTCCACTATTGGAAAATAAACAATACAATGCTTGGTGTGTCTGGGACTCACTGTCTCACACACTATGATGGAACAAACAATCCTTTTTATTAGAAAAATATTAAAAAAGATCAAATGCAATGTTGGAGTGAAATATCATTTTGATCTTGGCTTAATATTTACTCAGACCTACTTATTATTATACTTTCACCCATCTCCTAATGGGAAACAGTGACACTGGGACACAGGCTACTAAACATGTAGCCTAGCATGTTGTTTAAGTTACATGTTTTAACTTTAAACAAATCTGATGGACTTCTCTGAGGACAGCTCTGTATGAAGCTTTTGAAATGCAAAAAATAGCATCATGTCACTTTAACAGCATCTTATACTGAACTTATGAGGCCAGACTGAAGATTTAGAGTTGGTTTAGAGCAGGCGAAAGGCAAACAGTAGATTTACAAGATTAGCATGAGCTTTGAACTGCATTGTTTTCAATGAAAAATGCGCAAACGATGCAAATGCATCTAATTAAATATGCGTGAAAATGTGGACATAACGCCTCGTTTTCACGGGTCATTAACATGACAAAAGTGGGCACAGTAAACTAGGGCTGCAACGATTAATCGATTTAAATCGATTAACTCGATTAGTAAAATGCTTCGAATATTATTTTCCCGCTTCGATGATTCGTTTAATTAATATATCTCATTAAAACCATGTGGAACTTTAAGCGCCGCTTGTTTCCGCACGACTGCTTCTGACGAGCACAGCTCAGTCTATGGTAGTAAACAACAGAGCGGAGCTAGCTGTGCTAATGCTCGTAGCCGGGCAGAACCAGGTACCAGAGCGGAGAACCAGGCCGTCGAAATCATCAAAACACGAATCAAACAAGAAGAAACTCAGAAACGAGAGGTGAAGATTGGACGGAGGCTAACGAGGCGAAAGGACACGGCTCTCCCCGCTATCACGCTACAACAATGCTAACAGCTGCATCAATGATGATTTACCATCAGGACGGACGATCTACACATTCATCCACTGTTCAAAGTGTGACATAAGGTAAAGTATGATGACGAACTTATTTCCTTTCCATCCTCACCAAACGCAGACTGTTACATCCTACTCTATCTACTTCTCCCTTGCTGCAAAGTTTTTTGCGCTAAATATCTTTACGTTGCATCTAGGATTTAAATTAAGATAAATAAATCCACAGATCTAAATATAGTGACCACCTCTTTTGGTTGTACTGCAGATCCATGTCGTTCTCTGTCCCTCCTGGTGCTTAAAATGTCCCGCTTTTTCATTGAAGCCGACCTCGTGATTGTATTTATTTTTTTTTTTTAACGTCTAACTGCTTTATAATATATTGTGATCTGTTGCTAGCCCAGTGTTATATACGTTGTAAAGTGAAAAGGTGTGTGTCGTCCTTTAGTGGGATGAAAATGCCTGATCTATGAAAAAACAAAAAAACTAATTCCTCTGTACTTCAAAGTTCTGCCAAATTGTCCCCTGGTCTCTGTTTAAACTATTTGAGGTGGTCACACTATTTCAAAAGCAAAATAAACTCCAACAGTCATACTGCTTCACCTGTACTTGAAAGTTCCTCATATCCATCCTTTCATTGCTCACAACAAATACATTTATGAACCATGCAAACTGACACATTATTCCCTGCTCGATGGCAATACTATGACAAAAATAATTAAAATGTTTTCCCTCTTTTAGGAAACCCCTCTGGTTGAGATCCTGGTAAAGAAATGAATCATCTGAGCTTCAGCAGAACATTTCAAGATTATGTCTCGAGTCAGGACCTACTTCACTTGAATAAGAGTAAAAGTACTGATATAAAAGACACTATGAAGCTGCTCTCTCTCCTCATCATGGACATAAGGACAGGTGTCTCTTTATGAGAGTCAAATGTTGCTGCTTTTGGGAAAAACTGATAAGAAATTAAGAATAAATTATTTATTTCTAGCAGAAAAATCCTTTGTTTAAAACTATGTTTTTTCTCCTTTTATAATCTGGTCTAAAGTCATTGAATTTAGTTTTTCAATATAAATAAAATACTTATTAGATTAATGGATTAATCGATGTAAATAATCGATAGATTAATCGATTACTAAAATAATCGATAGTTGCAGCCCTACAGTAAACATGAATACAGCCATTATCACTGTAGTAAACCTACATGATGACAGAAAGCCAATGTTTACTGTTGTAGCCTTTAGCCTGTTAGAAGCTATGCTACGCTAACAAACAAAGTTATAAATCTGGCATCAGGGCGGAGAAACTTTTGCAACACTCACCACTCAGATGTAGCGACATCAGAAAAAGATTCATGTTAATCCTGACTCAAAATAATGTCCATGGAGGCAGTTTTAGTCCAGTTTGTAACAGCAGCAACTTGTGTCTCTGTGGTGTCAAGTGTCCACTTTGTTTAAACTGAGTAAAAACATACTTTCTGTTGGAGACGCGTGAATTTATGCTGGAGTTTCTTTATTTTTAGGAGCCACTGTTTATTTCAGATCATTTGAATAAACTGTTGCCCCAGTCAGGTCAGTGCAGCCCGTCACTGCTGCTGCATTCAAGTGCACTACGACATCACGGCGCAGTAAATAATTCAAAGAAAAAAATAAATATCGGCAGATATTTTCCCATATCGGACCGATACCGATATGTGAAAAAGGCAAGTATTTTTCTCCATGAATGTCGACTTCAGCGTCCGAACATTCTAACAGGAAATGAAACTCATGACCAACAACATTGTCCAGTTTGAAGTTAAGAAATCACTGAAGTCATGGTAGCAGAGGTTGTGTTGTATTTGTAAATTAACTTCTGCATAATTGTCTCATTTTAATATGTAATGGCATTGTTGTAATTTTTTGTTTTTTCATTTTTTCTTCTACTTTTATTCCTCATGTTTTGTAAGTATGTCTTATTTTAATGGAACCCCAGGAAGCTGATCGACCAGCTAATGGGCTTTCCAATAATAAACAAACAAACATTATCAGTGCAGAGATTACAATAACGACGTTTTCTTTATATCGATCCACTATTTTTGCAAGTCGATTATTTCCACTTAGTGTTTTCAAAGAACAAACCCTATATTACAAAGGATTTAAAAGCCATTATAAATTAGAAGAAAAACGCGTTTAATTCAGGAGCAGATATGATACAACAGACGGTATTTCAGGCTAAATTTAACAAATAAATCAAAACAGCACAGAGGCTGTATAAGGAAAGGCAGAGAGACTTTTTCCAGAATGGCAGAGCTAGAGAAAGGTGGGTCTCTCAAATAGACAGAAAAGTCACTGCCCTACAGAACCATCTGATCAACCTGTGCAGCAAATATCTCAATACAAAGGGCAGACGTGGAGCGGGTTTTCATGGGAATAAACCCAAATAAAGCTTCAGGTCGCCTGTTCAAGACTTAGAGCTATCTGGGTTTTCTGTGACTTGTTTAATCCGTCCCTTAAACAACACAGTGTCCCTGCCCTCTGGAAATCAAGCGTTATCCGCCCTGTGCCCAAAGTGACAAATCCATCCTGTAAAAATGACTTTCATCACTGTTGATGTTAAAGCGACAGGACGAAACGCTTTGAGAGGCTTTTTTAAAGGAATAGGCCACCGTTTTTACATACTTAGATATGTTCTTATCTTAGCTGTTCCATGTTTTCCCTATTTTTAAATAGTTTATTGCAGGACAATGTGCAGTTACATTAAAAGATGGCTGCACCAGAATGAGCACTATGCTAATTTCCATCTGTAGTCCTACACAATTAAAATTACATAACAAAAGGCAATTTACATATAAAGATTATATGTATGATTATATGATTATTAATATTTTAAAAAAGGCAGTTTAAATATAGAAAGTGCAAATTACCAATCAGTTTACACAATACAGTGTAATAGCGGATAAAGGGGCACTATATTGTGAGGCGTAATAACACCTGGAGTACTTCAACGATATTACTGCGCGGACGTCGAAGTACTCCAGGTGTAATTACGCCTCACAATATAGTTCCCTTTTATCCGCTTAGAAAACCGACATGTTGTTTTTTGTGTGACTAGACTTGGATCGTGTAAAGGCTCACGTAACTGTATTTAAATAGAGCGTACGCTCTGTAGCTTCTAACTTCACCCCAGTTTAAACAATGTGATGTAAATGTAAAACAAATGTAATAGACTCAAACAATAGCAAATAGTGCATTATTTTCAGGCATAATTAAGATACGTTTGTTAAAAGCACATTTTAAATACCACACTTGCAATATATTTGTTCACTGTGCTACACTGTGTGGTTATAATTGATACAATTATAACCACAAAAACACTAAAGAATAATGGAGCATGTTTACTTATTTAAGATGGAACAGTGCATATTAATTAACATGAGTCCTTAAAGTCCACATGTAAATATGCGATGGCGGATGTTCAGCTGCACAACAAGCACAATATACAAAGTAACAGGATTCCATGAATATGTTAAAAATGAAATGCAGTGCATTATAAATATTCCTCTTTCTACTTCTTTTTACCTGCGTATGTACAGCCATAATTTACCTCTTTCTGTTTCAAATAAACACACACTCAGACACAATATTACACCAACAGACAAGTCTGTATCATCTGTTCCATTTCATCTTCCTCATTTAACCCACTGATCTGTACTTTGGAGTTTCCAATCATAATGTAGTTCCCATTGTCTCCTGCAGGTGTCCAGACGCCCTCGCTGAGTCCTGGCCCTGATCTGAAGCAGGAAATCCCAGAGAGTCCACAGATTAAAGAGGAGCCAGAGGAACAGAGCGTCAAACAGGAGGAAGAGCAGCTGCCAGTGTAGGCTCCAACACTTTAAACACGTAGACAAATACTCACTTTACACTTTTAAATCTGTGTTTTTAATCATTTTCAGGTCTGTCCCAGAGTTCAGGGCCGTCTGTGTAAAGAGCGAAGACTCTGACACTGACGACGATGACGACTGGGAACTATTCAGGTGTTCAGCTGCTAAAAGCACAGCTCTGTTCCCCCAAAACAAGTCTACACCAGAGACCAGCACCTCTGTTAACGAGGAGGACCTGTCAGGAGCAGAAGGGGCTGAAGGGAAAAGTACCAGTGCTCACTTTGTAAGAAGAGATTTGAGCGTAAAGATGCTTTACACAAACACATTCGAGTTCACACAGGAGAGAGACCTTTCAGCTGCACTGTCTGTAATCAAACATTTGCCCAAAATAGTAATCTATCTACACATATGAAGATTCACTCAAGAGAGGGCCTTACAGCTGTACATTGTGTAAGGCAGTATTTGCCAAAGGGTATAATCTAACTGCACATATGAGGACACACACAGGAGAGGGTGTTAGTGATGAAGCCGAGAAGAAACACCAGTGCCCATTT
The DNA here is from genome assembly GCA_007210695.1 of Neogobius melanostomus. Classification (NCBI taxonomy): domain Eukaryota; kingdom Metazoa; phylum Chordata; class Actinopteri; order Gobiiformes; family Gobiidae; genus Neogobius; species Neogobius melanostomus. The sequence continues at coordinate 17,874 of VHKM01000523.1, read as the reverse complement.
TGTAACAAGAGATTTGGGACAAAACTGCTTTTACAAAATCATATCAGAGTTCACACAGGAGAGAAACCATTCAGATGCTCGATCTGTAATCGAACATTTACCCAAAATAGTAATCTAACTGCGCATATGAAAAAGCACACAGGAGGGAGGCCTTACAGCTGTACATTGTGTGAGGAAACATTTGCCAAAAAGAAAAATTTAACTGAACATATGGGGACACACACAGGAGAGGGCGTTAGTGATGAAGCCAAGAAGCAGTGCTCAGTTTGTAACAGGACATTTGGGACGAAACACAAATTACAAAATCACATTCGAGTTCACACAGGAGAGAGACCATTCAGTTGCTCGTTTTGTAATAGAACGTATAAACAAAAAATCATCTCACCACACATTTAAAAATTCACGCAGGGGAACGGCCAAAGTGTTCATTCTGCAACAAAACATTCACCCAACAAAGGACTCTAACTATACACATGAGGAGGCACACGGGAGAGAAGACTCACACCTGTCCAGTGTGTCAGAAAATATTTTGCCGAAAGCATTCTCTAACCGCACACATGAAACAACACTCGGGAGAGAGACCTTACAGTTGTACATCTTGTTATAAAACCTTTATTGAAAGAGGAGTTTAATTTTACATATGAAATATCACACAGGAGAGAGGCCTTACAGCTGCTCAATCTGTAATAGTACCTTTGTCCACATGAGTGTTTTAAAAAACATGAGAATTTACACAAGACAAAAGTCCTTGTAAAGCCTAATAGGGACAATTACTTTTGCATCAACACATCACCAGTGGAGGAAAACTAGCCTGTCTCACGACGGTCTAAACCTAGCTCACGTTCCCTATTAGCTGGTCAGTTTGTAACGGCATTTCCCAAGAATGCTTGAAACCCACAAACAAATGCGTTAGGTGACAAACATTTCAGCTGTGGGACGATATATTAACAATGAACCTTCGACATGAGAACTCACACTGGAGAGAGGCTTTACTGTTGTACGTTTGTGAGAGAGCATATGTTTGCAAGTGTGGGCTTAAAGTACTTTGTAGAAAGCATAAGGACTAGAACCTTCCAGTTGTTTATCTGTTGCTGGAGTCTTGTACGACTATAAAAGTTTTACTTTACTTGGAGCGTCTCAGTGTAAGGATGGGCCGATCGATACCAAAGGAGTGAAATTCAAATTTAAAACATACAGCAGCAATGGAGCTCAACTGTCCCATCCACTTCTTAAGGTCACGTGTCTGGGTCTGGACACAAAAATCCTATTCATTTTCAGCATTAAATATTAAATTCAAATCTTAAAGAGTTTCAAAGCACAGCGCCGGCTAATCAGCTTTGTGCTAACTCAATGACATAAAACAAGGTTAAATTGTATATTTGTTTAAAACGTTGAGAACTGAAAAGTAACACAATTATTTTTGCTGCATTTTCATGTATTGTATGTTTTCTGTCTTGTTCTTATATGTAATATCTTCCACATAGAATTTGTTAGATAACTAGTTGTGATGATTCTGTTTTAATTTTCATATTATTGCAAAAGAATTAGTTTATAAATGTACATTGATCAACCCATATGTAATGAACAGTATTAAGAAAGTTGTGGTTCTGCCCGTCATCTCTGCAATGTTTTTGTTACAAATGTAACCTTTGATGTTTAATCTTTAAATGTTTTTTATTTTTTACTTGCCTGAATAAAAAATAGAGTGGAAACAATGTGTGTCATTGGGAGTGTTTTTTAACTGGTTCACCCTACACGCTTATTTTTAGAAGAAGTGAAAAGAGTTATGTCAGGTGATGGTGTTCCTCAGGGGTCTATCCTGGGCCCAGCGCTCTTTATACTCTGCTTGAATGATAATATCCCACAGGCTTTTAAACACAAGAGTCTGTCCATAAACAGAGACATGTCTTCCACACAAACACCTCTGGCTCAATTCGAATTCCTCAAATTATAGCTCCTGGGTCCTGATGCTAGCTTCTGTACCTCTGTCATGTGATGATGATCTCTGATTGGACTGAGTGGCTCGATGACAAACACAGCACTTATCAACTAAATCTAAACATTTTACCACAAACGGGTGCAGTGATAAAATTTGTATACAGTGCCTCACTCAAACCCAGGCCGTAAACAGTAAGCCATAGGTGCATTGTTGACCTTTTCAGAATCGGCATTAGAATATTTTTTTTTTTATTGCCTTTGTTTGAGAACAGGTTCACAAACTAGGAATTTTTCTCGGTACAATCGTGCAATGAAACATAAAACATAACACAGAATTTAGATAAAATAAGCTATGAAACTTTAAAACTATAAGGCTATAGGGCATGCATAAAGATATTAAATAAATAGATAAAATAAAATATAGTCAGGTCCATAAATATTGAGACATCGACTCAATTCTTATGTTTTTGGCTCTATAAATGACCACAATCGATTTAAAATGAAACACCAAACACCAGATGTACGTAAACCACAGGCTTTCAGCTTTAATTTGAGAGTATTTACATCGATATCGGATGAACGGTGTAGGAATTACAAGCGTTTTTATGTTAGCCTCCTACTTGTTAAGGGACCATAAGCTGCTCAGCTGATCCATGGCCTGGTGTTTGCTCTTCCCTCATTATCACATTTATAAGGAACAGGTGAGACGTCCACAGTTCATTTCAAGTGTGATATTTGCATTTTGGATATTGTTGCTATTAATTTCAATATGAGATCCAAAGAGCTATCAATGAAGCAAGCCATTATTAGGCTGAAAAATCAAAACAAACCTATTAGAGAGATAGCAAACATATTAGGCTAAATTAACAGTTTGGAACATTATTAAAAAGAAAGAACACACCAGTGAGCTCAACACCAAAAGACCTGGAAGACCACGGATGACAAATATGGTGGATGACCAAAGAATTCTTTCCATGGTGAAGAAAAGCCCTTCACAACTACAGGTTAAATCAAAAACACTCTCCAGGAGGCAGGTGTATGTGTGTCAGAGTCAACAATCAAGAGAAGACACCAGAGAGAATACAGACCATTAACTATAAGGTATATAGGAAGCGTCGCTAGAGGGACCAGTGTGGGGAGAATCGTCAGAGAGCAGATCACCCAGGGTCAATGATCAATTTCCTTCATGACATGAATGTTATGTATGAACCTAAGTATGTTTACCAGTAGGGGTGTCACGATTTCAATTATCTGAGTCACGATTATTGTGAAGAAAATATTGCGATTTATTCACGATTATCGACTGAATGAAAGGAAAGAACTGATATTTTTAGTTTTGTCTTTAAAAAGCTTTTTAATATTTGTAAACATTCACCGTTTCTAAAAATGAAAAATGCTTTAAGATTGTTTTGCATTAAAATAAATAGGCCTACATTGAATAATACAAAACAATGTCAACTTTACTTCTTTATAATGACCATAATTATGATAATTATTTGACTATATATTATTAGGCCACAGTCTAGGCTCGGTTTCCTGTTCTCTAAAGTTCTGCTGTTGCTTAATTATTTGTCAGATGTTTTGATGAACAGAGAATGAAACGTGTTTACAAAATGACTAAGGAGACTCTTTGAACAGCTGATTTCCACATGTGCGCGTTTCACTTCCTTTCTGTTACGCTGAAGCAGAGCGGAGCGCGTTAGCTTTTTGTTTATATTCTGAGCCAGTTGTGGCTATTTCTCAACATTTGGACTTTTTTGGGAATTATGCAGTTCGTTACCTTGACCTGGACATTTACAGCGAAGGATTATCTCCAAGATGTTGTTTATATTCGACGTAGCCGATATCAGCGCCTTTTGCTGCAACTTTCTGACGACAGGGTTTGCATAACGGATGATCCATCGACAACAACAACGCCTTGGTCATGTTTTGGATCCTAAAGAGGTCCCACTCTGCTGACTTCAATCGTTTTTGGGTGGATACAACACTGGAGGAGAGCGTCCTTCTGCCTCGCTCAACTACCGGTGAGTTTACGCTGTTTATGACGCAGCAGCTCGTGCGTCAGCGTGAAAAATGTCTGCGGTAAACCGTGGCTTCTGAAATTCTTACGGATAACCTACCGTGTCCTTTTATAATCGTGGTCATTGTAAAACCGGTTAATCTTGACTTCCCTATTTACCAGTAGATGGCGCAAGGCAACTAAAGGTGCGTACAGACCAAACGCTGACACACCACCAACTTCCATGTTAACCCTATGTAGACGTGCTTCAACGCGCTTCCAAATGTAAGCAAAGCCGTCCGCGCGTATGAAGTGTTCCAAATGCGAGCAGATGAGGATAAACGCGCGTCAAAGCCAGTGAGAACAGCGCGGTACACGAGCAGGGATGCCCCGCCCACTGCTTCATGCACTCAAGTAATCACAATCTACACGTGCGTTCATTTACGCCTTGTTAACCAATCAGGGACTGGGCTCAAATAGTGAGGTCACCTGTTACCTGCAGCAGTGGCGCAAAAGGGCATACGCAATATATGCCTTTCATAGGGGCGCCAATAGTGATGTGTCGGTCGCGAACGATCCGGGTCTTTTGAACGAGTCTTTACAGTGAACGATATGAACAGGTTCGCGGTGGTGACGTTTTTTTAAAAATTATTCCTCTTTGGGGAGAGGCGTCACTTTAGTTGTGCTTATTTTGCGAAACAAAAGTCTCTGCTGGAGTGGGGCAGAGAGGAGTGCAGGATTGGCAGAGGGACAGTCATCTCCACCCCCACGAGGAGCTCACAGTGAGCATAAGGCAACAAGTTTGAGAAATAAAAGTCTTAATGAAATAATAAACACGGTTACAGAGGAGATCGCGTTGAACGCCTCTTTCACTTGCGTTGTTTTCTCCCCTCTTGCACGAGGGCGAGAGAGGAGGAAAAGTTACATGAATGAAGCAACAGAATCTTAAAGTGATAGTCTGTAAGATTAAATGCTTTACAAATTCAATAGATTGTGTATAATTGAACGCATGGGTCTGAAATTTGACGTAACACAAGTAATATTAAATCTTTTTTTTTTTCTAAAGTCCCTGTCTTTGCTGATTTTAGACACTAATTAGAAACCACAGGATACCACTTCGACCAATGAGAAAAGCTTTTCCTGTGACCCGGCCTGTCAGGCCAATCAGGAGAGGACGGGGAGGAGTTTGATCATTTACTTTTGACAATTCTGTTCCTGCTCTCCTCACTTTCCAAACTAGGAGTTGCTTTCTTGACCAATATTTTGTTTGTTTGTTTGTTTGTTTGAGTTTTATTTCGAGCTAAGGCACAAAATCCAAGAAAAAAACAGAAAAATATATATACACAATAAAAGAAAAACAAAAAAGAAAAAATAATAATATACATTCTAACTCGAAAAGGAGTGGGAAGAAGACAAGCTTATTGACTCCCACCCCTGTTCATAAACTTAAATAACAATAACTAACAACACTGCATATTTCTTACCATCTTACAAGACAACTGTCAACCGAGTTGGTTACATTTCAACAGATGCCATACTGCATTATACCAGGTCAACACTCACAGTATCTCACACTCTACAACCATTGTATTATTTCTGTTTCCCATACCGAATTCATTACCGTGTTGGCATTATCGTTATTCATCATCACCATTACAACCCATATAACATTACTCTGTATCAAAATGTTTGATACATAACATACTCCACATTTATTCATGAAAGGTACATTAATCGCAGACCGATTGATGCTCATAATAACAAGAATGATCTTAATGATGTGTGTTACAAGGGATTCGTTTTTTTTTTGTTTTTTTTGTTTGTTTGTTTTTTCTCTGTGACTGGACCAGCTGCCAGAGGGGAGCAGCCCCCGAGTAACCAGACCATCCTTTGTTGAGTGTCCTATACTATGCATTAAAAGAGACAAATGTTTAGGAGTCTGCTGCCAGAAGAGGGTTTCCTCGAGCTGCCGACCCCCACCTGTCTGCCCTGTACTACGGGTTATGTTGAATGCGGAGTACATAGATATGTGCATGATTTACTTCTAAGAATTTAATTCCTTTATATTACCATCAGCATCAATAGCCGTACTGCTGTCTGAATCGATTAAGTTTGATTCTAAGAATAATCTACAGATTATTAGGTAATAATCCTAGACTGTTACATTTAAAGTTTAAAGTTAAAATAGTGATGATAACAACACAACAGCAACAACAATAACAATGGCAATAACAACTGCAATAGTATATTAGTAACAACCACAATATACTTCATTATTAGTTAGATCTGACCTTTAAAGTATACATATACATATACATATAGTATATATTTGATTGTTTACTTTCAAATTTCACTCTATCTCTCCTCACTTTCCAAACTTACAGACTATCACTTTAATCGGCCGTGTGATTGTTTTTTGTGATAACAAACTCTATAGAGGGAAATGTCGATGTGTATTGTGTGAAATAGTGACATTTTCGTTAAAATAAAGTCAATTCAGAGTGTATTTATTTTCTTTAAAAAAAAGAAACAACGATTAAAAAAAGAGCCGTGTGTGTGTGTGTGTGTGTGGGTGGGGGGGTAGTTGCGCCCCTGACCTGCAGCATGGAGGACAAGTTGATCATGGCGGTTTGCGCTCGGCCTGAGTTGTATGACACGCCTCCTAATTATGACGCTTGCAAAACTTCACGCGCCAGCAGACAGGCGTTTCTCGCGAGTGTGAAGCGGCCATGTTTGGCTCCAACTAGAGGCTGACGGCGCGTGGACGCATGTTCGGTCTGAACGCACCTTAATGCATGTGAAGTTGTAGAGTTGCGGTATTGAATAAATAAAGCACTGAAAGAAGTCAGCCAAATAGAATTTTTACTAGTGTTTATGATTGGTTATAGTTATTAAGCGAATGGGAAAGAGGAAAAAGAAAAGTACAAATTGTAAATAAAATAAAATGAAAATAAATGTTTATACATATTGGTAAACTGCATACATTCTATCTTCGTGTTATGTCTTCTTACTTTGGAAGTCTTGTAAACATTATGTGATTTTCTTTTTGTTAAACATTAATGTTTTTCTTTAGCAAAGCTGCTGTACGTAAAGTCAATGTGGACAATTGTAATTGTGTAATCCAGGAATCTGTAATGTAAAGTATTATATTGTACGAGATGTTTTATCACTGTATCCGGAATGAAAATTCATTTTGAATGTGGGGGTTGGCACTTATAAGCTTTCTTGCTTCGGCCTACTCCTTTTGAGTTTTTGTTACTTTTTTTGTTACTTTATTTATTTTCTGCACTGCAACAATGTTAATGTAAATAATGTAAATAATCACTCAATAAATTCCAAACTAAACATGCGTCTGCGCATCTGTGTATAATGTAAAAGTGTTTGTATATTGACACTAAAGGGAACGACATAACAATGAACATGAATGTGTAGTTCAAAATCATCACACCAAGTAATACCCCACGAAATAATGATTTTCTATGTTTTTAGAAACACGCTTTTTTTTTTACAAGAAGCTATAAAAGAATGACAAAAGTAACAAAAAACGTACAAAAAACAGACAAAATAATTAGGATCAGTTTTGTAGGCCTTAGCTTTCAAATGAGGCGTTACACTGTTGCTCTCCAGTCGAGAAGCTTTTAGATTTGGGTAAAGCCGAACTGGAGAAAATGCACTCGGTTAAGGCGAGGTTGAGGTTAACCCCCACCTGAACCAAGCACATTTTTCAACTGGTTTTAAAACGTGTGTAATTTTTAAACGTATTTATTTTACACTGAAAGGACCAACACCGGAAGTTGAGGAAATGACGCATTATCCTTTTGACCCAGATATTGCTAAGTTGCGCCACGTTTTCTCGCCCTTAAGATGGACGGAGGAATCCGGAGGAGTCGTTTGTTCTTTAACGGGGACGAAAGAAAGTACGAGCTGTGGGAAAGTAAATTCTTGGGATACTTGCGGCAACTTGGGCTAAAGAGCGCCATTTTGGACGAGCCAGACGAAGAACAAGAGGAGAAATACAACGAAGAGAGAAATAAAGAAGCTTATGCGGAGCTTATTCAAGTGTTGGATGACAAAAGCCTTTCCCTCGTGAGGAGAGAAGCCACAGACGATGGAAGGAAAGCGCTAAAGATCCTCCGAGAGCACTACACTGGTGAGACACAGCACAGGGTTAGCCTGACCTGCACACGGAGCTAACGCTAGCGGCTAGCAAAGAGCTATGTTTGTTTTTTATTGCCATTGTTTGAGAACAGGTTCACAAACTTGGACTTTTTCTTGGTGCAGACGTGCAAAATAAAACATAGAACACAGAATCTAGATAAAAAATAAGCTATAAAAGTTTAAACTATAAGGCTATTGGGAGGATCGCTGTTATTGTTTATTTCCGCGATTTTCACCTGATGTTTTGGTGACTGGTGGGCAAACAGCTGATTTTTCCGAGCTTGAAGAACTGTTAATTAAAAAATATATATATATTTTACAGCACTGATTTTTTCACAGATGCAATGCTCTGTTTGTGAACGATGTTTTGACCCACCATAGAACTATTCATATGTATTTAGTACATTTGCGTTGCCCACCAGTGCCTCGGACGTGACGACAGGGCGATCCCCCTCATAGGGGGCATGCATAAAGAATGTTTAATAAATAAGATGAATAATAAAAGGTAAAATATTGTAAGACGACAACAATTTACATGGACCAAACATAGACCGTTAAAATGAATAGACAACTCCTCCTCACTACTCCCCGTTTACCATAATGACCACGTTCAAGGGGGAATTCATGGCGGATTTACAGACTCCTCCTCCCCAGTTCTGACGAAGCATGTTCCTAATAAGGGCATAAGGGCGGGATCTTCACTGTAGACTCCGCCCTTGCGTGACCGACCCTCATTAGTATGAGATTTTTAAAAAAATATTTCGAAAACCAGCCTGGTTTCTTTTTTTGTGACTAACCCAGCGTTATCTCAGGAGGAATATGTAGCCGTAGAAAGTGTTTAAAAAAATAGAAACCGGGCATTAAAGTTGTTTTTAACGTGTCTAAAGTCCAATGCTTTTCAATGGGGCCTAGCGGCGATATGGAGGTTCTACAGCAATGGCGGCCTCCAGTGTTGCGGTCATAAAGCAGAGCAGCCAGCGGCCATTGGGAACAACAGCGGGATTGTATTTATTGGTTTATTTGGTCGGGACAGTGCATGTTAATGAACATACATGGGTCTCATGCATGTAAACAAGCCACACCGGATTGTAGCCTTGCTCTAATTTCCATCCGTCGTCCCCGATGTGCACTCTCAAACACACTCTCATTCATCCTGGCCTATTGTACATGTTTTTAGTGGTAGGGGAAACCGGAGTACCCGGAGGAAACCTACGCAGACACGGGGAGAACATGCAAACTCCACACAGAAAGGTCCCGGCCTTGGTGGGAATCTAGCTGTGAAGCACGAGCGCTAACCGCTGTACTACCGTGCTGCCCAGATGTAGGCGTACAGATGTGTAGGCGTATACGTCAAGCAAAGGTCCGGAACATACGGGGTTAATACACGGTTATATCAGGATTTTTAAGCCTTTTTAAAATATATTTCTGTGATTTGAAAATAATCCAATCAATTGAATCCGGTTATTGTTTTTTTGCTCTAAAAATAAGTTGTGGCTCCTAAATAGCAGAGTGCATAGGCTACTGTAGCCTATTATACACAATGTGCAAATAATATATGACAGTGATGTGTTTCTTTGCTCAGTTCAACACACTGAGCCCTGCTTAGTCCTGGTTCAGACCTGCTCGTGAAACCACCGTGCTATTTGGGCATTACGATCGCGCGTGCATATTTAATTAGGGCGTCCTCCGCTTTTGTTTTTAGCGAGCCGTATTTCAGTCATTCCGAAACCGTTCTAAGAATTTAAAAAGAATCATGAAGCTAAGATGGAGGACTTTCTCTTTCTGTTCGTCAGGGCTGGAGTTTATCGTTCTGGTGCAGTCAGAGAGGGAGGGAGGGAGGGAGCGCAGACGCAGCTGCTCGTCTGAGGAAATTCACGGTCCAAATTTTGGATCCAAGGTTCGGGTCCGGAATGGCTGGCGCATGGATCCGGACCGAGGTCCGCCGTTTAGTGACCTCTGGCCTAATTCTCTCTGTCCTATTGGTGCTAGTGGTGGGACTTGTGGCTCTTTGATGCTTTTTTTTTTAAAGAAAGTAAATACCCTCGGAATTGACTTTATTTTAACGAAAATGTCACTATTTCACACAATATAACATCGACATTTCCCTCTATGGAGTTTGTTATCACAAAAAACAATCACACGGCCCGATTAAGCTTCTGTTGCTTCATTCACGTAACTTTTCCTCCTCTCCCTCTCTCTCCCTCGCACAAGAGGGGAGAAAACAACACGATCTCCTCTGTAACCGTGTTTATTATTTCTCAAACGTGTTGCCTTATGCTCACTCTGAGCTCCTCGTGGGGGGTGGAGATGACCGGGGCGGACTGAGGAGGAGACAGTGTGCGGTGATGTCGCTGCAGAGCGGAGTGGAGCTGAGTGAACAGGTGAAGATGTGAGTGACGAGGCTCCTGTAGCCGCCTCGTCACTCACGGACCCTGCGCACCTTTTTCTCTCCTATGGCCCAGGACAGTGCTGGCGCTGGGAGCGTTCAGGCCGTTTCCCCGCAGGCCGCGCTCACGTCCCGCGGTCGTGCGTTCACAAACGGTCCCTCTGCCAATCCTACACTCCTCTCTGCCCCACTCCAGCAGTGACTTTTGTTTCACAAAATAAGCACAACTAAAGTGACGCCCCTCCCCCAAAGAGGAATAAAAATAAATACTTCACCTCCACGAACCCGTTCATATTGTTCACTGTAAAGACTCGTTCAAAAGAGCCGGATCGTTCAAAAGAGCCGGATCGTTCACGACCGACACATCACTAATTGCGTATGCCTTTTTTGCGCCACTGAGCTTAACATTAGGGCCGCCGCATTTTGACAAAAATGACGACACAAAAAACGCTTGTTCGCCCCGAGCATAGACTATTCAAGTGACTTTACAGGCATATAGAGGCAATCACAGTGAAAAGGCCAGGGCTCATTCTACTCACCAGGGCATTGCTGGAGCATGACCATATTTATCCATTTATTGAAAGATGGAACAGTGCATATTAAGAGTCCTTAATGTCCACATGTAAATATGCGATGGCTGAGATTCATCTGTAGTCTCACACAACAACAAGCACAATATACAAATGGTTTGTTGAAACAAACAGAAAATTAACACAAAATAACAGGATGCCATGAGTATGTTAAAAATGAAATGCAGTGCACAATAAAGCCACGCACTACCAGTGTGAACTGACACTGGTACAGTTGTCTGCTCTAAACTGTTGTGTGTTGTTGTTTGTTGTGTTTTTTTTTTTTTTACTGGACCTTAGGGCTGAAACAACTAATCAACTAATCGATTATTGAAATAGTCGACAACTATTTTAGTAATCGATTAATCGTTTTCTGGTTCACACTCAAATAGAGCAAAAATAACATGAAAATGTATTTTTCTGATGAAAACCTACTTCTTCTTCTACTATCTGTCTATGTCTCATCCAATCAGAAAGCAGAATTAGCTCCAAGAGCCTACAACAAACATTTACTTTAAGTTTACGCCATCAATACGTCCTCAAGTGGTGCCACTTTAGCTTTTTGTGATTAAAAAAATAAAAATTTTCTACACAATTCACAGCTAAGCAATTACTCGATTAATCGTAAAAATAATCGATAGATTAATCGATTACAAAATAATCGTTAGTTGCAGCCCTACTGGACCTTGAGTCTGAAATAAAGGTTTGATGATGATGATGTTGATGAATTAAAGCATTTCATGTAACAAAAAAGTGCATTATAAATATTCTTCTTGTACATCTTTTTACCTGGATATGTACAGCCATAATTTACCAACAAGTTAATGAATGCACATTCTATTGTCTCTGTTTCAGATAAACACACACTTAGACACACTAATACACCAGCCTGTCTGTATCATCATTTGTTCCATTTCATCTGCCTCAATAAACCCACTGAGTTTGCCTTTTCCTTCTGACTGAGGACGACTCTGTTGAAGAGCAATCTGTAAAACAGTCTTCTTCAAAACATTAGTCTTTTTTTCCCCATAATAATGTCACTGTCTCCTGCAGGTGTCCAGATGTCCTCGCTGAGTCCTGGCCTTGGTCTGAATCAGGAAATCCCAAAGACTCCACAGATTAAAGAGGAGGAAGAGGAAGAGAGCGTCAAACAAGAGGAACAGAGCGTCAAACAGGAGGAAGAGCAGCTGCCAGTGTAGGCTCCACCGCTTTAAACACACTCACATTTCACTGACACATACTCACTTTACATTTTTAAATCTATGTTTTTAATCATTTCTCAGGTCTGTCCCAGAGTCCAGCGCCGTCTGTGTGAAGAGAGATTCTGACACTGACAACGATGACGACTGGGAACTATTCAGTTGTTCAACTGCCAAAGCACAGCTCTGTTCCCCCAAAACAAGTCTACACCAGAGCCCAGCGCCTCTGTTAACGATGAGGACCTGTCAGGAGCTGCTCCTTCAGCTTTCGGGAGGAAGCACCAGTGCTCAGTTTGTAATAAGAGATTTGTGACTAAACATGCTTTACAAAGACACACTCGAGTTCACACAGGAGAGAAACCATTCAGCTGTCCAGCCTGTAATAGAGCATTTGGCCAAAGTGATTATCTAGATAGACATATGAAATTCACTCAAGAGACAGACCTTACAGCTGTTCATTGTGTAAGGAAACATTTGCCAAAGAGAATAATCTAACTGCACATATGAGGACACACACAGGAGAGGGTGTTAGTGATGGAGCCGGGAAGAAGCATCAGTGTTCAGTTTGTAACAAGAGATTTGGGATGAAACAGGTTTTACAAAATCACATTCGAATTCACACAGGAGAGAGACCTTTCAGTTGCTCATTTTGTAAGGTAACGTATAAACAAATAAGTCAGCTCACCACACATTTAAAAATTCACAGGGGGGAACTGCCCAAGTGTTCAATCTGCTACAAAACATTCACCCGGCACAGGACTCTAACTACACACATGAGAAGGCACACGGGAGAGAGGCCTTACAGCTGTTCACTGTGTGAGAAAACCTTTTACCGAAAGGATTCTCTAACCGCACACATGGAACAACACTCGGGTGAGGGATCTTACAGTTGTTCTGGTTGTTTTAGAACTTTTGTTGAAAGAAGAATTTAGATTTACATATGAAATATCACACAGGAGAGAGACTTTACAGTTGCACAGTTTGTAAGGTAACGTATAAACAAAGAAGTCAGCTCACCACACATTTAAAAGTTCACAGGAAACTGCCCAAGTGTTCAATCTGCTACAAAACATTCACGCGACAAAGAAGTCTAAATGAACACATGAGAACACACACAGGAGAGAGGCCTTACAGCTGTTCACTGTGTGAGCAAACATTTTCCCGAAAGGATTCTCTAACCACACACATGAAACAACACTCGGGAGAGAGACCTTACAGCTGCGCATTCTGCAATAAAACATTTGTCCACAAGAGTGATTTAAAAAACATGAAAATTTACACCGGACAAAAGCCTTACAGCTGAAAAGTTTGTAATGGCACATGCATACAGGTGACAAACCATTCAGCTGATCAATTTGAGGGACTATATATAAACATAGTGGTCATTTAACCTCCCATATGTGAACTCACACTGTAGAGAGGCCTTACAGTTGTACAGTTTGTGCGGAAGCTTATGTTTACAATCGCAGGCTTAAATTACATTATGAGGAAGCACAAGAACTAGAATCTTCCATCTGTGTATCTGTTGCTGGAGCCTTGTACGACTGTAAAGGTTTCATTGTAGAGATCGGTGGATCGATACCAAAGGATCGAAATGTAAATGTATAACATGCAGCAGCAATAGAGCTCACAGTCCCGTCCACTTCTTCAGGTCACGCGTCGGGGTCTGGACGCAAAACTTCCCATTCAGCTTTAGCATTGCTGGCGTGTTCGTTATTGGATGGAAAAGAAGATGGAGGCTCGATCGATTAAAATCAATCATAGTTTTATTCCCTCACGATACAATTCTAAAACACAAGTTATCTGAGCTCTGTCCCTAGTAAGAACATGTTGGTCCAGCGGGCTCCGCCCGGAAAGCACAGAACTTCCAGTGCTCGAGCAATTTAAAGGAACAGGAAGGAGTAGGCGTGTCATTGTCGTCGAACCAGTCAGCGCTCCTGGAATGTTGTCGTCACTTCCTCTTCGCAATCTGACTATATAGCATTGTCCTTCAGACCCAGTTCAGCCCCCAGTGACTTCCACAGCAAGAACAATAAGACCATAAAACCAGGAATGTGGCATTTGTGAAGTCAGGCTTCAAACCCCAGTTTCAAATGAACCTTCAAGCACAGGTTTAATAGATCAACACAGTTTATATATATATATATATATATATATATAATCACTAAAGCCTAGTATGATAAAAGAAAAAAAAAGTATAGAAATACTTCCACATTGTATAACAATATTTCCACAGCATCAAATATTGAAGAGTTTCAAACCACGGTTCCGGCTAATCAACTCTGTACTAACTCATGGACATAAAACACACAAGGTAAAATTGGAGATTTGTCTGAAACGTTGCAAACTGACAAGTTATTTCATTTAGTATTTTGCTGCATTTTCATGTATTGAGTGTTTCCGATTGTTCTTCCTTAATGTAATATCTTCCACAAAAAATGTGTTCAATAACTAGTTACAATAATACTATTTCATTTATATATTAGTAACGTAAAATTAATAATTTAGGAATGATTGGGCCATACGAAATGAACGGTATTAAATAAGATGTGGTTCTGCCCATAACTGTCTCAGTGCGATGTTTTTATGTTAAAGATGTAATTGCATTTAATGTTTGATCTGTAAATGCTATTTTTACTTGCCTGAATTAAAAGAATAAAGAGGAAACAATGAAACAATGCATGTCCTTCTTGGGAGTGTTTTTTCTGACTGCTTCACCCTACACATGTTTATTTTTAGAAGAATTGGAAAGAGCGGTATCAGGCAATGGTGTTCTTCAGGGGTCCATCCTGGGCCCAGCGCTCTTTATACTCTGCATAAATGATGATATCCCACAGACATTTAAACAAGAGTCCGTCTTTAAACAGAGACATGTCTTCACAAACACCTCTGGCTTAATCCGAATTCCTCAAATTATAGCTCCTGGGTCCTGATGCTAGCTTCTGTTCCTCTGTCATGTGATGATGTTCTCTGATTGGACTGAGTGGCTCGATGACAAACACAGCACTTATCAACTAAATCTAATCATTTTACCACAAAACAGATGCAGTCATAAAATCTGCATACAGTGCCTCACTCAAACCCAGGCTATAAACCTCAAACAATGGTTTAGTGGTTTTAGTTTAAGTTTATTTCTTATTTGGTGTCTTGAACCTAATGGTGCCCAGCCTGCATGGGCTTAAGACAAACATGAACAGCAGAAAACACTGACCTCTTAACCCCACTGCAGCTCAACTCAAATCTAAAAGGTCACAGCTTATAGGCCAGTGTAACGTCCGATTTGAAAGCTCAGCCTCTTTTCTGTTACTCTTTTGTTCAGGAAGATCATATGGAAACACTGTATATACAAACACTGTGTATAAAAACACTGTATACAAACACTGTGTTTACAAATGCCGTGTATACAAACACTGTGTTTACAAACACTGTGTATACAAACACTGTGTATACAAACACTGTGTTTACAAACACTGTGTATACAAACACTGTGTTTACAAACACTGTCTTTACAGTGTGTATACAAACACTGTGTATACAAACACTGTGTTTACAAACACTGTGTATACAAACACTGTTTACAAACACTGTGTATACAAACACGTTAAAGCTGTGTATACAAACGCTGTGTATACAAACACTGTGTGCACAAACACTATACAAACACTGTGTATACAAACATTGTGTATAGAAACACTGTGTATACAAACACTGTGTATACAAACATTGAGTATAGAAACACTGTGTATACAAACACTGTGTGCACAAACACTGTGTATACAAACACTGTGTTTACAAACACTGTGTATACAAACACTGTGTATACAAACACTGTGTATACAAACATTGTGTATACAAACATTGCGTTTACAAACATTGCGTTTACAAACATTGTGTATACAAACACTGTGTTTACAAACACTGTGTTTACAAACACTGTGTATACAAACACTGTGTTTACAAACGCTGTGTTTACAAACGCTGTGTATACAAACGCTGTGTATACAAACACTGTGTGCACAAACACTGTGTATACAAACACTGTGTGCACAAACACTGTGTATACAAACACTGTGTTTACAAACACTGTGTATACAAACACTGTGTATACAAACACTGTGTATACAAACACTGTGTATACAAACGCTGTGTTACAAACGCTGTGTATACAAACGCTGTGTATACAAACACTGTGTACACAAACACTGTGTATACAAACATTGTGTGCACAAACACTATACAAACACTGTGTACACAAACACTGTGTATACAAACATTGTGTATAGAAACACTGTGTATACAAACACTGTGTATACAAACATTGAGTATAGAAACACTGTGTATACAAACACTGTGTTTACAAACACTGTGTATACAAACACTGTGTTTACAAACACTGTGTATACAAACACTGTGTGCACAAACACTGTGTATACAAACACTGTGTGCACAAACACTGTGTATACAAACACTGTGTGCACAAACACTGTGTATACAAACACTGTGTATACAAACACTGTGTATACAAACCTGTGTATACAAACACTGTGTATACAAACACTGTGTATACAAACACTGTGTGCACAAACACTGTGTATACAAACACTGTGTGCACAAACACTGTGTATACAAACACTGTGTATACAAACGCTGTGTATACAAACACTGTGTATACAAACACTGTGTATACAAACGCTGTGTATACAAACACTGTGTATACAAACATTGTGTTTACAAATATTGTGTATACAAACACTGTGTATACAAACACTGTGTATACAAACGCTGTGTATACAAACACTGTGTATACAAACGCTGTGTATACAAACACTGTGTATACAAACACTGTGTGCACAAACACTATACAAACACTGTGTATACAAACATTGTGTTTACAAACATTGACCTGTGGAGTCCCCAGGGGTCAATCTTGGGACCCCTCTTATTCAACCTGTACATGCTTCCATTGGGTCAGCTAATAAACAGCAACAATGTGTCGTACCACAACTACGCAGATGACACTCAGATCTACGTGTCACTGACGGCAGGTGAACATGGGCCTGTAGATACACTCTGTCACTGCATCGAACAGATCAGTTTGTGGATGCAAAACAACTTTCTCCAACTAAATTCAGACAAAACTGAGATCTTTGTCTTTGGCCCACAGACACAAAGACAAAGTGTTATCAGTCACCTTGAGTCTCTCGCTCTGAAACCAAAAAATCAGGTTAGAAATCTAGGAGTAATCATGGACTCAGACCTGAACTTAAACAGCCACATCAAAGCAATAACATCATCAGTTTTTTACCATCTGAAGAACATTGCTAAGATCAGAGGAATAGTGTCAAAACCAGACTTAGAGAGACTCATCCATGCATTTGTCTCTAGCAGGTTAGACTACTGTAACGGCCTGCTCACTGGCCTTTCTAAACGAGCTGTTAGAGCTGCAGTACATCCAGAACGCTGCTGCTCGAGTCCTGACAAAAACCAGGAAATACGACCACATTAGTCCAGTGCTCCGGTCTCTGCACTGGCTTCCTGTCACTCAGAGAATAGAATTTAAAACAGCTCTGCTTGTGTACAAGTCTTTTCATGGTTTAGCACCAAAGTACATCTAATCTCTCTCTT